>JARQOD010000001.1:461408590-461476721 GCA_033576555.1 Oophaga sylvatica
CAAACGTATGGCTGATAGGAGGAGAGTGTCTGGTCTGGACCTAAGTGTGAACGATCTGGTATGGTTGTCTACCAAGAATATAAAACTTAAGGTTCCCTCCTGGAAACTCGGTCCCAGATTCATCGGGCCATACAGGATCAGTTCAATAATTAATCCGGTGGCTTTCCATCTTGACCTCCCTCCTACGTTTAAAATCCACAATGTGTTCCACAAATCGTTGCTTAAGAAGTACGTGGCACCAGTTATACCGTCACCTCTACCTCCTCCTCCTGTGGTGGTCAATGGTAATTTGGAGTTTCAGGTATCGAAGATCATTGACTCACGTCTGAATCGCCGGTCCCTTCAGTACCTTGTTCATTGGAGGGGGTATGGTCCTGAGGAGAGGATGTGGGTTTCTGCGTCGGATATTAACGCAGACCGATTGGTTCGGGCCTTCCACACTACTCACCCAGATAGACCAGGCCCTGAGGGTCCAGAGGCCCCTCGTAGAAGGGGGGGTACTGTCACTGGTGTGTCGCGGCGAAGATCGTCGCGATTGCACACCCTGACTTCGCACAGCTGAGTTTCTGGTGCTGGGTGTTTTTCGGCACTGAGGGAGTTAATTCTTTCTCTCTCGGTGCTGGACTGACCAGCCTCGCCCAGCTGCGATTGATGTTTTGTTAATTAGCTTCCTTCATATACCTGCTGGTCTGCTGGGGAAGTTGTCGGTGAAAGCATTCATTCAGACCAGCAGAGCGGATCGTTTCTGAGAAGACTTAAGCTAAGAGTGCCTGTTGTGGTTTTTCCTCTCCTCGCTTATTGTTTATCTCCTTAACCTTTTGTGTTCCTCTGTAGTGGAAGTTTTGTATGCAAGGCAGTGTTTTCTTTACCCCTTGTCTGTCTCGTTTGTCTTAGACTGTGTGTAAGCTGTGTCCTGCCCATTCCCTGTGGTGGTAATCAGGGTCCTTCTCAGGACTAGATTACAGTGGTCAGGGATCTACAGGAGACAGGGTTACGCTGGCGGCCTGGACCTCTGTACCATTAACAGTACCTCCAGGTAGAGGGACTAGTCAGGACCCCAGTTCAGGGTCAGCATAGACCCCGGTCCACCTCTATCCTGAGACAGCGTGACACGTACACAGTATAGACCCACAATACATAGGATATTATGTCAGGTAAGACATTGCTGGCAGATACTATGTATACATGTTGATATTTTCTATTATATGAAATATAGAATGTTGTCACATTAGATATATGTTACTATCATAGAATATATCTGTTATACGTCGTGACAGATACTTTTGGATATCGGAAAGTATCGCTCAACTCTACATGACAATGAATTGAGGCATAAGGGGCATGTAACTTATAATGAATCGGGGTAAGGGTTAGAGTGGGAGGTATAAAGTGGGGGGCGTTGAGGATAAAGTAACTGGTAATGAATTGGGGAAAGAGTACAGGTGCTAGTTAATTTATATATTAAATGGGGAAAGTGGCTATGTACAGATAGTGGGGGAACAGTGGCAGATTATAATTTATATTTGGAATGGTGTGTTGCATAATAACCAATAATATATTGATTGTGGGTGCAGGTTTGTATTCAGATGTGTAGTGTAGAAGAAAGGGAAAAAGTGGAGAATGTGCTCTGGAAGTGGTGCTCTAGATAACTGTTATTTTATGCAGAGATGAGTCCTGGCTGCAAGAAGTGATGGCGGTCTGTGCTGGATTAAAAAGAAAAGCAAATATGAAGGACTTCAGCTAGAGACGTCACTGGTGAGTCAGAGTGTTACCTATACACTGACACTATACACTACATGCAGAGCTCCTGTGTATAATGTCACTAGTGATCACTGTATTACCTGTACACTGACATTGTATACTAAGTACAGATCTCCTGTGTATAATGGCACTTATGGTGATAGTATTGTTTTTTGTTTTTTTTTATTAACCCCTTTACCCCCAAAGGTGGTTTGCATGTTAAGGACCAGGCCAATTTTTACAATTCTGACCACTGTTCCTTTATGAGGTAATAACTCTGGAACGCTTCCATGGATCCCGGTGATTCTGACATTGTTTTCTTGTGACATATCGTACTTCATGATAGTGGTAAAATTTCTTTGATGTTACTTGCATTTATTTGTGAAAAAAAACGGAAATTTGGGGAAAATTTAGAAAATGTTGCAATTTTCCAACTTTGAATTTTCATGCCTTTAAATCACAGAGTTGTGTCACATAAAATACTTAATAAGTAACATTTTCCACATGTCTACTTTACATCAGCACAATTTTGGAACCAAAATTTCTTTTGTTAGGAAGTTATAAGGATTAAAAAATTAAACAGCGATTTCTCATTATTACAACACCACATTTTTTTTTGGGACCAAATCACATTTGAAGTCACTTTGAGGGGTCTATATGATAGAAAATACCCAAAAGTGACACCATTTTAAAAACTGCACCCCTGAAGGTGCTCAAAACTACATTCAAGGAGTTTATTAACCCTTCAGGTGCTTTACAGGAATTTTTGGAATGTTTAAAAAAAAATGAACAAGTAACTTTTTTTCACAAAAAATTTACTCCAGATCCAATTTGTTTTGTTGTTGCACAATTTGTCCTGAGTACACTGATACCCCATATTTTCAGGTAAACCACTGTTTGGGCGCATGGCAGAGCTCGGAAGGAAGGAGCGCCGTTTGACTGTTCAATGCAAAATTGGCTATAATTGAGATCGGACGCCATGTCGCATTTGGAGAGCCCCTAAGGCTGTGTTTCCACTATCAGGAAACACAGTGTATATGACGGAGCGGAAACTCCGCTCCGTCTAAGCCCCGCCCCCTTTCTGAAGCGCGTTATTTCCGGAGGTGTTCAGGACACCTCCGGAACACCTCCGGAAATAACGCAGGGCTACATAGCCCTGTGTTAAATTCCGTTGCGGCGACGCACCGTCGCCGCAAGACGCTAGGACATGCTCCAGTCTGAAAAGACGCTCCGCATGTCCGTAAACGCAGGTGTTCCGCCTGCGTAATTTTGCGCATAGTGGAGACGGGATTTCTTGAAATCCCCTCCACTATGCTGTAACATCTGGACGCTGCGTGTTTGGCGCTGCGCCAGCGCACAGCGCCAAACACGCAGCGTTTACTGATCGTGGAAACTCACCCTTATGTGCCTAAACAGTGGAAACTCCCCAATTATAACACCAACCCTAACCCCAACACACCCCTAACCCTAATCTCAACCTTAGCCACAAACCTAACCCTAACCACAAACCTAACCCTAACACACCTCTAATACACCCCTAATCCTAATCCCAACTCTAACCTCAATCCCAACCGTAACCGTAATCCAAACTCTAACCCTAACTTTAGCCCCAACCCTAACCCTAACTTTAGCCCAACTCTAACCTTTATAGGAAAATGGAAATAGATAAAAAAAAATATTTTATTATTTTTCCCTAACTAAAGGGGTGATAAAGGGGGGTTTGATTTACTATTTTTTTATTTTGATCACTATGATAGGGTCTATCACAGTGATCAAAACCCATTATAGCAAGTTTTTATGTTTGGCAGCTGCCACACACTAAAAGACGCTTTTTATTGCAAAAAATAGTTTTTGCATCACCATATTTTGAGAGCTATAATTTTTCCTTATTTTGGCCCACAGAGTCATGTGAGGTTTTGCTTTTTGCGAGATGAATTGACATTTTTATTGGTACCATTTTCGGGCACATGACATTTTTTGATCACTTTCTATTCCGATTTTTGGGGGGGACAGAATGAGCAAAAACCAGCAACTCATGAATTTCTTTTTGGGGGGGGGCGTTTACACCGTTCCACGTGTGGTAAAATTGAAAAGGCACTTTTATTCTTCAAGTGAGTACGATTTCAGGGATACCTCATTTATATCATTTTTTTATGTTTTGACGCTTTTACATAATAAAAACTATTTTATAGAAAAAATAATTGTTTCTGCATCACTTTATTCTGACAGCTATAACTTATTTATTTTTTTGCTGATGATTCTGTATGGTGGCTTGTTTTTTGTGGGACAAGATTACATTTTCAGCGGTACCATGCTTATTTATAACAGTCCTTTTGATCATGTGTTATTTCGCTTTTTCACAGCGGTATGATGATAAAGCATTGTTTTTTGCCTTGTTTTTTTATGGTGTTCACTAAAGGGGTAAACTAGTGAGACAGTTTTATAGTTCGGGTTGTTACAGACGCGGCATTACCAAATATGTGTACTTTTATTGTTTAGATTTTTTTTTCATTCAAATATTTATTTAGTGATAGAATAAATATTGATTTTTTAATTTTAATTTTTTTTTAAATATTTTTACAATTATTTAAAAAAAATTTTTGATTTCATTCTAAGTTTTATACTTTGTCTCACTATGAGACAATCATTTTTTGCAACCTTATCACTTCTAAAGCATGCAGATGAAGTAGCATCTGCATGGTATAGAAGCTGTCAGCGCTGCATGTTGTGCACACTGACCTGTGAAACTTCCTGATCATTCACTGCGCATGACAGGAAATTTCTCTGCTCTGGAGACCCCGATGTCATCATGACGACATCGGGTCTCCATGGAAGTGATTGGGACCCCGCGTCACGCCGCGGGGTCTCCGATCCAAAGGCAGAGGGCTGTCAGCCCTCTGCCTGCTCCCTAAAAGCTGCGATCTTGTTTGATCGCAGTGTTCCGTGGGTTCAAGTACCGTGCATGGTCTGTGACCGCTCCTGGCACTTAGTGCTGGGTGTAAGCTGTGAGAATCAACTGACACCCGGCCGCGATCGGCCGCTCTCCCCCCCTTGTGAGCGCGGCCGATCACGTGACCCAACTCCCCGCAAAAAAAATGGGATTCACTCTTAATTCCTTCCCATTTGTAACAATCACTACAGCAGCCCAAAATTATAATGATAATCTCAGCAGAATGAACAGAATATAAAGAAGACACAGACACAATGAATAGAGTTTATTTATTTTTATTCTAATCTGTTATCAAATTTAGTTTAATTTAATCATCCAGCACCATTTATAGGATTTACTGCATAAAAAGGATGTGACCTAGAGGAAGGCGAAACAACCCCATGTGTGGGGAAAAATTCCTTCCTGACCCCAAGTGCTGGCGATCGGCTAATCCCTGGGTCACTGCAGTGTCAGCGCTGGATTGACCTGTCACACTTTGTAAGCGATATTTTATACATATCTAATGCATATTTCTATCTTATCTTTATATCTAGGCTTGATTTTTTTATTGAATTTTAAAATATACTTATCCTTATTTATCTATACTTTTTTCTTATTTTTACTGAATTTTAAATATATTTATCTTTTCTTACCTAAATTTATCCTTACTTACCTATATTTACCTATACTTAAAGGAAATCTGTTACCACCTGGATGATTTTGATCTATTACTATGGGCATGCAGGTAATAGAATGGTTAAACCGGTCTTACCTGTATGCCTTATAGCTGCAGTGTAGATCTTGAGAAATTAATTTATAATCTTTTATATTGACGATTTATTCTAGACTCTGTGGCGTGCGGTGCCTGGAAGAAATCCCTGCTTCCTGATTTCATTATAATGGTACCTCCTCCCATCATCGTCACACTGACCTGTTCAGCGCTGTAATCCCACACATGCGCCATGCACGCACGTGGTTACACGATGTCTGTCTGCCCTTGTATGAGCAGTGTGTGCATTGATCTTCCTCGCCGGCGCCTGCGCAGAAGATTGATACAGACACTGCCCATACAAGGGCGGACAGGGTTCGTGTAACCGCGTGCGTGCATGGTGCATGTGTTGAATTACGGCGCTGAACAGGTCAGTGTGACGATGATGGGAGGAGGTGCCACTATAATAAAATCAGGAAGCAGGGAATTCTTCCAGGCACCGCACGCCACAGAGTCTAGAATAAATCGTCAATATAAAAGATTATAAATGAATTTCTCAATATCTATACTCCAGCTGTGAGGCATACAGGTAAGACTGGTTTAACCATCTATTACCTGTATGCCCATAGTAATAGATAAAAATCGTCCAAGGGGTGACGACAGATTCCCATTAAACTTTTCTACCTATACTTATCTTTACTTACCTATCCTTATCGTTCTTACCTATGCTTAGCCTTTTTTGCTTACACTTATCTTTTCTTAACTACACAGGTCGCTACGGGTCGCCGATCGTTGCTGCATCACTGGGAAGATCTTACTGTTTGACATCTCACCAGCGATCACAAAGCGACGCAGCAACAATCCCTTCCAGGTCGTATCGTTATCGGGATCACTGCTGCGTCGCTGAGTGTGACGGTACCCTTATCCTTACTTACCTATACTTATCCTTTATTACCTTTATTTATATATACTTCTACTTTCTTACCAATACTTACCTATACTAATTGTCTCTTACCTATACCTGCCTATATTTATAATTTCTTACCTATACTTATCCTTACTTACCTATGCTTATAATTAAACAATAAAATAAATAATAATAATAAAAAAACTTAGTAAAGTGCTACCAATCAGCATTCAGGTTAGGATACAACAGGGTAGAAGTATTAAAATATAACGTTTACTATGTTTGATAAAATAGCCATACGCTAATTAAAAAACACACAAATAAAATTCATGGGTAAGTATTTTTCGGACAATAAGACTCATTGGACCATAAGACACACCCCAAGTTTTCAGAAGGAAAATAGGGGAAAAAAATTAATGCGTCAAATGGGGGTCCGTCTTACAGTCCGACTTCAGCTTACCGGGGGGAAGGATCTGCAGCGTTGGTGGAGCGGGGTCACAGGGGTAGTTCGGTGGTCCGGCGATGATATGACTCCCATCCCAGACTGGTGTGCCAGGTTCGATGGTGCTTGATAGTACGGGGCTCCGACGAAACTTTGTGAAAGCCCGGAGCCCCCACACATCCATTGCTGCCATGCTGTGGCCTCAGGGAAAATGGCCGCCAGAGGCGGCACATGCGCAGATTGAGATCTAGACACCGAAATCTCATCTCCTGAGATTTTAGGACGAGATCTCGTTGCTGAGATTTCAATCTGCATATGTGCCACCTCTGGCAGCCATTTTCCCTGAGGCCACAGCATCACAGCAATGGAAGTGCAGGGGCTCTGGGCTTTCACAAAATGTCAGCGGAGCCTCCGCACGACCGAGCAACGGCGACTACTTCTGCACCAACTTGGGATGGGAGTGAGATTATCGCCTTGCAGCGTCAAACCACCATAGAATCATCCAACTCCTACTACTGGTAAGTACATTCCAACTATAATGTGTACCCCCATTTTTCCCCCAAATTTGGGGGGGAATAGTGCGCCTTATAGTCTGAAAAATACGGTATCACCTAACAAAATGAGTTGTGCTAGTCAGCATTCATGTGCAGTGCTGTACTTGTCATGGTGATATATATATATATATATATATATATATATGTATACAGTTAGGTCCATATATATTTGGACAGAGACAACATTTATCTAATTTTGGTTCTAGACATTACCACAATGAATTTTAAACAAAACAATTTAGATGCAGTTGAAGTCCAGACTTTCAGCTTTCATTTGAGGTATCCACATTAAAATTGGATGAAGGGTTTAGGAGTTTCAGCTCCTGTCACGACGTATAACAGATATATTCAAAGATAGCAACCTATATCTAATGTGACATCATTCTAAATATCATATAATAGAGAAAATCAACATGTATACATAGTATCTGCCAGCAATGTCTTACCTGACATAATATCCTATGTATTGTGGGTCAATACTGTGTACGTGTCACGCTGTCACTGGATAGAGGTGGACCGGGGTCTATGCTGACCCTGAACTGGGGTCCTGACTAGTCCCTCTACCTGGTACAGAGGTCCAGGCCGCCAGTGTAACCCTGTCTCCTGTAGATCCCTGACACTGTAATCTAGTCCTGAGAAGGACCCTGATTACCACCACAGGGAATGGGCAGGTCACAGTTTACACACAGTCTTAGACAAACGAGACAGACAAGGGGTAAAGAAAACACAGCCTCGCATACCACACTTCCACTACAGAGGAACACAAAAGGTTAAGGAGATAAACAATAAGCAAGGAGAGGAAAAACCACAACAGGCACTCTTAGCTTAAGTCTTCTCAGAAACGATCCGCTCTGCTGGTCTGAATGAATGCTTTCACCGACAACTTCCCAAGCAGACCAGCAGGTATATGAAGGAAGCTAATTAACAAAACATCAATCGCAGCTGGGCGAGGCTGGTCAGCCCAGCACCGAGAGAGAAAGAATTAACTCCCTCAGTGCCGAAAAACACCCAGCACCAGAAACTCAGCTGTGCGAAGTCAGGGTGTGCAATCGCGACGATCTCCGCCGCGACACACCCGTGACAGCTCCTTAACATGTGCCACCCTGTTTTTAAAGGGACCAAAAGTAATTGGACAAATGACTCCAAGGCTATTTCATGGACAGGTGTGGGCAATCCCTTTGTTATGTCATTCTCAATTAAGCAGATGAAAGGGCCGGAGTTGATTTGAGGTGTGGTGTTTGCATTTGGAAGGTTTTGCTGTGAAGGAAACATGTGGTCACAGGAGCTCTCCATGCAGGTGAAACAAGCCATCCTTAAGCTGCAAGAACAGAAAAAAAACCATCCAAGAAATTGCTACAACATTAGAAGTGGCAAAATCTACAATTTGGTACATCCTGAGAAAGAAAGAAAGCACTGGTGAACTCATCAATCCAAAAAGACCTGGGAGCCCACGGAAGACAACAGTGGTGGATGATCGCCGCATACTTTCTTTGGTGAAGAAGAACCCGTTCACAACATCAACTGAAGTCCAGAACACTCTCAGTGAAGTAGGTGTATCTGTCTCTAAGTCAACAGTAAAGAGAAGACTCCATGAAAGTAAATACAAAGGGTTCACATCTAGATGCAAACCATTCATCAATTCCAAAAATAGACAGGCCAGAGTTAAATTTGCTGAAAAACACCTCCGGAAGCCAGCTCAGTTCTGGAAAAGTATTCTATGGACAGATGAGACAAAGATCAACCTGTACCAGAATGATGGGAAGCCAAAAGTTTGGAGAAGAAAGGGAACGGCACATGATCCAAGGCACACCACATCCTCTGTAAAACATGGTGGAGGCAACGTGATGGCATGGCCATGCATGGCTTTCAATGGCACTGGGTCACTTGTGTTTATTGATGACATAACAGCAGACAAGAGTAGCCGGATGAATTCTGAAGTGTACCGGGATATACTTTCAGCCCAGATTCAGCCAAATGCTGCAAACTTGATTGGACGGCGCTTCATAGTACAGATGGATAATGACCCCAAGCATACAGCCAAAGCTACACAGGAGTTCATGAGTGCAAAAAAGTGGAACATTCTTCAATGGCCAAGTCAATCACCAGATCTTAACCCAATTGAGCATGCATTTCACTTGCTCAAATCCAGACTTAAGAGGGAAAGACCCACAAACAAGCAAGACCTGAAGGCTGCGGCTGTAAAGGCCTGGCAAAGCATTAAGAAGGAGGAAACCCAGCGTTTGGTGATGTCCATGGGTTCCAGACTTAAGGCAGTGATTGCCTCCAAAGGATTCGCCACAAATATTGAAAATAAAAATATTTTGTTTAGGTTATGTTTATTTGTCCAATTACTTTTGACCTCCTAAAATGTGGAGTGTTTGTAAAGAAATGTGTACAATTCTTACATTTTCTAACACATTTTTGTTCAACCCTTCAAATTAAACGTTACAATCTGCACTTGAATTCTGTTGTAGAGGTTTCATTTCAAATCCAATGTGGTGGCATGCAGAGCCCAACTCGCGAAAATTGTGTCACTGTCCAAATATTTCTGGCCCTGACTGTATATATTGTACACAATTAAGAAAAGGAACAGTAGTCTCACCAGATCCTGAAGGTGTCCTATTAGAATGGTCCAGGTCAGATGCTCTCTTGAATTGTAAAAAGAAAGGGGTGAGAGGCGCCGTTATAGGAGAGCCACAAATTTCCCCACAGTGTTTTCCCAGGATTAATTGCCCCGTGGTACTCATGAACGATTCAGGGGAGACAGAGACTGGATGGAGCATAAAGTGTCAGTCGTAGTGAGACATACAGTGCACTCCAGTGGGTGGCGCGCCGGAAGTGACAAGAGGGCTCCAAGGAAGCGTTGTGACGCTTGCCCTCCAGTGGATCTTGTGCTGGAAGTGTTTGAAATTATGTTTTTCATAGCGTGGTAATATTTTTTTAATTAACGCAAATTTGCCATACTGTAGACCAGGCACTGTTCCCAACACTTTGTTGTGGGAACTGTATATCTCCACCTCTACGGCTGACACTTTATTTTCCATCAGGGTCCTGTCTCCTCTGAAGAATCGTAGGTGAAGCGCATCGGAAGTACCGCGGGGCACCATCTCAACTGATCCTTGGAAAACACTGTGGGGAAATGTGTGGATCTCCTATAACAGCAACCCTCACCCCTTTCTTTTTCCCATACAAAGGATCGTCTAACCTGGATCATTCTAATACCAGGATCTGGTGAAATTGATCTTTTTCTTAATTGTGTACAGTATACAGTTATATGAAAAAGTTTGGGCACCCCTATAATCTTAAGCTTAATGTTTGATAAAAATTGGTGTTTTTGCAACAGCTATTTCAAGTTTGATATATCTAATAAGTATTGGACACAGTAATGTTTCTGCCTTGAAATGAGGTTTATTGTACTAGCAGAACATGTGCAATCTGCATCCAAACAAAATTTGACAGGTGCATAAATATGGGCACCTCACCAGAAAAGTGACATTAATATTTAGTAGATCCTCCTTTTGCTCCTCTAGTCGCTTCCTGTAGCTTTTAATGAGTTCCTGGATCCTGGATGAAGGGATTTTGGACCTTTCCTCTTTATAAAACAATTCCAGTTCAGTTAAGTTTGATGGTCGCCGAGCATGGACAGCCCTCTTCAATGATCCCACAGATGTTCAATGATATTCAGGTCTGGGGACTGGGATGGCCATTACAGAACATTGTCATTGTTCCTCTGCATGAATGCCTGAGTAGATTTGGAGCGGTGTTTTGGATCATTGTCTTGCTGAAAGATCCATCCCCTGCGTAACTTCAACTTTGTCACTGATTCTTGAACATTATTGTTATGATTTGGTAGCTGAGGAGAGCAGGCAAAAAAAAGGAAATACACCAGAGCAGTTGGAAACTATGAGATTGCAGTACCCTGACTGACCACCACAACTAGAGGCAGCCGTGGAGCGTTCCTACGTTGGTCCTAGAGCCTCGTCACAGCCTGAGAAACTAACTACACCTAAAGATAGAAAGAGGAAAGCTATCTGCCCCGGAGCAGATCCCCAAAGAACATAGAAAGCCCCCAAACATGTAATGGCGGTTAGACAAGAAGAAATACTGACACAGACAGAAAATAGTATGAGCAAACGCTGGGGCCCAAACTTACTAAATAGAAAAGGATAGGAAGGGCACTTACTGCAATCCCAAAAAACCCTGAAAAGCACCAACACTACTAATTTCAAAAACACCTGAGATCACACGACCTCTACCACCTAAATTAGTTCTCTGGTGTAATCAAAATCAAAACAGCAGCCACTGAAAAAACTAGAAAAAGCAAATGTACAAACATCAGTGGCTGAACTAACTGAGAGGGCAAAAGCCCCCAGAGGGGACCCAGAAGGCCCCCACAGAAGTGCAGGACAAAATGCAAAAAACAAGCACAAAAACAAAAAGAAGAAAATGTCTTATCTGTTAGCAGGAGATTCAGACACGACACAGCAGGCTACCAAGGAAACAGGAATCAAGGATTGAGACCAGAACAATTGATCACCGGCAACCCTGATGGGAAGGCGACTCGCTTATATAAGACCCGTCAGTAACACCTGATTCCCAATCCTCACAATCTTCACTGGACAGTCCAGTACCGTTTGTAACCACCAGAGGGAGCTTCTGCTCAGAACTCATTTCCAGCCCATTCACAACAGTACCCCCCCCCTTGAGGAGGGGTCACCGAACCCTCATTTGAGCAACCAGGTCGGTCAGGATGAGTTCTATGATACGCACGGATGAGTCTCCTAGCATGGATGTCCGAAGCAAACACCCAAGAATTGTCTTCCTGACCATAACCTCTCCATTTAACCAAATACTGGAGTTTCCGTCTAGAAAAACGAGAATTCAATATTTTCTCAACCACATACTCCAGATTGCCCTCAACCAAAACAGGGTCAGGAGGCACAGTAGTAGGAACCACTGGCTCAACAAACCTCTTCAACAAGGACTTGTGGAACACGTTATGGATCTTAAATGTCCCTGGAAGAAGCAAACGAAAAGAAACAGGATTAAGAATCTCCATGATCTTATAAGGTCCAATGAACCTAGGCTTAAATTTAGGAGATGCCACTCTCATAGGAATATTTCTTGAGGACAACCAGACCAAGTCCCCCACTTTAAACCGAGGACCATCAGTCCTATTCCGGTTAGCAAACCGCTGGGCCCTCTCCTGAGAGAGGGACAACCTCTCCACTACCTGGTCCCAAATCTGTTGCATACGCTCCACAACAGAGTCAACACCTGGACAGACAGAAGCCTCCGTCTGTCCTGAAGAAAATCGAGGGTGAAACCCAGAATTACAGAAAAATGGAGACATCAAAGTGGCAGAGCTAGCCCTATTATTAAGAGCAAACTCAGACAAAGGCAAAAAAGAGACCCAGTCATCCTGATCAGCAGACACAAAGCATCTTAGATAAGTCTCTAATGTCTGGTTTGTTCTCTCAGTTTGACCATTGGTCTGAGGATGAAACGCCGAGGAGAAAGACAATTGAACACCAATTTTAGAACAAAAAGTCCTCCAAAATCTGGAAACAAACTGGACTCCTCTGTCAGACACAATGTTCTCAGGAATGCCGTGTAAACGAACCACGTGCTGAAGGAACAAAGGCACCAATTCAGAGGAGGAAGGCAACTTAGGTAATGGCACAAGATGTATCATCTTGGAAAACCTATCGCAAATCACCCAGATGACGGTCATTCTCTGAGAAACAGGGAGGTCGGAAATGAAATCCATAGAGATATGGGTCCATGGTCTCTTGGGCACAGGTAATGGCATCAACAAACCACTAGAACGAGAGCAAGGCTTGGAGCGAGAGCAAGTCCCGCAGGACTGCACAAACTCCCTGACATCACGAGGCAAGGTAGGCCACCAAAAGGACCGACTAACCAAGTCTCTGGTACCAAAAATTCCGGGATGACCGGCCAACGCGGAACAATGAATTTCAGACATTACACTCTTTTTCCACTGGTCAGGGACAAACAATTTCCCAACAGGGCAGCGCTCGGGCTTATCCTCCTGACACCCCTCCAGAGCCAGTCTCAAATTGGGCGAGATGGCGGAAAGAACTACACCCTCTTTCAAAATAACAGAAGGATCAGATAACTCAGGAGAGTCCGCCAGGAAACTCCTCGAGAGGGCATCAGCCTTAACATTTTTAGTGCCAGGAAGAAATGAAACCACAAAATTAAAACGTGTGAAAAACAAGGCCCACCTTGGCCTGTCTAGGATTAAGTCGCTTGGCAGATTCCAGATAAACTAGATTCTTATGGTCCGTAAGGACCACCACCTGATGTTTGGCTCCCTCCAGCCAATGTCTCCACTCTTCAAAAGCCCACTTCATGGCTAATAACTCCCGATTACCCACGTCATAATTACGTTCAGTGGGAGAAAATTTTTGAGAGAAAAAGGCACAAGGGTTACTTTTAGAGGTCTCTGGATCTCTTTGGGACAAAACGGCACCTGCCCCAATTTCAGAGGCATCAACCTCCACCTGAAATGGTAGAGAAACATCAGGCTGCCGTAGAACAGGAGCAGTAGTGAATCTCTGCTTAAGTTCCTGAAATGCAGAGACTGCCTCAGGAGGCCAATTCACCACATCAGAACCCTTCTTGGTCAAATCAGTTAATGGTTTAACAATAACAGAGAAATTACCAATAAATTTACGACAAAAATTGGCAAAACCCAAGAATCTTTGAAGAGCCTTTAATGAAGTAGGTTGGACCCAATCACAGATGGCCTGAACTTTGACCGGGTCCATTTCAATAACAGATGGGGACAAAATGAATCCCAGAAATGAGATCCTCTGAACGCCAAAAAGACACTTTGATCCCTTCACATACAGAGCATTCTCTCTCAAAATCTGGAACACAGTCTGAACATGTTTTACATGAGAGTCCCAGTCATTGGAAAAAATCAAGATATCATCCAAATAAACAATCAGAAATTTATCCACAAAATCCCTGAAAATGTCATTCATGAAGGACTGGAAGACAGAAGGAGCATTAGTGAGCCCAAAGGGCATCACAAGGTACTCAAAATGCCCTTCAGGGGTATTAAATGCCGTCTTCCATTCATCCCCGTGCTTAATGCGAATAAGGTTATATGCCCCCCTGAGGTCAAGCTTGGTAAACCAAGTAGCGTTTTTCACCCTGGAAAACAGATCAGAGATATAGGGTAACGGATATTGATATTTCACAGTAATATTGTTCAAGAGACGATAATCAATACACGGCCTTAATGAACCATCCTTTTTGGCCACAAAGAAAAAACCGGCACCTAAGGGTGAAGAGGATGGTCTGATATGACCCTTCTCCAATGACTCCTTGATATAAGACCGCATAGCGTCACGTTCAGGTACAGACAAGTTAAAAGGCGACCTTTAGGGAATTTACTACCAGGCACTAATTCAATAGCGCAGTCATAGCTCCTATGGGGAGGCAAGGATGCAGATTTACTTTCGCTAAACACATCAGAAAAATCAATCAAAAAGTCAGGAACATCCTGAGCCTGGGGGAAGGCAGAAAAAACAGGAGTGTTGGTATTAACACATTGGCAGCCCCAACTGCTAACAGACACAGATTTCCAATCCAAAACAGGATTATGAGACTGTAACCAAGGGAAACCCAGTACGATAATGTCATGCAGATTATACAGAACCAAAAATTTGCAACTCTCCTGATGATCAGGTTCTACCCTCATTATCACCTGAGTAGAGAACTGGGGTTTATTCTCAGCCAAAGGGGTAGAATCAATCCCCAGTAGGGGAATAGACTTCCGTAGGGGTATCAAGGGAAACCCACAACGTTTAGCAAAATCAAAATCCATCAGGTTAATAGCTGCTCCCGAATCAACAAAAGCGTGAGCAGAAAATGTGGACAGGGAGCAAATCAGGGTAACAGTCAACAGAAATTTAGTCTGAACACTACCCAAGACAACTGAGCGTGCAAAACGTCTTCCCCGCTTAGGGCAGACTGAAATAGCATGAGAGGCGTCACCACAGTAGAAACATAACCCATTGCGTTTTCGAAACTCATGACGCTGTGCCCCAGAAGCCACTCTATCACACTGCATGGCTTCAGAAGCTGGTTCACAAGGCAACACTATTCCACGCATACCTCTACGCTCACGCAAACGTCTGTCAATTTGAATCGCTAATGACATAGAATCATTGAGACCAGAGGGGGCAGGGAAACCCACCATAACATCTTTTACATTCTCTGACAGACCCTTCCAAAAAGGGCTGCCAAACATCATCATTCCACCTGGTCAGGACTGCCCACTTTTGAAATCTGTGACAGTACAACTCAGCGTCCTCAAGCCCCTGATTTAATGCCAACAAGGTTTTTTCCGCTTGATCAGTGACATTAGGTTCATCGTACAATAACCCCAGAGCCAGAAAAAATGCATCAACATTACTCAAAACAGGGTCCCCAGGTGTCAGGGAAAAAGCCCAATCCTGAGGATCGCCGCGCAGGAGTGAGATGACAATTTGAACCTGCTGTGCTGCGTTCCCTGAGGACTTAGGTTTTAAGGCAAAAAACAACTTACAGTTATTTTTGAAATTCAGAAATTTAGCTCGATCCCCTAAAAACAAATCTGGCAAGCTGATCCACACGGCCAGACAACTGTGCAAACTCCATTGAGAGAGAAAAAAATCCTCAGCACCCAGAGAAAAAGAGGGAAATGCAACAAACAGAGAAAAAAAAATTTCTGACAACTTCCTTTTTTCTTTTTCCTTTTACTATTTTTCCCTTCTGTTGAGTACCATATAATTTTCAGTTAGGCCGGTGATACTGTTATGATTTGGTAGCTGAGGAGAGCAAGCAAAAACGGCAATACACCAGAGAGGTTGGAATCTACTGGATTGCAGTACCCTGACTAACCACCACAACTAAAGGCAGCCGTGGAGCGTACCTACGTTGGTCCTAGACGCCTCGTCACAGCCTAAGAGGTTAACCACACCTAAAGACAGAAAGAGGAAAAGCTATCTGCCCCGGAGCAGATCCCCAAAGAACATAGGAAGCCCCCAAACATGTAATGGCGGTTAGACAAGAGGAAATACAGACACAGACAGAAAATAGTATGAGCAAACGTTGGGGCCCAATCTTCCTTATACAGAAAAGGATAGGAAGGACACTTACTGCAATCCCAAAAAACCCTAAAAAGTACCAACTCTACTAATTGCAAAAACACCTGAGATCACACGACCTCTACCACCTAAATTAGTTCTCTGGTGTAACAAAACTAAGCCGCAGCCACTGAAGAAAAACTGGAAAAGGCAAATGAACAAACAACAGTGGCTCAGACAAACTGAGAGGAACACAAGCCCCCGGAGGGGACCTGGCTAACCTCCACAAAAGTGCAGGAAACAATGCAAAAAGCAAGCACAAAAATAAAAACAGAAAATGTCTTATCTGAGAGAAGGAGAAGAGGCAAGATTCAGCAAGCTTCCAAGTGAACCAGGAACCATAGTTGAGACAAGAACAATTGATCACCGGCAACCTTGATGGGAGGGAACCTCCCTTATATAAGACCAGTCTGTAACTCCTGATTGCCAATCTTCACAATCTTCATTGAATGGTTCAGTACTGTTTGTAACCACCAGAGGGAGCTTCTGCTCAGAATTCATTTCTAACACATTCACAACAGTGTTGATTAGTGTATTATGCTTTTGAATTTTTGAACTATAATCTACATGCACTTTATGACATGCATTTTCTTAATTATTTCTGTTTCTGTTTGTATTTTTCAGCGTTCCTTTGACATATATTCTAATGAAGGTCTCATTGTTGGACCGAAAACGTTTAATTGTTTCATGTCTGGATGCACCTTTATTAAATGAATTTTTCGTGTCATACATTTTGAGTGCCAAGTTTTTTTGACTTTATCAGGCTGGATAACTGACTTGTGCACCTACAGTATTCTCTCTCCAGTTGAGTGCCCTGGTTTTTTCTTAATATATACCTTCCATACACGGGCACCTTCTAGTATGTCAAGCGACACTTTTTTCTACAACGCAACTGAATCTGCGGAGATTCTGTCCAAAGTTACCGCCTCCAGTAAATTTTTACAAATTCCTACACAGGAGATCAAAAATCGAGACTTGGAACGCGAAACTAAAAGAGCTGTTAATCTATACCTCAGAGTCCAACGGATTCCGCGTGGACTTCGGGTCCCCCTGCAGCCTACGTTTTCTAGGAAAATAAAGAATACTGCACCACCTTTGAGAAGATCCTCAACAAGTGCTCTTTTGATTTGATGACCCTGACTTTATGTCATTTACAAAAGAACCTCGACGCTGTTAACTCGCAAATATGTGCTATCGAAAACCAACTTTCAAGCACCATGTCACCAGGGGACTTCCAAGATTTGAAGACAAAAAATCAAGACGGCCTACGAGTTCATCGTACCGAATTGGAGAAGAAGAAACGGTCCAAGTTCTTAAGGGATGCAGAGGATTACCTGCAAAACCGGGTCTACCACTGGCGCGACACTCAACGCTACACGAAACGACGCACCTCCCAAAGCTCCTCGGCTCTGCCGACAGCCGCCCTGGTACTTCAAATATCTCTTCAGGAAATCCCGCATCTTTTTTAGGGAACAATCAAGGCCAGTCACGAGGAAGACGCGGAGGGGTGGACAATGCCGCCGGGGAGTACAGAAACCAGATATCCACGAAATCGCAGGTATCGATCTGCCGTTGGTGATTAATATATCATCCAAGCTTTTGGACTCTAACCAATTGTCTCTTCTCCAAAAAGGATTGTCTTTTTGTCCCTCTTATAGGTTCAAAACTTTTGAACTACACATGGATCTTCAGAGATTTTATCGTAATTTACGGTTACGTGCCCATTTTTCAAAACAGCCCCCTTCACAGGTTTTCTCAGCTGGTAATCCACCTCCACCACTCGAATTAAAAAAAAATGGGCCTTAGGCTGCATAGTACTTTCATGCCACCGAAGGATAACGCACCCATTGAAACATATGTTTCCCTGGTGGAGAGGGATATCAATCAGTTGACCCATGAGTCTGACATTAATTTGGGCAGATACCATTACCAGGCCAATCTTACACCCTCTGAAAGATCATCACTCGATTCACTTATGTCTGATAAGTCTTTAATATTTAAACCTGCAGATAAGGGCGGGGCAATGGTAGTAATGGATAGATCAGATTACATGGAGGAGGCATATAAACAACTTGGCGACACCAATATCTACCGGGTTTTACCGCACAATCCCCTCTTTCAATTAACAACTAAAATTAAACCCGTTATAGATTTTCATCTACAAAGGGGCACCATCGATAAAAAACTCAGGGATTTTCTGATTAAAATTGACCCGATCACACCGTTTTTTTATATCTTACCTAAAATACATAAGAGACTCCAAAAACCACCTGGTAGACCCATTGTGTCTCTTACCGATTCCATTTTATCGCCACTATCCATTGTCTTAGAGAAGATCTTGACACCATACGCTAACAAAACAAAATCCTTCTTATAGGACACTAATGAATTCATCCTACTCATTAAATCTCTAGGTCCACTTTCTTCATCTGCATTCCTTGTCACATGGGATGTACAAAGTCTATATACTTCCATCACACATGAAAAAGGCATGTCGGCAGTGGACAGGCTTCTACATGAAGCAGGTGTGGATACCAACGTCAGATATTTTTGTCCTAAAAGAGAATTACTTCCTATTTGAAGACAATTACTATATTCAATTACAGGGTACCGCCATGGGTGCTAATGTGGCACCCCCTTTTGCTGTCACCTATATGGCATTTTTTTAAGAAGACTTTGTCTTCACTCATCCTCTTTTCTCTAGTCACTCTGTCATCTGGCATCGCTATATAGATGACATTTTTTGTATCTGGGATGGGCCCCTTGAGTCACTCATGGAGTTTGACCAACATATTAATAACATTTGGCCAGAATTAAAATTTACGGTACAATACAGTACCACACATATCAACTTCTTGGACACCATGAGTAGACAAGTATCCCTCTCAATTGATCTATTCACCAAACCTACGGACAGAAACAGTCTTTTACATTTCAACTGTTGCCACCCACCTGCCATCAAAAATTCGATTCCCAAATCACAGTTTCATAGAGTCGAGAGGATTGTGACTGATTCCAACATCAGATCACTGAGACTAACTGAAATGGAAAATAAATTTGTATCCCGTGGATATCCACCATGAACATTAACAAAGGCCAAGCAGAACATCGCACGCTCTAGGGAAATCAACAACCAAGGCCGAATCCCTTTTGTCAGTACCTATCACCCTTTCTCTGACCTTGTATTGTTACTTACCAGGAGTTACCCCAATATCCCCGAATTTGGCTCACCAGTCCTTACATGCTATCGCCGCGCTAAAAATCTTAGAGACAAACTGGTCAAGGCCGATGTGGGCTCCAGTATTATCGTACCTAGACAGACCTTCTTACAGACACCAAAACAGAGCACTTTTCCTTGTCTTCGGTGCCTGCAATGCAACAGTGTTCAGAAGAACCCTAGGGTCTCCCACCCCCACACTGGGGTTGGCATCCCTATCATTGGGTATTTTTCATGTGACTCATCATACGTCATTTATGTGATCAAATGTCCCTGTGGTCTAGCTTATGTGGGTGAAACCACCCAGGCCATCAGGGATCGAATTTCACAACACAAATCCAAAATTCGCACCAAGAAGCTTCATCTTCCCCTTCCGTATCACTTCAATGAAAAAACCACAACGTATCACAACTTAGATTTCAGGTTACTAACCAGGAGAACCAAGAGTCATCGGTGTTATAATAAAATAGAAACTTTATTGATGTCTACAAAATCACATAAATAGCATAGTAATCAAAGAAACACAAGGAAACAGTGCAGAGAAACAGGTGCGATGAGTCTCCTGAATCAAAGACAAAGTGTCAAAATGCAGAGTATATAGTGGCTAAAAAACCTAAGGGCATAATAGCCCAACCATTGCAAGACAGATATCAATTCAATAACATAGTAAATAGCGTGACTAGGATGCCCTGAGAGCACACAGGCATGGTAACCAGGATACGAGGCATCCAAGCTAACAAAACTGACTGCAAAGGGAGGTAATGCTCACCGATAATAGTGTGGAGAGACAGGAGAGAGAGCGCACCTGAGATGTCGCCCCGACGCACGTTTCTCTGGCACACAGGCACAGCTTTTTCATGGGGATAGTGATAACATGAGACAAGGGCCTTTAAATATCCCACCCATATTTGTCACATGATAGTGTCTAGTCAATCAAAGACAGGCTCAGTATGCGCCGTCACACTCCAAAGGGTAGCGGTTACCAAAACATCAGAACGCCCCAGCGCGAACCAGGGAAGGCACCCAGGTGCGCGTCAGAGGCATAGAGACACCCACAAACACCACGTGGTTATGTCCAACCAATGAGGGCCGACTGCAGTCGGCGCATGCGTCGCAGTGATCCGGCGATTCCCAGCGGAGAGGACGTCATGCATCTCGGCGCACGCCAAGGACAACCCCCGGCGCGCGTCAGAGGCATGGAGACGCCCCCCCACAAGGGAAGCACAGGAGCAACAATGAGGCCGGTGACCACATTGGAGGACATGACAGGTATGTTTAAAAGAGCCAAATCCAGGCAACATATGAAAAAATCATTGATGACATATGGGAGACCTATACAACAAAAATGAAGGAAAAAGGGATCCAGCTTCAATAAAATCTTCATCTTTATTGATTCATAAAAACATGAATAGTGGCATGCTCCTGGACAAGCTCAGGACAAGGCTACGCGTTTCGATCACAGGGATCTTTATCATAGCTGACATATTCAGACAAAGGCACATATTTAAGACAAAGAAAGACCAATCACGATCAGAAAAAATGTCATGTGATTTTTGACAAGTCCTTTAACAATTTGCACATAACGAATAAAGAAACAAAAACAATATTTGCACAAATAAAATCAATGCAAAGAAATAAAATTAATAATGGAACATCAATTTGTTTCTTTTGTTGAGACCAAATGGATGTCTGGTATGTAGATTGAAGATCCAGAAAGCTTCACGTGTGAGGAGTCGCTGACGTGCATCTCCACCTCGGGCAGACAGGTTAACACTTTCAATACCTGTGACTTGGAAAGAAGAAACATTGCGAGCATGCTGAAAAATAAAATGTTTAGCAGCAGCAGAAATATTGCGATTCGAAGAAACATTCTTTATATCCTGCAAATGTTCAGCGATCCTGATTTTTAATTTCCTAGTGGTGCAGCCTATGTAAGATAAATTGCAAATAGTGCACATAATTTTATATACCACATAGCATGAATTACAATTGATATATTTGTTAATGGTATAAATCGCAGTGCTGTCATTATTTTCAAAGGTTTTCGTTACACAAACATATTTGCAAAGTGCACATCTATTGTGGCCACATTTATAAAAACCTTTATGTTCTAACCACGATGTTTTATGAGAAGAGAAATTATTACTGAACATACTTGGAGAAACTTTGTTACCAATAGATGGCGCTTTCCTTGAAACAACATTAATACCTGATGAAAGAATGTCGGCAAGAGAGGGATCTTCATATAAAATAGGCAGCGATCTCAAAATTATTTTTTTGATGTCCCCAAATTGAGGACTATATTGAGCACAAAAATATGGTTTCACTGCAAGATCATTTTTTTGTTGTCGCCCTCCACTAATGAGATCCTCTCTGTTTTTATTACTTACAATTGTTCGTGCTCTTTTTAATGACCATTTAGGATAATTTCTGTTTTTTAATCTTGTATCCACACAATTAAATTCCGTTTCCAAAGCTGTAGGATCGCTGCAGTTTCTCAAAATTCTGGTATATTCACCCAAAGGAATCGATTTGAAATGAATTGATGTTCCATTATTAATTTTATTTCTTTGCATTGATTTTATTTGTGCAAATATTGTTTTTGTTTCTTTATTCGTTATGTGCAAATTGTTAAAGGACTTGTCAAAAATCACGACATTTTTTCTGATCGTGATTGGTCTTTCTTTGTCTTAAATATGTGCCTTTGTCTGAATATGTCAGCTGTGATAAAGATCCCTGTGATCGAAACGCGTAGCCTTGTTCTGAGCTTGTCCAGGAGCATGCCACTATTCATGTTTTTATGAATCAATAAAGATGAAGATTTTATTGAAGCTGGATCCCTTTTTCCTTCATTTTCCTATGTATCTTCACGTTTGATCAAGCGGAGGATCCGTGCTTCTACAAACCGGTGAGCTGGTTAGCGTTCTTATATTTAGACCTATACAACAACATATCTATGTCATTAATCAAATATAGTCATACTTGTAAAAAAGTAGAAAACAATGTCCAATAGCACAATACAATTTTGTAGTGCAATATGAGCTAAATGATGGAAAGTAGTAGATGGTAATTCACACGAAGTCCAGTCGTAACTTCTTTATTAAAGGATCATCGCAAAGGAGGCTTGATATAGGGCCAGAGTCCCACGAATTTATGTAGGAGAATAAAAACTAGAAGAAAGATCAAGAGTTAAAAACAAATAAAAGAAAACAATAAAAAGGACATCACAGAATGACGGGCATCCAAAGAAGGAAAAAGGAAGGCGGTATCTTACAAAAAAGATGCAAAATTCAGTGATTCATTGAGACCATTGGGGACGATGGTGTCCAGAACGACCATCCATCGTGCCTCCATCTGAGCCAGAATTTTTTTTATTGTCCCCACCTCGAATGCCGAGGTGGAGAACATCGATTCCTCGTACCTTGAATGATGTAGTGTAACAATTATGGTGACTTTTAAAATGTCGCGGGATTGTCTTCAGGTCCGAGGAATCGTGAATGGATCTTGCTGCACCAATGTCTCATACGTGCTCCCTCACTCTTATCCTTAATTCCCTGGTGGTAAGGCCAACGTATATCCTGGGACAGCTGCAAGTGGCGTAATATATGACATTGGTGCTGCCGCAGGATATACGCTGGCGTATATCAAAGGATTTTTTTCCATCAGAGGATGAGAAAGTGGAGCAACGCACGGCATTGGTGCACGCAAGGCAATAGCCACAAGGAAAGTAACCAGGGGTGGGGCCACGAGTTCCAAAACAATTTCTAGGGTAGGAAGATAGTGGCTCCGGACCAATAGGTCACTCAAATTCTTAGATTGACGAGATGTCAGGGATGGAAAGTCACCCAAAAAAGAGGCCAGAGAGGGCTCAGTTTTCAGCACCTCCCAGTGTTTGGAAATGATCCGGCGAATGCCAGACCATTCATGGTTAAATGTAGTGATGAATCTGATGGGACCATCATCACACGTACGTCTGTCACGTTGGGTAGTATTAAGGAGATGGCTCCTAGCACGGTCATACCCGTGCTTAATGCACCTAGTGCTATATCCACGGGCTTTAAAACGGTGTCTCAGATCGTCAGCCTGTGTCTCAAAAGTCGTATCAGAGGAGCAGATCCGCCTCATCCGGAGGAATTGTCCGACCGGGACGGCCCTAACCGTGGCAGGATGGTGAGCCGATGTAGCATGCATTAATGAGTTGACCGCAGTGGGCTTCCTGTAGACATCTGTCCGAAAGCGACGAGAATCGTCAACCTCCAGAGAAACGTCGAGGAACTCCACTTTGGTACAACTGTAATTATAGGTTAGGTGAATATTTAAAGAATTTTGATTCAGCTCAGCCATAAAATCCCCGAGCTGCTGCACCGTCCCATCCCACAACATCAGAATGTCATCAATGTATCTGAACCAGTACAGCACATGGGAAGCGGCCGGCACGCCCGCGTCACCAAACAAGGATCTCTCCCAGGACCCCAGGAAGAGATTGGCATACGCGGGTGCACAGGCCGCACCCATGACTGTACCGCGTTTCTGCAAATAATAGTTGTCTTTAAAGACAAAAAGGTTGTGAGTGAGGACGTAGTCCAGCAGCTCGAGGATAAGCTCACATAAAGGGCCGTCCAGGTCGGAGGACCCCAGGAAGAGGCGGACCGCTGCCAAACCGTGAGAATGGTCAATACATGTGTACAGAGACTCCACGTCAGCCGTAAACAAAATTGTAGACTTATCCACAAGGATGCCATCAATCCGTGCCAGGACGTCCGTCGTGTCACGGACAAAGGAGGGCAAGGTCTCCACTATCGGTTTTAGATAAAAGTCAATGAATTTGCATATCATATCACACAGACCGCCGATGCCCGACACAATGGGACGTCCCGGCGGATTGAGGGGATCCTTGTGGATTTTAGGAAGAAGGTAGAAAGTCGGAATCTTGGGATGTTTAACGAATAAGCCCTCAAGGACTTTTTTAGTAATAATGTTTGCCTCATAGGCTCTATACAGGATGTCATGGAGTTCCAGCGAGAAGGAGGAAAGAGGACAGTACATCAATTTAGAGTACGTATGAGGGTCCTTTAGTTGACGGAACACTTCACGTTCATATTTCTCACAAGGCCAGATCACGATGTTCCCCCCCTTGTCAGCAGACTTAAAAACAACGTCAGAAAGTGACTGTAACTGCGACAGTGCCTGGCGCTGGTCACAAGTTAAATTGTCAAATCTGCGTTTAGTTGGTAATTCCTTAAAGTCTTCAGTGACCAATCTTGTAAAGATATCTATAGCAGGACATAGTGACAAGGGGGGGAACTTCGTTGATCTAGGCAAAAGTGATGTAGGTAACCTACTTGTGGATGGTATAGTTTGTTCCTCAAGTAGATCCTCCAGATTGTGTAGAGCCTCCCTCTCGGTGTCACTCCATGACTCCAATGATTGACCTCGAGAATGCAATTTTCTGAGTAGGAGCTTGCGAGAAAAAAGATATAAATCCTTCACAGCTGTGAAAAAATTAAATTGATTAGTAGGTGAGAAGGTCAAGCCCCTGCTCAGAACTTCCAATTGAGTAGCAGACAGAACGTGATGAGAAAGGTTAACCACCTGTAGCCCATTCTGGGATCCATGTTGGGAAGACTTGCCACCATTAGTCTTATTCTTAGTAGTCTGACGAGTCACCATCTTCCTCCCACCAGAAGTATCAGCAAATTGGTCATTGGCTTGAGAGGTTTTAGATGATAAATCATCGTTATTAGAAAAATTGGACCGCGTAGAGGCAGAACGTGATCTAGAATATGAAGAATTTCTATATCTAGGACGGGAACGGTCATTAGGGTTACGCCAACGATAAACCCTTGATAGCATTTTGTCCAGGGTGTCTCTTTTATACTTCTTAGATTTAGTGGACTGGATTTCAAGGGCCCACTTCTGTAAATCCGCATCAACAGCGTCATTAAACTTTTTTAAATTTTCACTAGACATCTCACGCCTTAATATGACCTGGGCTGACTCAATCTCTTTTTCAAGTGTTTCCAATGTCTTCAAATTCATCTCTTTTAATATAGTCATGAACCCAATGGAGCAAGTGTTGGCTAATTGCTCCCATCGGTTCTTAAAGGATTCCTCTTGAATAGGAAACGAGGGAAACACCTGAATACGTAAACCTCTAGGTATGAGGTTAGTTTTAATATATTTATCCAGGAACTCGTGGTTCCACCAAACCTTGGTCCGTTTTTTAAGAAGGTCTTTAAAAAGAAAAATTGCCTCCTGTAGTTCCTTCTTAGACCCGTCATTAGGTCCATCTGCACCATCCTGAAGCGTTTCATTAATTTGAGCACGCCATGTCGCATCACGTGCACGAAAGTCCATGATAAAGCTGAATATAACTGTGAAAAACACAGACAAGATCAGTTTAAACAACAACAGCTGCATGAAAAATGAGCAACAGAACCAAAATAACAAAAAATATATATACCAATAATTATATGTCCAAAAACATCACTCAATAAGATAATTACTAACCAGGAGAACCAAGAGTCATCGGTGTTATAATAAAATAGAAACTTTATTGATGTCTACAAAATCACATAAATAGCATAGTAACAAAGAAACACATGGAAACAGTGCAGAGAAACAGGTGCGATGAGTCTCCTGAATCAAAGACAAAGTGTCAAAATGCAGAGTATATAGTGGCTAAAAAACCTAAGGGCATAATAGATTTCAGGTTGTAGAACAAGTAGATTTCCATAGAAGGGGCCAGAATAGACTTAAGCTTTTGAAAAAGAGGGAGGCCTATTGGATCCATACTCTGCAAACTTTGGATCCAAAAGATCTAAACAGAGGTCATGACGTGTCTTCTTTTCTTTGACCTTCCGTTGATTACATAGAATGTCTACCATTATAATATGTTATGTGGTTACAGTATTCTGATAAAATTCCCTTTATTCATGTATATTAATTTTACCTTGTTTTGTTCTAGAATCGCTAATCTTGCCTCCAGTCCTTCATTTAGGCACCCTTTTACTACTTTATATTCACGGTATAGTATGCACATCTCTCACCCTTTTGCTTTTTCAGGTTTACATTGGTTATGTTTCCACTCTTAAATACTTACCATACTCATGTTGCCTTTTACCACACCAACTTCCTATTAGGTCTACATATATCCTTTCCCCCCCTGTTCATCATTCCTTTTCTCCTCCATTTACATTTATTTTATTTACACATTCTTTCTTTTCCTGCTTCCCTTCAGCGCATGCACAGCCCAACGTTTAACATTATGGCATTTTTCATATAGCAATAATTCACTACCGCTCTCTAACTTTTTTTCCCTTAAACCGCACAGACGCAGTTCCTTGCCACTAGGTCACATGACCGCTCTCAAGGGGCGCTTGCTCATGACGTATAACACTTAGCGCTATCACACCGCCGCTCTTTATCTCCCCTCCTCTCTCCCTGCTCACCGCGCAGGTTCCCCCTTGTTGCGATGTCACATGACCACTCTGACGCGGCGGTCACTCCCTCTATCCTGAACATAAATAACCTCTCTCCCTGCTCACCGCGCAGGCGCAGGTTCCCCCTTGTTGCTATGTCACATGACTGCTCTGACGTGGCGATCACTCACTCTATCCTGTACATAAAAACCCGGAAGTCGGTCCACACGCACAGCTCCCACTTTAGCAGGTTTCCTGCTTCTCTTTGCTCCATAGCGTGGCCCTGGACCCGGACTACCAGGTATTGTGCAGAAAATCTCTCTCCTCTCCTGTTGATCTTTTCATGTTAATTTCAACTCGGCAATCTTTTCAATTTATTCTCCTTTACTGTGCAGCGCTCCTCCAGTGGCAAGTCTTTGCCTGATACTTCCATGTGCTTTATACATCAATTCTCAGGTATTTTCTTTCAACCTTTTTCCTGTTCTGATTATTCCAGGAGCTACTCTCACATTAATGTTCTTAAAACCGTTCTCCATACCTTTAGTGTTCTATTTCTTCCATTTGCTGTTGTGAGTCTCTGGTCCTTGATCCACAGCCTCAGTCCTTCTCCCATACATTAAGGGGATATCACATCCAGGTATTTATGGATTTCCCTCCCCCTTTTTTTACTCTCATTTTTCTCTTTGGTCTGGTAAAATTGCAACTTTTCATATATGTGTCCGTATGTTCCATTTTAGCTATCATTGGAGATTGAATTTTATTTATCCAGATATTCAGTATTTTTCTTATTTTTCTTGTTTAGCTTTTGTTCACTATTATTCTTTCTCCCTTCTAGTATCACGCCTATGCTCATATCACTCCACTTTTGAAACCACAAGATTCACTGTGGAATAATTTGGTATCCTTTTTCCTATTTCTCTATTGGTTCATATAAGTACTTCGTCACATTTAGTGTTCATATTGCTGATAAACTCCTTAACCATTTATTCCACCCAGCACCTTTCAGCCAGTGGATGTTTACTCATTCTTTATCCTTTCGGGATGTTTTGGATTGAACCCACTGTAAGGTTCTTTGTCTCTTTTGACATGTTTCTTGAAACTCAGTTTTTTCCCTCGGCCATTTTGCTTTCTGTCTTGCTGCAGCTATCTTGCCCTCAGTCAATATGGAGTTTCCAGCTTTCATGTTCCCGCCCTGATTCTCTCCCTCTTGCCTCTTAAGCAGCCTCAGCTGAGCAATCAGTGCTTCAGAATCAAGCCTGCAGTCAGCCTGTGACCTGACTCCTTGAAATCTTGGACTTTGTACTCCAGCCATTTCCTACTGAGGAACTTTGGAACACTTGTGGACTCTGGAAACCTGCTGTTTGGTAAATCCACGTTTGCAAGGGAATTACGGTAACAGAGAAGAGATCCTGAACCTGTTGTGGAGAGTTATTGCTGAGCTTAAAGTTACTCTGGCCTGCTGTGTCTCCTGCCTCTGTACCTGCAAACTGTGTGACCCTTTTGCCTACTTGTATGAAGTAATACAAGTCCTTCCATATCAAACCTGTGTCAAATGTGTTTTCCTCGCACCAAAGCACAAGACGCTATATGAACTGTATACCATATATCACAAGATTCTGAAGCCAACGTTAGTGTCTGCTGGGTCTGGGAAGGCCGTGCCTGCTGTGACTGTGGATATCAGATGTCCGTTTATACCTTCTGTGATGACAGTGGTTGTGACTTCTCACAACCATTCCAGGTGAGCGCATTCCCTTAACCCCTTAATGACCAAGCCATTTTGTAGGTTAAAGACCAGGCCAATTTTTACAATTCTGACCACTGTTTCTTTATGAGGTTATAACTCTGGAACGCTTCTACGGATCTTGGCGATTCAGAGATTGTTTTCTCGTGACATATTGTACTTCATGATAGTGGTAAAATTTCTTCAATATAACTTGCGTTTATTTATGAAAAAAACGGAAATATGGCAAAAATTTTGAAAATTTTGCAATTTTCAAACTTTTAATTTTTATGCCATTAAATCAGAGAGATATGTCACAAAATTTAGTTAATAAATAACATTTCCCACATGTCTACTTTACATCAGCACAATTTTGGAACCAACATTTTTTTTTGTTAAGAAGTTATAAGTGTTTAAAGTTGACCAGCAATTTCTCATTTTTCCAACAAAATTTACAAAACCATTTTTTTTAGGGACCACCTCACATTTGAAGTGAATTTGAGGGGTCAATATGACAGAAAATACCCAAAAGTGACACCATTCTAAAAACTGCACCCCTCAACGTGTTCAAAGCCACATTCAAGAAGTTTATTAACCCTTTAGGTACTTCACAAGAATTGAAGCAATGTGGAAGGAAAAAATGAACATTTAACTTTTTTTCCCAAAATTTTTCTTTCGACACAATTTTTTAAAATTTTGTCAAGGGTATCAGGAGAAAATGAACCACAATATTTGTTGTACAATTTCTCCAGAGTACACCGATACCCCATGTGTGGGGGTAAACCACTATTTGGGCGCATGGCAGAGCTCGGAAGGGAAGCAGCGCCATTTGACTTTTTTGGCTGGAATTGAGATTGGACGCCATGTCGCATTTGGAGAGTCCCTGTGTGCCTAAACAGTGGAAACCCCCCACAAGTGACCCCATTTTGGAAACTGGACCCCCCAAGGAACTTATCTAAATGTGTTGTGAGAGCTTTTAACCCCCAAGGGCTTCACAGAAGGTTATAACGTAGAGCCGTAAAATTAAAAAATCATATTTTTTCCACAAAAATGATCTTTTCATCCCAATTTTTATTTTCCAAAGGATAAAAGGACCCCAAAAGTTATTGTGCAATTAGTCCTGAGTACGCTGATACCCCATATGTGGGGGTAAACCACTATTTGGGCGCATGGCAGAGCTCGGAAGGGAAGCAGCGCCATTTGACTTTTTTGGCTGGAATTGAGTTTGGACGCCATGTCGCATTTGGAGAGTCCCTGTGTGCCTAAACAGTGGAAACCCCCCACAAGTGACCCCATTTTGGAAACTGGACCCCCCAAGGAACTTATCTCAATGTGTTGTGAGAGCTTTTAACCCCCAAGGGCTTCACAGAAGGTTATAACGTAGAGCCGTAAAATTAAAAAATCATATTTTTTCCACAAAAATGATCTTTTCATCCCAATTTTTATTTTCCAAAGGATAAAAGGACCCCAAAAGTTATTGTGCAATTAGTCCTGAGTACGCTGATACCCCATATGTGGGGGTAAACCACTATTTGGGCGCATGGCAGAGCTCGGAAGGGAAGCAGCGCCATTTGACTTTTTTGGCTGGAATTGAGATTGGACGCCATGTCGCATTTGGAGAGTCCCTGTGTGCCTAAACAGTGGAAATCCCCCACAAGTGACCCCATTTTGGAAACTAGACCCCCCCCAAGGAACTTATCTAGATGTGTGGTGAGAGCTTTGAACCCCCAAGGGCTTCACAGAAGGTTATAACGTAGAGCAGTAAAATTAAAAAATCATATCTTTTCCACAAAAATGATCTTTCCACCCCCAATTGTTATTTTCCAAAGGGTAACAGGACCCCAAAAGTTATTGTGCAATTTGTCCTGAGTACGCTGATACCCCATATGTGGGGGTAAACCACTATTTTGACGCATGGCAGAGCTCGAAAGGGAAGGAGCGCCTTTTTCAAATGCAGACTTTGATGGAATGGTCTGCGGGTGTCATGTCACGTTTGGAGAGCCCCTGATGTGCCTAAACAGTAGAAACCCCCCACAAGTGACTCCATTTTGGAAACTAGACCCCCCAAGGAACTTATCTAGATGTGTGGTGAGCACTTTGAACCCCCAAGTGCTTCACAGAAGTTTATAACGTAGAGCCGTGAAAATAAAAAAATCATATTTTTTTCCACAAAAATAATCTTTTTGCCCCCAAATTTTTATTTTTAGAAGGGTAACAGGAGAAATAGGACCCCAAAAGCTATTGTGCAATTTGTCCTGAGTACGCTGATATCCCATATGTGGGGGGAACCACTATTTTGACACATGGCAGAGATCGTAAGGGAAGGAGCACCGTTTTTAAATGCAGACTTTGATGGAATGGTCTGCGGGTGTCATGTCGCGCTTGGAGAGCCCCTGATGTGCATAAACAGTAGAAACCCCCCACAAATGACCCCATTTTGGAAACTAGACCCCCCAAGGAACTTATCTAGATGTGTGGTGAGCACTTTGAACCCCCAAGTGCTTCACAGAAGTTTATGACGTAGAGCCGTGAAAATAAAAAAATCATATTTTTTTCCACAAAAATGACCTTTTTGCCCCCAAATTTTTATTTTTCTAAGGGTAACAGGAGAAATAGGACCCCAAAAGCTATTGTGCATTTTGTCCTGAGTACGCTGATACCCCATATGTGGGGGGGAACCACTGTGATCGCCTTACTGCGATCTTTGAGAGGCACAATGAACAAATCTACAAAAGGTGAAGAATTGGTTTTCTTTTTTACGCCGTTCCTCGTGCGGTATTAGTGATTAGGCGACTTTATTCCTCGGATCGGTGCGATTACAGCGATACCAGATTTACATCCTTTTTTCATGTTTAGCTTCTGTCACACTCTAAAAGATGCTTTTTTTTGGAATAATTTTTTGTAAGAAATTTTTGCATCGCCGTATTTTGAGAGCTATAATTTTTCCATATTTCGGCCGACAGAGTTATCTGTGGGCTTATTTTTTGCGGGACGAGCTGACGTATTTATTGGTACCATATTCGGGCACATAACGTTTTTTGATCGCTTCCTATTCAGGAATTCAGGAATTGTTTTTTTTTTTCCCTCCGTTCCACGTGTGGTAAAATTGATAAAGGAGCTTTATTCTTCGTATCACTACGATTACAGCGATACCTCATTTATATATTTTTTTTTTATGTTTTGGCGTTTTTTACACAATAAAAATTTTATAGAAAAATTAATTATTTTTGCATCAGTTTATTCCGCGAGCTATAACTTTTTTATTTTTTCGCTGATGATGCTTTATAGCGGCTTGTTTTTTGCGGGACAAGATGACGTTTTCAGCGGTACCATGATTATTTATATCTGACTTTTTGATCGCGTGTTATTGCACTTTTTCCAAGCGGTATGATGATACCGCTTGGAAAAAGTATAATTTACTACTTTTTTGTGTTTTTTTTTTACGGCTTTCACTGAAGGGGTTAATAGGGTTACGCTTTTATAGATGGGATTTTTACGGACGTGGCGATACCTAACATGTGTATTTTTTTGTTTTTTATTTTTTTTATTACATAAAAATGTGTATTTTTTAGGGGATTTTTTTATTATTATTTTTTAATATTTTTTTACAATTTTTTAAAAAAATAATTTTTTTTAACTTGTCCCTTTATGGGACTTTCACTTTTTTTTACTTTTTATTGCAGTTACAATGCATTGCAATGCTCCGGCATTGCAATGCATTGTACCTATGGGGAAAGTTGCTGTGACATGATCACAGCAGCTTCCTGTAGCTAGATGACCCGGAGGTTGTCATGACAACCCCTGGGTCATCAAGGCAGAGATCTGGCCCTGCAAATATATTGCAGGGCGCCGATCTGAGGCAGAGGGAGCTCCCGACCCTCTGCCTCCCCCCCTGAGCTCTGCGATCGCGCTGGATCGCAGCAGTCAGGGGGTTAACAGCCAGGGGCGGTGGGGGCTCCACTCCTGGCTGTCAGTGCAGGAAGCCTGGCCACTGCAGCGCCGGCTCCTGCACTGATCGCGCTGGGGAAGCTGAAATTTCAGCTTCTCCTGCACGATCGCTGCTGTGTTTGGTCAGTCAGATTGACTGACCAATCACAGCGCTGTGGGTGCGGGGACCGACGGCAAAGGTCCCCGCACCGCTTGCCGTGCCTGTCAGCTGTCTGTGACAGCTGTCGGCACTGATCTATCACTGCGTGTTTACACGCAGTGGTAGATCAAAGGCATGACGTGCACAGTCCGTCCTGGTGCCGGAACTGGCACCTTGCCATGACGGACTGTGCACATCAGTGGACATTAAGGGGTTAATTTTACTCTGCAGTGTTACCACAGGTAAACACTATTGTGTTTTTTTTTTTTTTTTTTCCTTTCCTCTTCTCCTTCCAGTACTTCTGCCTTAAAAGATCTGGAAGGTGGAGGCTCGCATAAAGGAGCTTTGCGGAGTGACTGATACAATCCTTGCAGATATACAGACTTTAAAGACCCGTTTTGCAAGCCTACAGGACCTCACTAATCACAATTTGCAAGTGTTTGGACAAACTACCCAGGATTTACGAGCCAGGATTGAGGCTCTAGAGCAACGAGTCCAGGCTCCTGCCATAACCCCGAGTTCTGGGATCCCCAAGTTACCCCCTTTTCATTTTGGCAGTGAACATGAGAAATTCAGGGGATTTATTAACCAATGCAATGTATTTTTCTCTGCACATGCTTCACAATTTCCCACTGAACGATCTAAAGTGCTTACTATAATCATGTTGCTTACCAACAAGGCTTTGATGTGGGCAAACCCTCTGATTGAAACTGGGGATGAATGTTTGAATCATCTTGATGCTTTCATTTCAGCCATGGGGCAGGTGTTTGATGACCCCAATCGAGGTGCAACAGCTGAAGCAGCCATGTTAACTTTGCGCCAAGGTAAGCGCTCAGTAGCCGAATATGCCTTGGATTTCAGGAGATGGGCCCTCGATACCACTTGGGACAGTTCCGCCAAAAAATCATTTTTCGGAAAGGGTTGTCTCCACTGATTAAGGATGAACTTGCTTGTGCCGACCCTCCCACTGCGTTAGGTGACTTTATTAACTACTGCATCCGTATTGATGCTCGTCTGACTGAACGCAGACTAGAGAGATGGTTCGAAAGTAATCGCACTAACCCTTTCCTACCTTCCTCCCCAGCTAAGGAACCTTTGAGTAGGATCACAAGGGAACCAGAACCTGAACCCATGCAGGTGGACTCTTTACAAAGACGGGTTAGTGATGCACGCAAAGAACATCGTTTAAAGGAAAATCTATGTTTCTACTGTGGTAAGTCAGGGCACTTCATTATAAACTGCCCCAGCCGTTCTCGTAAGACTACTGCAGCAGTCATTCACTGTGAGTGTTGCGAGAGGAGATCTGTCAGGTCCGAGCCTCAGGCTCCAGAGAGATCTGCAGCAACAGATATTGATTTCTCGGACTTAAACTCCGTTACTTCTGAGGACGATGACTGTGTAAACGCTGCAATTTTTCAAGTTTCCTCAGCGGTGTCCCAGCTGAGTTGTAAGAAAAACAATTCTCATTGCTTCCTTTCCATCAAACTCTGGGTTGACTCAGTTTGGGTGTCTAGCTCTGCTATGATCGACTCAGGGGCAAGTGGAAATTTTATGGATATCTCCTTTGCTCTGAAACAGGGGATATGTTCAGTGAAGAAGGCTACTCCAGTACAGATGGAGACTGTGGATGGCTCCCTGCTGACCTCTGGACCAGTGGATCAGGAAACGGAGCCTTTGAGGGTCCTTATGGGTAAAGATCATCAAGAGAAACTGTCCTTTATGCTTATCTCTTCTCCCCACTTTCCCATTATTCTAGGGCTACCATGGCTGCAGTCTCAGAACCCTACGATTAACTGGGAGACCAAGGAATTACACTTTCCGGAGAAACAGATGAGTCCAGAAGTCTCAGCTTGCTCTGTTCCTAAAGGAACCATGTCAGTCCCTGAACTACCAGCTGTATACCAGGACTATGTGGATTTATGTGACAAGAAGAAGGCTGACCAGCTTCCCCCTCACCGTCCATATGATTGTCCAATTGAATTATTGCCTGGAGCAGAGATACCTTTTGGTAAGATCTATCCCCTGGCGGGGCCTGAGCTAAAGGCTTTGAAGGACTACATAGATGAAAATCTAGCCAAGGGCTTCATACGCCCCTCTTCATCTCCTGCAGGTGCACCCATCTTCTTTGTGAAGAAGAAAGATGGATCTCTGAGACCCTGCATAGACTATAGGGAACTCAATAAGGTTACTATTAGAAACCGTTATCCATTGCCTTTAATCCCTGAGTTATTGGAGAGAGTGCGGCATGCCAAAATTTTCTCTAAACTGGATCTCCGTGGGGCCTATAACTTGGTCCGTATTAGACCTGGGGATGAATGAAAGACTGCATTCAGGTCACGCTATGGACACTTTGAATATCTAGTCATGCCTTTTGGTCTGTGTACCACCCCAGCCACTTTCCAACACTTGGTGAATGACATCTTCAGGGATCTCCTAGATACATTTGTGGTGATTTATCTGGATGATATTTTAATTTTTCTAACTCCACAGAGGAACATCATGGACATGTGAGAATGGTCTTAGAACGCCTAAGACAGAACCATCTTTACATCAAACTTGAAAAGTGTGAATTCCATAGGACCGAGATTCAATTTCTGGGGTATGTACTGTCTATGCAAGGGATTAGTATGGATGGAAGCAAGACCCAAGCCATCAAGGATTGGCCAATTCCTAGGAATGTGAAGGAGGTGCAGCACTTCATCGGGTTTGCCAACTTCTATAGACGTTTTATTAGGAATTTCTCTGAGGTAGTGTCACCTATCACCCAAATTACCCGGAAAGAGTCTAGGTTCTCCTGGACCCCGCAAGCCCAGGAAGCATTTTCCCGTCTAAAGGATAAATTTACCACCGCACCTATCTTAGTACATCCCAACCCCGAACTTGCCTTCATAATAGAGGTGGATGCTTCAGACTGTGCCGTTGGAGCTATACTCTCTCAGAGAACAGGTGAGAAGAATGTCTTGCATCCCTGTGCTTTCTTTTCCCAGCGGTTGTCTTCGGCTGATAGGAACTACGATGTGGGCAATAGAGAATTGTTGGCCATTATTGCCGCCTTCAAGGAATGGAGACACCTTCTTCAGGGAGCTGCACAGCAAATAGTCGTCCTGACAGACCATCGTAACCTTGAATTTATCAGGTCGGCTAAGTGCCTGACTCCTCGCCAGGCTCGCTGGAATCTTTTCCTAAACCAATTTAATTTTGTAATTTCTTATAGGCCAGGATCGCGCAATGGAAAGGCTGATGCACTCTCTAGGATTCATTTAGCAGAGACATGTCCACTTACTCCTCCTAAGACTATTCTTCCTGACTCTAGATTCCTGGGAGTGATTCATAATCAAGACCTACTTAAAGACATTAAGGAAGCATACCATGCGGATTCTTTGTTGGCACAACCCCTAAGGGACGTAAATCTTGTCTTTAAGAATGGTGTGTGGATTCAGGGACAACGTCTGTATATACCTGAAACAGTCAGATTGAGAGTATTGCAACTCATCCACGATTCCAAGATAGCTGGGCATAGAGGAATTCTAAAGACACAAGAATTTCTTTCTCGTTTCTTTTGGTGGCCCACTTACAGGAAAGACGTTTTAAACTATGTCACTTCATGTGAAGTCTGTGCAAGATGCAAAACACCTCGCTCCTCACCAACTGGTCTGTTGCAACCCCTTCCCACCCCGTCCCGCCCGTGGGGATCCATTTCTATGGACTTCATTGTGGAGTTACCAACCTCTCAAGGGAAGAACACCATTCTAGTGGTGGTCGATCGTTTAACAAAGGCAGCTCATTTTATCCCCTGTGTCGGCTTACCCACTGCAAAACAGACATCAGATTTGATGATTAAGAATGTGTTTCGCTTGCATGGAGTACCGGATGAGGTCATTTCGGATCGAGGGGTGCAATTCACTTCAAGGTTTTGGCAAAATTTCTGTGCCGCATTGGACATTAAAGTAAACCTTTCTTCTGCTTTTCATCCCCAGACTAATGGACAGACAGAACGAACCAATCAGACCCTGGAGCAGTATCTCCGCTGTTTTATCTGCCACCTACAGGATGATTGGGCGGATCTACTCCCACTGGCTGAGTTCTCTTATAACAACTCTCAGAGCGCCTCCACTAAGCAGTCTCCTTTTTACTCCAATTTAGGTTATCATCCTAACATTCTTCCTCGATTTCCCATAGAAACGCCCTTGCCGGCAGTGGCTGAAAGAATCACGTCTTTACAAAAGAATATGGATCTTCTAAAGGAAAATCTGGAATTGGCTCAGGAAAGGTACAAGAAAGCAGCAGATAAATTTCGTAAACCTGCACCAGCTTTCAAGGTAGGAGACTTGGTCTGGCTGTCAACCAGAAATCTTAAGTTAAAGATTCCATCGTCTAAATTGGGACATAAGTACATTGGACCCTATAAAATCAGTAAAATTATAAGTGCCAATGCTTGTCGTCTTCAACTGCCCAGAACTATGACAATCCACCCTGTCTTTCATGTATCTCTACTAAAGGCTGCAACACCCAATACGTTTCCTGGACGTTCTTCTCCTTGCCCTGACCCAGTGCTGGTCGATGGTCAGGAAGAATTTGTGGTGGAAAGGATTCTAGATTCCAGGTTGTACAGAAATCAGTTACAATATTTGATTAAATGGCAGGGCTACCCAGTAGAGGACAACTCATGGGAACCAGCCAATAACATTAATGCTCCTCGCTTGCTCCGCCAGTTTCATCAGAGGTACCCAGACAAGCCTGGTCTGAGGTCATCCGGAGGTTGTCCCTAAGGGGGGAGTAATGTAAGGTTCTTTGTCTCTTTTGACATGTTTCTTGAAACTCAGTTTTTTCCCTCGGCCATTTTGCTTTCTGTCTTGCTGCAGCTATCTTGCCCTCAGTCAATATGGAGTTTCCAGCTTTCATGTTCCCGCCCTGATTCTCTCCCTCTTGCCTCTTAAGCAGCCTCAGCTGAGCAATCAGTGCTTCAGAATCAAGCCTGCAGTCAGCCTGTGACCTGACTCCTGGAAATCTTGGACTTTGTACTCCAGCCATTTCCTACTGAGGAACTTTGGAACACTTGTGGACTCTGGAAACCTGCTGTTTGGTAAATCCACGTTTGCAAGGGAATTACGGTAACAGAGAAGAGATCCTGAACCTGTTGTGGAGAGTTATTGCTGAGCTTAAAGTTACTCTGGCCTGCTGTGTCTCCTGCCTCTGTACCTGCAAACTGTGTGACCCTTTTGCCTACTTGTATAAAGTAATACAAGTCCTTCCATATCAAACCTGTGTCTCATGTGTTTTCCTCGCACCCAAGCACAAGACGCTATATGAACTGTATACCATACATCACACCCACATTCGTCGCTATCTACGCTATTTTCAATGTATTGACTAGTGTATTATGCTTTAGAATTTTTGAACTATAATCTACATGCACTTTATGACATGCATTTTCTTAATTATTTCTGTTTCTGTATGTATTTTTCAGCTTTCCTTTGACATTTATTCTGATGAAGGTCTCATTGTTGGACCGAAAACGTTTAATTGTTTCATGTCTGGATGCACCTTTATTAAATGAATTTTTCGTGTCATACATTTTGAGTGCCAAGTTTTTTTGACTTACGAGGATTTTTGTATTGTTTGATAATTAGCCTGTGGCTATTTTATCCTAACATAGTAAAAGTTATATTTTTATACTTCTACCCTTCTGAATCCTTACTTATGTTTTTTTCCTATACTTATCCTCTCGTGCCTTTTTTATTATTATTGAATTTTAAACATACTAATACTTACCTATACTTAAACTTTTTTTTCTTCTTTAATTGAATTTTAAATATACTTATACTTTACCTATACTTACTTAGCCACTTATCTTTTCTTGGCTATATTTACCCACACTTATCTTTTCTTAAATATATTTATCCTTACTTACCTATACTTATAATTTTTTTTTTTTAATTTTAAATATACATATACTCTACACTATATCCTTACTTAACTTTATTTATCTTAACAGAGTATTTATAAAGGAGGTAATCCTGGCCCTTGCTCTTGTCATCATACGTCTCGCGTGAATATGGGGCCAGGCGCAGCAGGTGGTTTCCTCCTCCTCCTCTGTATTTGCGCTGCCTTCTTTGGAGACACATTCTTCTTCCACTGTAGTAGTGATGACTTCTTCTAGAATCTGCTCTGTCTCTGGTTCCTATAGACATAATGAAGTAAAACTAAATATTGTGGCCCCGATTCATCGTATGCAATTTTGTTATGTCACTTTTCTTTTTTGTTTTGTGGTATTGCATTTTTTGGTACCAAATTGATCAAAATGGTGCACGAGATTCATGAATTTGGCATTAAGTCAAACAAAGGCTTTCTCTTTGTCTTGAACTGTGTTTTGTTTTGTAACTTTTGTCGCCAAAAGTTTCAAAAATTGCCCTAATAGTGTCTTACTCAAAAATACAGCAGGGTTGGTCTGGAGTAAGGTTGTGGCAAATTTAGAAATTGATGAATCAGGATAAAATATCTGGAAATACTAGACTCCATCCACAAAGTGGAAAACAAAATTAAAAAACCCAGGCAATAACATACAGAACAGACTTCAAAAAGGCGCAAATAAAATAATGAATTATGTGCAAACAAAAAATGCTCGAGCACATAAAACTAGGGAAAAAACAGGTGCAAAGGCAATGATGAATCAGAGCCTGTAACCTGGAGCCGATCCCTACGTGTAATAACCCGAGAGGCTGAGAAGCATCAGCTGAGAGATGGGGGTGATACTGACATATACTGTGTGTAGGTAGAAATGCTGCGTAGTGATGCGGATCTGTATACAACTACTAGGACCAAACAGAAGGATTTTTCTAGTTTTTTTCCTATACATAATGCTAATATATCCTGTCCGTTCAGTAAGAAGATACACTGTGCATCATCACTCCCATCACATACGTCCTCCTCTGGGATCCTGATTCCATCGTCCAGCTTCATGTAGATCGGCTGCAATACAAAAGGTAAGAGTTAGTTTGCTTGTATCAATTTTTTAATCCTATAAAGGGTTGTGTAGCCTCGGTGGACTTTTCATAAATCATTGTATCCTAACACAGTCAGGATTCGGCTACGTGTGCCGGGTTCAGCATTTATCAAGTTACCAAAAGTCAGTGATTTACATACAAGTGATCAGGTCAGTAGAACATCAGATACTGTTCACATTCTGCCGAAAATGACAACAGGGCTGAACAACCCCATTCATTTCAGTCATTTTATGAATTCCCCATATTATTGCATACTAGGAGTTACAGTTTAGAGATGCCTGCAGGTAAGGGAGCACTTATATAGACTATGGTGCCAATGAGGCTCTTACCCCGTCATCGGCATCATATCCGTCCGCATCCTGATCCTTATAGAAGAAGAGAGGAAAATTAGAAATTGTATTGGGAAAGGTTTGGGCTCTCAGATCTGCACGATGATATTATTGGTGTTTTTCTCTGTGTATTTGTGAGTTTTTTATATTCTGCTCATATCGCTTACGTAATTCTCAGTGAGCCGCAATCCATCTCCTCTCACCTGTTGCAATGAGAAAAAAAAACATTATTAGTAATTTATCTGTTTTCTAGTAACAGATCGACAAGAACTCCTCTATATGTATCTGCCCCTGCTGCATGTTACACGGGATCATATATCTGGGCCTAATTCCTCATCAGTCGTGAGGGAATCTGGAAAATTACTGCCATTTTTCTGCCATTTTGACAGCAAAAATTTCAGAACCCTCTGACTAACAGTCACGGCCTCTGAGTGTAAGGCCGAGTTCACATAATTATATTTTTTCTCTGAGTAATGTCCATGAAGAAACTGACCACTCTGACGGCACGAGAACCAATGTGATTCGATTAGTTGACAGGAGCGGTCTTTTTTTATGGATCAAATCTGCATGCAAAAAGCATGTTAGCGGCCATTAGTTTCTTCTGTAGGTCAGATAACGCTTCTCTATTTAAGTCTACGAGTGCAAAAAACGTTGGATCCGATACGGATGAATCAAACATACAGTACACAGCCATGCAATAGAGGAAAGAGCCTGGCACTGACAGAGTCAATGAAGTCGTCCCACCAGTGCAAGAACATGTCCTTGTAGGTCTCGGCATCAGGCTTCGAATCGCTGTCCATCGCTTTACGGGAGGCGATAGATCTTTAGATTTCTGCTCCTGGGTACAGATTAGAGAGAGATTTAATCATGTAAGAATATGTCATATTCCAGAGCCACCAGTATAAAGATAAAAAGTGACACCATAACATAAGACTAGAAAAATGTACCAGAGAGAATCCAATATCTGAGCACCGACCACACACGTACAATATACAGGACGGCCGTACACATCTATATCCCCTGCGCCATGAAGGCAGAGGTACGGAGTTAGGTCACTTTCTGACCAAGAAGTATTTATTACACATCTGATCCCAGCATTTTACATCATTTATGGCCATTATTCAGCCCAGTAGGTTTCCAGTTTAACCCCTTAAAAACTGAGCAAATTTTCATTTTTGTGATTATGTTTTTTCCTAATTTTCTTGCAAGAGACATAACTTTTTTTAAAAAATTTTCCTGCCAACATGGCCATATGAGGTAGTATTTTTTGCAGGATGAGTTGTATTTTGATTGGCGCCATTTATTTTACTTTGCTATGTACAAGAAGTGGGTTAAATTGAGAAAAAAAACACGCAATTCAGTTCTGGGTTTTGTTTTTCTGGCATTCATCGTGCAGTAAAATGGCCGAGCCGTCTGATTCTCCAATTACAGCAAAACCAAACTTGCATGATTTTTTATTTACTGAAAACATTCTTTTAAAATATGTAAAAAAAAACAAAACGTTGATCGTGTCACCATTTTCCAAGACCTGTTACAGTTTCATTTTTCCCGCGACAGTGCTGTGTGCGTGCTTGGTTTATGTGTGGCGAGCTGATGTGTTTATTGATACCATTTTGGGGTAGATATCACGTTTTGATCACTTATTGCACTTTTTCTTCAAAGTTGCTGGAATGGCGCTGAGACGGGAGGTGGGTATAAGTGTTTTTATTTTCACAGTGGCAAACATTTAGTCCGAGAAGAGGTTGTTCAAGTAGATGGCCCCCCTATTAACCCATTTCTGACCTCAGACATACTATTCCGTCCATGTGACCTGGGACTTAATTCCCATGGATGGAATACTATGTCATAGGCGATCAGCCACGCTCACGGGGGAGCGCGGCTGATCGCGGCCGGGTGTCAGCTGATTCTCGCAGCTGACACCCAGCACTAAGCACTAAGTGACCGCTCCCAGCACTTTAACCCCCAGAACACTGTGATCAAACATGATTGCAGCATTTCGGAGCCGGGCTGACAGCCCCTCTGCCTTTGGATCGGAGACCCCACGGCATGACGTGTGGTCCCGATCACTGCCATGGAGACCCGATGTTGTCATGATGACATTTGGGTCTCCAGATCTAAGAGAATTCCTATCATGCGCAGTGATGACCAGGAAGTCTCTCAGGTCAGTTTAATAGAAACTGCAGCACTAGACATACGTACACATATTTAGTATCATACTTAGTATCGCCGCCATTAAAAAAAATGGCAAAAAATCAGTGCTTTATCATCATACTGCCGAACAAAAAGTGGAATAACACGCAATCAAAAAGACGGACATAAATAAACATGGTACCGTTTAAAACGTCATCTTGTCCAGCAAAAAACAAGCCACCATATAGGTCCATCACCGCAGAAAAAAAAAGTTATAGCTCTCAGAATAAAGCAATGCAAAAATAATTATTTTTTATATAAAATAGTTTTTATTGTATAAAAGCGCCAAAACATAAAAAATGATATAAATGAGATAGTTATTATGAGTTAGTAATCGTACTAACCCGAAGAATAAAACTGCTTCATCAATTTTACCACACGTGGAACGGTATAAACGCCCACCAAAAGAAATTGATGAATTGCTGGTTTTTGTTCATTCTGCCTCACAAAATCGGAATAAAAAGCGATCAAAAAAAATGTCATGTGCCCGAAAATGGTACCAATAAAAACATCAACTCGTCCCGCAAAAAACAAGACTTCACAAGACTCTGTGTGCCAAAATATGGAAAAATTATAACTCTCAAAATGTGGTGATGCAAAAACTAGATTTTGCAATAAAAAGCGTCTTTTAGTGTGTGACAGCTGCCAAACCTAAAAACCCGCTATAGATAGTAAATAAAAACCCCCTTTATCACCCCCTTAGTTAGGGAAAAATAATAAAATTAAAAAATGTATTTATTTCCATTTTCCCATTAGGGTTAGGGTTGGGGCTACAGTTAGGTTTGAGGTTGGGGCTAAAATTTAGGTTTAGTGTTGGGGCTAATGTTAGGGTTATGGTTGGGGCTAAAGTTAGGGTTGAGGCTAGAGTTGGGGTTAGGGTTTGGGTTAGGGTTGGGATTACGGTTAGGGGTGTGCTAGGGTTAGGTTTGTGGTTAGGGTTGGGGTTGGGATTAGCGTTAGGGGTGTGTTGGGGTTAGGGTTGGAGTTAGAATTGAGGGGTTTCCACTGTTTAGGCACATCAGGGGCTCTCCAAACATGACATGGCGTCTGATCTCAATTCCAGCCAATTAAGTGTCAAACGGTGCTCCTTCCCTTCCAATCTCTGCCATGCGTCCAAACAGTGGTTTATCCTCACAAATGGGGTATCAGCATACTCAGGACAAATTGCACAACAACTGTTGTGGTCCAATTTCTCCTGTTACTCTTGGGAAAATAAAAAATTGGGGGCAAAAAATCATTTTTGTGAAAATATGATTTTTTAGTTTTACGGCTCTACGTTATAAACTTCTGTGAAGCACTTGGGGGTTCAAAGTGCTCACCACACATCTATATAAGTTCCTTTCCAAACTGGTGTCACTTGTGGGGGGTTTACGCTGTTTAGGCACACCAGGGGCTCTCCAAACGCGACATGGCGTCCGATCTCAATTCCAGACAATTTTGCATTGAATAGTCAAACGGCGCTCCTTCCCTTCCGAGCTCTGCCATGCACCCAAACAGTGGTTTACCTGCATATATGGGGTATCAGCATATTTAGGACAAATTGTACAACAACTTTTGGGGTCCAATTTCTCCTGTTACTCTTGGTAAAATAAAACAAATGGGTTCTGAAGTAAATTTTTTGTGAAAAAAAGTTAAATGTTCATTTTTGTTAAACATTCCAAAAATTCCTGTTAAGCACCTGAAGGGTTAATAAACTTCTTGAATGTGGTTTTGAGCACCTTGAGGGGTGAAGTTTTTAGAATGGTGTAACTTTTGGGTGTTTTCTATCACATAGACCCCTCAAAGTGACTTCAAATGTGATGTGGTCCCTTAAAAAAAAAAAAAAAGAAATCGCCGGTCAACTTTTAACCCTTATAACATCCTAACAAAAAAAATTTGGTTCCAAAATTGTGCTGATTGTGCAGGAGAGGCCCTATCACAACAGCAAAGAGGGTGTCAGGAGAGATCAAGTGAGATAGATATCACACAGAATCCGGCAGACAGCTCTCCCAGCAGGGAAATTCCCGGCTTCATGGCTGCAAGCTTATTACAGGGGCCAGAGCATCTTTTATTTCTGTCCGGCCATCGAGTACAGGTCTTCTGAAAAAATTCTTGACTGCTTCATTGACATACATTATGCTCGGTATTCGAGTCGAGCATAGGGGCAGTCCGACATACTCGATTCGAGTACCCGAGCAGTTTACTGCTCACTCATCACTAATTTTTATGACTCGCTATTATTGACTTAATTATCAGGTATTTTTTGTGTCTTTTCTGTCAATTTTGTTACCGAATAGTCTATTGCTGCCAATGTCCAAGATATATGTACACACACTGCTATCATTATTCATGTAATTTCAGTTATACACATTACTTTCCTATAAAGCTTTCTGTGTGTGTGTGTGTGTGTGTATATATATATATATATATATATATGTCTCCTGCTCCTTTGTGCCCTTTCTTTCCATGAGCAGTGTTAGGCCGGGGTCACACTTTCGAGTGTGATGCGATTCTCTTGCATCAATACCCGGCACTGCCACTGCATAGAAATACATGCAGCCGCACGCTCCGGTCCGAGTGCCAGCGGCAGTGCCGGGTATTGATGCGAGAGACTCACGCAAGTTTCTCGCATCACACTCGCAAGTGTGACCCCGGCCTTAGGCTGTTTTTGCATCACATTTAGGCCTCCATTTAATGTATATACCTCAGACGGATGATGCACACTGGCATCCGTCTCCATAGGAATCCATTGCAAAAAAATAATATACAATAAAGATATTTTATTTTTTTAATTTATTAATAGTAATTTTATTAGTAATAAAAGAGCTTTGTACAAACATGTTCACTTTACATTTCTGTATACTCTTTCCCACCCACAGTAAACAGGACAGAGGTGGAAAAAGAAAGCAAAAAAAAAGGAATGGATAATAAAAAAAAAGTTTCAGGCAGATTTGATGATTTTAATAGAATTATTATATACCAGTCAGACGCATCCTTTCAGCATAAACACATAAACCATAACTAGTGTATACATTAACAAATGTCCATATATGAGGTGAACATTGTCTTACTGGTCAGGTCCCAAAGAAACGTCAAACACGAGGGGTATACCTGCCATAGAAGGAGCCTGTCTACAGACAGACGGCATTACCCTGCAGGGCAAGGAGTCATTTGTAGATAAATACTATATTAAACATGTGCAGCAAGCTAATTGGAAGAGCGGCTGCAGGGGGAAAATAAAGTTACACTCTCCCTGCAGCCGCTCGCTCCAGTCATCGGCGCTCGGGCAGTGAACAGTCAGTGACTGTACACACAGAGTGTTCTGTAATCACACCCACCGATCCGACATCCATAGAGTAGGATGTTAGTGATAGAGAAGGGGAGAGATTACAGCTCATAGTGTACAGTAGTGTTCACTGCCCTGGTGCTTTCCCAAAAACATGAAGATAGCGGCTGCAGGGAGAATACAACTTCATTTTTCCCCACTAACAATTAGATGCTCCACATTGTATAAAACAACGTTTATCTGCAGATTATTTTTTTTGCAGAGAGGTTTATTTTAAGACTCTAAAACTATGAATCTGTTATACAGCTCCTTCCCCATCACATAATGTGAGCTGTTCTGTTCCTATATCTGTGTGTACACTGTGTATTGTGAATGTATTGTGCTCTGGGAACTGTATACGGAGTACAAAGACTGATACTTGCCACACGATGACCAGTAATAGATGATGTAAACCAATAAATCCACTAAATCTGGCAAAAAGGGGAAATGAGGAAGGGTATAAGTGGGAAGGAAAAGAAAGAAATGACAAAATCCGGGACCTTTGAGGCTAAAAACTCTCCCGATGCTCCTTGTAGACAAGTCGCTGCCGTCGCTCTCTCCCAACTGTCACCAGAGATTCAAATGATAACAGGAAGTGGCCAGTAACTGCCACTCACCTGCAGTCACATGACCTCCTCACTGCATCCAGCACATTTCTCTTACATGTGGAACCTTCAAGTAAAGATTTCGCCCCAATTCCCCAAGATTGGCAGTTTCCATAATAATAATAATCTCTTTATTTATATAGGGCCAACATATTCCACAGTGCTTTACAGTTTGCACACATTATCATCGCTGTCCCCATTGGGGCTCACAATCTACATTCCCTACCAGTATGTCCAGGGCCAGCGTCAGCACCCGGCGCACCCGGGCAAGTGTCTGGGCCCTGAGCAGGCTGGGGGGCCCACTCGACATCAGGGACATAGGCATACTATGGGGGCCCGGTGTCTGTTCCAGTGCCGACTCCCTTGAGTGGGCCCCCCTCTTGCTCAGGGCCCTGTCATTTGTGATACCTCTCCTCGTTCCATCACTGCGGCGTCTTCTGACTGTGACGTTCAGGTCAGAGGAAGCTATGACGTCTCATCTGTGAGCCCTCTGCCTGAACAGCCACAGTGCAGAGAGCTGGAAGATGGCGACGCTGAGGAGTCTGGAGCAGAGCAGCAAGGAGAGGTGAGTATTTTATATTATTTTTTTTATGTTTGGATCATTATATATAGGGACCATCATACACTGGTATGAGGCCCATTATACACTGAAGCATCGCATATGGGGCCCATTATACACTGGAGCATCATATATGGGGTCCATTATACACTGAAGCATCGTATATGGGGCCCATTATACACTGAAGCATCGTATATGGGGCCCATTATACACTGAAGCATCGCATATGGGGCCCATTATACACTGGAGCATCATATATGGGGCCCATTATACACTGGAGCATCATATATGGGGCCCATTATACACTGGAACATCATATATGGGGCCCATTATACACTGGAGCATTATATGGAGTCCATCATATACTGTATGGAACATTATATGGGCCCCTTTATGTATTGAGCAATACATGGGGCTCATTATTCTTTATGGAGCACTAGCTGAAGAGCCCGGCGCTGCCCGGGCATAGTACCTAACTACGGTTAGTTATAACAAATTGTAATGATTATATCTATATACAAGTATTCAGCTTTCTCCCCATTATGTAGATAGGGCCAAAATAGTTTGCGATTTGGAACGTGCGGGGGTTAAAATTTCCATTCAACACATAGCCTATGATGCTCCTGGGGTTGAGATGTGCGGGCATGCAAAATTTCATGCCCGTAAGTACAACGGTGCAGATTCCTATCCCGGGCCAAAATTATTTGCCGATTTGGAATGCGCGGGTTAAAATTTCGACTCAAAACCTAGCCTATGACGCTCCCGGGGTCGAGACGTGCGGGTGTGCAAAATTTCATGCCCGTAAATGCAGATTCCTATGCCGGACATACACACAAGCATTCAGCTTTCTCCCCATTATGTAGATAGGGCCAAAATTGTTTGGTGATTTGGAACGTGCGGGGGTTAAAATTTCCATTCAACACATAGCCTATGATGCTCCTGGGGTTGAGATGTGCGGGCATGCAAAATTTCATGCCCGTAAGTACAACGGTGCAGATTCCTATCCCGGGCCAAAATTATTTGCCGATTTGGAATGTGCGGGGTTAAAATTTCGACTCAAAACCTAGCCTATGACGCTCCCGGGGTCGAGACGTGCGGGTGTGCAAAATTTCATGCCCGTAAATGCAGATTCCTATGCCGGACATACACACAAGCATTCAGCTTTCTCCCCATTATGTAGATAGGGCCAAAATTATTTGCCGATTTGGAATGCGCGGGGTTAAAATTTCGACTCAAAACATAGCCTATGACGCTCCCGGGGTCGAGACGTGCGGGTGTGCAAAATTTCATGCCCGTAAATGCAGATTCCTATGCCGGACATACACACAAGCATTCAGCTTTCTCCCCATTATGTAGATAGGGCCAAAATTGTTTGGCGATTTGGAACGTGCGGGGGTTAAAATTTCCATTCAACACATAGCCTATGATGCTCCTGGGGTTGAGATGTGCGGGCATGCAAAATTTCATGCCCGTAAGTACAACGGTGCAGATTCCTATCCCTGGCCAAATTATTTGCCGATTTGGAATGCGCGGGGTTAAAATTTCGACTAAAAACCTAGTCTATGACGCTCCCGGGGTCGAGACGTGCGGGTGTGCAAAATTTCATGCCCGTAAATGCAGATTCCTATGCCGGACATACACACAAGCATTCAGCTTTCTCCCCATTATGTAGATAGGGCCAAAATTGTTTGGCGATTTGGAACGCGCGGGGTTAAAATTTTGATTCAAAACATAGCCTAGGACTCTTTCGGGGTCGAGACGTGCGGGCGTGCAAAATTTCATGCCCGTAAGTGCGACGGTGCGGATTCCAATCCCGGACAAACATACCCACATACATACACACATACATACATTCAGCTTTATATATTAGATTATATCGGGTCCAATATTCTGTATGGAGCAATATATGTGTCCTATTATATACTGTATGGAACAATATATTGGGCTCATTATTCTGCATGGAGCAATATATGGGGTCCATGATTTTGTATGGCGCAATATATGGGGACCAATATTCTGTATGTAGCAATATATGTGGCTCATTATTCTGTATGGAGCAACATATGGAGTCCATGATTCTGTATGGAGCAATGTGGCTCATTATACTATATTGAGCATTATATGGGGTCCATTATTCTGTATGGAACAATATATGGGGCTCATTATTCTGTATGGAGCACTATGTGGTGCCATAATTCTGTATGAAGCAATATATGGGGCTTATTATTCTGTATGGAGCACTATGTGGTGCCCATAATACTGTATGGAGGAATATACTGTCCAATTTCTGATCTGTTGTAGAATTTACAATAGATATCACTCATGTAATGTAAGAAGTGAAGTATTTGGCATTGTACTATAGCTATATTTTTTTGCCATATCTGTGCATCATGAATTGTGGTATGTGTTAAAGGGGCCCACTGAGACTCTTTCGCCCGGGGCCCACAAAAACCTGGAACCTGCTCTGAGTATGTCTTTGGAATCTGAGAGGAAACCGGAGTACCAGGCTTAAACCCATGCAAACATGGGGAGAATATACAAACTGCTTGAAGATGTCGTTGGTGGGATTTCAACACAGGACTCCAGTGCTGAACAGCAACAGTGCTAACCACTGAGCCACCATGCTGCCATGTCAGAATGTGCTGGTTTCTGGGCCTTAGTCTGAGGTTTATTGATCAGACATTGTGCCTGCATGAGTCTTTTTTTGGTGTCTGCAGTAACTTGGGCTAATACTGAGCAGATGGAAATTTCACTTTTGTCAAAGAATTATAGCAGAGTCTGGAGATTCATTAAATACACCACAAACCACCTAGGCCCGATTCATCATTTGTCATTTATTGAAGTCACTTTTCTTTTTTTTTCGACTTGTGGCATTTAATGGCATTTTTTGCATCAAATTCTTCATAATAGCGGCACGCCGTCCATGAAATTGGGGCAAAAGCAAAAATGCTTTTTATTGTTATTTTATTTGGTTTTTCATGTTTTAAGCACCAAAACTCACATAAGTTGCAGAAATGTGCCACATTGAAAAGTCCTCCAGAAATCTTACTCTTGGTAGGGAGTGGACAGAGATGCGCCAAGATTGTGATATTTGGTAAAAGCCAGAATTCGGAAATCTAAAACATCTGGTTAAGCAAAGTCGTCAAAAAAAATTAAAAAAAAAGACTTGAAAAAGAAAAACAACTTAAAAAGTGGCACAAATCGTATAGCAAATAAGGCGCAAATAATAAAGCCACTAAAAAGGTGCTAATTGCTCCAATAAAATGGAGAAAAGGCAATGATTAATCAGGGCTTATGTGATTTCTGCCAAAGGCAAGCACTGTCAGGAGGGGGCTTATTGGAGAAGGGTCAGCAATTATAGGTGGGGTGTAACTACAATAGGTGCAGGGGTTGTAATCGCACCCAGGCTCTGGAGCCTAGAGGCAGGGCCTGCGTCAGTACCCGGGGCCCTGAGCAGATGGGGGGGTCCACTCGCTATCGGGGACAGTGGTTCGCTATGGGGGCCTGGTGCCTCTGCTATTGCCGGTGCCCATGAGTGGGCCACCCTGCCCCCTAGCTCAGTGCCCTGGCACTTGCCATACTTACCTCTCCCCATTCCACCTCGTCTCCTGACTGTGATGTTTCAGGTCAGAGGGCGTGATGACGTCACGTCAGTGTAACGATGGCGACCGGGGTGTTAGTCCTGACCGAGTTCACCCACAAAACACAGTCTGTAGACACCCCGGCCCCTTACACATGAAACACAGGATGGACATTACCTTTTCTTCCCCCAGAGATATCTTGGATGAAAATCTCTTCCAGAGTGCTCTGGACCTCAGACTTGGCAGAAGGTTCACCTTCCAAAAAGACAATGACCCCAAGCACAGAGATAAAATAGCAAAGGAGTGGCTTCAGAACAACTCTGTGACCATTCTTGACTGGCCCAGCCAAAGCCCTCACCTAAACCCAATTGAGCATCTTTGGAGAGACCTGAAAATGGCTGTCCACCAACATTCACCATCCAACCTGACGGAACTGGAGAGGATCTGCAAGGAAGAATGGCAGAGGATCTCCAAGTCCAGGTATGAAAAACTTTTCCCAAGAAGACTCATGGCTGTACTAGCTCAAAAGGGTGCTTCTACTCAATACTGAGCAAAGGGTCTGAATACTTATGACCATGTGATATTTCAATTTTTCTTTTTTAATAAATTTGCAAAATTTCTATATTTGTTTTTTTTCAGTAGAGATAGGGTGCAGAGAGTATATTAATGAGAAAAAAATGAAAATTTTTGCATTTACCAAATGGCTGCAATGAAACAAAGAGTGAAAAATTTAAAGGGGTCTGTTAGGGTTCAAGTTCCCGCTGCTGCACAAGGGGAGTCTTGAAGCCGTCCCGCTGCGGTCTCCCATTTATCTCCGGCCACAGTGGAGCCTGCTCAGCAGAGACGTCGGTCCAGGCGTCTTGCCCACTCCTCTACTGTGCAGTGACTTGCTGCTGCTTTTCCTGGATCTGCTATTATAGCCAGTGCTGGAGCAGCCGTCTTTGAGACAAAGTCCTGTGTTTTCCCATCTGAGCATGCCCAGAGTGAGATCTCTCATTGGAGATCAGGGGTCACATGTTCAGGTGCTGCAGCGGCTCCTATTGGTTCGCCAGGAAGGTCATGTAGCTACGTGTGTTTGTAACAGCTTCTCATTGGTCCTTGTTCCTGGAAGGTCCTGTAGCTGTTGCTATAAAAGGGTAGCATGGCTGGGCCGCCATGCGCTAATATCAACCATTGTATGCTATGCGCCAGTGTGATCATGCGTATGTGTGGTTAGGGACCCGGCTGAAATAAGCCACTAGAATACCGACTTAATCGGTGAGGAGTTTGGTATGGTAGCTGGCCAGGGTCGGTGTCCTAGATGCCCTAGATTACCGGCGTAACCGGTGAGGAGTTTTGATTGCCGTATTCAGGGTCTGGCATTCAGACGCCATAGATTGCGGGTGACTCCCGCGAGGACATTAGCACATGATCACGCGTTATGTACGCTTAGCACTTAACTGTGTACCTGAGAGCCTGACAGGACACAGCACTTTTCCTCAGCGGCCCTGTGAGGTAACAGGGTTTGCTTTCGACGCTAGACAGCGCCCTAGCGTTTTACTTTGCGGCTCACTGAAGCTAAGTGAGTTCGCACCTATCGCCATATAGCGCTGTGGCATTCCCGTTAGCGGCTCTGGTTATTAACAGAGTTCGCACTTACTGCCACAACGCGCTACGGCGTTTATTTTAGCGACTCTGCGGGATAACAGAGTTCGCTACTTTCGCCATTTTACTAGCAGCAGGTTCCGCCTGCACGGTGGACCCCGGGCTGCGAACGCACCTCTCTACCTCATATATTTGGTGCTTTCCGCAGACCCTAACAGGGTCTGAATACTTTCCGAACCCACTGTATACCAGTAGTGGTACAACATTAGGGCATTGCAAACACAGCACAATGATACATAGAACATACAAGTACATAAAATTAATCATAATACCATAGGAGCACATCTCACATTACATATTAGACATAACATACATAATATATTTTACATACACAAATAGTCACATAGGTCCCATGTGGGGGAGGGGCAAACGAGGGCCTCTGCTACCTCCTTACATCTGTGCGCCCTCCGCTTGGGTAGTCACAGTGCAGAGAGCCGGAAGACGCCGACTCTGAGGAGTCCGGAGCAGAGCAGTGGCCAGAGAGGAGAGGTTAGTATTTAATATTTTTTTTATATCTGGAACAATATATGGGATCTATTATACACTGGAGCATCATATATGGGGCCCATTATATATGGAGCATTATATGGGGCTCATCATACACTGGAACATCATGCATAGGACCCATCATATACTGGAGCGTAAGGTGGCCAGGGTGGTAGTTGTGGCAACATGCTGTACGGATCCCACACCCTGGCACCCCACAGATAAAACACAATGTCCTTTTGGCTACATGTGCAGCGTACGCAGCAGAACACTTACGGTCACTGTCAGAGTTCCTTCCAGTTCTGGCATTCCGGCTCCATGTTTCCAAGTTTCACATAACACCTCAGAGTCACGGTCTTTTTCAAACAGTTCAACTTTACTTATCAAAAGGGCACTCATCACCTTGACAGCACAGTTCACACAGAGCCATGTAACCTGCGCTTTCCCTGCCTTCCGGGCAGACTCTACTCTTTCTGTAATCTTTCTCTCTTCCTGGCAATCCCTGCCGTCTTCTTGGACAATTTGGGTCCCATCTGTGCCTTCTTTTTCCCTGCCATCTGGGCATTCTCTTTGGACAGTCCGTGTCCCACCTGTGCCTTCCACATCACCAGCTCCCTGTCAGCCCCTCATCCGGTTCCATTTGGGAAAGGTGCCGGGAACACCATCTCAGCTGCTCCCGCCCCAGTCTTAGACCCGGATCCTTCTTGGGGATGGTCCTGTTGAGCTGGTGCCCAACTGCACTATTCTCGGCCTGGGGCCCCTTACTGCCATCACAGCTGTATTCCCACGGCCAGTAATCCGTCTGGACTCAAAACTGCATGCACCCTGCCCTGGGCAAGGATGCCTGGGTTTCTCCCTCTAATCAGGAAGTGCCTGTGCTATACCTCCCTGCTCTGTGCTGCTTTGCTCTGTGACCCCTCCCATTTACTTAACCCCTTTGCTGCCTGCATCTAACACTCCTATCTATTATCTAATGTGCTGTTTTACATGTTAAAAAAACAAAATAGTGAATTCTCATATTACGTTTTCATGATCTCAATATGTATAGCAAAACTGATAGCTGTCAATGAATGGAACTCAGAATGCATCTAATAGATGCAAATAAAAATAGAAAAAGATGCGGCACTCACCAGGTTGAGAACATTTTTTTCAATGTCCTTTATTACGCCATGTGTGGCTTAAGGTACTGTCACACTAAACGAGATCGCTAACGAGACCGCTAATGCATCACCGATTTCATGACGCAGTAGCGATCTCGTTAGCAACACAGCTGTATGTGACATGTAGCAGCGATGTGGCCCCTGTTGAGATGTCGCTGATCGCTCATGAACGTTCTGAGCCATTTTTTGGTCGTTGGTGTCCCGCTGGTGAGCCTGAATCGCTGAGTGTGACACCCTTTACAATTACTTCACCAGCGTCGCAGGTGGGACTAGTTTTTCCCAACGACCGCAGAGGTCGTTATACAGATCGCTGATGAGATGTGTTTGGAATCTAACTAGCGATCATATAGCGATCGCACTAGCGATCTCGCCAGGTCGTGTCGTTGTCGTGATCGCTGGTGCGATCGCTAAGTGTGACAGTGCCTTGTGTGTGAGTGTCGGACTTTCAGGTTCAAGGAGGCATGCGGGGAGAAAGGACTACGGCCGTTTCGCATTCAATCGCTTCAACGGGTCTAGGTGAGTAATTACGTGAGGTCATTTCCTTTATAAGGGTTAATACCGTAATAGAAATATAACAAACATTTGTGAAACATATAAATCTTACAATGTTAAAATAGTAATTACTATGTAATGCAGGTTGCTTTTATTTATTATTAGAGGAATATCGATAGGTCTAATCTATCATTGAGTCCAAGTGGACCTTGTGCATTTGATTTTATGATCCAACGAGCTTCATGTCTCATTAAAATTTTATTGTGATTCCCACCTTGTGAGGGGTAGTTCATGATTTCGAGACCTGCAAATCGCAACATCTCGGGGTTGGAATCATGTTTCTCTTGTATATGTTCTATAAGTCTTAAAGAACCTTTTCCAGCAGTAATAGATCAATAATGTTCGCGAAACCTGGTGGCTAATGGTCTTATCGTTTTTCCTATGTAAAAGAATAAACATGGGCAAAAGAGAATATAGACTACGAATCTAGTTTTACAAGAAATAAAATCCCGAACTCTGTGTGAAATAGATCCAGTCTGTATAGGATTGGTTGCAACATGTAAGTGGCAGTATTTGCAGTTACCACATTTATAATTACCTTTTGGGGTGCTAGTTTTTAACCAGTTATCTGTAGCTAAAAGGCGATTATGGACTAATAGGTCTCCTATATTATGGTTCTTTTATATGCAAATTGAGGATTTAGAGATCTTATTTTGTGCAGATCTTTATCGGTTTTTATAATATGCCAGTTTTTACGTATTGCTGAATGTATGATTTTTTTCTAGGGGGCTGTGTTTAAAACTAAAAATAAATCTCCGTGTTTCATTTTTGTCTGTTTTTTCTTGTTTTGCCTTTTCTGTTAGCCCTTTGTAATAAATTAATTTGTGATAATTTCATAACTCGATCATGTGCCTCATTCAGTAATCACAGCAGGTAACCTCATCTGAGGAAGCACATTTTCAATTCTTTTATTTGTTCATTAAATATGGCCTCAATATTATTGATTTTCCGCAATCTTATCATACGGGCGGCACGGTGGCTCAGTGGTTAGCACTGTAGCCTTGCAGCGCTGGAGTCCTGGGTTCAAATCCCACCAAGGACAACATCTGCAAGGAGTTTGTATGTTCTCCCTCTGTTTGTGTGGGTTTCCTGCGGTTTCTCTGGTTTCCTCCCACACTCCAAAGACATACTGATAGGGAATCTAGATTGTGAGCCCCAATAGTGACAGCGATGCTAATGTGTGCAAACTGTAAAGCGCTGCGGAATATGTTAGCGCTATATACAAATTATTATTATTATTATTGGACTGTAGGGCAAAACCTTTTTAGTATGCACTTTTAAAATGCAACATCATGTTTGTGGCAGTTGGTTTTCTAAAAACCTTGGTGATAATCTGCCCTTCCTGTACATTGATTTTTACATCCAGAAATTCCAAACCGCCGTTTTACAAAACAAGAAGTAAACCGCATGTTTTCTGTATTGGCTGGATTTAAATACCCCACAAAGTCTTCACATTCTTTTTGAGTTCCGTCCCATATTATAAATATATCGTCCACAAATCTCAAATATGTGTTTGAGAAAAGGATTTGAGATATTGGAAACATATTTTTCTTCTAAGGCGGCTAAAAATAAATTAGCAAAAACACATGCTACCAGTGTGCCCAAGGCTGTACCGATCTGTTGTAAATACCATTTATCTAGGAATTTAAATGCATTGTGTGATACAACAAAGTCTAATGAATCAAGAACTAACGAAATAAACTCTGGGGTTTTGCCGGTATTCATCAGAATTTTCCATATGGCTTCAATTCCCATTTTTTGGGGAATGCGAGTATTCAAATTCTCAACATCTAGGAGAAGCTTGTTTGCCAATCTATTTCTTTTAAAGCCAATAAAAAATCTCCTGAATACTTTATAAAATTATATTTGTTGCATTAGGGGTTTTAATAGCCAATCTAAATATTGGGACAGCGGTTCTGTAAGTGAATTTATGACCGATATTAATAGGGCGGCAGGGCGGTTTTTGCAAAGATTTATGAATTTTAGGAATACTGTACCAGTGTGGAATTTTTTAGATATTCTGGTAATAATTTTTCTGCCCTCTTTTTGGATAATATACCATTTTCTACATTTCTTCTCAATAGGGATCTTAGTTTATCTTTACATTTCTGTGTTGGATTATTGTCCAGAGGGAGATAGGTTTCTGTATTATTCAATTGTGATAAAGCTTCATGTATGTAGTATTCTCTTTCTAATAATACCAAGCAGGGCTGCCATCATGGCATTACTGCCCTGTCTGGCGTATGGGGCCCCATGGGCAGAGGAGGCCTGCATCGGGCCCCGTCTCTTCTGCTCATCGATCCCCAGCGGCAGGATTCTGTCGGTGCAGAAACTGAACCTGCATCCAAGACACAGGTTCAGTTAAACTGTATTGCCGTGTGGGCCTGCACTGTAATAGTTAAAAACCGCTAACCAATTGTAGGCTGGCAGCTGACGTCAGCGCGCACGTCGCCGGCATATGACATAATTGTCATTTGCCGGCGAGGCCGCTCTTGAAATGCCTGAAGGGAACATGGCCGCAGTAACACGACCAGGTAAGGAGAAAGCTTTTATTTTTATTTTTATTGAAAGCGACAAGCCACAATATGTTTCAACAGAAGGATGGAGACATGGGGCAAAATGGAGACATGGGTCAGAATGGAGACACGGGGGCAGGATGGGAGACATGGGGGCAGGATGGAGACAGATGGGGCAGGAATATGGGGCAGGATGGAGACAGATGGGGCTGGGTCATGGGGCAGGATGGAGACAGATGAGGCAGGGTCATGGGGCAGGATGGACACGATGGAGCAGGATCATGGGACAGATGGGGCAGGATGGGGAGATCATATGGGTACAGAATGGATAGTCATGAGGGCAGGATGGGAGAACATATGGGGCCAGGATGGGAGAACATATGGCTGGAGCCAGGAATGAGACACACGGGGCCAGGATGGGGGATATTATTACCATAGGGAATAATTAAGGGATATTATTACTGCAGTGATGTATTTATTTTATTTTTTTAAGATACTGTTTTAAATGGGGTGCGGTCCTGTTACTGTGCAGAGCGACACTATGTCACCTTTTTTTCTTCATCTGGTGTAGTGTAGAAGTTGAGAAAAAATAAAGTAATGTGTTGTGCAAGCGGAGTTCTAGATAACTGTGTGATTTGCTGCAGAGACGAGCCCTGGCTGGAAGAAGAGATAGATAGCGGTCTGTGCTGGATGAAGATGAAAAGCGAAGATGAAGGACTTCACCTAGAGACGTCACTGGTGAGTCAGTGTGTTACCTGTACACTGACATTATACACTATAAACAGAGCTCCTGTGTATAATGTCACTGGTGATCACTGTATTACCTGTACACTGACACAATATACAGAGCTCCTGTGTATAATGTCACTGGTGATCACTGTATTACCTGTACACAGACACTGCATACTAAGTACAGATATCCTGTGTATAATGGCAGTTATGGTGATAGTATTTTTTTATTAATGATCAGTATAGTAGTATTCAGTCACAATGTGGTGGTAATATGGTGTCCGACCATGGTGTGGCAGTATTTGGGTATTTGTTCCTTGTATGTGCTATTATTTGGTCACTATGTGGTGGTAATGTGTCTTCTGGTCATGGTGTGGTGGTATTTGTCCCTTGTATGTGCTATTATTTGTTCACTGTGTGGGGTAATATGTGGTCTGGTTTTGTTGTGTTGGTATTTGTTCCTTGTATGTGGTATTATTGGTCACTATGTGGTGGTAATATGTGGTGTTGTGAATGTGTTAGAAATGAATTCTGAGCAGAAGCTCCCTCTGGTGGTTACAAACAGTACTGAACCATTCAATGAAGATTGTGAAGATTGGCAATCAGGAGTTACAGACTGGTCTTATATAAGGGAGGTTCCCTCCCATCATGGTTGCTGGTGATCAATTGATCTTGTCTCAACTTTGGTTCCTGGTTCACTTGGAAGCTTGCTGAGTCTTGCCTGCATCTTCTGCTAACAGATAAGATATTTTCTGCTTTTATTTTTTGTGCTTGCTTTTTGCATTGTTCCCTGCACTTCTGTGGAGGTCAGCCAGGTCCCCTCCGGGGGCTTGTGCTCCTCTCAGTTTATCTGAGCCACTGTTATTTGTTCATTTGCCTTTTCCAGTTTTTTCAGTGGCTGCGGCTTAGTTTTGTTACACCAGAGAACTAATTTAGGTGGTACAGGTCGTGTGATCTCAGGTGTTTTTGCAATTAGTAGAGTTGGTATTTTTTTAGGGTTTTTTGGATTGCAGTAAGTGTCCTTCCTATCCTTTTCTTTCTAGGAAGATTGGGCCCCAACGTTTGCTCATACTATTTTCTGTCTGTGTCTGTATTTCCTCTTGTCTAACCGCCATTACATGTTTGGGGGCTTCCTATGTTCTTTGGGGATCTGCTCCGGGGCAGATATCTTTCCTCTTTCTATCATTAGGTGTAGTTAACCTCTCAGGCTGTGACGAGGCATCTAGGACCAACTTAGGAACGCTCCACGGCTGCCTTTAGTTGTGGTGGTTAGTCAGGTACTGCAATCCAGTAGATTCCAACCTCTATGGTGTATTGCCGTTTTTGCCTGCTCTCCTCAGCTACCAAATCATAACAGTATCACCGGCCAAACTGAAAATTATATGGTACTCACAGAAGGGAAAAATTGTGTAAAAAAAAAAAAAAAAAAGAAAAAAGTTGTCAGAGTTGTCAGAGATTTTTTTTTTTTTCCGTTTGTTGCATTTTTTTTTTCCCTCTTTTTCTCTGGGTGCTGAGGATTTTTTTTCTCTTAATGGAGTTTGCACAGTTGTCTGGCCGTGTGGATCAGCTTGCCACTGAAGTTCAGAGTATTGCTACCTATCTTGCTAGGTTCCTGCTTGTGGAACCTAGGATCCCCATGCCAGATTTGTTTTTAGGGGATCGAGCTAAATTTCTGAATTTCAAAAATAACTGTAAGTTGTTTTTTGCCTTAAAACCTAAGTCCTCAGGGAACGCAGCACAGCAGGTTCAAATTGTCATCTCTCTCCTGCGCGGCGATCCTCAGGATTGGGCTTTTTCCCTGACACCTGGGGATCCTGTTTTGAGTAATGTTGATGCATTTTTTCTGGCTCTGGGGTTATTGTACGATTAACCTAACGTCACTGATCAAGCTGAAAAAACCTTGTTGGCATTAAATCAGGGGATGGAGGACGCTGAGTTATACTGTCAGAAATTTCAAAAGTGGGCAGTCCTGACCAAATGGAATGACGACGCTTTGGCAGCCCTTTTTCGGAAGGGTCTGTCAGAGAATGTAAAAGATGTTATGGTGGGTTTCCCTGCTCCCTCTGGTCTCAATGATTCTATGTCATTAGCGATTCAAATTGACAGACGTTTGCGTGAGCGTAGAGGTATGCGTGGAATAGTGTTGCCTTGTGAACCAGCTTCTGAAGCCATGCAGTGTGATAGAGTGGCTTCTGGGGCACAGCGTCATGAGTTTCGAAAACGCAATGGGTTATGTTTCTACTGTGGTGACGCCTCTCATGCTATTTCAGTCTGCCCTAAGCGGGGAAGACGTTTTGCGCGCTCAGTTGTCTTGGGTAGTGTTCAGACTAAATTTCTGTTGACTGTTACCCTGATTTGCTCCCTGTCCACATTTTCTGCTCAGGCTTTTGTTGATTCGGGAGCAGCTATTAACCTGATGGATTTTGATTTTGCTAAACGTTGTGGGTTTCCCTTGATACCCCTACGGAAGTCTATTCCCCTACTGGGGATTGATTCTACCCCTTTGGCTGAGAATAAACCCCAGTTCTCTACTCAGGTGATAATGAGGGTTGAACCTGATCATCAGGAGAGTTGCAAATTTTTGGTGCTGTATAATCTGCATGACATTATTGTACTAGGTTTCCCTTGGTTACAGTCTCATAATCCTGTTTTGGATTGGAAATCTGTGTCTGTAACCAGTTGGGCTGCCAATGTGTTAATGCCAACACTCCTGTTTTTTCTGCCTCTCCCCAGGCTCAGGATGTTCCTGACTTTTTGACTGATTTTTCTGATGTGTTTAGCAAAAGTAAATCTGCATCCTTGCCCCCCATAGGAGCTATGACTGCGCTATTGAATTAGTGCCTGGTAGTAAATTCCTAAAGGTCGCCTTTTTAACTTGTCTGTACCTGAACATGACGCTATGCGGTCTTATATCAAGGAGTCATTGGAGAAGGGTCATATCAGACCATCCTCTTCACCCTTGGGTGCCGGTTTTTTCTTTGTGGCCAAAAAGGATGGTTCATTAAGGCCGTGTATTGATTATCGTCTCTTGAACAATATCACTGTGAAATATCAATATCCGTTACCCTTGATTTCTGACCTGTTTTCCAGGGTGAAAAGTGCTACTTGGTTTACCAAGCTTGACCTCAGGGGGGCGTATAACCTTATTCGCATTAAGCACGGGGATGAATGGAAGACGGCATTCAATACCCCTGAAGGGCATTTTGAGTACCTAGTGATGCCCTTTGGGCTCACTAATGCTCCTTCCGTCTTCCAGTCCTTCATGAATGACATTTTCAGGGATTTTGTGGATAAATTTCTGATTGTTTATTTGGATGATATCTTATTTTTTCCAATGACTGGGACTCTCATGTGAAACATGTTCGGACTGTGTTCCAGATTTTGAGAGAGAATGCTCTGTATGTGAAGGGATCAAAGTGTCTTTTTGGCGTACAGAGGATCTCATTTCTGGGATTCATTTTGTCCCCATCTGTTATTGAAATGGACCCGGTCAAGGTTCAGGCCATCTGTGATTGGGTCCAACCTACTTCATTAAAGGCTCTTCAGAGATTCTTGGGTTTTGCCAATTTTTATCGTAAATTTATTGGTAATTTCTCTGTTATTGTTAAACCATTGACTGATTTGACCAAAAAGCGTTCTGATGTGGTGAATTGGCCTCCTGAGGCAGTCTCTGGTTTCAGGAACTTAAGCAGAGATTCACTTCTGCTCCTGTTCTACGGCAGCCTGATGTTTCTCTGCCATTTCAGGTCGAGGTTGATGCCTCTGAAATTGGGGCAGGTGCCGTTTTGTCCCAAAGAGATCCAGAGACCTCTAAAAGTAACCCTTGTGCCTTTTTCTCTCGAAAATTTTCTCCAGCTGAACGTAATTATGACGTGGGTAATCGGAGTTATTGGCCATGAAGTGGGCTTTTGAAGAGTGGTGACATTGGCTGGAGGGAGCCAAACATCAGGTGGTGGTCCTCACGGACCATAAGAATCTGGTTTATCTGGAATCAGCCAAGCGACTTAATCCTAGACAGGCCAGGTGGGCCTTGTTTTTCACACATTTTAATTTTGTGGTTTCCTTTCTTCCTGGCACTAAGAATGTTAAGGCGGATGCCCTCTCGAGGAGTTTCCTTGCGGACTCTCCTGAGTTATCTGATCCTGCTGTTATTTTGAAAGAGGGTGTTGTTCTTTCCGCCATCTCGCCCAATTTGAGACTGGCTCTGGAAGGGTGTCAGGAGGATAAACCCGAGCACTGCCCTTTTGGGAAATTGTTTGTCCCAGACCGGTGGAAAAAGAGTGTGATGTCTGAGATTCATTGTTCCGGTTGGCCGGTCATCCCGGAATTTTTGGTACCAGAGACTTGGTTAGTCTGTCCTTTTGGTGGCCTACTTTGTCTTGTGACGTCAGGGAATTTGTGCAGTCCTGCGGGACTTGCTCTCGCTCCAAGCCTTGCTCTCGCTCTAGTGGTTTGTTGATGCCATTGCCTGTGCCCAAGAGACCATGGACCCATATCTCAATGGATTTCATTTCCGACCTCCCTGTTTCTCAGAGAATGACCGTTATCTGGGTGATTTGTGATAGGTTTTCCAAAATGATACATCTTGTGCATTACCTAAGTTGCCTTCCACCTCCGAATTGGTGCCTTTGTTCCTTCAGCACGGGTTCGGTTACACGGCATTCCTGAGAACATTGTGTCTGACAGAGGAGTCCAGTTTGTTTCCAGATTTTGGAGGACTTTTTGCTCTAAACTTGGTGTTCAATTGTCTTTCTCCTCGGCTTTTCATCCACAGACCAATGGACAAACTGAGAGAACAAACCAGACATTGGAGACTTATCTGAGATGCTTTGTGTCTGCTGATCAAGATGACTGGGTCTCTTTTTTGCCTCTGGCTGAGTTTGCTCTTAATAATAGGGCTAGCTCTGCCACTTTGATGTCTCCATTTTTCTGCAATTTTGGGTTTCGCCCTCGATTTTCTTCAGGACAGACGGAGGCTTCTGTCTGTCCAGGTGTTGACTCTGTTGTGGAGCGTATGCAGCAGATTTGGGACCAGGTAGTGGAGAGGTTGTCCCTCTCTCAGGAGAGGGCCCAGCGGTTTGCCAACCGGCATAGGACTGATGGTCCTCGGTTTGAAGTGGGGGACTTGGTCTGGTTGTCCTCAAGAAATATCCCTATGAGAGTTGCATCTCCTAAGTTTAAGCCTAGGTTCATTGGACCTTATAAGATCATGGAGATTCTTAATCCTGTTTCCTTTCGTTTACTTCTTCCAGGGACATTTAAGATCCATAACGTGTTCCACAAGTCCTTATTGAAGAGGTTTGTCGAGCCAGTGGTTCCTATGGCTGCGCCTCCTGACCCTGTTTTGGTTGAGGGCAATCTGGAGTATGTGGTTGAGAAAATATTGGATTCTTGTTTTTCTAGACAGAAACTCCAGTATTTGGTTAAGTGGAGAGGTTATGGTCAGGAGGACAATTCTTGGTGCCCCCCCCCCGGCCCCACCCCATTCCAACCCAACCCCCTGAATTGGGTTGAAAAGGGAAAATTTACCACCACAGGGAACAAAAAAGGGAAAACTGCCCCTACACACAGAAAAGACGAACGAACGTACAAGGGGAAAAAAAAAAGCCCTTGCAAAAAAAAACTACCCCCGGGGGAACCCAAGGAAGGGAAAAATAAAAAGCGAGGGGGGGAAAAACCAAAACAGTCTTTGTTTAAAGATTTCCCAAATACACCCTCTGCGGCGATAATTTTTTAAACCGCCTTCCCAAGCAGACGGGGGGGTTTTTGAAGAAATCCAATTACAAAAAACTTAATTGCAGCTGAGGGGGGGCTGGTCGCCACCAAGAGAGGGAAATTAACTCCCCTCGCCGAAAAACCCCAGCACCAAAACTCAGCTGTGAAGTCAGGGTGTGCAAGGGGGGGGACACTTCGCAGCACACCCCGTGACAGTACCCCCCCCTTCTACGGGCCTCCGACCCTCGGGGGGGTTTTGGGGGTGAGAGTGGGAAAAGGCCCGAACCAATCGTCGCTTAAATTTCCACGCAAAAACCCCCGTCCCTCCCGCCCATCCCCCCCCCCAAAAAAAAGGGTACTGAAGGCCCGGGCATTCGAGGGAAACGTACTCTCCGACCCCGGGAACCCAAAATTTTTACCATTGACCCCAAGGGGGGGAGGAAAAGGTGAAGGATCCCCGGGCCACATATTTCTTAAAACATCTGGGAACCTTAAATTTTTTTTTAAATGTGGGGGGAGGTCAAGGAATAACCCCGTTTAATTATAGAACTATCTTGTATCCCCCATAAACCGGGGACCCATTCCGGAGGAATTTTATTTTAATCTTGGTAGACAACCTACCAATTTTTCCAAAAAGGTCCGGACCACACCTCCTCCACAGCCATCTTTGAATTCCCCATAAACCAGATTTTACACTCCTCTCCACCTGAAGCAAGTGAACGAAAATCGTTCCCCCGGAACCCCAGAAACCCCCCTTTGAAATAAAAAACGGGGAAAACCATAGCCCCAAAAAAGGGGATTCCCCAGGGCCCTGCCCCCTTTTATTTAGAGCAAACTCTGCCAAGGCAAGAAAAAACCCATCCCCCGGGGTTTCGACAAAAACACCCGAGAATGTCCCAAGCTCTGTTAGACCCTGTTGACCATTATTCTACGGGTAAAAAGCCGATGAAAATACAACCATCCCCCGCCGTGACAAAAGTTTTCCAGAATTTGGCACAAACTGAGCCCCCCCCATCCACACCACATCGGGGGGTCCCCCCCGGAACCCCTTCAATCTCCCCAATAAAAAACCGCCCGAGTTTTAGCTTTGGGAAAAAAAGGAGCAAAATTCCCTTGCAAACCGTCCACACAAATAGACGTTTTTACCCGAAGAGGGGAATCCGAATGAAGTCCAAACAGATGAGTCCACGGACCCCCGGGGATCTTAAAGGTAAGAGGGTCCCCGACGGACGGTTGGGGGTCTTAGAGCGGCCAACCTCGCAGGACGCGACAAAAGTTACCACCCCCAGAAGTTTGGCCCCAAAACCCCCGGAGAGGAATCCTCAGTTGCTTACTCCCCGGGGGGCCTGCCAAAGCTAAATTTGGTGTGCCTGTCCCTTTTGTCCAACTGTTTTGGGGAAAAAACGTCCCCGGGGCCTACAGGGTGTCCCCCTGACCTCCAATACCCCCCTCCAGCCAGACTCTGCCACACCACCCCCCCCCAAGGACCAAAGCCGGCCTCCAATTCCCCCCCCTGGGGAAACAGCGGAAAAGGCATCCCCCTTAAAATTTTTGACCCGGACATAGTGCGACAAATTTAAAAACCGGGAAAAAAAAACACACCTAGTTTTCTGGGTTTTAATTTTAAAAGGCGGACCTAAAAAAGCGGGGTTTTTTTGATGGGGGACGGTGCCGGGGGGACCCCCCCCCCAAAAAATGACGCCACTCCCAAAAGCCAACTTAAGGGCCCAAAACTCCCTTTGCCGACATCATAAATTTCCCTCAGGGGGACGACAATTTTTAAAAGAAGGCGCAGGGGGCCATTTACCGGGACGAATTGGACAAACTGCCCCACCCATCCTCGAAGCGTCCACCTAAAAAAAAACGTGACACAGGCTAATAATTGGTCTGAAACAAAACATTTTTTTAAAAGGAAAACACTTGCCCCAACCTTTTAACCACTTTAAAAAAAACCGTCCCTTTTTAGTCAGTCTGTGAAGGGGTTTTAAATAGGGAAAAAAAATTACGATGAATTTCCCGGGAGTTTTACAAACCCCAAAAAACTTGTAATCCTAAAAATCCTCGGGGAGATCCCCTCAAAACCCCCGACTTTCCCGGGGCCATACAAAACCAGCGACACCGGGGAACCCAAAAAAAGAATTTTCCCGTAGGGGGGAACCACACTTCCCCCCCTTTTGGGGACAGTTTTTTTTAACCCGCAAATTGTAACACCTCCCCAACATGCTCCGTGAACACAAGATCTGGGGATAAATTTAAATACTCCAATAAAAGACCACAAACTTCCCTTAGGGGGGGAAAGATGTCATTTAAAAGTTTAAAAAAACCGCCGGGGGAAACTCAGCCAAATGGCATACAAGGTTCTAAATTCCCCCCCGGGGGTGTTAAACCCGTTTCCCCCCTCTCCCCTCCTTCATCCAAAACAGATTGTAAACCCCCCCAAAAAAACCAACTTAAGAACCATTTGGCCCCACGATCTGATTAAAGAATCGGGAATAATGGGAGGGGGAACGACCACCAAAAACCTTAAGCTCACGGAAAACCGGGGAAAGGGGGGTAGGCCCCTCTTTTTTCTTCACAAAAAGAACCCCGCCCACCGGGGGAAGATGAAGGTCTAATATCCCCCTTAGCCAGACCTCGAAATAAATCCTTCATGGCCTGTCTCCGGGACCAAAAGGGTTAACAACCAAATTTGGGGTAACTTGGCCCCAGGGAGAAAGTTAACAGAACATCAACCGCGATGGGGAGGTATTTTTTGAAAAAACCCTTTTTTTTCCGAGAAACCCCAAAAAGTCCACCAAAGGGGGAAAGGGCCCCTGGGACGACCGCACCAATGACCGATTCATCAGTTTTTTTACAAAACGCCCGGGGCTTTCCTCCCCGGTTTCCAATTAAAACCGGGTTAGCTTATAGCCAAGGGGCAGGCCCAAATAGGAGGGGAAGCCCCCCAAAACACATATCAAACAACATTTTTAATTAGCGCCCCCATTTGAAGATTTTTTATGCACTGCTTGCACAAAATTCCCTGACCAGAGTCGGCGTCGATCGAAAATTGGGGAAGGGTTTTAGCCAACCCCCCAAATCGCATACCTTTAAAACCCGGGGGCAAAGCGAGCATCCCCAATTACCCCCGGCCCCACACCAAAAAAAAAACAAATTTCCTCTTTTTTCTCCCCCCCACCACACCTTCCCCGGGTCGAAAACTAGACGAACTTGGGACAAATACTTACTCCCAGTTTGCCGTCCCCACAAAAGGGGATAAATATTTCCCCCCCCGGCGACTTTACTCTCAAAGGAGGAAAGGACCCCCAATAAAATGCCCTTTTTTCCCAAAGAAACAACTTTTGTTTTTGTGGGCCCCACCGATCCCCCCCCCAAATGATTCCCCCCCTAAGCATAGGCCCCCTGGACTGACCAGGGGGAACCCCCCTACCAGGGCCCTTGAGGGAAAGGGGATCATAACAGGGGGGAAGTTACCCCCACCTCCCCGAACTCTCAATACAATAGCAAGGGGCCCAACGGCTTCCGTGTCGTGGGAGGGCTACCGCCAACCTCTTTTAATTTTCAATAAACCTTTACAAAATGGCTCCTAAGAGCCGGGCATTCCACTGGGTTCCCTGGCCCCCCCACGGAACCCAAGAAAAACCCCTGCCGGACGATCTCCCTGCTGAAAATACTAATTAGTTTTACAAGGAGACCCGATCCGGGTCATCAAATCAAACCCAGAGCTGCGAAAAACTATCCCCTGACGGGGAACCGGGGGGCCTGGGGGGGAAGAACGCCCAATTGGGGGCCCCCTTTTAGGCCCCGATCAAATTTTTCCCCCTTTTACTTCACTCCCCCCAAGACCGAGCGCAGCCGAAAATAAAATTTTTCATGCCTCCCGAAAGCAAAAAAATTTTTCCCGCCCCCTGAACCTTCCGGGAGACTCTTTTTGAGCGGGGGCTCCGGGGGACAAAAACCCTTGGAAAAAACCCCCACTCCATGGACAAACCTGCAACTGCGGAAACTGGGGACGGGGGCCCTTGGCTGGGGGAAAACTTTGTTTGGGCGGGAAAATGTCACCGTTCTTAAACAGGGGACCGGGGGCTATGCTGACCCTAAGCTGGGTCCTGCACCCCTACCTGGGGGTACTGTTGTGGACAGAGGTCCGGGGGCCCCCAGCGAAAACCCATCTCCCCCTGAATCCCCAACCCTGTAAAATACCTGAAAGGCCCTGATTACCACCACAGGAACGAAGGGAATCCTACACCACATATAAACGAACAGACAGTCAAAAGGGGGAAAAAAAAGACCACCTTTCATACAAAACTACCACTCGGGGGGAACACCCCAAAGGGTAAGGAATAAAAATAAAGCAGGAGAGGAAAAACCACAACGGACCCTTTGCTTTAACTTTTCCAAACCCCCTCGCTGGCTGCAGAATGCTTTCACCGACACTTCCCAAGAAAGGCAGGATTTGAAAAAATAATTACAAAACTTAATTCAGCGAGCGGCTGGGCTTGTCCCACAGAGGAGGGAAATTAATCCCCCGCCCCAAAAAAAAAACCCGCACCAAAACTCAGCTTTAGAATCAGGGGGGCAATCGCGACGATCCCACAAAACACCCGTGACACCTGTTTCCCAAAGAGGGGTTTGGGACCCCCCTCAAGGGGGGGAAACTGTTTGAATGGGTTAAAAAGAATTCGAGCGAAGCCCCTCGGGGGTTCAAAATACTGAAACCCTTTTTGAAATTTGGGCAACAGGAGTTTCAACGGGCTTTAAAATTTTATCTAAACCGCATTAAAACGGGAGTGGGCCATAACACTTTTTTAACCCAAAAAACACCACTCAAGAAAAAAAAAAGGAGAAACGGAGAGTACGGTGACCA
>JARQOD010000001.1:461476821-461503545 GCA_033576555.1 Oophaga sylvatica
TGGTGACCAAGTTTCTGTTTTGGGGGGTTATATGGCTTTGTACAATCCTATCCCCTAAAAATTTTTCCTTTGAAAAGGTAATTTTGGGATAACTTCCCACCGGTTCCAATGCCTCTCCATCTGCAAAATTGACCAATGTTTATTCAAAATTGAGTATATGTTTGCTCCAGATTATGGTTTAAGAAAGACTCCGAAGATGGGTTTTACAGTATTCAACGTTTGTCCGATTGAGGCTCTTGTTCATGATAGCTTTAGTAGGATCCCATGGGTATCCCTTTAGAAAGCGTGTCGTAATCAGCTGCCTGTTCTTGAAAGTCATCTCTGAGGAACAATTTCTACGTACCCCATATATTGCCCTTTTTTGGGAATTTTCCCCTTCTAAGGGGTATGGATGGTAACTACCACTTAAGAAGGCATTGTGGAGTGGCTTTCTATAAATTTTGGCGTCATTGTTCCCATTTTCAGTCTTTTTGTGTTAATATCAAAAAAGGAAGTTCCTGCTGTGAGTTCAAAGGTAAATGAGAGGTCCAATGGATTGATGTTTAATTTTGCCACGAAATTCTCTAGGTCTGAAATGCTCCCATTCCATACAAAAAGACTCTAATAATCTTGACCAAAAATGATTCTCTACATTCTTCAGTGTACAGATCATGAACACTTAGTTTTTTTCCCAACCAGCCCAGGAGCAAATTGGCATAAGATGGTAACATGGAATCCCCAGCTATGCCCCGACTGGTGGTTACACTTTATTAAACAAGAAGTAGTTTTTGGTCAAGCAAAAATTAGTAATTTAAGCACAAAGGCATTATGATTAGAACATTGTTGGCCTCTCTTCTTTAGATAGAATTCAACTGCATTTAGACCATTCACATGCTTAATGGAAGAATAGAGCGCCTCAACATCAAATATGCAAGAGAATTGAGTCAACATCTAAATTTAGACCATCTAGCTTTCTTAAAAGATCTTTGAGTCTCTAGTGTATAGAGTTCAATGATATAACAAATGGTTTAAATATCTCATCCAGGTAGACACCAATGTGGTGCGTCAAACTATCAATGCCCCAAACTATAGGCCTCCCTTTTAGGGGGGACAATCCCTTATGGATTTTTAGGGAGGCAATAAAGTTGCATCACTGGAACGAAGGATACAAATAATCGTACTCATTTTGTCAATAAGAGACTCTAATATCCATCATCCAATATTTCCTTCAATTGACTAAAAAAAATATTTGTAGGAATTACTGAGCAATTTTTCATATGATTTCCGATCGTTTTAATAATGTTTTGGCACATTTCTTGATAGTTAGATGGTTCATCACCACTGTGTTCCCACCCTTGTCTGAGGGCTTGATTACAATGTTTGGTATCATTCTCAAGGCTCTTCAGAGCTTCCATTTTGTTTTGAGAGGTTATATCGTGTATTGGCCCTTATATTCAAAGATTCCAAATCCTTAGTGACTAACTCAAAAAACACATCAATTGTTGATTTATCACCCTGTTGTGGGGGCATCCTTTGACTTTTGGGTTTAAGGTGGGTAAGGGGCCCTCTCCTGAAAGCTCCAGGAGAAAGGTCTGCCAATCCGTATAGTAATCTGATACCGGCAACAAAGAATCCGGAATCCTAAGATCTTGGCTGATACGTTTATCTTCCCTAATAAAATGTTTTCTCCACCTCAAATTTACGAACAAAAGGTGAAGATCCTTAAGCTCTCAAAAGTCTCGAATTCAGAGGTAGGTAACAAAATTTAAACCTTTACTAAGGACCCTGAGCTTCTATATCACCCAGAGGCCTGTGAAGATTGATAATCTGATTGGCCTCTGTGGAATTTATTGTTGGTCCCTGGTCTGTTCCTCAGATAATACCCCTGATCTAAAAACGGGCCCTCCCAATCTTCACCAGGTCGTCTCTCTGGTTACCTCTGCCTATGTCTACCTCTGCGGTGGCAGAGAATTATTTTGAATCTGCATGCGGTTGCCATGGCAACTTTTTTTATGCCTATTGCAGTAATTGATAAAGAGGCACTATTTAATATAAAAGAAAGTCGTTGGTGATTGCTTTCTTGTAAGCACCTCCAATATAATATTGTATTTGCTTCACTTAACCCCTTAATGTCCAATGACGTGCACAGTCCGTCATGGCAAGGTGTCGTTCGGCACCAGGACGGACTGTGCACGTCATCCCTTTGATCTACCACTGCATGTAAACCCGCAGTGGTAGATCAGTGCCGACAGCTGTCACAGACAGCTGACAGGCACGGCAAGCGGTGCGGGGACCTTTGCCGTCGGTCCCGCACCTACAGCGCTGTGCTTGGTCAGTCAATCTGACTGACCAAACCCGCAGCGATCGCAGGAGATGCTGAAATTTCAGCATCTCCCCGATCAGTAACAGGAGCCGGCGCTGCAGTGGCCAGCTTCCTGCATGACAGCCAGGAGCGGCGCCCCCACCGCCCCTGGCTGTTAACCCCCTGACTGCAGCGCTCAGGGGGGGAGGCAGAGGGTCGGGAGCTCCCTTGCTTCAGATCGGCGCCCTGCAATGTATTTGCAGGGCCCGATCTCGCCTTGATGACCCGGGGGTTGTCATGACAACTCCGGGTCATCTAGCTACGGAAAGCTGCTGTGATTGTTCACAAGCAGCTATCACTATATTTACAATGCATTCAATGCTGGAGATTGCAATGCATTGTAACTGCAATAAAAAGTAAAAAAGTGAAAGTCCCATAAAGGGACAAGTAAAAAAAAGATTTTTTTTTTTAAAAAATTAAAATAAAAAATATTAAAAAATAATTTAAAAAAGATCCCCTAAAAAATACACATTTTATGTAATAAAAAAACAAAAAAAAAAACACACATGTTTGGTATCGCCGCGTCCGTAAAAATCCTATCAATAAAAGCGTATCCCTAGTTAATCCCTTCAGTGAAAGCCGTAAAAAAAAAAAAAAAGTAGTAAATTATACTTTTTCCAAGCGGTATCATCACACCGCTTGAAAAAGTGCAATAACACGCGATCAAAAAGTGGGATATAAATAACCATGGTATCGCTGAAAACGTCATCTTGTCCCGCAAAAACAAGCCGCTATACAGCATCATCAGCGAAAAAATAAAAAGTTATCGCTCGCGGAACAAAACTGATGCAAAATAATTATTTTTTCTATAAAACTTTTTATTGTGTAAAAAAACGCCAAAACATAAAAAAATATATAAATGAGGTATCGCTGTAATCGTAGTGACCCGAAGATAAAGCTGCTTTATCAATTTTACCACACGCGGAACGGAGGGAAAAAAAAAAAAAAACAATTCCTGAATTGCTGGTTTTTGTTTTCATTCTGCTTCAACAAAATCGGAATAGGAAGCGATCAAAAAAACATTATGTGCCCGAATATGGTACCAATAAAAACGTCAACTCGTCCCGCAAAAAATAAGCCCACGATAACTCTGTCAGCCGAAATATGGAAAAATATAGCTCTCAAAATACGGCGATGCAAAAATTTTTACAAAAAATGATTAAAAAAAAAGCGTCTTTTAGAGTGTGACAGATGCAAACATGAAAAAAGGATGTAAATCTGGTATCGCTGTAATCGCACCAACCCGAGAAAAAGTAGCCTAATCACTAATCCGCACGAGGAACAGCGTAAAAGGAAATCCAATTCTTCACCTTTTGTGGATTTGTTCTTTCTGCCTCCCAAAGATCGCAATAAGGCGATCACAGTGGTTCCCCCCCACATATGGGGTATCAGCGTACTCAGGACAAAATGCACTTCAAATTTGGGGTCCTATTTCTCCTGTTACCCTTATAAAATAAAAATTTGAGGGCAGAAAGGTCATTTTGTGGAAAAAAAAAGATTTTTTATTTTCACGCTCTACGTATAAAACTTCTGTGAAGCCCTTGGGGGTTCAAAGTGCTGACCACACATCTAGATAAGTTCCTTGGGGGTTAGTTTGCAAATGGGGTCATTTGTGGGGGGTTTTACTGTTTAAGGCACACAGGGGCTCTCAAAGCGCGACATGACACCGCAGACATTCATCAAAGTCTGCATTTTAAAAACGGTTGCTCCTTCCCTTCCGAGCTCTGCCATGCGTCAAAATGTGGTTCCCCCCACATATGGGGTATCAGCGTACTCAGGACAAAATTGCACATGCTTTTGGGGTCCTATTTCTTCCTGTTACCCTTAAAAATTTTGGGGGCAAAAGTATTTTTGTGGAAAAAAATATGTTTTTTTTTTTTTTTCACGCTCTACGTTATAAACTTCTGTGAGCACTTGGGGGTTCAAAGTGCTCACCACACATCTAGATAAGTCACTTGTGGGGGTTTCTTTGTTTAGGCACATCAGGGGCTCTCCAAATGTGACTGACACCCGCAGACCATTCCATCAAAGTCTGCAGTTGAAAAAGGCGCTCTTCCCTTCCGAGCTCTGCATGGCGTCAAAAATAGTGGTTTACCCCACATATAGGGTATAAGCGTACTCAGGACAAATTGCACAATAACTTTTTGGGGTCCTGTTACCTTTGGAAAATAAAAATTGGGGGTGGAAAGATCATTTTTTGGGAAAAGATATGAAGCATTTGGGGGTTCAAAGTGCTCACCACAATCTAGATAGTTCCTTGGGGGGGTTTAGTTTCCAAAATGGGGTCACTTGGTGGGGGGTTTCCACTGTTTAGGCAACAGGGACTCTCCAAATGCGAAATGCATCCATCTCATTCCAGCCAAAAAAGTCAAATGGCGCTGCTTCCCTTCCAAGCTCTGCCCTGCGCCCAAATAGTGGTTTACCCCCACTATGGGGTATCAGCGTACTCAGGGACAAATTGCACATAACTTTTGGGGTCCTGTTACCTTTGGAAAATAAAAATTGGGGGTGGAAAGATCATTTTTGTGGAAAAGATTGATTTTTTTAATTTTTACTGCTCTACGTTATAACCTTCTGTGAAGCCCTTGGGGGTTCAAAGCTCTCAACCACACATCTAGATAAGTTCCTTGGGGGGTCTAGTTTCCAAAACGGGGTTCACTTGTGGGGGGTTTCCACTGTTTAGGCACACAGGGACTCTCCAAATGCGACATGGCATCCAATCTCAATTCCAGCCAAAAAAGTCAAATGGCGCTGTCTTCCCTCCAAGCTCTGCCATGCGCCCAAATAGTGGTTTACCCCCACAATAGGTATCAGCGTACTCAGGACAAATGCACAATAACTTTTGGGGTCCTGTTACCCTTTGGAAAATAAAAATTGGGGGTGGAAAGATCATTTTTGTGGAAAAGATATGATTTTTTTAATTTTACTGCTCTACGTTATAAACCTTCTGTGAGCCTTGGGGTTCAAAGCTCTCACCACACATCTAGATAAGTTCCTTGGGGGTCTAGTTTTCCAAAATGGGGTCACTTGTGGGGGGTTTCCACTGTTTAGGCACACAGGGACTCTCCAAATGCGACATGGCATCCATCTCAATTCCAGCCAAAAAAGTCAAATGGCGCTGCTTCCCTTCCAAGCTCTGCCTGCGCCCAAATAGTAGTTTACCCCCACATATGGGGTTCAGCGTACTCAGGACAAATTGCACAATAACTTTTGTGGTCCTGTTACCCTTGGAAATAAAAATTGGGGGTGGAAAGATCATTTTTGTGGAAAAGATATGATTTTTTATTTTACGCTCTACGTTATAACCTTCTGTGAAGGCCTTTGGGTTCAAAGCTCTAACCACACATCTATGATAAGTTCCTTGGGGAGTCTAGTTTCCAAAATGGGGTCACTGGGGGGTTTCCATGTTTAGGCACACAGGGACTCTCCAAATGCGACATGGCGTCCATCTCAATTCCAGCAAAAAAGTCAAATGGCACTGCTCCCTTCCGAGCTCTGCCATGCGCCCAAATGGGTTTACCCCACACATAGGGTATCGTGTACTCAGGAGAAATTTTTACAACAAATATTGTGGTTCATTTTCTCCTGATACCCTTGATAAAATTTAAAAAATTGTGTCGAAAGAAAAATTTTGGGAAAAAAAGTTAAATGTTCATTTTTTTCCTTCCACATTGCTTCAATTCTTGTGAAGTTACATAAAGGGTTAATAAACTTCTTGAATGTGGCTTTGAACACCTTGAGGGGTGCAGTTTTTAGAAATGGTGTCACTTTTGGGTATTTTCTGTCTTTTGACCCCTCAAATTCACTTCAAATGTGAGGTGGTCCCTAAAAAAATGGTTTTGTAAATTTTGTTGGAAAAATGAGAAATTGCTGTCAATTTTTAACACTTATAACTTCCTAACAAAAAAAATTTTGGTTCCAAAATTGTGCTGATGTAAAGTAGACATGTGAGAATGTTATTTATTAACAATTTTTTGTGACATATCTCTCTGATTTAATGGCAGAAAATTAAAAGTTTGAAAATTGCAAAATTTTCAAAATTTTTTGCCATTTTCCATTTTTTTCTAAATAAACGCAAGTTATATTGAAGAAATTTACCACTATCATGAAGTACAATATGTTACGAGGAAAAAATTCCTAGAATCGCCAAGATCGTTGAAGCGTTCCAGAGTTATAAGCACATAAAGTGACAGTGGTCCGAATTGTAAAAATTGGCCTGGTCTTTAACCTACAAAATGGCTTGGTCGTTAAGGGGTTAAAGACCTAACATCTTGTTGTTTACATGTTTTTGCAAAAAATCGCTCCCTATATCATCCCATATATATATAGAGTTTAATCAGCATTAAATTCCAGTGAAAACACACTATTATGATGCGACATTAAATTAGGTTTTTCATAATATCGGCATAGAGGGATTTCTGGATATGACATCATGGATGGGGTCACATGACATCTGGGAGGTCTCTACCATTTAGCATTGATACAAAAGCTTGCGTTCCATCGATGCGTTCCATGGAGACGACGCACCGGATGTGACGTCATTAGCATTGATACCAAAGCTTGCGTTCCATGGATGCATTTCCATGGAGACGGCGCACCGGATGTGACGTCATTTACTGATGTTCATAGTATACGACACCTCCTGGATGCGCCCAGTAAGACGGCGAACCGGTATGACGTCACTCATGATCGCTTTGGCGTCCTATTTAAAACTCATGTGGGTATCATTGTGCACCCGCCTTGACAACATGTACGCATGTGACGGATGACTGCACGTTATAGCTGTTATTAAATGGCTTGTTCTCCCCTGATGATCGAGCCTGAGAACGCGTTGGAGTGTGTTTGAGTGATATGTCGAATCTAAAAATATCGTATCGAAATTGTATCGCCGATATCACTAAATATCGGCGTATCCGATTTCGATACGGAAGTCCCATGTAAGTCTATGGGAACAAAATTATCGCAACTAAAAAAAACCTTTATTCCTTGTAAACACTAAATATACACACATAGAATACTATATATTATATATAAATGTCATTGTGACATATTATATACATATATGTATAGTTTATACATTCTACATAGTAAAATATCCTCTGATTCATTGCCGGGTAAAGCCGGCTTCTGTGAAAAGACAGAAGCACCCGACATGAAATGACACTTGGGTGTACATAGGTTAACATGTCTTTTCATGTCGTTTGCAATCTGATTTGCACAAACAATTACATCAGTCTATGTGTGCAAAATTTCACACCTGTAGGGGTTAATTAAAGGTGTAAATTCGTTGTAACAAAAACGGACTTTTTTGCTACGAATTTAACCTTTAATTAACCCCTACAGGTGTGAAATTTTGCACACTTACACTCATGTAATTGTTTGTGCAATCAGATATCAAACTACATGAAAAGACATGGTTAACTCTATGTAACCAAGTGTCATTTCATGTCGGGTTCTGCATTTTCACAAAAGCCGGCAATTGAATTAGCGGTATTTATCTATGTAGAGTGTATGAACTATAAATATAAAATTTAAATATGTGTCACAAATTTAATGACATGTATATATATATATATTATGAGGTGTAAAATTGCTGAAAAAAAAAGGCGTGGGCTCCCGCCCTATTTTCGCAACCAGACAGACAAAGCCAGTGTGAGTGGGGGCAGATAATAATAGCCCAGAGAGGGACCATTATTTTTGGCCCCCCCCGGTTACTAACATCTGCCCCCAGACACCCCAGAAAGGGCAAATCTCTAATTTTGATTTGCCCTTTCTGGCACTTTGCCCGTCTATTCCATTGCCCTGTAGCGGTGGCGAATGGGTTAATAAGGGGTTAAAATGACCTTGCAATTGAAAGGTGACTTTAAGCCAGGTTAATAATTGAGAGCTGTCAATTAGACAACTATCAATTATTAATCCTATGTATGAAAGAAAAATCAAACACACACACTTTAAATAAAAAAGAAAGTTTAATGAAATAATCACACAGTTTTTGACCATATTTTATTTTCCTGCTAAAACCATTTCCTGTAATAAAAATAAAATAATAAAGCAAATTATTCTTACCAATCCGATGTACAGTCAGGTCCCACGGTGTAATCCTTCAGAAAGGGTTAATGTTTACTGCAGGGACCGCAGCTAATGCTGCAGCCTCACAGTAAACCCCCAAATGAATGAGTTTCCTCTCCTGGCTGACAGGAGGGAAGGTGGAAAGCTTAATTGATTGCTTTCCACTTTCACTTCAGGCAGCCAGGGACACAATCAGTGGACTCCAGAGGGAATGGTTAACAAAAATAGGGGATCCCCCTCGAAAAAAATTGGCGTGGGGTCCCCCCTATTTTTGTTAACCAGCCAGATGAAGCAGACGCTGTAGGCCTGGTTTTTCAGGCTGGTAAGGATCCAATATCCATGGACCTTGCAAGCCTGATAATACCAAGGCCACAGCAGTCTGCTTAGCTTGGTGGTTAACAAAAATAGGGGATTCCCTCGAAAAAAAAACGGCGTAGGGGTCCCCCTATTTTTTGTTAACCAGCCAAGTAAAATGCAGACTGCTGCGGCCTGGTATTAAAAGACTGTCAAGGCCCATGGATTTTGGCCTCAACAGCCTGATAATACCAGGCTACAGCAGCCCCACTTTGGCGCATCAAAAGATGTGCCAATTGTGGCACTTTTACCCGGCTCTTCCCATTGCCCTGTAGCGGTGGCAAGCGGGGTAATAAGGGGTTAATGCACCGTTGATTGCCGGTGACAATAAGCCCGGTTAATAATGGAGAGGTGGTCAATAAAACACCGATCCATTATTAATCCCAAAGTTTATAAAAAAAGACAAAGCAAGAAAAGTATTTTTAATGAAATAAAAGAGGACAACACACTTTTCATTTCTTTTATTGTACTCTCATTCCTGCGACGCCATCGATCTCCTGTAAAAAAAGAAAAAAAAAAAACCAACAGTATCCACCTGTCCGACGCAGTCATAACGACAGTCCCACGACGATCCAGCTCTGCTACATCGCAATGACAGGCAGAGCCTGTCATCGCGACGCAGCACAGCTGATTACCTGCTTCCCCGGGGTGACGTCATCGGACGACTGCTTTACGGCCGGGATTACCCAGCAGTCACTGCAGTTATCGCGAGAAAATGCATGTGACTGCCGGGGAGAAGAGGATGGCGGCCATGAAGCAGTCCAGGAATGACCGCCGGAGATCTTCTGCCAGTAAGTGCCGCTGACTCCTGACAGACCCGACCGACGGACACTGATAGTGACAGACCGACCGACGGACACAGACAGTGACAGTGACAAATCCGATTCGGTATTCGATATGACGAAAATATCGAAACGAATTATCGAAAGGCCGATAGAGCTATATCGCCGATAGCCGATATTTGCGTTATCGTATCGCTCAACACTAGTTGGGAGTTAATTTTATATCACACCTCAGAGGTCCACGATTTCTTAGGGGGTAATGTATGGGCTATAAAGTCTCCCCCAGCTAAAGAACCGTACAACGGACAATGAGGGTGTTTTGGATCAGAGGATGTTGGTGAGATTGTTCCAATAATCTTATAGATAAGTGAATTTTTATTTGACCTTGATTTATAAGCTAATATATTGAATTAAGTGCACTTTATTCACTACCTCACGGTCTCGTAATTGTTATATTTGCACATTGATGAGGAGCCCTGAATTTGTTCTTTGATTATTCTTTGTATGGAATATACACTTGTTGTTGTCTAAATTATTGACCCAGGAATATTGTGGATACTATTATTCATTGAGGGGAAGTTTATCCTTATTCTTATTCATATCATTCCTCTCATCAATAGTGGTGACCTTGTGTGTTTGTTAAAGTGTTTTTCTGTGTTTGTATATACTATATTGTGTGAAACCGCTGGTTCTTTTTAAATTTGATTAATTAAAGGTTAATTTTTATCCTGCACTTCTCCTTGTGATTATACACACATTTTTGATTGGTAGATCCATTATATATTTTTTTTTTACCCGGGGCCCTGAGCAGACGGGGGATCCCAACTCGCTATCGGGGACAGTGGTGCACTATGGTGGCTGGTGCCTGTGCTAGTGCCGGTGCCTGAGGGACCACCCTGCCCCTAGCTCAGTGCCCTGGCACTTGCTATACTTACCTTCCCAATTCCACCGCTTGTGGCGTTTTCCGCGTCTCCTGACTGTGAGTTTTAGGTCAGAGGGCGTGATGAATGTCACGTCTGTGAAATCGAGGGCGGACCGAGGTGGTAGTCCTGACCGAGTTCACCCACAAAACACAGTCTGTAGAAACCCCGGCCCCTTGCACATGAAACACAGGACGGGACATTACCTTTTCTTCCAACAGACATGATAGTCCAGGCAATTAAGTTCAGAATAACAACTGTGGTCCAACAAGGAAATGAATTTTAATGAAACAGAGTTGAGAATAGGTACAACATCGGCTTCCTGCTCTCTCCTGACACTGTCCACGGCCGTACCCACAACGGCCACGGTAGCCAAAATCAGCAAGTAGTCCCATGCTGGAATCTGGATGCTCACAGTCCTTCAGCTGGGGCCCCTTCGTAGTCCTGTGTCCTTGAGTCCTTAGTCCGGGCAGCAGATTTCCTCCCCCCTGGGTCTGGCAATGCCCTGACTTTTGCTACAAGTCTGCCTGGTCAACCTGCCCGGGTATGAACAGGAGGCAGCAGCTTCTCCTCCTTTTGCTGCTGACCAAGCCCACAAGGTTAACTGTTTGCTTTCCCTAACTCTACACATACAGTGGGTTCGGAAAGACCCCTTTAAATGTTTCACTCTTTGTTTCATTGCCGCCATTTGGTAAATGCAAAAAAGTAAATTTTCCTCATTAATGTACATCTGCACCCATATTGACTGATTAAAACCAGAATGTAGAAATTTTTGCAAATTTATTGAAAAAGAACTGAAAATATCATCATATTTAGTCACAGCTGTCCATTTCCTTGTTATCCCCCCTTGAGATGGTTTTTTCTCCTTCTTGGGTCCAGCTGTGTTTAATTAAACTGATAGAACTTGATTTGTTAAAGGCAACACCCTGTCTATAAAGACCTCACGCTCACAGTGCATGTCAACCAAATGAGAATCATAGGTCAAAGGAACTGGCCAAGGAGTCAGAGACAGAAATTGTGGCAAGGCACACATCTGGCCAAGGTTACAAAATTTTTTGCAGTACTCAAGTCCTAAGAGCCAGTGGCTCCATAATCCTTAAAGGAAGAAATTTGGGACACCAGAAGTCTTCTAGAACTGGCCAACTAGGCAATCTGAGCAAATCGTGGGAGAAGAGCCTTGGTGAGAGAGGTAAAGAAGAACCCCAATATCACTGTGACTGAGCTCAACAGATGCAGTAGGGAGATGGAAGAAAGTTCCACAAAGGCAACTATCATGCAGCCCTCCACCAGTCGGACCTTTATGGCAGAGTGGCCCAACGGAAGCCTCTCCTCACTGCAAGACTATGAAAGCCCACGTAGAGGTTGCTAAAAAAACACATGAAGGACTCCCAGACTATGAGAATAAGATTCTCTGGTCTGATGAGATGAAGATAGAATTTTTGGTGATAATTCTAAGTGGTATGTGTGAGAAAAACCAGGCACTGCTCATCACTTGCCCAATACAAATCCCAACAATTAAACATGGTGGTGGCAGCATCATGCTATGGGGGTGTTTTTCAGCTGCAGGTACAGGACATCTGGTTGCAATTGAAGCAAACATGAATGCGGCCAAGTACAGAGATATCTTGGATGAAAACCCTCTTCCAGAGTGCTCTGGACCTCAGACTTGGCCGAAGGTTCACCTTCCAAAAAGACAGTGACCCCAAGCACAGAGCTAAAATAGCAAAGGAGTGGCTCAGAACAACTCTGTGACCATTCTTGACTGGCCCAGCCAAAGCCCTCACCTAAACCCAATTGAGTATCTCTGGAGAGACCTGAAAATAGCTGTTCACCAACGTTCACCATCCAACCTGAGTGGAAACTGAAGAGAATCTGCAATGAAGAATGGGAGAGGACCCCCAAATCCAGTTGTGAAAAACTTGTTGCATCATTCCCAAGAAGACTCTGGCTGTACTAGCTCAAAAGGGAGCTTCTACTCAATACTGAGCAAGGGTTGAATAATTATGACCATGTGATATTTCAGTTTTTCTTTTTTAATAAATTTGCAAAATTTCTATATTTCTGTTTTTTTTTCAGTAAAGATGGGGTGCAGAGAGTATATTAATGAGAAAAAAAATTAACATTTTTGCATTTACCAAATGGCTGCAATGAAACAAAGAGTGAAAAATTTAAAGGGGTTGAATACTTTCCGAACCCACTGTATAACAGTAGTGGTACATCATTGGCATTGCAAACACAGCACAATGATATATAGAACATACAGTAATAAAATTAAATCATAATACCATAGGAGCACATCTCGCATTACATATTAGAATAACAACATAAAACATATTTTACATACACAAATAGTCACATAGGTCCCGTTGTGGGGGAGAGCAAACGGGGTCTCTGCTACCTCCTTACATCTGTGCGTCCTCCGCTTGGGTAGTCACAGTGCAGAGAGCCGGAAGACGCCGACTCTGAGGAGTCCGGAGCAGAGCAGTGGCCAGAGAGGGAGGTGAGTATTTAAATTTTTTTTTATATCTGGAGCAATATATGGGATCCATTATACACTGGAGCATCATTATGGGGCCCATTATATATGAAGCATTATATGGGGCTCATCATACACTGAACATCATTCATGGGCCCATATATACTGGAGGTAAGGTGACCAGGATGGTATGTTGTGGCAACAGGCTGTACGGTTCCCACACCCTGGCACCCCACAGATAAAAACAATGTCCTTTGATACACATGCAGGTACGCAGCAGAACACTGTCAGAGTTCCTTCAAGTTCTGGCACTCCGGCTCATTTTCCAAGTTTCACATAACACCTCAGAGGCACAGTCTTTTTCAAACAGTTTAACTTTACTTATCAAATGGGCACTCATCACCTTGGCAGCACAGTTCACACAGAGCCATGTAACCTTCGCTTTCCCTGCCTTCCGGGCAGACTCTTTTGACAGTCCGTGTTCCCACCTGTGCCTTCCACATCACCAGCTCCCTGTCAGCCCCTTGTCCGGTTCCATTTGGGAAAGGTGCCTGGGAACACCATCAGCTGCTCCCACCCTGGTCTTAGGACCCCCGATCCTTCTTGGTGATGGTCCTGTTGAATGGTGCCCAACTGCACTATTCTCGGCCTGGGGCCCCCTTACTGCCATCACGCTGTATTCCCACGGCCACAATCTGTCTGCTCTCCTCTATCAGGAAGTGCCTGTGCTTACCTCCTGCTCTGTGCTGCTTTGCTCTGTGACCCTCCCATTTACTAACCCCTTGCTGCCTGCATCTAACACTCCTATCTATTATCTAATGTGCTGTTTTTTTTCATGTTAAAAAAAATAATAGTGAATTCTCATATTACGTTTTCATGATCGCATATGTATAGCAAAACTGATAGCTGTCAGTGAATGGAACTCAGCAATGCATCTAATAGATGCAAAAAAAATGGAAAAAGATGCGGCACTCACCAGGTTGAGAACATTTTTTTCAATGTCCTTTATTACGCCATGTGTGGCTTAGACAAGTGTCGACTTGCAGTTCAAGGAGGATGCGGGGAGAAAGGACTACAGCGTTTCGCATTCAATCGCTTCAACGGGTCTAGGTGAGTAATTACGTGAGGTCATTTCCTTTATAAGGGTTAGACCATAATAGAAATATAACAAACATTTGTGAAACATATAATCTTACAATGTTAAAATAGTTATTACTATGTAATGCAGGTTGCTTTTATTTATTATTAGAGGAATATCGATAGGTCAAATCTATCATTGAGTCCAAGTGGGACTTGTGCATTTGATTTTATGATCCAAACGAGCTTCATGTCCATTAAAAATTTTATTGTGATTCCCACCTTGTGAGGGGTTAGTTCATGATTTCGAGACCTGCAAATCGCAACATCTCGGGGGGGTTGGAATCATGTTTCTCTTGTATATGTTTATAAGTCTTAAAGAACCTTTTCCAGCAGTATAGATCAATATGTTCGCGGAAACCTGGTGGCTAATGGTCTTACGGTTTTTTCCTATGTAAAAGAATAAACATGGGCAAAAGAGAATATAGGACTACGAATCTGTTTTACAAGAAATAAAATCCCGAACTCTGTGTGAAATAGATCCAGTCTGTATAGGATGGTAGTAACTAGAGTTGAGCGAAACAGTCGGTCAATTCATAAGTCGCTGACTTTCGCCAAAATGGGTTTCCCCATGACAGGGGAGGATTTTCTTGTGTGCTGCCAGCGCTGGTTATTCGGCTGCCTGATAGCTGTATTGCTGTGTGTACACTGCTGTGAGACTGCTTTTTAAACAGCTTAATACTTTTATTCTTTTTTTCTGCACAGTTACAAGCGTCATTTTTTCCCACAGCGTATAGAGCTGTACGCCCTCACACACTACCGTGTACCGGCTGGTATCACGGACAAATGCATGCTGACTATCTGTGTGTGACTCCGGAAATATATACGGAAATTTAAATTTTACCCTATACTATATACACCTGGTATCTTCTGATACAGTACATTTTTTTCTGCCTTTTTTATAACGGTCAAATCCATACTGAGAGAGCGTCTGTGTGTGTCTCCGCCAAATATACGGAGATTTACAATTACCCCTACACTGTATACAGCTGTTACGCTTCTGTTTACAGTACCCTTTTTCTGCATTTTTTATTCTGGTCTAATCCATATGAGCCTGTGAGCGTCTGTGTGTGACTCCGGAAATATATCGGAGATTTACAAATTACCCCTACACTGTATACAGCTGTACGCTTCTGATTAAAGTACCCTTTTTCTGCTTTTTATATTCTGGTCTATCCATAGACCTGTGAGCGTCTGTGTGTGACTACGGAAATATATACGGAGATTTAAAATTACCCCTACATGATACAGCTGCACGCTTCTGATATAGTACCCTTTTTCTGCTTTTTATATTGTGGTCTAATCTATACTGAGTGAGCGTCTATGTGTGACTCCAGGAAATATTACGGAGATTCAATTTTCCCCTACACTGTGTAAAGCTGTACCGCTTCTGATACAGTACCATATATCTGCTGGTATTTTTGGTACATTTTCCCAAACATGAGGAAGTTTGGTGGAAGAGGCCACGGACGTTGGCCGGGGGGGCCAGTTGGTACTGATGGTGGTGGTACATTTGCTGGTAGTGCCAAAAGCACAATAGCACCTAAGGCAGGAGGTGCTGAGCCTGCGTCACCCGTCTGGCTCAAAAAAGGCCTGGAAGGCTCCCTTTTCTGGGAGTAGGTAAACCGCTTTTAAAGCCGGAGATCGGGAAAACAGGTTTTGGCTTACATTGCCGAAACAGCCTCCAGCTCTATGCCTCCTCTTCTGAAGTTTCAAAAAATGCAAGCACTGAGTCATCAGTGCAGGCTCTGTGTTATGAATGTGCTAGAGATGGTTTCTGAGCAGAGGCCCCCTCTGGTGGTTACTCACAGAAGGGAAAAATAGTGTGGAAAGAAAAAAGTTGTCAGAGTTGTCAGAGATTTTTTTTTTTTTTCTGTCTGTTGCATTTTTTTCCCTCTTTTTCTCTGGGTAGAGGAGTCTAGTTTGTTTCCCAGTTTTGGAGGACATTTTGTTCTAAACTTGGTGTTCAACTGTTATGAATGTGCTAGAGTGGTTTTTGAGCAGAGGCTCCCTCTGGTGATTAACCACCAGAGGGAGCCTCTGCTCAGAAACCATCTCTAGCACATTCATAACAGTACTTTAAACCGAGGACCATCAGTCCTATGCCGGTTGACAACCACCAGTGGGAGCTCTGCTCAGAAACCATCTCTAGCACATTCATAACAAAGGGTTAATGTGAGAGGATGGGGGTATTGTGGGGGCTAGGGCACTGGGGGACTTAATGTGAGAGGATGGGGTATTGTGGGGGCTAGAGCACTGGGGGCTTAATGTGAGGAGGATGGGGGATTGTGGGTGCTACAGCACTGGGGGGTAAATGTGAGAGGATGGTGTATTGTGGGGGCTAGAGCACTGGGGGGGGTTAATGTGAGAGGGGTGGGGTATTATGGGGGCTAGAGCACTGGGGGGTTAATGTGAGAGGATGGGTATTGTGGGGGCTAGGGCACTGGGGGGCTTAATGTGAGAGGATGGGGGTATTGTGGGGGCTAGGGCACTGGGGACTTAATGTGAGAGGCTAGGGTATTGTGGGGGCTGAGCACTGGGGGCTTAATGTGAGAGGATGGGGTACTGTAAGGGATCATCACAGTGTATGAGGGAGCTGTGGGATCTCATACAGTGTATGAGGGAGCTGTGGGATCATCATACAGTGTATAGGGGAGCTGTGGGATCATCTACGGTGTATAGGCGAGCTGTGGGATCATCATACAGTGTATGGGGAGCTGTGGGATCATCATACAGTGTATAGGTGAACTGTGGGATCATCACAGTGTATGAGGGTACTGTGGGATCATCATACAGTGTATGAGGGAGCTGGGGGGATCATCATACGTGTATAGGGGAGCTGTGGGATCATCATACTGTGTATGAGGAGCTGGAGCTGTGGGACATCATTGGGTGTAGAGGGGAGCCCACTATACTGTATATAGGGGGGTTGTACATGGGGAATTTAAGGGAATAATTAAATGTTAAGTGGGCACTTAAAACATTATTGTTATAGGGGCTCTCAGTATTGTGACCATCAAAGTTGCACATGGAGTATTATTACTTTCTAGGACAAAATGTGGAGGGCACATGTACAGGAAATTAACATTGGCAATTTTACCATCTAGAGAGCACAAAGGAGGCATTATTACGGTGTAAGGGGCACAGTGGGGGCATTATATGTGGGGCAAATTTGGAGGAGCTCTGTTTTTGTACCACACAGCAGGTGTAGTAATAGGAACACATACGGCAGCAGCAGCTCAGTATTGGGGTATCAGGTGTAGTAATACGGACACATACGGCAGCAGCGGCTCAGTATTGAGGTATCAGCAGGATGAGGAGTTTGGTGCAGGTTGAGAATACATTGTGAAACACAAGAAGCAATGGGATGAAACTCAAAGGGAGAAATACAGATTAGATAATAGAAAAAAACTTTTTGACAGTTAGGGTGATCAATGAGTGGAACAGGCTGCCACGAGAGGTGGTGAGTTCTCCTTCAATGGAGGTTTTCACACATACGCTGGACAGACATCTGTCTGAGATGGTTTAGTGCAGTGTTTCTCAACTCCAGTCCTCAGGACCCACCAACAGGTCATGTTTTCAGGATTTCCTTAGTATTGCACAGGTGATAATTTTATCACCTGCTCAGCATTAATTCCATCACCTTTGCAATACTAAGGAAATCCTGAAAACATGACCTGATGGTGGGTCTGAGGACTGGAGTTGAGAAACACTGGTTTAGTGGATCCAGCATTGAGCAGGGGTTGGACATGACGATTTTGATTCTACATGTGAACGGTGCTGGAAATGTGAGAAGTCAGATGTGTCTTTGTTGTAATCTGTGCATATGAGGCCTGGCTGGGAAGTCGACATGTCAGTCTGGGCCAGATGGAAAAACGGGAAAAGTGAATGACTCCACAGAAAGGACGTCAGCTGTAAGTCACCATCTATAACTTTACTGTAATCTCTTATATGTTCTGTAGGACTGGTATCTACCACTATGTGTCACATTAGTGTTGAGCATTCCGATACCGCAAGTATCGGGTATCGGCCGATATTCGCGTTATCGGAATTCCGATACTTAATTCCGATACTTTTTCAATATCGTATACCGGAAATCGGAAGTTCCCATAATTCTTTGAGAGGCAATGTGATGTTAGTCAGCCAATGATGAATCTTTGAAGTGTGGGCACATCCCTGTAATGCTGCGGTCATCTTAACTAATGGCATGGCTGTGATTGGCTGCTGAAATGATGTCAGAATGCACTATAAAAGGCGCCGCCGCCATTTTAGCGTCACTGTGCTGTGAACTCAGTTAGGGACAGAACGCTACTCTGCTCACTCTGAGGGACAGTTAGATATTGCGATTTTTGTGTACTACTGTGCTTGAGGCAGGCTAGTTTACCAACAGGTCCTGCCCACATCCTTCTTCCTAGTGAGGATTCAACATCATCAGCCGGCGTTCCTGATCTGGCCACGGAGGCCAGAGATCACCGGCTTTCATCAACGGATGTAGTTTCGTCTGCGGGCCATAGGAGGCTGAAGTCGGACTTTCTACTGCAAGTGACCCATCGGGGTTGTCAGCAGGCCAGAGGAGGCTGAAATTGGACTTTCTATTGCAAGTGACCCATCGGGGTTGTCAGGTAAAACCTGTGCAAACAGGACTATTTTCCCACAGTGCACCACTAATACTCATTCATCTGAGCTGTCACCGCCGGGACAGTGTCAATTTCTTCTGACCTTTCTGCATAAAAGGTTTTTTTAGGATTTCTGCAGCGTTTTTCTGCTCCATCGTTAAAAGAGGACCTCTTTTACTTTTTCAGGGTTTGTCCATATTAATACCCATATGAATAAAAACCTTATGCGTATTATGACTATTTAGTCCTTTGGTTTGGGGTTTACTATATAATAGACTACAGGCTTTTCTCATCACCTTTTTCTCACGGGTCTTAGTGCAAATTTATTTATTACTGTATTATTACATCTGCATCTCAAAACTGTTCTACAGAGTGCGTCTGAATTTATGTATTGTTTTCCATTTGACACATGCATATTCCTATTTTTCTACAGATCCTTTTGTGTCTTGTAGTTTTTATGTGCGCAAACTATTTTTATTTTCAATTATAGAGGGCCATGTTATTGACTTTGCATTGACGTGTAAAAGATTTATGTTGTGCCACTGGCTATATGTATTCTAAAGGTGTACCCAGTCTCAACAGATCATTAGTCTGATTGTTCTTTGATTCTCCTAAATGTGAATTTGTCTGATTTGGTGTCAAACTTGACTTTGTCCCTATTTTTGTTTTGCCATGTGACCCAATGATTATACAAATCTATATAGGGTTTGGCATCATCAAAAGTAACAGAATATTAGCATGCTGCATATTTAGGATATAAAAGAGAAGTATCTTGTTGTGCCAGAGTGTTCCTAACTCTGAATGGATATAAAACAATATGGTTACGGATCAGGTAAAATCGAGGGTCCCGCATGTCTATATTTTATACAATTGAGTGGGCAAGGGTGGGATTTAGAGATTAGCCCATTCATGAAAGTTTTGGGAGCTGAGAACCTTCAGGAGTTGTTAACCATGCTTTGAGGTCGATTGAATGCCATGTCACTCAGGCAGCCAATCACTGCTGTCAAGCGCAATGGAAAGCAACACACGGTTGGTCCTGTGGCCAGCAGCACAGGAGGGGTAAGGGTAAAACATAATATATTAGTTATGTTTTACTATTTGGAGCAAGTTTGAAGTTTTCTTTAAGGATTGGAAAACCACCTTCAGTTAGGAATCGGATCAATCAAACAGGGCACAATATGGAATAATGTGCGTTGTTATACACAGTAACTTACAAACGTGTTCTCTCTGGCATCTATGTACATGGGCAAGTATTACTCTAATTTGGGTCTAATGTGTAGTTTATTGGGTGCAATATAGGTCATTGTAGGACTGCAAACACACAATTTGGTTCTTTGCAGGTAGAATATGGTACTTTATGCAAAAGTATATGGCTGTGTGCAGGCACAGAATCGCATGTCCTATGAAAACAAACTATGGGACTATTGTGGCATGGTATGGCGGTCTCTGGCACTGTTTAGCATAATATAGTACTATATGGACATTGGACAACAACAACTTTTTAATGTGCTGGTATTGTTGTGGTTACAATTAAAGAAATATTCTCAATTTGTCTCTGGAGCAGGTCAGAGCTATGTTGCTCTTTACTTCTTTGTTTCTGATAGGATAGGCTGAGTTATAGTATTAGTAGAACTATAAAGTTCTGCTGTAACACATTCAGCTATTAGTGATTTTCTTTTATAATGTACACTGCTATCACTGTATTTACGGTACATATAGAGATAATGGCACTTGAACAAGCACATAGCACAGGATAGTCAGAGCTGTGATTAGGAGAACTGCTCTTGGAGAAGCTAGTGCATAGATTGGTGATTTTGCAAGTAGAGATGGGCGAACCCGAACAGTAAAGTTCGCATCCGACCTATGACCTATGACCCGACATGAAATGACACTTGGTGTACATAGGGTTAACCATGTCTTTTCATGTCCTTTGCTACTAATTTGCACAAACAATTAAATCAGACTATGTTGCAAAATTTCACACCTGTAGGGTTAATTAAAGGTGTAAATTCGTAGCAAAAAAGTCCGTTTTTTTTACAACGAATTTACACCTTTAATTAACCCCTACAGGTGTGACATTTTGCACACATAGACTGATTTAATTTGTTTTTTGCAAATTTAGGTAGCAAACCACATGAAAAGAATGGTTAACCCTATGTAAAACAAGTGTCATTTCATGTCGGGTTGCTTCTGTCTTTTCACTGAAGCGGCTTTACCCGGCAATGAATCAGAGGAATTTTATATGTAGAAGTGTATAAACTATACATATATGTATATATATATGTCACAATGACATGTATATATATATATGTATTCTATGTGTGTTTATTTAGTGTTTACAAGGAAAGAATGGGGTTTTTTTTAGTTGCGATATTTTGTTCCCTAGACTTACATGGGAACTTCCGGTATCGGTATCGGGTATCGCCGATATTTTAGTGATATCGGCGATTACCATTCCGATTCCGATACTTTAGGATATCGGAAAGTATCGCTCAACTCTAGTCACCATATGACGGTAATATCAGTGCTGGTGTTTGTATGGAGATTTATTTTCAATGACAGTGCGGTCATCTCTTGAGGTTCCCCTATACCCCATAGCTATAATCATGATTACCTGGTTAGGCGCCACAACGGGACACAGACAGAAAGGGTCCCTGTGCAAGAACAATATATAGTCGCTTTGCAGCCCAAGAGCTCCTAAAAATGCAAAATTGCACCTTCTTTGGAGGAATATATGGGCCCCCTTAACCTCTTGCGCCCATGTGCGGTTGCGCAGGTTGCTCCAATGAGATGTCCTACTGTTCGGGGCCCACTCAGATGTTTTGCCCCCACCTGAGCTGAACCCCTAGCTACGCCTCTGCAGTGGCCTCTTAATTTTTGCCAGGAGCTGTGTATATATATATATTATATATATATTATATATATTATGCACGTGTATACACAAACACACACGTTTTTTATTTTTTTATAATATAATCTACAAGATTAGAAATGCTGCATGTTTGAAAAGTATTACATTTTTATTTTTCTTTACAGTGATTGCCTGCATATTTAAGGTGACAATGATGCTGCACTATATTATTAACAATTTCTTGCTTATTTCAAAATTAGATCCTTTTAGGACTATTTTAAAACAGTTCCCATAACACCGCATCATTGCTGTCCGAGGATCCTGGACCCAAGTGACCATCTTCACTTGGACTGAACGCTATCTCAAAGTTGGTCCGGAAGTACTGGGAACCTTTCTGGTCTGCGATGAAGGACAATAAAAGTACCAGGCATGGTACATCAACTTCATCTACATCCCCTCCAGGTTTTATTAGGCATTTTAAGTTCTTTTGTTTTTTTTTTTTTAACACTATACTAAAATTCAGAATTTTCTGCTTGAGATAACCGATATCTGCATTTGTCTGACATTTAACACACAAAGCAAGAAGTATTTGGTTTTCCGCCTTCTACTGTTTGTTAGAATAATCTGGACTTTATCTTCCACAAACACAATTCAGTGAGTCTTTAATGAGTTCTTCTCTTTGCCTTTAAATTCTGTGGAAAGATAAATGGAATATTGTTAAATTACTTTCCATTGCACTAATTTTACATGTTTAGAAAGTCCATTTACACTGGGTCCCATTAACATTACGGAACAAGCAAAGTTAATTCCAAATATTACTAGAGAAACGATTATGTCCCGGAAATCCTTAATAGACGACATTACCCTGTATGTGCAAAGACATCAAATGTAGGATAAAATAATACATAAGGTATAGTAACAAAATATTCAGAAAGTAATTATCTGAGAGTATGTTCACTGATGAAACCCCCATATTGTTACACGTGTATATGCGACACACTGCAAACATTGAAGCCTCAGTTAATGGGATTCGCTCCATGTGTCAAATCACCGAATTGGTAAAAAACTTCCCGAGTGAGTTTCAGAGCCAAAACATATGCAAGGTGCCTGCATCAAGGTACTACATTTATACATTTTATTAAGTGTTGTTGGGTTTTAAATAATTAAATGAAGAATGGAGGCATGGGTAAGGTACATTTATACTGGATCAATTATCCTATAATCCTGGGAACACTCGTTTCAGTTAACGATGCAGGTTGAACGGGCTGCCGATTACAAGCTCGCTCGTTGTGTGAAATAATCTTTTGGTTTGCACAAAGATCATCGTTCTCTACGGCACGCCAGCCGGTGCAAAAAGGAACGGTGCCGCTGAAAACAATGGCGGCCTATACGCACTAAACGATTTATTACCGATTGTAACCGGGCTATTAAGTCACCGCCGATTGGTGGTCTTTAAACGCTCAAAAATCGGCTAATATACGTGCCGCTTTTAGTTTATTTGTCTTCAGTTTCACATGCCTCATAAGAACAATGTAATGGGTTTTCAATGGGCTTTCAATCGGTGGCTCAGTGGTTAGCACTGCAGATCTGGGGTCCTGGGTTCAAATCCCACCAAGGACAACATCTGCAAGGAGTTTGTATGTTCTCCTCGTGTTTGCATGGGTTTTTCCCCTGGGTTCTCCAGTTTTTTCCCACACTCCAAGACATACTGATATGGAATTTATATGGTGAGCCCTAATTGGCACAGGGGTGATGAGCATATAAAGTGCTGTGCAATATAATAAAAGCTATATAAGCAATGCATAATAAATAACAAAAGTCTCTATTCTCTAAGGGGATAAGAAGCCGCTGCCAAAGTGATCGGATGTTTAAAATCAAAAGAAACAATCCTTCTGGCACCTAATATAATATTTTGAGCACTGTTAGACCCAGTCAGTAGAGGGCCTTTGCAGTCCAATAGCTCCTGTTCACAATTCCACCGGCTTTGGCGGTGGTAGTGGCCCCCTTACCTCTTGGGCCCATCGTCAGATTTTTTGAACGTTAATGTGTATGACATGTTTAAATCATAGATTGCAACTAAATTCTGCTCCAGGTTTTGTTTTTGCAGGCCGTCTTAGCATTTATTGTACATATTTGGCAAAGTTCCATGGAAAATTTCAGTTTAAAGCTTAGAAAAAAAGACGCCTTAGAGTTAATGTATTAAAAGTATAAATACATGCTCAAAAAAATAAAGGGACACTTAAACAACAAAATATAACCCCAAGTAAATCAAAACTTCTTTTGAAATTAAACTGTCCACTTAAGGCCTCTTTCACACACCGTTTTTTGTATCAGGCATGACCGTCGAACATCTGAAGGACGGACCCGGCGCTGAAATATAAAAAAACTGATGCAACGGATCCGTTTTTTTTGCTGGATCCGACCTGACTTTTGAACCCAGAAAAAGAGGGTTTTGGATGCCCGGAGACACTGGAACATGTAGTTAGTAGTAGAGTAGTAGTAGTAGTAGAAAGTAGTATGTAATAGTAGTAGTAGTAGTAGTATAGACCTTGGTTTCCAGAATCCGGATCCGGCAAACAAAAAAAACCTTACATGCACCGTTTTGTCCGGCCGCCGGAATGTACATTTCCGCCGGATCCAGACAAAAACGGATACAACGCAATGACATCAGGCACAATCCGGCGCTAATGAAAGTCAATGGTAAAAAAACGCATCCGGTACCGGATCCGTTTTTTTAGCAACAAGCCGGATCATGCCTGATAAAAAAAAAACGGATGTGTGAAAGAGGCCTAAGAAGAAAACCACTGATTGACAATCAATTTCACATCTGTTGGCAAATGGAATAGACAAAAGATGGAAATTATAGGCAATTATAAAGACACGCTCAATAAAGGAGTGGTTCTGCAGGTGGGGACAACAGACCACATCTCAGTACCAAAGCTTTCTGGCTGCTTTTTTGGTCACTTTTGAATGTTGGTTGTGCTTTCACACTCGTGGGTAGCATGAGGACGGGCTCTACAACCCACACAAGTGGCTCAGGTAGTGCAGCTCATCCAGGATGGCACATCAATGCGAGCTGTTGGCAAAAGGTTTGCTGTATCTGTCAGCGTAGTGTCAAGAAGCTGGAGGCGCTACCAGGAGACAGGCCAGTACACCAGGAGACATGGAGGGGGCCCGTCCAGCAGCAGAACCTACCTCTGCCTTTGTGCAAGGTCGAACAGGAGGAGCATGCCAGAGCCCTGCAAAATGACCTCCAGCAGGCCACAAATGTGCATGTGTCTGCACAAACGGTTAGAAACCGACTCCATGAGGATGGTCTGAGTGCCCCACGTCCACAGATAGGGGTTGTGCTCACAGCCCAACACCGTGCAGGATGCTTGGTATTTGCCACAGAACACCAGGATTGGCAAATTCGCCACTGGCACCATGTGCTTTCACAGATGAAAGCAGGCTCACCACTGAGCACATGTGACAGAGTCTGGAGACGCCGTGGAGAGCGATCTGCTGCCTGCAACATCCTTCAATATGACCGGTTTGGCAGTGGGTCGTAATGGTGTGGGGGTGGATTTCTCTGGAGGCCCCCAAAGCCCTCCATGTGCTCGCCAAGGAGGTCAGGGAGGTCATACAGGCACGTGGAGAACCACACACACACTACTGAGCATCATTTGACTTGTTTTAAACCCTTCACCCCAAGGGTGGTTTGCACGTTTTAAAGACCGGGCCAATTTTTACAATTTGACCACTGTCTCTTTATGAGGTTATAACTCTGGAAGCTTCAACGGATCTTCGCGATTCTGAGATTGTTTTCTCGTGACATATTGTACTTCATGTTAGTGGTAAAATTTTCTTCGATATAACTTGCGTTTTTTTTTGAAAAAAAACGCAAATTATGGCGTTAATTTAAAAAATTTTTGCATTTTCAAATTTTGAATTTTTTTTCCCTTAAAACAGAGAAATATGTCACACAAAATAGTTAATAAAAAACATTTCCCACATTCTCTTTACATCAGCACAATTTTGGAACCAAAATTTTTCTTTGTTAGGAAATTAGAGGGTTAAAAGTTGACCAGTGATTTCTCATTTTTACAACAAAATTTACAAAGCCATTTTTTAGGACCACCTCACATTTGAAGTCACTTTGACGGGTCTATATGGCAGAAAATACCCAAAAGTGACACCCTTATAAAAAATGCACCCCTCAAGGTACTCAAAACTACATTCAAGAAGTTTATTAACCTTCAGGTGCTTCACAGGAGCTGAAGCAACGTGGATGGAAAAAATTAATATTTAACTTTTAGCCACAAAAATGATCTTTTACAAACTTTTTTTTATTTTCACAAGGGTAAAAGGAGAAAATGGACAGATAAAGTTGTTGTGCAATTTTCCTGAGTACGCCAATACCCCATAATTGGGGGAAAACCACTGTTTGGGCACACGGCAGAGTCATAAGGGAAGGAGCGCCGTTTGACTTTTTCAAACTAAAATTGGCTGGAATTGAGATTTTGGGCGCCATGTCGTGTTTTGGAGAGCCCCTGATACGCCTAAACAGTGGAAACCCCCCACAAGTGACACCATTTTGGAAATAGACCCCCTAAGGAACCCTTTTCTAGATCTGTTGTGAGCACTTTGAACCCCAAGTGTTTCACAAAAGTTTATAATGCCTGGTGTGAAAAAAAAAAAACAATTTTCCACAAAAATGATTTTTTAGTCCCAAATTTTTGATTTTTTCCCAAGGAAATTGGACCCCAAAACTTGTTGTCCAATTTGTCCTGAGTACGCTGATTACCCTATGTGGGGGGGGAAACTGTTTGGGCGCACGGCAGGGCTTGGAAAAGAAGCAGTAACGTTTTGGAAAGCAAACATTGATGGGGGTCATGTTCCGTTTGTAGTGCCCCAATGAGCCTAAACAGTGGAAACCCCCCACAAGTGAACCCATTTTGGAAGCTAGACCCCCTAAGGAACTTTCTAGATCTTTGGTGAGCACTTGAATCCCCAAGTGCTTCACACAAGTTTATAATGCCCGGGCATGAAAATAAAAATCCTAATTTTTCCCACAAAAATTATCTCTTAGTCACTAATTTTTTTTTTTCCCATAGGTAGCAGGAGAAATTTGGACCAAAAATTTGTTGTCCAATTTGTCTGAGTACGCTGATACCCCATATGTGGGGGGGGAACCAC
>JARQOD010000001.1:461503645-461626473 GCA_033576555.1 Oophaga sylvatica
ACGGATGACACTGACGGTAAAAACGGATGACGTAAAGACAGACACATAGATGACACACTGACGGCAAAGATGGACACACGGATGGTAAAAAAGGAAACACGGATGACACCGACGGTAAAAACAGGACACACTGATGACACACTGCCAGTAAAGACAGACACACGGATGACACAATGACAGAAATAACTGATGACATTGATACTGTATTTTTCATGGAAGTGCGAAGGAGGGCCTACCGCAGTAAGCAAATGATTAGAGTGAAGCTTTGCATATGCGGGGTTTTCACATGGCGTTTGTGGGTGGCATTTTGTGTGACTCCAGCATTCCCTGCAATTTGCTACCAAATATAGCAAAGTATTGGGAAAGCAAATAATGATACTTTTCACCTCTACCTAACATGTGGAAATCCAGCCTTAGAATACATTCACACAATGCTATATATGCATTTTTTTTTCCTGCATGAAAAAGTGTTGGCAGGAAAAAACTGCGTACATTACATGCGATTTTCATGTGTTTTTATGCTTTAATTTGAATGGTTAGTAAAATTGCGGCAAAATCACTGAAAGAATTGACAAAAAAAAGCACACTGCAGCTCAAAAAATGCAAGGAAGCAGCAGTGTATGAATGAGATTTTTGAAATCCACCGTAATTTATTTTGCAGCTACTGTAAAACACTACATTTTTATCTACATAAAAAAAACACAGCAAAACCTCTACATGTGAACAAGCCCTAGAGAGCTTTCTTTCTGAGGGGGAATAATCAGACACACGGTAGTTTAAGAGAAATTTAACTTTTTTTTCTTTCCATGGCGAGGTACTCAACACTTCGTTGAACGCAAATTTACTGTATGAACACCAACATGGATTCAGAACATTCAAGAGTATTTTTAGCAATTTTGGTGTGGATCCATTTCAAAATCCACATAGAAAATCCCTATAAAATCCTGAACATATCCTTAAGATGCTCTGGCATGTTTGCAGTCACAAATTTCTGAGCAGAGTATAAAAGGTTTAAAAACTCGATATATTTATTTAGGGTCTGAACTTAAATCGCCTGACACTAATGGGTATGCCACACTAAGCGAGATTGCTAATGAGATCGGTAAAGAGTCACCATTTATGACGCAGTAGCGATCTCGTTAGCGACTTAGCTGTGTGTGACATGTAGCAGCGATGTGGCCCCCGCTGAGATGTCGTTGATCGCTAATGAACGTTCTGAGCCGTTTTTTGGTCGTTGGTTTCCCGCTGGTGAGCCTGAATCGCTGAGTGTGACATGTAGCGGCGATGTGGCCCCTGCTGAGATGTCGTTGATCGCTAATGAACGTTCTGAGTCGTTTTTTGGTCGTTGGTTTCCCGCTGGTGAGCCTGAATCGCTGAGTGTGACAACCTTTATGAACAACTTCACCAGCATCGCAGGTGGGACTAGGTTTTCCCAACGACTACAGAGGTCGTTATACAGATCGCTGATGAGTTGTGTTTGGAATCACAGATCGCTGATGAGTTGTGTTTGGAATCTAACTAGCGATCACATAGCAATCACACTAGCGATCTCGCCAGGTTAAGTCGCTGTCGTGATCGCTGGTGCGATCGCTAAGTGTGGCAGTGCCTTAAGTTGTAAGGGGCTCTGCTTAATGTTTATATCCCAGCAAATAAGTTAAACAGGACAATAAATAGTCGAGGGCTCAACCTACCTCAACCCCCATCTTTCAACCTTGAAGGATTTATCCATGACTATATTTTAGTATTGTTTTTAATTAATTAGCACGTACCTGCCTATAATTTTACCTGTTTGTTCTGCCCAGCGCAGATTGGTCACGTACCGCTCCTACCGGCGATTCTGTGGCTTCTGCAGACATCACAGAGCAGTGTCTTCTCTTCCACTCTGTTGATGGGGTGGGACTGTCAATGGATAGCTGGCTCCCCGCTGCATAACTGCAGGGAGCTGGCTAGTAATCGGCATGTCGGCAGTCACACCCTGTTGACAGAACAGCCTGAAGAAAAGTTGATATTTACATAGAGCAGCAGAATCGCCAGCAGGAGCGGCCATTAACAGCTACCAGCCTGAAAAAATGACTTTAAATTGTATCCAAATGTGGGGGTTTCAGTGCAGCGTCAGTATGGCAAAAAGTTTGGAGTGTTACCACGCCCATCTCCTTTTGCATGTTGGGGGTATTTGCCCATTTCTAATTGAGGCACGAGCTTGCTTGCAAGAGCTGGTGTATGGATGTGTGCACACTGACAAGAACCCGGTCGTACGTTCTCCCCACTTCTGGATGCATCAGTGTAGCAAGCAGCGTCAAGAGGTTGGGACCCCTAGGCTCAGGACAGGGGGTGCATCAAGTCAGATTTCCAGTGATTACATATAATAAATGATTAGTGGGAAACTCTTTAACCTTACAGAGTCCTAGCAGTACTTCATTGGCAAAGTCTTGGCTGATAATGATTTGAAAGTTATTTCTTTTTTTATTGGAGGCAATACAGGTTCCACTCTAGAATGCTGCATTATAACTGGTTAACATAAATGACAAGGAGCATTTTTGCTCCAGACGATGAGCTCTGCTGTCTACAAATTTTGTAATAGAGGATCCCCCGGTAACAATATGCCAATATCTTCCTCCTTCTGACATCAAAGAACTACAATTATTTTCTTGATGTGATTGCACATCCGTTATAAAACATTGTGTGCTCTGCTCCTCTATACGGACATATACAAGCTGTAGACATCTCACTGTACAAGAAATGGACCAGTCAGACACGTAGGAATGACTGCACGGATAAGGTGTTATCATGCTCAAGTGATGAGTGTCTTCGATGTGCTTGAGTAATATGTTTGAGTCCATGTGGCTGAATGTCTCGCGGCTGTTCGACAGACACAACACATGACAGGATTGCCTTTTTGTTAGTATCTCGCTGTTGAAGACCCTGACAACTTTCTCAGTTAGCAGAAGTAGTAGCAGAAGAAACTTAATGGTTTAATGCGTCCAAATACAAACCCTAACTCAAGACCTCCATAGGTATACAGAGGGTGCAGAAAGTATTCAGACCCCTTCATGACCGGAGCTTTTTTCGGTTTCTCGTTTTTGTTTTTCGTTCCCCTTCTGCATAGAGCCATAACTTTTTTACTTTTCCATCAATATGGCCATGTGAGGGCTTGTTTTTTGTGGGACGAGTTGTACTTTTGAACGACATCATTGGTTTTACCATGCCGTGTACTAGAAAATGGGGAAAAAAATTCCAAGTGCGGTGAAATTGCAAAAAATGTGCAATCCCACACTTGTTTTTTGTTTGGCTTTTTTGCTAGGTTCACTAAATGCTAAAGCTGACCATTATGATTCTCCAGGTCATTACGAGTTCATAGGCACCACACATGTCTAGGTTCTTTTTATCTAAGTAGTGAAAAAGAAGTCCAAACTTTGGCAAAAAAAAAAAAAAAAAAAAAGTGCGCCATTTTCCGAGACCCGTAGCGTCTCCATTTTTCGTGATCTCGGGTCAGGTGAGGGCTTATTTTCTGCACGCCGAGCTGAAGTTTTTAGTGATACCATTTTGGTGCAGGTACGTTCTTTTGATTGTCCTTTATTGCATTTTAATGCAATGTCGCAGAGACCAAAAAAAACGTAATTCTGGCAGTTTTAATTTTTTTCTCGCTACGCCGTTTAGTGATCAGGTTAATCCTTTTTTTCATTGATAGATTGGGCGATTCTGAACTCGGCGATACCTAATATGTATGTGTGATTTTTTTTTAATTTTTTTATTTTTAGTGGGGCGATTTAAACTTTTTTTTTTTTTTTTTTTTTTACTTTTGCCATGCTTCAATAATCTAGACTAGAAGCTGGCACAACTCAATCACCTCTGCTACAGAAGCGATGAGCAGATCGCCTCTATGTAGCAGAATTAGTGACATGCTATGAGCGCTGACCACTGGGTGGCGCTCATAGCAATTTGGTACTGACTGACAACCATAGAGGTCTCCAGGAGATCTAGGGTTGTCTTGCCGACGCACCGATGACCAGCGATCACATGACGCGGGTCGCCGATGTGCGTATTTCCAGTCCGATGGCTGGAAGCGCTATTTAAATGCCGCTGTCAGCGGATCATGATTCCACCCGTGTATATGGCGAGCACATGTCAGCTGTTCAAAACAGCTGACATGTCCCGGAAAAGATGCGGGCTCACTGCCGGAGCCCACATCAAAGGGGGACTTACCGACATCGGCGTACTAATACGTCCGATGTCAGTAAGGGGTTAAATTTTTCACTCTGTTTCATCACAGCAATTTGGTAAATTCAAAAAAGTTCATTTTTTTTCTCATTAATGTACACTCTGCACCTCATCTTGACTGAAAAAAAACAAATGTAGAAATTTTTGCAAATTTATTAAAAAATAAAAACTGAAATATCACAGTCATAAGTATTCAGACATTTTGCTTAGACACTCATTTACGTCACATGCTGTCCATTTCCTTGTGATCCTCCTTGAGATGGTTCTTCTTCATTGGAGTCCAGCTGTGTTTAATTAAACTGATAGGACTTGATTTGTAAAGGCACACACCTGTCTATATAATACCTCACAGCTCACAGTGCATGTCAGACCAAATGAGAATCATGAGGTCAAAGGAACTGGCCAAGGAGCTCAGAGACAGAATTGTAGCAAGGCACAGATCTGGTCAAAGTTACAAAAGAATTTCTGCAGTACTCAAGGCTCCTAAGAGTACAGTGCCCTCCATAATCCTTAAATGGAAGAAGTTTGGGACCACCACAAGTCTTCCTAGACTTGGCCGTCCAGCCAAACTGAGCAATCGTGGGAGAAGAGCTTTGGTGAGAGAGGTAAAGAAGAACCCCAAGATCACTGTGACTGAGCTCCACAGATGCAGTAGGGAGATGGGAGAAAGTTCCACAAAGTCAACTATTACTGCAGCCCTTCACCAGTCGGGCCTTTATGGCAGAGAGGCCCGACGGAAGCCTCTCCTCAGTGCCAGACATATGAAAGCCCGCATAGAGTTTGCTAAAAAACACATGAAGGACTCCCAAACTATGAGAAATAAGATTCTCTGGTCTGATGAGATGAAAATAGAACTTTTTGGTGAAAATTTTAAGCGCTATTCGTGGAGTAAACCAGGCACTGCTCATCACCTGCCCAATACAATCCCAACAGTGAAACATGGTGGTGGCAGCATCATGCTATGGGGGTGTTTTTCAGCTGCAGGTACAGGACATCTGGTTGCAATTGAAGCAAACATGAATGCGGTTAAGTACAGAGATATCTTGGATGAAAACCTCTTCCAGAGTGCTCTGGACCTCAGACTTGACCGAAGGTTCACCTTCCAACAAGACAATGACACTAAGCACACAGCTAAAATAACAAAGGAGAGGCTACAGAAAAACTCTGTGACCATTCCTGACTGGCCCAGCCAGAGCCCTGACCTAAACCCAATTGAGCATCTCTGGAAAGACCTGAAAATAGCTGTTCACCAACGTTCACCATTCAACCTGACGGAACTGGAGAGGATCTGCAAGGAAGAATGGCAGAGGATCCCCAAATCCAGGTGTGAAAATCTTGTTGCATCATTCCCAAGACGACTCATGGCTGTACTAGCTCAAAAGGTGCTTCTACTCAATACTGAGCAAAGGGTCTGAATACTTATGACCATGTGATAATTCAGTTTTCTTTAATAAATTTGCAAAAATGTCTACATTTCTGTTTTTTTCAGTCAAGATGGGGTGCAGAGTGTACATTAATGAGAAAAAATGAACTTTTTTGAATTTACCAAATGGATGCAATAAAACAAATAGCGAAAAATTTACAGGGGTCTGAATACATTCCGAACCCACTGTATATGAGGTTGTTGAGTTCAAGTTGGAAGACACTTGGCCTCTGGACATTGCAGTTCATATTCAGACCATGAATGTCAGATATGTGAATCCGGCCTTATGGATCCTGGTGCAATTTGATTTTTTTTTTAAGTTTGGCTCGATCCTTGCTTGTGGAAAAAAAAAAAAAAATTACATTTCTTATGAAAACTGCACATTAAAATATCAACGGCGCCCAATTAGGGAACGCAACTGTTCATGCAGCCGCGCTCCCCGACGTAGACCAAAACATTGCTTCAATGGATGGATGTTTATTCCTCAAATATGTAAACATTTATATATGTACATACAATTATTACTTTGTATCATTTACAAGATAAGCTCCATTCCAAGCACCGCCAACAAAGAATCCATAACCCACCCCACTGCCAGGCTCCCACACGCACCCACACATGCCCACGTCTGCACACCACGGATGCTTTGACACCAAAATAAATCTCAGCCTTCAGACTGGCTGTGAAAGCACTAATGCTTCATAAATGATTTATTTCTGTAAATTTAATTAGATTTTTCTATAGAAAAGGACCATTTTGTTTATTCTGTGTTTAATCTTCTCTTCTAGAAGTATCATTGCGACACCTGAAGAAGTGTATAGTATTTATATAGAAGTTCCATGCAGCAGCAAAATTCACAAACAAAGGCCTGCCACAGAGCCATCTCTTTCTACACGTTCCAAAGGGTTTAAAAAAATACAAACAAAAGGTTGAGAACTAAAAGTAGTCAGATGCGTCTGAGTCATTAGGGTTTTACTACAGGTGAAGTTAGTTTTTTTTTCCTGTATCACTTTTCCAGTAAGGACCTGGGAATATTAAATAAACCAGTACAAAGCTGTGCGCCCTGTTATATGATCCCCAGGGGATCGGCTTGCAGTGTGGGCTGTAGTAGCTGTGGTTGAAGAGGAGGAGGTAACTGCAGAGGGACTAAAGGTGGTGCGAGCTGACCCGGACTGGAGTGCTGTGCTGAAGGAGAGCTGGTGACGCTTGGAGAGTCGACAATTTCACCCTCGTAGAAGAAAAACTGGCACTGTTGAATGAAGTTTTCTATGACGGATTGGTGGTTCTTAGTGGTGGAGAAAAATTCCTTGTTCTCAAAATCTGGGCGCATCAGAGTTGGCCAAAAGCAAATGGAAAGGTTATCTGCAGTCATCAGGTTCGTCTTGCTGTGTTGGCTAACCCTAAAAATTATAAAAAGAGAGACATCATCAAATAATTTTTAAAAATATATATATATTATTGACCCGCTCCTGCTCAGTGTAGTACATATTGGAGGAAAGCGCTTGCTGCAAATTGACACATGTTGACTGCACCCTGATAATGCGCAGAGGATTGTGCATCGTAAGCAGTGAGAGCCGGTCATATTACACAGCAAGGCTCCGGTTGTGGTGGCTGTGATCAGAGCAAGCACCAATCCTGGATGGTTAACCCCTTAGATACTGTGGTGGCATGGAATCTAAAGACAAAGAGGCTCTATGGATGCCAAAGTTGGGACGATGAAGAAAAATCGATGTCTTTGAAACATGGTGCTGGAGAAGGATGTTATCAATACCATGGATGGCCAGAAGAACAAAATCAATCAATTTTGGAACGAACAAATCAAGCCAGACACGTCACTCAAAACAAGTATCACCGAGCTACAACTTGTCTATTTTGGATACAAAAGAAAAGAGCAATCACTGGAGAAGGACATCATGGTCTGAAGAATAGAAGGAACAAGGCGAAGAGGAAGACCAGCAACCCGATGGCCTGATTCTACCAAGATAACGGTGGAGAAGACCATGGTGGATCTATCTAGGCTTGCACAAGATTAATAATCCTACAGAGTGTTCATCCATCAAGGCACCACGGCTCAGGGATAGAGACAAAGGCAATTAAACATTAATAAAAAAGCTAATAATTTTTCCTGGAGAACACCCCCTCTCAAGTTGGATCAGTTTTTTAACTACGTTCACAGAGGCTTTTGCAATTTCCAATACTGCTAATCACATGACTATGTGTCTGCAAAACGTCCTCTCCGCTTTGTATGATTCTATGACTGGGCTATGTGTAGCAAGCTTTACTAGTCATGAATGTGATTTACCATTCAGAATAGTTGTGTCACCGGGTTTATCTGGGTGTGTCACAAATCATATTTTAGTCGTTATCTGAAAACCTGTTTGTACTCCATGAATTGTGCAGGGAGCATAGTCACATCCGGTGTAGGCATTTCACATCCTACAGAACGGAGCGACACCAGGTGAAGTGATCTCATATGGTAGGGGATATTGATGCAGTTTAGCCGGATCTTAGAACAGTTGCAAAAAAAGAGTAAGGATTGTTGAAAAGTAGAAAATAACAACCCCTCTAGGTCTGAAAGTCTCTGTCGACAGCGTCCCGTCATTCATTTACATTACTGCTGCAGGCAAACACCGACCTCAACAGTCACATGCTATACACGTAGGTGTCAGTGCCAATATACTATAAGAAATGGTCACAACGGACGGACGTAACATGAAAGGGGAGAGGGTGCACTACCATATGTAGTAGAAAAAGACGGATTTTGGTAAGAACTTACCTGTAAAATCCTTTTCAGCGAAGAAGGAAGGGAGACACACTAGACATAACTAGTGGGTAGGCGGAGCCCAGATAGGATTGACACCTCAGATTAAAAAGAGTGTTGACCGGCCCCTCCAGCTCGGGCTCCTCCTACTCCAGCTTCTCCAGTCGTACCAAGCTAAGGAAGAGCAAATATCACCAGCGGAGCAACATAACCCCTTCTGAAGGACTTCAGAGAAAAGACAGGAATACAGGTTATGTATGCAACAGAAAGAAACCACACAGTTCCAGGTACTACTCACTGGACCTGACCACTGCGATGAGCTGGCGATGCTGGAACAGAGCCGTAGCGCGCCGACCTCAGCCCAGATAATCGCTATCAGAGAAGGGTCACACCGCATCTGAAAACAACAACACACTTCTGCCATGGGAGGGATGTGTGTCTCCCTTCCATCTTCGCTGAAAAGGATTTTACAGGTAAGTTCTTACCAAAATCCGTCTTTCAGCTGCAGATGAAGGAAGGGAGACACACTAGACATAACTAGTGGGACGTCCCAAAGCAGTCAAAAAATTAAGGGTGGGAAAAAAACCAAAAGAGGCAGAATCCCAACAACCTTGATAAATGCGCAACAGGCGCCAAATACAAGTTAACTAGAACTTTAAACTATGGCCGCCTGCAGGACCCTACGTCCTAAGGCTGCATCAGCGGAAGCACTGACGTCCACCTTATAAAACTTTGTAAACGTGTGGATGGAGCGCCAAGTCGCCGCTTCGGCAGAGCTGAGCTGCCGAAGCCCCTTGATGAAAGGCCCACGATGAAGCTACAGCCCTCGTGGAGTGAGCTCGAATCTTAATCGGGCAAAGTTCGCCTTTAAGTCGGTAAGCCTCCAAAATGGCCGACCGAATCCAACGAGCTATAGAGTCCTTGGAAGCTCGTTGACCATGTCGACGACCTGCTGGAATCACAAACAGAGTCTGACTTCCGAAAACCTTGGGTAACAGACAAATAGAACTTCAAGGCCCGCACTAAATCCAATGTGTGCAAAGCCCGTTCCTTTGCATTCCTCGGGCCCGGACAAAGCGAGGGCAGCACAATATCCTGGTTAACATGAAATTGCGACACCACCTTAGGTAGAAAGTCGCCCCGTGTGCGAAGCACTACCCGATCCGGGTAAAACTCCAGGAAGGGAGGCGAGCAGGAAAGAGCCGCCAACTCAGAAACCCTTCTCAAAGAGGTGACCGCCACTAGGAAGGCAACCTTCCAAGAAAGTAAAGAAAGGCTAGCCGAGACCATAGGCTCAAAAGGCCCATGCTGAAGAGCCTCCAAGACAAGGTTGAGCTGCCAAGGAGACACAGGCGCCTTCCCCGGCGGAAACTGACGGTTACTCCGCGAAAAAAGGAACGCACGTCCCTACGTGAGGCGATAGCCTTCCGAAACAGCAAGGACAGAGCAGAAACCTGACCCTTCAGGGTGCTAACTGCCAAACCCTTGTCCAGCCCGTATTGCAGAAAAGCCAGCAAATTGGGCATGGAAAAAATCCTCGGATTCCTTGAAGAACCCAAACACCACGAGAAAAAGGCTTCCCAAGTCTTGTGGTAAATCTTAGTAGTAGCCGGACCTCTGGCAGCTCGCAGAGTGGCAATGACTTCGGCTGAAAAACCTCTACGGGTCAATATTTCGGTCTCAAAAGCCACGCCGTCAAACGCAGAGACTTCAAGTCCGGATGACGAACGGGTCCCTGAGTTAACAGGTCTGGGCGAAGAGGAAGTGGGAATGGGGGTGCCGCCAAAAGCGACACCAGTGTCGAGAACCACGTCCTCCTTGGCCAATCTGGGGCTATCAACATAGCCGGGATTCTCTCCAGTCTGATCCGACACAGCACGAGAGGAAGTAAAGATATCGGCGGGAACACATAAATTAGCTCGAATTGGTCCCACGGAGCCACCAGAGCATCCACCGCCACAGCCTTCGGGTCCTTGTACCTGGACATGAAGGTCGGTAACTTGGCATTGAACCTGGATGCCATCAAATCCACTTGGGGAGTTCCCCAACGGGAGCACAGCAGTGCAAAAATTTCCGGATGAATACTCCATTCTCCGGGATCCATCATCTCGCGACTGAGGAAGTCCGCCGTGATATTCTGAACCCCTGAAATGTGGATTGCAGAGATGACTGGCACTCTGGTCTCGGCCCAAATCAGGATCCGAGACACCTCCACCATGAGCCTGGAACTCCTCGTCCCGCCTTGGTGGTTGATATACGCGACCGCCGTCGCGTTGTCTGTCTGCACTTGGACTGGTAGACCGCTCAAAGGGACCGTCCAGTGTTGGAGGCAAAGGAAAATTGCTCTCAATTCCAGGATGTTGATCGGTAGAACAGACTCTTCCGATGACCATACTCCCTGAATCCAGAGATCGTTCCAGACACCCCCCAGCCCGTCAGGCTGGCATCGGTGGTTATGACCGACCACCTCGGAGGGAGGAAAGACTTCCCCAGGGTTAACGCTTCTGGATGTAACCACCATCCTAGAGATTCCCGTACCCTGCGAGAGATGATGACACTGCAATCCAGTGAAGCCTGCGATCGATCCCAAAGACTCAGAATGAGCCTTTGGAGGGCCCTGGAATGAAACTGGGCAAACGGAAGTGCCTCCATGGACGCCACCATCAAACCCAGAAGGCGCATACACTTCCGAAGGGACATTGCTGTCGAAGACTTCATAATTTGTACATGTCGGAGGAGACATGCCCGCTTGTCTGGAGGTAGGGACACCACTGCCCGTACCGTGTCGAAATGCATCCCCAAAAAGAGGATTGACTGCGACGGTTCCAGAGACGACTTCTCCCAATTGACCAGCCACCCGAAGTCCTCCAGGAGCTGAAGGGATAGATTGCGAGCCGTCACCGCCTCCTCTTTTGAGGACGCCACAATCAAAAGGTCGTCCAGGTAGGGAAGAATCGTAACCCCCTGTCTTCGAAGAATTGCCATGAGAGGCGCCAGAATCTTTGCAAAAACTCTGGGCGCTGAGGCCAAGCCGAATGGCAGAGCCACAAACTGGTAATGGTCCTGACCTATGGCAAAACGAAGGAAGCGCTGGTGAGCCCTTCCGACGGGGACATGCAAATAAGCGTCGTGAATGTCGATTGACACCAAAAAAATCGTTCTGCGACAGGGCTGCCACAACGGAGCGAAGTGACTCCATGCGGAATTTTTGGGTGTGTACATGCCGATTCAATCTTTTGAGATCCTGAATAGGGCGAAATTTGTCCTCCTTTTTGGGGACCACAAAAAGATTGGAATAAAATCCTCTTCCCCGGTCCTCTGGCGGAACCGGTATTACCACACCCTTCTGCAGAAGGAATTCGACCTCTCGCAGCAAAGCGGTAAATAGCTTGGGCTCTGACGGAATGCGAGACTGGCAAAAACTGTCCGGGGGTCGAGAAGAAAACTCTATGAAATAGCCTGCCGACACGACCCGCGTTACCCAGGTGTCCGGAACGCGGGAAATCCAAGTCGTTTTGAATTGGAGCAGGCGACCCCCCACTCGAGAGCCCTTGAGTGGACCCTGGCGTCAGTCCGTCTTGGCGGGCTTTTTGTCAGCTTCCCGCTTGTCTTGACGGAAACTTTGTTTCCAGGAGGTACGGGATTTCTGAGAGGACTTTTTTCCCGAAAAAGAGGGACGACTCGATCCCCAAGAGGACTGACCAAATCGTCCCCTGTACCGAAAGGACCGCCGACCACTACCGGCACTAGGCCTGCTAGACGTAGAAGCCATAGCCCTTCGCTGCGGTAAAGCCGCTTCTTTTGCCTTTGCCTTGGCAATCAGCTCTGTGAGGTCAGACCCAAATAGCTGACCACCCTTGTAAGCTAAAGACAGCAAACCTTGCTTGGAAACCGCGTCCCCGGTCCACTGTCTAAGCCACCGTGCTCTTCTGACTGTGACCGCCGAGGATTGCGCCCTGGACAACAGTGACGCAGTATCCAGACCTGCATCATAGCTATATTTGGCTGCAATCTCCAACAATTCGAGAAGCCCATCTACCTCGGATAGTGGAGATCCATTTTGCAACGCCGTCCGTATATGGTCTAACCAGCTCAGGGAAGCTTTACAAGCACACATGGATCCTAGCACCGCTCTGAATCCATGACCCGCGGCCTCGTAGGCGGATTTCGCCGCCATCTCCGTTTTTCTGTCCAGCAGATCCTGCAGACTCGCCTTCCCTTTAACAGGAAGATTTGCTAAGCTGGGATAAAGGGACATCCACTTCAGGAGAAGGGATCCAATTATCAATCAACTCCGTCGAACACGGATACAGTGTCTCAAAAGACCGTGTCCCTTGAAAACGTTTATCTGGACACAGGCGTTCCTTGTCCCATTAAGCTCACCCAGAGCTGGCAATGCGCTGTTTTGTATATCGCAAAGACCGCCAAAGTTGTTAAGGAGATCAGTAAGCGCTCCAGATTGGCAGCTACTAGCGACATTAAAAGCGTATAGTGGCAGTAACTTCACTGTCGCAGGCTCCCCACAACCTCTTTATTATTATTGAAAAGAGTGTGCGAGCCCCCTTATGGGATAACAGTCGCAGGACAGCGCAATCTGTCACTCATTAGTGCCTCAGAAGGTGCCCGCGCTGTGGGGGTGAAGGGGTTAAGCTTCTGCCCGCGGGCTAGAAGCGACTCACCCAGCTGGCCACAGTGTAACATCTTGCCGGGAGGGGAGGAGGGAGAAGAGCCAGAAGAAGCTTTCAGCCTGCTTCTTTAATGGCCGCCGCGCTGTGTCTCCGTGTGCTCCATGTCAGAGAAGCCGAAAATGGAGACTGCCGTGAAGCGCGCTCAGAGCGGCGCGAAAATTCAAATAAAAAAGCGCGCACTCCTCTCTCCCGTTCCTATGTCCTGCAGGTATCAACCTGCGGACAAAAATACTAGTCACCGGCATGTTTACAGTAACAGCGACTGCCGCAGCAGTCGCTGAATCACTCACACACATTAATAAAAATGTGGAGTACTCACCAGCCGAGCGCCACAGGGACCCCCAGGGGTTTGTGACGCTATGCCCCTCGCTTCCCCCCAGGGCGGGGAACGCAGTGACCCCCGATGTGCGGTTTGCGTCCCCGCCAGGGAAGCAATCCTCATCCCCCCGGGCCGGTATGATTCTGCAGGGACCACCATCAGGGTAATTACAGATCCGCCAAGGGATGGGTGGGGGTCCAGCAGCGCTGAGACCCCTGAGACCTCTAGACCACTTCTGGTGATCCAAGTCTCTTGTCCGATGAAAATAAAAAAATCTTCTGAGGAGCTGCTTCCAGCAGCGACCATCCTCTGGGACCTCAAATTTTAGACTGGAGAAGCTGGAGTAGGAGGAGCCCGAGCTGGAGGGGCCGGTCAACACTCTTTTTAATCTGACGTGTCAATCCTATCTGGGCTCCGCCTACCCACTAGTTATGTCTAGTGTGTCTCCCTTCCTTCATCTGCAGCTGAAAGATGCAAATGTAATAATGGGGTGCAACACCTAGTATGGATAATAACCAAGAACTGGAGAGAAGACCAACCAAAAATTGGTGTGCACATCCACATAATGGCTACAAATAGAAATCTTTATTTCGACACCTGAGACACAGCAAACATTAAAACCACTTAAAAACATGTGTAAGAACGTGGCAAATAAACCACACCCCTGGAGGTGGAATAGTGTGGGACATAAACAATGAACTAAATGGACCAAGCATTGACAAGCACATATGCAATAAGAAGCTACAAAATATCCACAATAGAACATGCAAAGCAAAACACACACATTCACAAATGGGGCATGATGAAGACTAGAAGACATGTAAACAAGTATAATGAATAGACTGAAACATCATGCTCCCCAATAATTTTTAACCCAAAATTGCAACACATGCTCTGGGCATATGCGAGATGTAATGTGATGAAAAGCCTGGTTAGATGTAGAAGATCCCCTGACGAAGCTGCTCGCAGCAGCGATACGCGTGGGGCTTTCCCCACACCCCTTTCTCACTGGGACTTTATACTTACTTCGGCTCCATACATGAGCCTCTCTTGAACTGACCAGGCGACCGCGACATCACTAGACAGCCAACTACCATTCCCTTTTGTATTCTGCTGCACCTTCAGATCATACACCACAGGTTGTATACATCATATAGTTTTGGGATTTTTTACCGTCTACATCTAACCAGGCTTTTCAGACCTGGAGATATACACACACATTGTGGTCTGGATTTAAATTCACTGTTCACATTACATCTCACATATGCCCAGAGCATGTGATGCAATTTTGGGTTCAATATTATTGGGAGCATGATGTTTCAGTCTATTCATTATACTTGTTGTTTACATGTCTTCTAGGTCATCATGCCCATTTGTGAATGTGTATGTTTTGCTTTGCATGTTATATTGTGGATATTTTGTGGTTTATTTATAACTAGCTGAAGAGCCCGGCGCTGCCCGGGCATAGTACCTAACTACGGTTAGTTATAACAAATTGTAATGATTATATCTATATACAAGTATTCAGCTTTCTCCCCATTATGTAGATAGGGCCAAAATAGTTTGGCGATTTGGAACGTGCGGGGGTTAAAATTTCCATTAAACACATAGCCTATGATGCTCCTGGGGTTGAGATGTGCGGGCATGCAAAATTTCATGCCCGTAAGTACAACGGTGCAGATTCCTATCCCGGGCCAAAATTATTTGCCGATTTGGAATTCGCGGGGTTAAAATTTCGACTCAAAACCTAGCCTATGACGCTCCCAGGGTCGAGACGTGCGGGTGTGCAAAATTTCATGCCCGTAAATGCAGATTCCTATGCCGGACATACACACAAGCATTCAGCTTTCTCCCCATTATGTAGATAGGGCCAAAATTGTTTGGCGATTTGGAACGTGCGGGGGTTAAAATTTCCATTCAACACATAGCCTATGATGCTCCTGGGGTTGAGATGTGCGGGCATGCAAAATTTCATGCCCGTAAGTACAACGGTGCAGATTCCTATCCCGGGCCAAAATTATTTGCCGATTTGGAATGCGCGGGGTTAAAATTTAGACTAAAAACCTAGCCTATGACGCTCCCGGGGTCGAGACGTGCGGGTGTGCAAAATTTCATGCCCGTAAATGCAGATTCCTATGCCGGACATACACACAAGTATTCAGCTTTCTCCCCATTATGTAGATAGGGCCAAAATTGTTTGGCGATTTGGAACGTGCGGGGGTTAAAATTTCCATTCAACACATAGCCTATAATGCTCCTGGGGTTGAGATGTGCGGGCATGCAAAATTTCATGCCCGTAAGTACAACGGTGCAGATTCCTATCCCGAGCCAAAATTATTTGCCGATTTGGAATGCGCGGGTTAAAATTTCTACTCAAAACCTAGCCTATGACGCTCCCGGGGTCGAGACGTGCGGGTGTGCAAAATTTCATGCCCGTAAATGCAGATTCCTATGCCGGACATACACACAAGCATTCAGCTTTCTCCCCATTATGTAGATAGGGCCAAAATTGTTTGGCGATTTGGAACGTGCGGGGGTTAAAATTTCCATTCAACACATAGCCTATGATGCTCCTGGGGTTGAGATGTGCGGGCATGCAAAATTTCATGCCCGTAAGTACAACGGTGCAGATTCCTATCCCGAGCCAAAATTATTTGCCGATTTGGAATGCGCGGGGTTAAAATTTCTACTCAAAACCTAGCCTATGACGCTCCCGGGGTCGAGACGTGTGGGTGTGCAAAATTTCATGCCCGTAAATGCAGATTCCTATGCCGGACATACACACAAGCATTCAGCTTTCTCCCCATTATGTAGATAGGGCCAAAATTGTTTGGCGATTTGGAACGCGCGGGGTTAAAATTTCGATTCAAAACATAGCCTAGGACTCTTTCGGGGTCGAGACGTGCGGGCAAAATTTCATGCCCGTAAGTGCGACGGTGCGGATTCCAATCCCGGATAAACATACCCACATACATACACACATACATACATTCAGCTTTATATATTAGATATATGTGCTTCTCAATGCTTGGTCCATTTAGTTCATTGTTTATGTCCCACACTATTCCACCTCCAGGGGTGTGGTTTATTTGCCATGTTCTTATACATACAACGGACGGACGTGACATCACTGCTGGAGCACAAGACTGGCAGCACTTGGGTGAGAGGGGAGTATTGGTCATTTCTTTATTTCATAGCATTACCTTCTTCTGGGTAACTTTTCTAAAAACCTGGAAAATCCCTTCAACAACAACTACAGCAATAAAAAAAACTAAGTACACCCTCTTTGAATTCTATTGTTTCTGCAAAAGCTAGGCCAAAATGCAGAAATAGTGCATGAAAAATTAAGTACGCCCATTCCACTTCTAAAAGAGTAACATGGGTAAACTGTGGTCAGGTTCTGCTAATCAAATGCTTTAGCTTAGTCCATCATAGACAGTGACAACAACTATTCACAAGTGGTAAACATTCCATACTACTGACAGTCTTCCCAAGATAGGATGTCCCAGCAAACTGACCCCAAAGTCAGACCATGCAATTCTCATAGAAATTTTAAAAACCCCAAGAGCTAGAGTTCAGACTCTAAAGGCCTTAGCATGCTAAAAGTTCATGACTTGCAATGCTTGGGCTGGCCGTTACCTGTTCCGACCAGAGTGTGACAGCCTGTATTTCTATGTAGCTATCACACTCAGGTCAGGAGAGGCGCCGGCCAGTCCGTGCACTACGACGCGATTGTCGTACGTGTTACACAGCCTTCTGACTAAGCCCTTATAAAGAGACTCGGCAACTATGACATGTTTGTAAGGGTTGCCAGGAGGAAGCAATCTTCTTTCTAAAAAGAACATGGCAGCACGGCTAATGTTTGCAAAGTAGCTTGCTGCTGCAACTGCATCGAATAATTTCTAATCTTTTTGAAGCTTTGAAGGCCCATAAATTTAGAAAAATGCCATACTGAGCACCCACATTTACAATGATCCATAAGGTTTGGTGGAAGGTGAAAAAAACTTAAGGAGCTAAAAGGAGTTACAGCATATACTTCTCTTTGTAGTCTATAAATGTTTCCTTCATGCCCTTTGAGTGTATTCTGTGGTATGTGGAGGACCTAGAGACTGATGAGCCGAGAGACTGAAATGGCGAGTATGCCGACCATATGATAATTTATTGATAGGATAAGCTAGCTATTAACACTGGAGAATGGAGAGTCATTGCAAAATTGGAAAAATTGTTGGCTGTTATGAAATGATACAAGGGGAATGGCTTCCAGAGAGGTAATTAGATTACGTCTGGATATGTTGTAGCTGATGGAAAGGGATAGGTGGTGTGTAAATAGCACAAGTAGTCTTCTCACTCTGAGGGAGGAAGATGTAAGGCAGTATTGTGGTCCTCTGCATTTTTGGGGTTTATTAAATATTTTATGCACTCTGGAGATAAAAGAAGGAGGTTGTGGAGGGTTAGCTACTTATTTACCATTTGTTTTATTGCCCTATTTCCTTCATATGTTACGCAAACCTTTTTTTCTACTATGTGCTGTACTATTCCTACTGTACGGGTGCAGTTTAGAAGATATGTTCTGAACGTGGGGAATGGTGGTGGTTTACTTTGTGTCTTTAAAAAGTTTACAAAAGTTGCATCTGAGCAAACCACAAGTTGCCACAAATAACAGTGCACTATGAACTCCTCTGCATACTATACCATAGTATTCTACAGTAGAGTCAAATATAAGGCCATTATCCAAAAGCTAAAGCTTGGCTGAAACTGGTTTATGCACCAAGTCAATGATCTACAGCCGAATGGCTGAAAAACACAAAAACACAAAAATAAAAAAATAAAAAGTTAAATTGCTGTGATGGCAGCTTAAAGAGGAACTTTTACCAAATTCTTTATCTTGATTTGGACTCTGGACATAAAACTGGCTGCAAAGCGGAATAAAACTTGGTTTGTTGTTTTTTTTTAAATCCAAGTGGGTGTTAACAGACGGTTTTCACTGGAGGTGTATACTTCTCCCTGTACACGCCCTAGTGAAAACAGTCTCTGATAACATGCAGCTGGATTGTAAAAAAAAAAAAAAAAAAACACCAACCAAAAAAAACAAAAAACAGACCTTTTCTCCTCTATGCAGCCACTTTTATACCCTGCACCCAATTCAACATGAAAAATTTGGTAAGCGGTCCCTTTTAAGAGTGCTCTGCATAAACAAATGCTCACAAACTGCAATAAACTTAAGCAACGTTGTAAAAAAAGAGTGGCCAAAACCCCTCCAGAACGATGTGAGAGACTGATAAAATATTGCTGCTAAAAGTTGTTTTACAAGCTAGTGATTCATGGAGTGTACTTAATTTTTCACAAACTGCTTCTGTATTTTGATCAGGTATGCCTTTCTAAAATAATAACACTGTAATTTGTCACGTGTTGCTGTTCACATCCAACATTGCAGGTGTTTCTTTATTATGTCCCAATATATAGTTAAAAAAAGGGATGTACTTAGTTTTTCTTATGAGCGTACATGCACTTTCAATTTAAAGGGAACCTGTCAGCAGGTTTGTGCTCAGTAACCTACACAAAGTGTTAGGTCGGCGCTTTTATACTGATTACAATGACACAAGGGTGATGAAATCCGGCTTGTGGTTGTTGTTTAATCTTTATTCAGTTTTCAGCTAATGATAGGATTGTGCTCTGGGGCAGCCTGTAGGGGGTCTTCATGTGCGGGGCTGGGGTATGTGGTGCTCCGATTAGCTATTCATAATGCAGACTGCTGACAGGTCACTGATCCCTCACTGACCTGCCCCTATTTTGCATAACGAATACCAGCACATAAAAAAAAAAAAAAAACCTTTCTCCAGGCAGGTGTCAGCCATAGCCTCTGCGCTGCAGCATAATCGCATGTTTAATAAATGTGTTTGATGTTTTCCTGAGGATTTAAAAAAAAAAAAAAAAAGAATCCATTTTAAAATGGCGCCTGCGCAGTAGCAGATATCTGTGTCTATAGAGGTGATCAGATAGCTGCTACTGCGCATGCGCCGCCATCTTGTTAGAGAAGAAAAAATTCTCCTCCAATATGCCGGCAATTGCCAATAGCAGCTACTGCGCTGTCAGCGCCATCTTGGAGGAGTATGGGCAGTAGCAACTATCTCATCATCTCTAAATATACCGATAGCTGCTACTGCGCAGGTGCCATTTTAAATTTTTTTTATTTTTTTTTTTATACTCCTCAGGAAAACCTAAAGCACATTTATTAACTGCACATTAAACATGCGATTATTTGGCAGCGCAGGTACCACAGCTGGCACCTGCGTGCAGAAGGGTTTCTTTTTCTGTTTTAATTTTTGAAGTACTGCCAGAATTTCATTATGTATCACAAAACAACTTTACCTAAATATTGGTAAAAAATAGGAACGCAAAAATTGTGAAAAAGTAACAATTTTTATTGAATAATATAATAAAATCAACAACAAAAAGCAAATCTGAAACCACAAAAAACCAAGGACAAATACCATAGACACCACGTAATGCAGCTCAGCCCACTATAGCTACGGTATATAATCAGGCTAATACAAAGAAAGTGGGTGATAACATCAGGTCAAAGCCATGAGCAAAAAAAAAAGGCCATTCCTAACAGTATCTATAAATTAGCACCGAAAGTGCAAAAGTACTTCATGTAAACGGCTCACTCAAATTGCAATATGCCCGAAAGTTACTAACCCCGCAATGCGATGTAAAATGTAATAACATGCCATATAGTAAAGAATGAAAATAGCTACCTTAGGGCTGCACGTGGATATCCTGGCGTCCCTGCTGCCCCTATTTCATTATGCAAACTAAGGGGCAGGTCAGTGAGGGATCAGTGACCAGTCAGCAGTCTGCATTATGAATATCTAATCAGAGCACCACATGAAGACCCCCCACAGGCCGCCCCGGAGCTCGAGCATATCATTTTCTCAAAACTGAAAATAAAGATTACACAACAACAAGACGGATTTCATCAGCAGGTATCATTGTAATCAGTATAACGGTGCCGACCTGACACTGTGTGTAGGTTACTCAGCACAAGCCTGCTGACAGGTTCCCTTTAAGCAACTAAGGATCTAAGCTGAAAGTCGGAGGATTCCAGTGCTATTCGTTACTGCTTGCAAACTCACTCACCTGTTTAAATGGGATATGATGTATTTTAAGACTTCATAATTGACAGAAGGAAAATTCTGTAAAATGGTCTTCAAAGCATGAAGCCTTCCTATCCTGTCCTGGATTTCTGGAGGTGAAGAAAACAGTTTTCTCAGACCAAGTGTACACTTCACAGTCACGTCTTACAAGATATTACAATCTACTTTTCTTTTGTAAAGTTATTGAAAAAATTGTATTCACTCATTCTTGGTTAAAGGGGATCCTGGACATTTATATTCTAGCTTTTATTATCTGTTGAACATAGAGCTAACGCACTCCATAGCGTTGGACAGAGATCACCACCATTTACACCAGTCACTCATTATAAAAGGAATCTGTCAACAAGTTTAAACTATTTAATCTGAGCAGCATAACAGACCAAAACAGCCTGATTCCAGCTATGTGTCACTTACTAGGCTGTGTGCTGCAGTTTCAATAACTCCTGCTGATAAAACATGGATTGTATCACTGCTGGACTAAGGGCCCCGTCACACATAGCGACACACCAGCGATCCCGACAACGATATGAACTTGTCAGGATCGCTGGTGTGTGGCTACATGATTGCTGCTGAGCTGCCAAACAGGCAGCTCAGGCAGCGATCAGGACAGCGACACTGCGGGTAACGTCGCTTAGTTACCCGCAGTGTATGTTGGATACCAGCCTGCTAATGCAGGGAGCTGGTAACCAAGGTACACATCGGGTTTCCAGGCCCTGCGCGGCACCTGGAAACCCGATGTGTACCTTGGTTACCAGCTCCCCTGCAGCAGCGCGCTGGTATCCAACGTACACATCGGGTTTCCAGGCGCCACCCGGTGTGTACCTTGGTTACCAGCTGATCGCTGGTCTCCTGCCTGCCACACGCAGCGATGCGTGCTGGCCAGCAGGAGACCAACGATCAAAAAAATGTCCTGGACATTCAGCGACGATCAGCGATACTCGGCAGGGGGGCTGATCGTCGCTGAATGTCACACAGCGATATCGCTGGGGAGATCACTGTTGCGTCACAAAACTAGTGACTCAGCAGCGATCTCGCTAGCGAAATCGCTGTGTGTGACGGGGGCTTAAGTCTCGTGCACAGCAGTCAGGATAATCTGTGTAACCCTGCCCCTACCACCGATTGGTAGCTTGCTTACAGTGTACACAGGAAGCTGCCAATCAGTGATGTGGGCGGGGTTATACACAGCTCGGTATTCAGAGAACTGCTACATCTGAAGCAGAGAAAAACAGTGATTCTACTAAAACTGCACCGAGCAGCCCAGTAGGAGACACATCGCTGGAATCAGGAAGCCTTACATTATGCTTTTCTCAGATTACATAGAAAATATCTGCTGACAAATTCCCTTTTATTAGATGGGGAAGCTTCCAGACAACATAGGTTGACACATCACTAGATGTAGGCTACGTGTCTATTCCTGGTTAGAAGTTGGAAGGAACGTTTTTTGAACAATATAGTAGATAAAAATAACATTTTTGGTTAGGCTTATAATAAGAGGACGCCTTTCTGACATGGACAGAGTGAGGTGCTGGACCTTCTCTAAATCGCAGTATAGTGGAGAGGTCAGTACCTGAATAATCGAGCCTGCACAGAATTACATTTAGTATGATTTGTGGTACATGGATATTGGGGCGGCCATTTTTGCTGAAGTGCTTCACAGCAGATATATTGACATAGGCTACAATAGACTGGAAACATTCACAGACCGATTGAGCGGTGACCATCGCTTATCATGAATGGTAGATACTGTGCCATCCACAGACAGGTGTTTTCCTAATCCCGGCCTGTGAAGATAATGGCATGACTATTGGCTAGTGCTAGCCATACATATTGGATAGCTGTTGAGTGTGCCATCATCTCTCCCGACTCCACCACACCTAGTAGCTCTCTGCACGGCTGGCACTCCTGTGTGCTCTTATTAAAGAGCCGCCATCTGATCATGCAAAAGTTTGTCTCATGGCTGTACAAAACCGACCTCTGGGTTCGGTCAACTTATAAATTGTGTATTAATAGGACCTGAGGGAAAGGATTAATATTTTTATTGTCTATTAATCATTTAAAAATTAATTCTTATTCTGATGACACTCTTTAACCATAAGGTTTTCTATTAGCCTTCCCGATACTGTGACTATTTTATGTCCAATTATTGAAAATTATCTGATGACCACCACATCAGGAGTCTGGTTTCGGATTAGCGGAATGTTATGGGATGGCCATGGCTATTTTCGCTCCACGTATTCTCTCACAGCAGTGGCCTGCTAACACCCAGAGAAGGTAGACATACATGAATTCTACTTACTAGAAGCATCCAGAAGTTCAGGGTGATGAATATATGGTATTAGAGGGGCTGGCAGATCAGCAAAAAATGCCTTGAGAGCACCGGCCACGGCATTTACATTAACCTCCATGAACGCCAGGTTCAGACTGTTATCTGCAATACAAGTGAGACAACACATGAGTGTAAGAACAGGCACGAGACATCTCCAAGGATGGAAAGGAGGAGACACCAAGGACTTGTCACCGAAGTACAAAGAGGCTGTTGTAACCTGAACATTGTGTTCTCACCCATGAGGAATACACTATACTAATAACGGGCAGGGAATAACAGGCAATGTGCAAACAGAATATATTTCCTCACAAACGCAGATAGAGTCTGTACAAAAAAAAAAAACAATCAAAAGGGACTGTCCGGGAAAAGCAAAACTTTGGATATGTAAAACATAAAAACCGAGTCGCACTCGTCTATCAGCACGCTCCTGGATCCAGCTTCAGCAGAGACTGGAAGAATTGTCTCCATTTCACCAGATTGGCAGATAGCAGCTAATTTCACCTTGGCATGCCGATAGGTGTCTGTACGTTATTACAGGAAGGTCCAGCAGCTACATTTACCATGCCATGCCGATAGGTGTCTGTACGTTATTACAGGAAGGTCCAGCAGCTACATTTACCATGCCATGCCGATAGGTGTCTGTACGTTATTACGGGAGGTGCCAGAAGCTAATTTCACCATGGCATGCCAATAGGAGTCTGTACGTTATTACAGAAAGGTCCAGCAACTACATTCACCATGGCATGTCAATAGGAGTCTGTACGTTATTACAGGAAGGTCCAGCAGCTACATTTACCATGCCATGCCGATAGGTGTCTGTACGTTATTACAGGAAGGTCCAGCAGCTACATTTACCATGCCATGCCGATAGGTGTCTGTACGTTATTACGGGAGGTGCCAGAAGCTAATTTCACCATGTCATGCCAATAGGAGTCTGTACGTTATTACAGAAAGGTCCAGCAACTACATTCACCATGGCATGTCAATAGGAGTCTGTACGTTATTACAGGAAGGTCCAGCAACTACATTCACCATGGCATGCCGATAGGTGTCTGTACGTTATTATGGGAGTGTCCAGCAGCTACATTTACCATGGCATGCCAATAGGTGTCTGTACGTTATTACAGTAAGGTCCAGCAGCTACATTCACCATGGCATGGCGATAGGTGCCTGTACGTTATTACAGTAAGGTCCAGCAGCTACATTCACCATGGCATGGCGATAGGTGTCTGTACGTTATTACAGTAAGGTCCAGCAGCTACATTCACCATGGCATGGCAATAGGTGCCTGTACGTTATTACAGGAAGGTCCAGCAGCTATATTTACCATGGGCATGCCAATAGGTGTCTGTATGTTAATACGGGAAAATCCAGCAGCTACATTCACCATGGCATGCCAATAGGTGTCTGTAGGTTATTATGGGAGGGTCCAAAAAAACAAATTATAATAAGGCAAAAACTAAAGTCATATAAATCACTCTAAAGAAAATAGTATAAATTGCAAATGTAAAAAATGATTTTATTACAATATTTGATTAAAATACAACGACATAATAATTACAAAAAATGATCTAGAGATGCTGCTAATCCAAACAGGGAGCAAAAAAACCGTGGCCCATATATATCACTGTGCATTCAGTGAAAACTCACTTAATAAGGGAGCAAATTATCCCCAATTGATTCCATATACTGAATCCAGCTATGACTCACATTAAGCACTCCATAGTCCACTAGGGACAACAGCCAGTAATATGACACTGCTAATATGCTGGAATATAGGAAAATTCCTATGGGCACTTACATGATATGTGCTGCACACCTGCTACCCCGTCGCCCCAACGCACGTTTCGCTTCTTCCTCCTGATGAAGCAGCAGCATCTCTAGGTCATTTTTTGTAATTATTATGTCGTTGTATTTTAATCAAATATTGTAATAAAATCATTTTTTACATTTGCAATTTATACTATTTTCTTTAGAGTGATTCACCATGGTATGCCAATAGGTGTCTGTAGGTTATTATGGGAGGGTCCAGCAGCTACATTCACCATGGCATGCCAATAGGTGTCTGTAGGTTATTATGAGAGGGTCCAGCAGCTACATTCACCATGGCATGCCAATAGGTGTCTGTACGTTATTATGAGAGGGTCCAGCAGCTACATTCACCATGGCATGCCAATAGGTGTCTGTACGTTATTATGAGAGGGTCCAGCAGCTACATTCACCATGGCATGCCAATAGGTGTCTGTACGTTATTATAGGAGGCACCAGCAGCTACATTCACCATGGCATGCCGATAGGTCTCAGTATGTTATTACGGGAGGGTCCAGCAGCTACGTTCACCATGGCATGCCAATAAGTGTCTGTACGTTATTATGAGAGGGTCCAGCAGCTACATTCACCATGGCATGCCAATAGGTGTATGTACGTTATTATAGGAGGCTCCAGCAGCTACATTCATCATGGCATGCCAATAGGTATCTGTACGTTATTATGAGAGGGTCCAGCAGCTACATTCACCATGGCATGCCAATAGGTGTCTGTACGTTTTTATAGGAGGCTCCAGCAGCTACAATTCAACATGGCATGCCGATAGGTATCTGTACGTGGAGGGTCCAGCAGCTCATCTCATCAATAACTGTGTGCCAGGTCCACCATATTTAAGGGGTTGTCCACTAATTTATCACTGATGACCTATATTTAGGAGCGGCTACAGGCATCGCTCACAGCACTGTGAACATCAGCTGTAAGCATGCTCCGGGACTTAGACTGCGTTACAGAGCGGCCTGTCAAAGTGAAAATACATACTTCTAGTCACTGCTCATTATATACTGAGCAGTGACTGTAACCATTCTGGGCATCTGTGACTGAAAGCTTGCGGCCCCTGCGAGGAGTAAAGTTTATTTTCTTCCAGTAGCCAAACTTTCATTAAGACGACTGGATATCATTGCAATGCTATTAATCTGCAGATTACATCAATATTTGCAAGATAATAGCATAAGGGGACATGCCTGCCTCCCTTTAACGCTCTTATAATGATGACTCCTATTTTACCCAGGGGAGCAAAGTTCCAGCACATTGCACTTGCTGTGATATGGGCCATACCTATTGCCATCAGTTATTGATCATTAACAGGGCTGTTGTCCTCTAACTTAAATCGCTGACTTTTTACATTGTATTCTTCATTCTCATTCTCCCCTGGCTTCTGCTTGTGGCAGGCTTCTCCCTGTCAACCTTTTACAAACAAGAGGCATAGAAAACGAGCTGAAGGTGCATCCCATATATAAACAATGGAGATTTTCCTCTCTGCACTCTCAAATAATATATACAATCAGTGGGTAAGTGGACTTAGACTCATCCACTATATCACTAGTTACTGATGTAATGCAGAAATAACATCTTCATCTGCTTTGGGTGCACACACAGGAACAAGGAAGGACTGAGTGGGTTCTGAGAGCGTTTACGATTAATTCCATAGATGACCATTTCATTGTGTAGTTCGCAGGGAGTCAGAGACTAACTACAGGAGAGCAGGTACTGGACTGGCAGTCAACCACATGGCCCAGCTGCCCATATTATAAGGCTTATTGATGTTAACTGATGTAACTAAGCCGAGGGGTACACAGTATTCCTGACGAGTTAGCATTGAATGTGCTACAAATTGCTGGAGCGTTATAATAATCATTTTACTACATAGAGGTTTATAATCTGGTCCTTAAAGTAAAAGTGCAATGTTACTAAATGAATGGATTATTAGTACACAGTAATAATAGTCTGGAAAGTGTTCAACTATTACCAAATAACAGCGACTACTCACCCAGGTCAAACTGCTTCTGAATATTATCTTGGTCGGTTTTGTATCCGCTCACACGATACAGACCTTCAGTGCCAAGACCTGAAATTAAACAGAAAGCAAGTAATTACAAAGGTTATTTCTTTTGATACTGCCTAAAGTGCAAAGGGCTCAAAGCAAACAGTAAAAGCAGATTTTGGTATTATAGCATAGAAAAAGACATTTATAGTCAAAGAATCTTTTTACCCTTCCCCACTCAGACGATTTTTCGTTAATTTTTTTTGTTTCTTTAATGGGAGGGAATGGTAGCGAGATAGATAAACTTTTTTAAATACGGTACATGAAAAAAAAGTGTATTTTTTCACTTTTTACTGCATTTTAGAGTCCCCTTAGGGGACTTGAAACTGAGGATGTCTGACTGCTGTGTCCAGAAAAAAAATCACGGTCTCGAACCATGGACTGGTGCTCATACGCTGACTAGTATTGTAAAGCACAAAGTATCAGCAAAGGGCAAGATGCCTAAAAAATGATCAAGTCCCTTATTTTACCCACTTGGTTTCTTTGGAAACCTGATGTGGTTAAAAGTTGCTGAACATATGAGCAGCAAGTCATGTTTACGTATAAATGCAAATGTTCACTTTTGAGCGTTTTCTGGGCGCTTTTTCAGGTGTATTTTTGAAGAGGATTCACCTGACAAAAACAGTGTAACAAACCCTGAGAAGACCTAAAAACAAAGCACAGTGGTCTGAGCCCCCTGTTATCACTATTTATTGGCCAATGGCCAGCAATCATGTCATAGGGGTAGACCCCAATGAGCACAGAAATGTATTCTTTTCCAACTTTTCTATTGAGGTTATGAATATTTAAATAACCTAAGCTTAATATAGCCATGGTCCAGACACATATTGGGCTCGCTAAACATTTTTCTGCACGACAGATGCCGGGTGATTCTTAAATTTGCTGTGTAAAGTGGTTGTCCATGTCCACCGAGCATCGTGCATAGGTCCCATGGGTCAGGGAAGGTCTGCTTGGAAAACCCCTTTCAAAATGCATAGCTTATCAATTTTTGTGCTGCAATGAATCTGATAGAGCCAGACTGTACACATTGCTGGGTTATTATATATCATCCCGCAGTTATTTCCGGCGTAGGACTGGATAGCAAGCTGCATTTTACTTTTACTAGTTAGCGGTGGGCTGATCGACTGGGGATCACTTCCAGAACTTCCTTTTCAGAGCAGATGGCCAGCTAAGTGAACACAGATTTGTGCTCGCCTTTAGCAAACCTTCACAAGAAGGACGTAACGGCAGACACAACGTAATGCTACTGCTGCTTGAAGACTTGTGCGGCGAGCGGTCACAAAAAGGAAGAGATTCTTATCCAGTTCATAGATTTGTGAGACATTGTCCCATAAGGTCATGTTAGACTGTGGTCTGCACGATTACGATACATTCTGGTCTAAGCATGGACTCTACTTAATTCAAGGAACTGGAAAGCCAGATAAAGCATGAAGAGGAACAAAGAAAAGCTCATGATAAAGCTAATGGTTTCGCTCCCTTACGGCATTTACTTCTGGTGCTGGTTTGGTCACAGATGTTTGCACTTGTGGAGAGCCGGAGCTCTCACGTTTTATAAATGAACAAGTGGAACTCAAACAATGGATATGTTGTAATTCTACCATATTAACAGTGTTGCCACTTCACATCTGTCCATACCTCTTCATTAGCCACCAATTAGAATGATGCTGCGTCGGAATAAAGCACGACTCCTAAGAAATTTTGCGCATATTTCAGCGGCCGTGCAGCACCGTGAAAAATGTACTTCGGTAGTAGAATAAATTACATTTCTATCCTTAAGGTGTGCCAAATTTTGACCGCTCTCAGTTACGCCCCCCACAGGTGAAGTTCCACACATTTTCCAAAAAGTTCGTAGAACTGACATAAAAACACTAACTTAATAATAATCTTTATTTTTATATAGCGCTAACATATTCCGCAGCGCTTTTTACAGTTTGAACACATTATCATCGCTGTCGCCATTGGGGCTCAGAATCTAGATTCCCTATCAGTATGTCTTTGGAGTGTGGGAGGAAACCGGAGAACCCGAAGGAAACCCGCGCAAACACGCGGAGAACATACAAACTCCTTGCAGATGTTGTCCTTGGTGGGATTTGAACCCAGGACTCCAGCGCTGCAAGGCTACAGTGCCAACCACGGAGCCACCATGCTGCCTTACGAAAAAAGTAGCAAAAACTACTCAACTAACACTAATGAGAAACCACAAAAACGAGAAAAGAGGGAGAACAATTCTATTTGGCTTTTAAATGCTTGCACTGAAGCTGCAGGGGCTGCTGACAATCTCATGATGGTAGCTGTCAGGTAGGTGGATACTTTGCTTCTCTCTGCAGAGCACGAGTGCATTGGTGCAACAAGATAAGTGGTTCTACAGGGGTCCGACATACACCCACTCACCCGCCTCCGTAGAATCTAAACTATATGATTAGCTGATCTGAAAAAGCGCGTTAATGGGTGCGATCAGTAATGCTAATTAAAAGATTAAAAATTCCACTGGTAATTATTCTATCCTTATAGTGATCTTAAAGTATACCACCGGTCTGAAGGCGCAAAAGCTAACAAAGGGGAATCACATCCAGCCGTACGGCTCCTATGGCTTCGCTCTGGTGACGAGATCACAATGTGTGCAAGAATGGGAAAATTACTTCCAGGCTTGTCATTTCAGTAACTCGGCTAACGACACTGTTGCAATCAATGCTTTCTCGCTCCAAAAAACTGACGACGAAAAACAAAGCAACTACTTTGTCTTGTGTCTAAAATAAGTGTCCATGTGCCTAAATGGTAGGGGACAAAAAAAATTCTGTATGGTCCGTTCTTACTCCCTAGAAAGAAAGAGTATATGAAAGAGAATATGCGCAGAGTCTGTAGTCTGTTACCATGTTGCATAGACCTGCAAGGGGGCTTTAGAAACAAAGGGAAAGATTTTGAATCGACACACTGATAATAGGAAAAAATATGACGGAAAAATGGTAGAAATAAGGAAGTTTCAACACCTATAGTGCTGGCAGAATATTGATGAAAAGGAACAGTCCACTCAAAATGAGTGTGCAGCCCACACAGATCGCTATAAGTGCTTAACCGTATGATCGAAAATCCAAAATACCCGGCCTGAAGATGGCGGCACTCACCATGGTAACGTGAATCACAGACAACGGCTCGAGCAGTAGATGTGAAACGGCCGTTGCCCACTATGTGATTTGCTCGTACTCTCCCTGCTCGGGTTTATTTTGCTTCTAATGGATCAATAAATAAGATTTCATTACTTGGCGAGTGCAGCCATCTTCTGGCTATGACTTGAAATAAAATGTCCAAACAATGCAGACTAATTTAATGATGTACATTGCTGGGAGGCAGAGGCCGCCATCGCACATGTACTTAGAAGAGGAAAGTATTTTTTTTTTTATTTTCTGTTGGACAAGTGTTTTGAACTAATTGGACCCTGGGATCAATATCAAAATACAGAATGACGGCGCTGAGCAAGTTGCCTTGCTTATAAACATTGCTCACTTGGCTTCTTCTACCTAAGTAACAGACGGCGTTTCAGCTCATCCTTCAAAGATGCCCCAAATAATATTCAGATGCCATGTGGGGGCATCAATCCTTGTCCTGCAGCAGCCATGTGCCCAACGTGGAAAGCACACACACTAATACAGTGAAGCAAATACACAAGGGCAACCACCCCGTAACCGTAACCCCACTTGTCAACGTCGCTGCCCCAAGCACAAAAGACGTTAATGAGCATGCAGAGATAATGAGCCATTCTAATAAAGCAATTAGTACTTCCCTTTGTCACCTACAGCAGTGGGAATTGCTGATATTTAGGGTATTAAGCCTGGAGACCATGTGGCTATTAAAACTTCAACATCTGATTGCCCCTTCAATAAGCCATTCCATCCAAACTATATTATTTGCAGTAATGTATTACAAGTAATTTTTTGCGAGGTTTTTTTAAATATGACTTTTTCTTTTTTAATTGCGCTTTAAGTTTTCTTGAGATCATAGCAAAAATCGGTGCAAAAAAATATTGAAAAATGTTGCTGCATTCAGCATCTGCAACCAGTTTCCATACAACACGTGAATGAGGGATTAAAAATCTTTTTCTCTGCACAGATTTCACTTGTCCCGATTCTCAGGCTCTGCAAATTGCCACTCATTTTGAGAGGTCAGCTTGTCTTTATCAGCACTATAGGTGCTGGAAATAAGACAGGACTATAGGTACTGGAACTTCCTCTTACTTGCCAGCCTCTCCGTTATACCTATACCTAGCCTCTCCGTTATACCTATGTACATGGTCCGAGAGGGATTACAAGAGACAACAGACAATGGACAACAAAATAAATAACACAACTGAGTGGCTTACACTCTGGAATAATTTTTTCCAAGGGGTTAAATTTGCAATTTTGAGAATTTATTAGCAATCAAATCTGATTGCGCAAAAAAGAACAGTGACCACTTCATTTCCCAATATCCCTAATAGTTTGCAGATTCTGTCAGATCCCCAGAGGGCAATACATCATCTCCCACTCTATGACTATGGAATAACTCTCAGTTTTGGGAATACCCATTTAGAATTACTGCATTATACATTAGTCTGTATTAGTCCAAGTGCAATTTCTATATACAAAAAAGTACTTGAATCTGCAGTTTCTAGAAAAACCTATCAATGCAAATACAACTTGTTAAGTTGTAGGCGAAATGTTTGATGAAAGGACATACATTTTCTACATGCTTTACGAAAGCAAGACACAACTTGAATTTGGTTCCTGGGGCAGTGAGACAATGGAAGCATGTTATATTAAACCAGCCATCTTTAAAATCTGCTCTGCCGAAAATGTTCTCCCCAAGCTACAGAGCCGAGATGTCCCATAAATGTTAATGGAACATTTAAGATCTCCTTGCCCTTACCCTCCCTCACTCCGACTGTAGAATTACAGTTTACAATAGCAAAAAAATAAAATAAGCAGCTGAACCCGAGCAACATACTGCACGGACTGATAAATGAGAAGGAAATGAGGAAGCCACAATCTCACAAGAAGTATGGCTGTAAGGCACAAAATGAGCACTCAACCCCAAATACTGGAAGGCTGGAGGACCTCATGGTCATCCTTACATAAGACGAGCGCTGGGAACTGTTATGTAGCCTTTAGTGCCCATTGATGGACACAAGTCATAAATGTAGCAGGAGAAAAGCAGGAAAGCCAGTCATCAAGATACCACCAAAATGTAACAGACATAGACATATATATATATATATATATATATATTATATATATATATATATATAATATACACACAGTACAGACCAAAAGTTTGGACACACCTTCTCATTTAAAGATTTTTCTGTATTTTCATGACTATGAAAATTGTACATTCACACTGAAGGCATCAAAACTATGAATTAACACATGTGGAATTATATACTTAACAAAAAAGTGTGAAACAACTGAAAATATGTGTTATACTCTAGGTTCTTCAAAGTAGCCACCTTTTGCTTTGATGACTGCTTTGCACACTCTTGGCATTCTCTTGATGAGCTTAGTAATGGAAAAAATGTTTTTTTTTGTCACATTCCGAGATCTGTAACATTTGTATGTTTTCCTTGTTTTTTTTTTTGCATGGCCAGCTGTAAACAGAAAAAAAACAAAACACTCAAACCCTCAAAATTGCCATTCTTGTTTCAAAAATCAACCACCACTACCCAATAAAAAAAATAAGATTTTTAACACTATTTGTACCCCAGTGTGATACCCTTAAAACATACAACCTGTCTCACAAAAAAAGACTGAAAAATTAAACAGTTATGGTTCTTGGGACACAGAAAAAAAAAAGTCAGCTGCGTGAGTAAGGAGTTTAGAATACAATGATTTCAGATACATACCCAACACAAGACTCAAAAAACCTCTGCCATCAGGATGGGCTTATCCTAGAACAGAATTAGCATTCATGACTGATGACAGTTTTGAGGATGGCCCACTATTGGGGCACATGAGAGTGACTGAGGCATGAGTATTGCTACCCTCCTATAGACTGTATGCACACCGGACCTAAAAAAGAGTCGGCTTTAGCGCTAAGATGGCACGTGTCGAGTAAGAGGCATGGGGCCAATTATCCTCTGCCACAATCTGCATTCGCCTCTAAGGCCTCTTTCACACTTCAGTCGCTTGACGCCAGTTAAAATCCGCCAAAGTGTGAAAACGGCGGATCCGCCTGAAAAGGTGAAAAACGGATGCAAACGGTTCCGTATGTCCGGACCGAGTAGAGATTGAGGGAAAGTGAGGGAAAGAGGAGAGGAAAGAGAGGGAAAGAGAGGGAAAGAGAGGGAAAGAGAGGAAAGAGAGGGAAAAGTGAGGGAAAGTGAGGGAAAGTGAGGGAAAAGTGAGGGAAAGAGAGGGAAAGAGAGGGAAAGAGAGGGAAAGAGAGGGAAAGAGAGGGAAAGAGAGGGAAAGAGAGGGAAAGAGAAGGGAAAGAGAGGGAAAGAGAGGGAAAGAGAGTGAAAGTGAGGAAAGAGAGGGAAAGAGAGAGAGAAAAAAAAGAGAAAAAAAGGGAAAGAGGGAAAGAGAGAGGGAGAGACCCCAGACAGTGTTCTGGCGATTTTCAATGGATTTTCTATGGGAGGAACGGATCCACTGGCTGATTCCGTCAAAAACGGATGCCAGCGGATCCGCCACCCATAGGCGGTGTGAGGAACTAAGCCGACCGCCACACGGTAGCCTGGGTATCACAGCTTCTGATCCCACCTCCGCTACCAAATGTGAGGGACGATCCCCTTTCCTCCCACGTCACCAATGGGACGTAACTCCACAGGTACAGCTCTCCGGCGCCCCCTTTGTCTCTCAGGTCAGTAAGGGAACTGCACCTAGAGCAAATGGCCGCCGGGGAGGGTGTCCTGTTACCCAATGGGTATTCTAAGATTCGTGATCAGAGTAAAAGCATCAGCCCAAGATTAATTTTATGGTTTAATTTGCCTTAAGGGCGCACTAGATAATTACAGAAATATACAGTAAAGCTATACAACGTAATTACAATGGAATTGCAGTCAGAGAAAAAATACAACGATAATGTACAAGGCTTAAAGGTATTAGCTATAGATCAATATTACCGGGTTGTAGTATGGTCATGGGAAGGCAGGGGCTTTGCCATTCCCAGGTAACAGTCATCAGTTACTGGATAGTCCCCAAAGCATATGTTGCTGCACCCTTGGCAAGACAAATCCGTTTCTTGTGGTCCTTTCCTAGACCATCTTCTTGGCTTCTGTGTGTGAAATGGAATGACCACCCTGTACATGGCTACAATTCTTAAACCTGCTAGGCCCTTCCCTTTTGCTTTGAAGCACGCATATTAACTGGCCTGCAATTCATATGGAGCAGGAAACAAGGCTTGAGCTTGAGCTATTTACCATACGACTGACCATCTTATTCAGACACTGGCCTAAACTAATTAGCATGCTAAAGCCCCTTTGATTCCTAGTGGACATCAAAACCGGTCGTACTGGATATGCTAATAGGCCCTGTGTAGTTAAAAGTTTGTGGCTCTGTGAACAGACAAGATGGAGGCTGGTATACAAAATGGCGACGTCCCTTTCCTTACACCTCCCTGCTTTTGAGGGCGCTAGGGGGTATCACATTCCTGTGTTCCCCCATGCGCCCTACCGCACCCTCTCTTTGGCTAGGGTGGCAGATCCAGAAGGATTTCTGACTCTCTGTCCTCTGAAAGGTTGCACACTGGTTGGGCATAAGCCTCCCGCTCATGATGGGCCTTCATCATGTTCACATGGAAGGCCTTCCTCCTTCCACGGGCGTGGTCCAGGGTGACCAGGTAGGTGACGGCGTTGAGCTGCTCGTGCACGAGGTATGGACCCTCCCAGGCCGCCTGAAGCTTGTTTTGGGGTACAGGGACCAGTACCCACACCTTTTGACCCACCTGGTACGTCCGCTCACAAGCATTCTGGTCGTACCATCGCTTCTGGTCAGCCTGAGCTTGGGCCATATTGTCATGCACCAGCCGCGTCAAGGCCATCATTCGGTCCCGGAAGCGCACGACATACTCAATGACCGACACTCCAGGGGTGGCTAAATCCCCTTCCCATGCTTCCTTCACCAGAGCAAGGGGCCCCCGTACACGTCGCCCGTACAGGAGCTCAAAGGGGGAGAACCCCGTTGAGGCCTGTGGGACCTCCCGGTAGGCAAACAGCAGGTGTGGGAGATACCGCTCCCAGTCTCTCCCGTGTGAGTCGACCAACATCTTCAGCATCTGCTTTAGGGTGCCAATGAACCGCTCACACAAGCCATTGGTCTGTGAGTGATACGGGCTGGCCACCAGATGTTGCACCTGTACCTGCTTACAGAGAGACTCCATCAGCTGCGACATGAACTGGGTCCCTCGGTCGGTGAGCATTTCCTTGGGAAACCCCACTCTGGAGAAAATCTCCAGTAAGGCAGTGGCCACTTTGTCGGCCCGAATGGACGACAAAGCTACCGCCTCCGGGTACCGGGTGGCATAGTCCACTACCGTTAGTATGAAGCATTTCCCGGAGCGGCTGGGAGTGGACAGAGGTCCAATGAGATCCACAGCCACCCTCGAGAAAGGCTCTTCGATGATGGGCAGAGTTACCAGTGGGGCTTTGGGGCGCGGCCCCGCCTTCCCCACCCTCTGACAGGTGTCACACGAACGGCAGTAGGCTATCACCTCGGTCCTCATTCCGGGCCAGTAGAAATGCTGAGCTAGCCTGGCCCTGGTTTTAGTGATCCCTAGGTGTCCGGCCATTGGAATCTCATGTGCGATCCGCAACAATTCCGCCCTGAACGGATGGGGTACCACTAACTGTCGGTCCCTGGGCCACGCCTCCGGTGAACCCTGCTGGACCGTTACCCGGTACAGCCGTCCCTGGTCCCAAACCACTCGCTCGCGGTCGGACTCCAGGGGAGGCTGTGCCGCCTGTTCCTTGAGAGACTTCAGGCTAGGGTCAGCTTCCAACGCTGCCTGAAATCCCTGACTTGATATGGCAAGAATTGATGAAACTGCCATGTCCTCTGTCAGTTCCCCGGGATCTGTCTCCTGGCTACTGTCTGACTCGGCAGCCACTTGGTCAGAAAGGGGGAACAGTCGGACCTCCGCGAGGCTCCTGGGCTTCAGCGCTCCCACTCCTGGTAACAGCGGCCACGACCGCTGAGACCACGGGTAGCGCCTGCTTTCCCTCATCCTCTGACCAAGTCGCCAGGTCAGGCAGACTTCCCTGACATCCCGGATGTGGGGAACTCCTGACCTGGGGTCCTACCTGGTGGCTCCTCTCCCAGGACACTCCCTCCCCCCATGGCCTGTTCCTCTTCCTGCAGGGGCCCTAGACTCAGCAGGCTGGGTTCACTTAGGGGCCCTACACTGCTCATAGCAGCCCCTCCCCCCACCTCTGAGCTCTCCCCTACAGCCTCCTCACCTGTCCTCACTGTGAGCCCTGTGTGTGTAGTGTCAGTGCATGGCTTACCATCAGGTTTCACTCCCTCCTCCACTGTTGGAGGCACTTTCAATACATTAACATTAGCATTCACAGTAGAGTCATGACATTCTTGGGGAGCCGAACTTGGGGGTTCAGTGGCCACATACTGGGACACTAGCCGCCCCAAATCGGTCCCAAGCAACACATTTGCAGGAATAATCGGCGTTACTCCCACCTCCCGCATCCCCCTCCCGGCGCCCCAGTCCAAATACACCTTGGCAACGGGCAGCGCCGGTTCAACGCCTCCAATTCCGGAGACGGAAAGGGTTTTCCCAGGTACCAAGTCTTGAGGGGACACCACCTCAGGGCGTACCAGGGTTCGTTCAGCGCCTGTGTCCCGCAGTCCCATGACCGCTGAGCGGCCGATGGTGACGGGTTGGTAATTGTCTAGGGACCTCCCACCACCCCCTCCCACACACAAAACAGTGGACGGTTTCTGGGACAGGGATGGGGCCTTCTGGCGCTGGGGACATGCAGCCTTAAAGTGTCCTGGCTGATTGCAATTATGACAACGTCTGGGTTCTGTTCCTGGCCTGGAGAGGGCAGCAGGGGGGTACACCCCTTGCACTCTGGGGCCTGGGTATGGGGCTGGGGCAGGATTGGGCTTACCCCCTCTCCAGGTGCTGCTGGCAGGCTTCTTTGGCTCCGGCGCCCTGTTGTTGGCATACTCGTCTGCCAGGGCGGCTGTAGCAGAAGCCCCCTTTGGTTTCCGGTCACGGAGGAACTGCTGGAGGTCCTCTGGGCAGTTCCACAAGAATTGCTCCATGACAAACAGTTCCTGGACCTCCTGGCGGGTAGTGAGCTCTAGACCCGAGGTCCAGTGCTCCGCAGCTCTCAGCAGGGCCATGTGGTCGGTCCAGGTGTCCTTTGAACCCCGCTGCAGGCTCCTGAACTTCCTGCGGTACGACTCCGGGGTGAGGTTGTAGTGCTGGATCAGGGCCCGCTTGATGCTATTGTAGTCCTGCTCCTCCCCGGCAGGTAAGTCCCCCAAAACTTCCAGGGACTTACCCCTCAAACGGGGGGTCAGGTACCTTGCCCACTGATCCAGGGCCAGAAGATGTTGGAGGCATGTCCTCTCAAAAGCAAGCAGAAAGGAATCCAGGTCTCCATCCTTTTCAAGTAAGGGAAAGCCTCCGCCCGGACCTTGGAAGCCCTTGTCTCCGGTGGGCCTGGTGCGTCCAGCGGGGGCCCGTGCTGAGCCATCTCCAGTCGGTGCCGGCGCTCCGCAGCTTCACGGCGTTCTGTAGCCTGCAACACACGTTCTGCACGCTCACGCTCTGCTGCTCTCTCTGCCGCTGCTTGCTCACGCTCTGCTGCTTTCTCTGCCGCTGCTTGCTCACGCTCTGCTGCTGTCTCTGCCGCCACCAGGAGTCTGTCATAGGCGGCGTCATTACCAGCCTCGAGCTGTGCCATAGCCGCTTGGAAAAGGGCGCCCGATCTGGACAGGCTGGGACGGGCAGGGGGTGGACGTCCACTGTGAGACTGAGCACGGGGGTCAGGCTCCTTGGGGAGCCCTGGCTGAGCTCCCCCTCATCGGTATCGAACCCCTCATAGGCCACAGCATTGGCCTCCCCCTTTGACCTACTCCTGGTGCCTTCCGCTATCTTGGGAACCTTTGGTTACTGACACAGCTGCAACCCTGACCTTGCACACAACTTATTATATTTACACTCTGACCGTCTAGTGCTGGGCTGACCTTAAGACTCCAGCAGTGAAAGTACCGCTGGTAATCTCTAGTGTCTGGGAGTAGGGGTCCCACGCACACTATTACTCTGATCCCACCGCTGCCACCAATTTGTGAGGAACTAAGCCGACCGCCACACGGTAGCCTGGGTATCACAGCTTCTGATCCCACCTCCGCTACCAAATGTGAAGGACGATCCCCTTTCCTCCCACGTCACCAATGGGACGTAACTCCACAGGTACAGCTCTCCGGCGCCCCCTTTGTCTCTCAGGTCATTAAGGGAACTGCACCTAGAGCAAATCAGGGTGGATTGATTTAAATCACGCCGATTTAAATCAACGATTTAAATCATGATTTAAATCAAATGATTTTTTTCTATTTAAATCAGATCGATTTAAATCGTGATTTTAATCATGATTTAAATCACTGATTTAAATCAAAAGATTTTTTTAATATAAATCACGATTAAAATCTAAAACTTTCAATCATTGTTCAATTAACTCCACACTTCTAGCTTGGTTTCACTTTCTGTAGCTTGGTTTCAGTTTCTTTTTCCATTCAGTTAACATGCCCAAACTTGTTGGATAGTCAGTCAGCAGTACTTGGCTGTAGTAACAATCAAACTTCAGAAGTGATCTGCGTGAGCCATGGCAGGTCGTAAGAGAGACCCTATTTGGGTTCATTTTGTTGAGATGCCAGCAGAGCTTGGAAAGAAAGGTGGGAGAGCAAAGTGCAAATACTGTCAAAAGGATATCCAAGGACTTGTTTGCCGTTTGAAATCACATTATGAAAACTGCAACCAGAAGGGAAATGAAGATGTTGATAGTGATACAACTAATGTCAATGAACCCCCACAGCTTCTTATGCACCAGGACCCTAGCACTAGTGGTAAGTCTGGCAATTACAACCTATTTTAACAGACGTTTTACTGGGATGGTTAAAGTCTATGAAAAGAAAAATTTCTAGCACTAGTTCTGGAGTATAGAATTTAAATTTATGTTAAGGCAATATTTCACAGAAGATTAACGTTAAGTAAAAATAAAAGTGTGTATACGCCTATTTTTTTTTTTTACTGTAGGCTACAATTCACTTTTGAAGTCTGCCAAATTGACCATTTTTTAAAAAAACATTTTTAAAACTTTTGTGACATAATTTTTTTCAGTTGCTCTGATATTACTAGTATTACAGCAACTTCACCGGAAACTTGAGTAGCATAACTTTTGAGACAGCCCTTATAGGACAAGGACCATTACATTGTTCAAAAAGTTTGTTTCAAAATATTTTCGTTATATTTCTTCAAATACGCAGTCGAATTATATTTTTAATTACTGTGCTTTCAGGGTCAAATATGGCTTGTGCTGCACGTGACAATCAATATCTGGGTACAACTTCAACAAAGCAGCCCAACAAAAAACTTTGCGTGCAAAGTGTAGAAAAATTCCTCTTAAAGACTACGACGAGCCAGAAAGAACATTTGATGAATTAATTGCTAAATTCATATTTGCAACCAACTCTTCTTTCCGACTAGTTAAACACCCATTGTTTGTACAAATGATCGAAGGAATAAGACCAGGCTACAAACCACCAAGTAGATTTGATATCTCAGGAAAACATCTTCAGGCTGTATACGACAAAGAAAGAGCGGCTTGTACAAAATATTTGAAAGACAAAGTTGTTAACATGAGCTTGGATGGTTGGAGCAACATCCACAACGACCCCATAATTTGCACTTGTGTCACAACAGAAGATGGTGAAACTTACCTTACAGACACAATCGACACATCTGGAAATTCACATACTGCTGAATATTTACTTGAAATTGCTAAGAACTCAATTCACCAATGCCAAGAACAGTTTGGATGTAAAATAAAGAGCTTAGTTACTGATAACGCAAGCAATGTGGCAAAAATGCGAGCGGAACTGGCACATGAGGATGACACAAATGTCATTACATACGGTTGTTCTGCCCATTTGTTGCATCTTTTGGCAAAAGACCTGCATATTTCGGGTGTCAAGGAACATGTTGTAGAAATTGTTAAATATTTCCGCAATAATCATTTTGCACATGCAACCTACAAGGAAATGGGAGGACTGAAGTTGGTTCTACCACAAGATGTTAGATGGAATACCTTGGCTGAATACTTGGAACTGTTTATTAACAACTGGTCAAAATTAGTGTCCATTTGCGAAACACATCGGGATAAAATTGATGCTAATATACGAAGCAAAGTATTAAATCTTGGTGCGAAGAGAAATGCCGAGGACCTTTTGGAAAGGTTAAAGCCAATATCTATTGCGTTGGATAAAATGCAGAAAGATACTGCAACCATAGCTGATGCCACAGAAGTTTGGAAAGATTTAGAAGGTTCGCTAGATCGCTTGAACCTCTCAAACAATGTAAAGGTTGCATTACACCACCGCAAGGACCAAGCATTAAAAGAAGAACACTATTTAGCCAATATCTTGCATCCCATCTACAGAGGGAAAAAACTATCTGAGGCGGAAATCAACTCTGCAATGGAGTGGCTCGCCAATACTAACCATGACATTGTGGCAACTGTGCTGAAATTGAAGTGTGAATCTGCACCATTTCAAAAATACATGTTTGCAGATAACGTCGTTATTGAACTAAAACCACTGGACTGGTGGAAGTCGCAATCACTTGTTCTTCCAGCGAAGATAATAAATGTAGCTGCTCAGCTACTGACTGCATCGGCTTCTTCGGCAGGAGTAGAGAGATTGTTTTCTTCATTTGGTTTTGTGCACACAACAGTCCGAAACCGCTTAGGAACTGCTAAAGCAGGACAACTAGTTTTCCTATTAAAAGTCCTAAATAAACAATAGGCTTAAAGGACTGATGTATTCACTGAAGATGTTTGCTTACTTCAAACGTTAGAGATAGGCTATTGTTAAAAAGTACTTACTCTCTGTAGTTCAATTCTGATTGTTTAACCCCTTACTGCCATCGGACGTACTATCCCGTCCATGGTACCTGGGCCCGTATGACCGGGGACGGGATAGTACGTCTCGTGCGATCGGACGCGCTCCCGGGGGGAGCGCAGCCGATCGCGGCCGGGTGTCAGCTGATTATCACAGCTGACACCCATGACTGTGTCAGGAGCGGTCATGGACCGCTCCCGGCACATTAACCCCTTGCACACCGCGATCAAACATGATTGCGGTGTACTGGGGGCACAGGGGAGGATCGCGCAGGGTTGGGGCTCCCTGCGCGCCCCCCTGAGACCCTCAGAGCAGCGCGATGTGATCGCGCTGTTCTGAGGGCTTCCTCCCTCCCAGGACCCGGATCCAAGATGGCGCCGGGGTCCTGGAGGGAGGCGGCTACCTCAGTGCCTGCCGAGAGCAGGCACTGAGAAGCCTGCTGCACTGCCTGAGCGATCGCTGGTGTGACAGAGTGCTGTGCACACTGTCACACCAGCGATCTGATAAAATACAGTGATGTCCCACCCTGGGACAAAGTAAAAAAGTTAAAAAAATAAAAATAAACATGTTTTAAAAAAAAATCCAAAATAAATAATAAAAAAAAAATATATTCCCCAATAAATTCACTTCTTCCTGTAAATAAAAAAAACAAAGCAATAAAAGTACACATATTTGGTATCGCCACGTCCGTAACGACCCCCCCTATAAAATTGTCCCACTAGTTAACCCCTTTAGTGAACCCTTAAAAAAAAAACCGAAGCAAAAAATCAATGCTTTATCATCATACCGCCGAACAAAAAGTGAATAACACGCGATCAAAAAGACCGATATAAATAAACATGGTACCGCTGAAAACGTCATCTTGTCCCGCAAAAAACGAGCCGCCATACAGCATCATCAGCGAAAAAATAAAAAAGTTATAGCTCGCAGAATAAAGCGATGCAAAAATAATTATTTTTTATATAAAATTGTTTTTATTCTATGAAAGCGCCAAAACATGAAAAAATGATATAAATGAGGTATCGCCATAATCGTACTGACCCGAAGAATAAAACTGCTTTATCAATTTTACCACACGCGGAACAGTATAAACGCCTCCCCCAAAAGAAATTCATGAATTGCTGATTTTTGTTTATTCTAACCTCCCAAAAATCAAATAAAAAGCGATCAAAAAACGTCACGTGCTCAAAAATGGTACCAATAAAAACGTCAACTCGTCCCGCAAAAAATAAGACCTCACATGACTCTGTGGGCCAAAATATGCAAAAATTATAGCTCTCAAAATGTGATGATGCAAAAACTATTTTTGCAATAAAAAGCGTCTTTTAGCGTGACAGCTGCCAATCATAAAAACCCGCTATAAATAGTAAATCAAACCCCCCTTTATCACCCCCTTAGTAAGGGAAAAATAATAAAATTAAAAAAAAGTATTTATTTCCATTTTCCCATTAGGGTTAGGGTTGCGGCTAAAGTTAGGGTTAGGGTTGGCGCTAAAGTTAGGATTAGGGGTGTGTTAGGGTTAGGTTTGTGGTTAGGGTTGGGACTAGGGTTAGGGGTGTGTTGGGGTTAGGGTTGGAGTTAGAATTGGGGGGTTTCCGCTGTTTAGGCACATCAGGGGCTCTCCAAATGTGACATGGCGTCTGATCTCAATTCCAGCCAATTCTGCGTTGAAAAAGTCAAACGGTGCTCCTTCACTTCTCAGCTCTGCCATGCGTCCAAACAGTAGTTTATCCCCACATATGGGGTATCAGCGTACTCTGGACCCCAAGAGTTATTGTGCAATTTGTCCTATTTCTTCTGTTACCCTTGGGAAAATAAAAAACTGGGGGCGAAAATATCATTTTTGTACAAAAAAAAATATTTTTTTGTTTTTACGGCTGGTTATTATAAACTTCTGTGAAGCACTTGGGGCTTCATAGCACTCACCACACATCTAGATAAGTTACTTGTGGGGTCTATTTTCCAAAATGGGGTCACTTGTTGGGGATTTCCACTGTTTAGGCGCATCAGGGGCTCTCCAAATGTGACATGACGCCCCCAGACCATTCCATCAAAGTCTGCAATCCAAAACGTCACTACTTCCCTTCCGAGCCCTGACGTGCGCCCATACAGTAGTTTTCTCCCACATATTGGGTATCAGCATACTCAGGACAAATTGGACAACTACGTTTGGGTTCCAATTTCTTCTGTTACCCTTGTGAAAATAAAATATTGGGGGCGAAAAAATCATTTTTGTAAAAAAAAAAAAAAGATTTTTTATTTTACGGCTGTACGTTACAAACTTTAGTGAAACACCTGGGGTTAAAAGTTCTCACCACACATCTAGATAAGTTCCTTGAGGGGTCTAGTTTCCAAAATGGTGTCATTTATGGGGGTTTCCACTGTTTAGGCAGATCAGGAGCTCTCCAAACACGACATGGCGTCCAGCCAATTCTGCGTTGAAAAAGTCAGACGGCGCTCCTTCCCTTCCAAACTCTGCCATGCACCCAAACAGTGGTTTACCCCCACATATGGGGTATCAGCGCACTCAGGACAAATTGCACAATAACTTTTGGAGTCTTGTTACCCTTGGAAAAATAAAAATTGGGGTGAAAAGATCATTTTTGTGGAAAAAATATGATTTTTAAATTTTACGGCTCTACGTTATAAACTTGTGTGAAGCACTTGGGGGTTCAAATTGCTCACCAAAGATCTAGAAAAGTTCCTTAGAGGGTCTAGTTTCCCAAATGGGGTCATTTGTGGGGGTTTCCACTGTTTAGGCACATCAGGGGCTCTCCAAATGCAACATGGCATCCAATCTCAATTCCAGCCAATTTTGGTTGGAAAAAGTCAAATGGTGCTCCTTCAATTCCGAGCTCTGCCGTGCGCCCAAACAGTGGTTCCCCCCCACATATGGGGTATCAGCGTACTCAGGACAAATTGGACAACAACTTATGTGGTCCAATTTCTCCTGTTACCCTTGGGAAAATAAAAAATTAGTGACTAAGATAATTTTTGTGGGAAAAAAATAGGATTTTTTATTTTCACGCCCGGGCATTATAAACTTGTGTGAAGCACTTGGGGTTCAAAGTGCTCACCAAAGATCTAGATAAGTTCCTTAGGGGGTCTAGTTTCCAAAATGGGGTCACTTGTGGGGGTTTCCACTGTTTAGGCTCATCTGGGGCACTGCAAACGGAACATGACCCCCATCAACGTCTGCATTCCAAAACGTTACTACTTCCTTTCCAAGCCCTGCCGTGCACCCAAACAGTTCCCCCCCCCCACATATGGGGTATCAGCGTACTCAGGACAAGTTGGACAACAACTTTTGGGGTCCCAGTTCCTTGGGAAAATTCAAAAATTTCGGACTAAAAAATCATTTTTGTGGAAAATTGTTTTTTTTTTTTTTCACACCCAGGCATTATAAGCTTTTGTGAAACACTTGGGGGTTCAAAGTGCTCACAACAGATCTAGATAAGTACCTTAGGGGGTCTAGTTTCCAAATGGTGTCACTTGGGGGTTTCCACTGTTTAGGCGCATCAGGGGCTCTCCAAACACGACACGGCGTCCAATCTCAATTCCCGCCAATTTTAGTTTGAAAAAGTCAAACGGCGCTCCTTCCCTTACGAGCTCTGCCGTGTGCCCAAACAGTGGTTTTCCCCCACATATTGGGTATTGGCGTACTCAGGAGAAATTGCATAACAACCTTATCTGTCCATTTTCTCCTTTTACCCTTGTGAAAATAAAAAAAAAGTTTGTAAAAGATCATTTTTGTGGCTAAAAAGTTAAATATTCATTTTTTTCCTTCCACGTTGCTTTAGTTCCTGTGAAGCACCTGAAGGGTTAATAATCTTCTTGAATGTGGTTTTGAGTACCTTGAGGGGTGCAGTTTTTAGAATGGTGTCACTTTTGGGTATTTTCTGCCATATAGACCCCTCAAAGTGACTTCAAATGAGAGGTGGTCCCTAAAAAAAATGGCTTTGTAAATTTTGTTGTAAAAATGAGAAATCGCTGGTCAACTTTTAACCCTTATAACTTCCTAACAAAAAAAAATTTTGGTTCCAAAATTGTGCTGATGTAAAGTAGACATGTGGGAAATGTTATTTATTAACTATTTTGTGTGATATAGTTCTCTGTTTTAAGGGAATAAAAATTCAAAGTTTGAAAATTGCAAAATTTTAAAAATTTTCGCCATATTTGCGTTTTTTTTCAAAAATAAACGCAAGTTATATCGAAGAAATTTTACTTCTAACGTGAAGTACAATATGTCACGAGAAAACAATCTCAGAATCGCGAAGATCCGTTGAAGCGTTCCAGAGTTATAACCTCATAAAGAGACAGTGGTCAGAATTGTAAAAATTGGCCCGGTCATTAACGTGCAAACCACCCTTGGGGGTGAAGGGGTTAATAGTGCAAATAAAAATTATTAGGTTTCATAATCATCAACTGTTTTAATATTTTTATTTGTGTAAAATAATTTGATTTGGAAAAAGACAAAGTTTTGCTTGTGTACAACTTGATTAAAAAATCCTATTTAAATCAAAAAAATCCAATTTAAATCAAAAAAATCCGATTTAAATCAAAAAAATCCGATTTTGATTTTTTTTAAAAAAATCATGATTTTTATCCACCCTGGAGCAAATGGCCGCCGGGGAGGGTGTCCTGTTACCCAATGGGTATTCTAAGATTCGTGATCAGAGTAAAAGCATCAGCCCAAGATTAATTTTATGGTTTAATTTGCCTTAAGGGCGCACTAGATAATTACAGAAATATACAGTAAAGCTATACAACGTAATTACAATGGATTTGCAGTCAGAGTAAAAAAAATACAACAATAATGTACAAGGCTTAAAGGTATTAGCTATAGATCAATATTACCGGGTTGTAGTATGGTCATGGGAAGGCAGGGGCTTTGCCATTCCCAGGTAACAGTCTTCAGTTACTGGATAGTCCCCAAAGCATATGTTGCTGCACCCTTGGCAAGACAAATCCGTTTTCTTGTGGTCCTTTCCTAGACCATCTTCTTGGCTTCTGTGTGTGAAATGGAATGACCACCCTGTACATGGCTACAATTCTTAAACCTGCTAGGCCCTTCCCTTTTGCTTTGAAGCACGCATATTAACTGGCCTGCAATTCATATGGAGCAGGAAACAAGGCTTGAGCTTGAGCTATTTACCATACGACTGACCATCTTATTCAGACACTGGCCTAAACTAATTAGCATGCTAAAGCCCCTTTGATTCCTAGTGGACATCAAAACCGGTCGTACTGGATATGCTAATAGGCCCTGTGTAGTTAAAAGTTTGTGGCTCTGTGACCAGACAAGATGGAGGCTGGTATACAAAATGGCGACGTCCCTTTCCTTACAGGCGGCCATTACACAAAATGACGGATGCGGCGGATCCGCCATAGTCCGTCATTTTGTCGGACCTAAAAAACGTTGAATTGGACGTTTTTCAAAAACGGCGGACGCCAAATTTTTGGCGCATCCGTCAAAAATCGGACCTAACGGACGACCATCCGTCAAAATCCGCCACTAATGCAAGTCAATGGAAAAAAAGCGGAGACGCCAAAAAAAAATGGCGGATGCGCTTTTTTCACACTTTGGCGGATTTTGACTGACGTCGCACGACTGAAGTGTGAAAAAGGCCTAAGCCCATCAATTACACCGTGTGCTTCAGCATTATCAGGAAACAAGACAAGCGTCCCGTCTTCTCAAGAAACACAGAAGTTATTTTTAAGAAGACCTATTGGTTAAGCGAAAAAACAAAAAATGATAACAGATGAAACTATAAGGTCCTGACTCATTAAGACTGGCGTTTCTTAAACCAATCTTAATGAGGGCAGCGCAGGAATAAGATGCGCAAAATTCATGAAGAGTCATGAAGATGTGCCAAATTAATTGATGTGCGCCTCGCCAGTAATGCCACTCCAACCAGGGGGCCGAGCCAAAATGCCTCTCCACCTCGGGAGAGGCCCGGCACGTCACTCCAGCTGCCGTCTTCAGCTGTTCACCACGCCGCTCCATTCCAAATCCGTAATCTTGTGACTGCAACTTCCGGATGACCAGAAGTCATAGGTAACGGTCACAAGTCACCAGTGCAAGTCTACGAGACCCTTAATCTGGCTCTCATAGATTTACATTGAGTTGTGACTTATGACTTGCCCAACTAACACAGAAGTCATCTGGCATATCACAACCTGCAGAAGACGATCGGGAGCGGCGTCGAGAACAGATGAAGGTGGTGACTGGTGAGTATAAGACAAGGGGTAGGGACTAGGGAGCTTCGCTTAGTAGCACCACTCCAGCGGTGAAATAAATAGAAAATACTCCCAATGTAAACGCTAGTCTAAGTGCGCCAAGCCTGTATAACATTGAGCGTGAAGTAAAAGACAGCAGTAAGACAGCAGCACATGTCCCTCCTGTGTTCCCATGCTGCACAAGTAGTCTCCCCCAGGTGTATATTCCAGCTAAGAAACAGGAGTCTCACACAGATAACAACATTGTGAGATAGCAGAGAGCCCAACTTGATAGTACTATACATTTGAGAAAGAAGGATACCAAAGCAGTGCTATGTACCTATGATAGAGCTGTAGTGTGTGTATATATTACACACACGTATACATATACAGTACTGTGCAAAAGTCTTCGGTATGGGTAGAGGAAAAACAAAAATAACTATGCAAAAATAATGTGACATCTCTAAAAGGCCATGTACAAAATGCAAAAAGCAACAAGGAGGTATAGCCTGAGTATATTAAAATTATATTTTATTACACAAATCAATTCTAACAGAAAATAATGCATAGAAGACATTGAATTAGAAAGGCTATACGGGCAGCTATATACAAGTCTATAGATATCAGGAAACGCTATAGCACTGTAAGTAGGGTAGCAATATAATGCTATATAGAAGTGAGCAAAAATATATAAAAATATCAAATGGTAACTACAGTGACATGTAAAGGTTTGGGCATCCCTGGTCAAAATTAATGTTATTGTGAACAGTTAAGCAAGTTGAAGATAAAATGATCTATAAAAGGTCTAAAAGTTAAAGAGGACACATTTCCTTTGCATATTAGGCCAAAAAATTTTTTTTTTTTTTTTTTTTTTTTTTAATTTTAAAAATTACAAAAAGAAAAGTGGGCCAATGTAAAAGTTTTGGCAACCTTTGAGATTTGTGTGCTTAGATAATTTTGACTAAGGTTTCAGACCTTAATTAGCCCGTTTGGGTTATGGCTTATTCACTGTCATTGGGGTCATTCCACATCAAGTGGACCAGTTTTAAAAATCGTCCCCACTCGACCTTCTCCGATTTTGTTGAAAATTTATAAGGATGTACATGTATGTTTGAAAAGAGGTTCTGTAAATTTTTAGGGCCAGATCTCAAATACATTGGGCACTGTTGACCTTTCACTGGAGGTTCCACCAAGCCTGCGGCTTCAGCTAAGAGGATTTTGCAAACTTTGGCACATAGCCATTAGAGTTCTATACTGGCTATGATGCTGAAATTTGGCATACTAGCTCAACTTTTGCTGCTAAACACAATAAAATTATTACCGGCTATGACAAAACAATATTTCGGCCGCAATTTTGTGTCAAAGTAGCTTGTAAAACGCGTCGCATAAAATTTATGCCAAACTTTGCCCATATATAACTCAAGACCAAAAACCAATAGTAACTGGTGCTTTGCCCTGTACACCAAACATCTACATGACTTTGCATTGCTGCAATATCACGGTCAAACCATATGTATTTGTGGAAATATCCACACCCACATATGATGAAAAACTTAAAAAACACGGATTTTGGTAAAGACTTACCTGTAAAATCCTTTTCAGCGAAGGAAGGAAGAGAGACACAGTATTCATTACTGATGGGTAGGCGGAGCCCCAGATCAGGATGTTACCTCAGATCAAAAGAGTGATGACTGGCTGGCCCCTCCAGCTCGGGCTCCTCCTACTCAGCTCCAGTCGTATCAAAGCTTTTAGGAAAAGAGCCAAGATCACCAGCGGAGCAACATAACCCCTTCTGAAGGAACTTCAGAGAAAAAACACAAGGATACAGGTTATGCATGCAAAGAAAGCCAAAAACCACAGAGTTCCAGGTACTACTCACGGAACCTGACTACTGCGATGAGCTGGCGATGCTGGAACAGAGCCTTAGCGCGCTGACCTCAGCCCAGATAATCGCTATCAGATAAGGGTCGCGCTGCATCTGAAAACATCAACACACTTCTGCCGTGGGAGGGTGCTGTGTCTCTCTTCCTTCCTTCGCTGAAAAGGATTTTACAGGTAAGTCTTTACCAAAATCCGTGTTTCAGCTGCAGATGAAGGAAGAGAGCCACAGTATTCATTACTGATGGGACGTCCCAAAGCAGTTCAAAAATAGGGTGGGAAAAAACCAACAAAAGGCAGAAACCCAACAACCTTAACAACAAAGCGCAACCAGCGCTAAACACAAGTTCATCCAGAACTTTAAACTACAGCTGCCTGCAGGACCCTACGTCCGAGGGCTGCATCAGCGGAAGCACTGACGTCCACTTTATAAAATCTTGTAAACGTGTGGACAGAGCGCCAAGTCGCCGCTCGGCAAAGCTGCACTGCCGAAGCACCTTGATGAAAAGCCCACGATGAAGCCACAGCTCTCGTGGAATGGGCTCGAATCTTAATCGGGCAAGATTCACCCCGAAGACGGTAAGCTTCCAAAATAGCTGACCGGATCCAACGAGCTATAGAACCCTTGGAAGCTCGTTGACCACGCCGACGACCTGCCGGAACCACAAACAGGGAGTCCGTCTTACGAAAACCTTGAGTAATAGATAGATAAAACTTCAAGGCCCGCACTAAATCCAATGTGTGTAAATCTCGCTCTTTCGTATTCTTCGGATCCGGACAGAGTGAAGGCAACACAATATCCTGGTTAACATGAAATTGTGACACCACTTTAGGCAAAAAATCACCCCGAGTGCGAAGCACTACACGATCCGGAAAAAACTCCAGAAAAGGAGGCGAGCAAGAAAGAGCTGCCAATTCAGAAACTCTCCTCAAGGAAGTGACTGCAACAAGGAAAGCCACCTTCCAAGAAAGTAAAGAAAGGCTAGCAGAAACCATAGGTTCAAAAGGTTTATGCTGAAGAGCCTCCAAAACAAGGTTGAGCCGCCAAGGAGACACGGGTGCCTTCCGCGGCGGAAACTTACGAGAGATACCTCGGAAAAAAGAGATCACGTCTCTATTTGAAGCAATGGTTCTCCGGAACAATAAGGACAGAGCAGAAATCTGACCTTTCAGAGTGCTAACTGCCAAACCCTTGTCTAGCCCATGCTGCAGAAAAGCCAACAGATTGGGAATGGAAAATTTTCTCGGGTTCCGAGAAGACCCCAAACACCACGAAAAGAAGGTTTCCCAAATTTTGTGGTAAATCCTAGAAGTAGCCGGACATCTTGCAGCACGAAGGGTAGCAATGACCTCGGCTGAAAAACCTCTACGGGTCAAGATCTCGGTCTCAAGAGCCACGCCGTCAAACGCAGGGACATCAAGTCCGGATGACAAATGGGCCCCTGAGTCAACAAGTCCGGTTGAAGAGGGAGTGGAAACGGAGGTGCCGCCAACAGCGACATTATTGTCGAGAACCACACCCTTCTTGGCCAGTCTGGAGCTATCAGAATAGCTGGAATTCTCTCTAGTCTGATCCGACGCAGCACTAGAGGAAGTAAGGATATCGGCGGGAATACATAGATCAGCTTGAACTGATCCCACTGAGCCACTAAAGCATCCACCGCCACCGCCTTCGGGTCCTTGTACCTGGACATGAATGTCGGTAACTTGGCATTGGACCTGGAAGCCATCAAATCCACTTGGGGGGTTCCCCAGCGAGAGCACAGTAGTGCAAAGACTTCCGGGTGGAGGCTCCATTCCCCGGGATCCATCCTTCTGCGACTGAGAAAGTCCGCTGTAATATTCTGAACCCCTGGAATGTGAATCGCCGAAATGGCTGGTACATTGGCCTCTGCCCAAATCAGAATTCGGGACACCTCTACCATGAGTCTGGAACTCCTTGTCCCACCTTGGTGATTGATATACGCGACAGCCGTCGCATTGTCTGTCTGCACACGGACTGGCAGACCGCTCAAAGGGACCGTCCAATGTTGGAGGCAAAGAAAAATCGCCCTCAATTCCAGGATGTTGATCGGAAGCACAGACTCTTCCGGTGACCATACCCCCTGAATCCAGAGATTGTTCCAAACACCCCCCCAGCCCGTCAGGCTGGCATCGGTGGTTATGACTGACCACTTCAGAGGGAGGAAAGACTTCCCCAGGGAGAATGCCCCTGGACGTAACCACCATTCTAGAGAATCCCGCACCGCGCGAGAAATGGTGACACTGCAATCCAGCGATTGCGACTGATTCCATCGACTCAAGATGAACCTTTGAAGAGTCCTGGAGTGGAACTGGGCAAAAGGAATTGCCTCCATGGACGCCACCATCAGTCCCAGAAGACGCATACACTTCCGTAGGGACATTGCCATTGAGGATGTCATAATCTGTACATGTCGAAGAAGACATGACTGTTTGTCTGGTGGTAGGGAAACTACCGACCGAAACGTGTCGAGATGCATTCCCAAAAAGAGAATTGTCCTCGATGGTTCCAGGGACGACTTCTCCCAATTGACCAGCCAACCGAAGTCTTTCAGAAACTGAAGAGACAAATCCCGAGCCGTCAATGCCTCCTCCTCCGAGGAAGCCACGATCAAAAGATCGTCCAGATAAGGGAGAATCGTAATCCCCTGTCTTCGAAGGAGTGCCATGAGGGGCGCCAGAATTTTTGTAAAGACCCTTGGCGCTGAGGCTAAGCCGAACGGCAGAGCCACGAACTGGTAATGATTCTGACCTATGGCAAATCGAAGAAAGCGCTGATGAGCCTTTCCGATGGGAATATGCAAATAGGCGTCGCGAATGTCGATTGACACCAGAAAATCGTTCTGTGACAGGGCTGCCACAACGGAACGAAGCGACTCCATGCGAAATTTCCGGGCATGGACATGCCGGTTCAATCGCTTGAGATCCAGAATCGGGCGAAATTTGTTCTCCTTTTTGGGAACTATAAAAAGGTTGGAATAAAAACCTTTTCCTCGGTCCTCTGACGGAACCGGTATCACTACACCCTTTTGTAGTAGCGATTCGACCTCTCGCTGTAGAGCGACAACAAGCTCGGGTTCCGACGGAACGCGAGATTGACAAAAAACATTTGGGGGTTGAGAAGCAAACTCTATGAAATAGCCTGCCGACACTATCCGCGTTACCCAGGAATCTGGAACGCGAGCCATCCAAGTCTCCTTGAAAAGAAGCAGGCGACCCCCCACTCGAGAATCCTCGAGTGGACCCCTGGCGTCAATCCGACTTTGCGGTTTTCTTGTCAAGTTCCCGCTTGTTCTGGCGGAAACTCTGCTTCCAGGGAGTACGAGTTTTCTGAGAGGATTTCTTTCCTGAGAAAGAAGGACGACCCGATCCCCACGAGGAGTGACTAGATCGCCCTCGGCCCCGAAAGGACCGCCGACCACTATAAACACCAGGCTTACTGGACACCGAGGCCATGGCCCTTCGCTGTGGTAATGCTGATTCCTTCGCCTTAGCCCTGGAAATCAGCTCTGTGAGGTCGGATCCAAAAAGATGGCCACCCTTGTAAGGTAAGGCCAACAACCCTTGTTTGGAAACTGCGTCCCCGGCCCACTGTCTGAGCCATAAAGCTCTTCTGACTGTGACCGCTGAAGCTTGCGCTTTGGCCAGCAGAGATGCCGTATCCAGACCGGCATCAAAGATATAACAGGCTGCCGTTTCTAACCATTCACAAGTTTCCCGTATCTCAGATAACGGAGATTCATTTTGCAACTCCGTCTTCAGACGTGCCAACCAGCTTAGAGAAGCTCTAGCAGCACACATGGATCCTAGCACTGCTCGAAATCCATGACCCGCAGCCTCATAGCTTGCTTTTGCCGCCAATTCTGCCTTTCTATCCAAAGGCTCCTGTAAGCTCGCTTTTCCCTTAATAGGGAGTAGTGAGGATTTACTAAGCTGAGACAAAGACACATCCACTTCAGGAGCAGAAGTCCAATTAGCCTTTAACTCCGTAGAGCAAGGATAAAGTGTATCAAAGAAATGCGTTCCATGAAAACGCTTATCTGGACATAGACGTTCCTCCTCTATTACACCATTAAGCTCATCCAGAGCTGGCAATGTTGTGCGCGAAGCACGGGACTCCTGGAACATGCGTGCTGTTTTACCAGGACGACTAGTTACCTCCTCCGGTAACTGTAGTATATCTCTCATGGCTTCAATTAATGCCTCCGTACGCTTCGCCATAGAGGAACGCCCCTGCGGCTCGTCCGCATCAGAATCGGATATTTCTCCATCCGAATATAAAGGGGAACTCTGCCCAATATCAGATACATCTGACTCGCTCCGTGTAGAGGCCGGTAACGGCCTGCGTCGCTTCCTCTGAGAGGAATTAGCAGACACATATTGACCTAAAAGGTCAGATAAGTTATTAATCGATCGAGCGATATCATCCAATTTTCCACCGCTGTCAACCGCAGCGCTAGACGTTGTGGAGGTCTGCGTATCTGATTGCCGCAATGGCACTGGACGTGATCCGCGGCATCTGAACTCTGTTCAGACATGTCTCACCTGTATGAACAGGTCAAAGCGGTAATACCAGCAAAAAACTATGCGGTTTTTTTTTTTTTTTCAAACGCTGAAGGGTTAACGCTCCACCAAGCAGAGTTACCCCAGCGGTATTCAGTCAGCAAATTTAGCAGGTAGAAATAACCCTCAAAGGGGTTAATATTGCAAACTCACCAAAATATATATATATTTGTGAGCCCCAGCCAATTTTTATGTCTCTGATGAGACTGCAGCTGCAGGATAGCGATCGCTGCGCTGCGGGGTGAGGAATCCACACTCACCCAGCTGGCCGTGGTGTTATACGAGGAGGGAGCGGTCCGAGGAGCCCAGGAGCCTGAGTAATGGCCGCCACAGTGAGGGGGTCGCAGGAGAAAAGCCAGAGCGCGCGTCTTCCTGCTCAAAAGACCGGGATAGATAGGCCACGCCCCCTGCTAGCTCAAATAATGAGCGCGAACTCTCCCCGCTCCTGCTCCCTCTCTGTCCTGCAGGTATCTGCCTGCGGACAAAAAATCACCACATCTTCATGTAGTAGCGCTGTCACAGCAGCGCTGAAGCATACTGACTTTACATGTAGTAGCGCTGTCACAGCAGCGTTCATACTGACATTACATGTAGTAGCGCTGTCACAGCAGCGCTGAAGCTTACTGACATTTACATGTAGTAGCGCTGTCACAGCAGCGCTGAAGCATACTGACATTACATGTATTAGCGCTGTCACAGCAGCGCTGACGCATACTGACATAGTAACGCTGACATTAGTAATAGCGCTGCTCATTCAGACGCTAAAGCACTCACACATAATTATCATTAAAATTTGTGTGGAGTACTCACCAGCCAAGGCGCCACAGGGACCCTCAGGGGTTTCTGGCGCAGTGCCCATGCTTCCCCCCAGGGCGAAGAACGCAGTGACCGCACGTGTGGTTTGCGTTCCCGCCAGGGAAGCTCTCCTCATCCCCCAGGGCCGGCAAGGATTCTGCAGGGACTTTGAGTAAATACAGATCCGCCAAGGGAGAGGTTGGGGTACAGCAGCGCTCCTGACCTACCCTGTAAGACTCTTAAGACCAAATATTTATGGGCTGCAAATCTCCTATCTCGTATAAAACTGGTAAATTTTGAGGAGCTGCTACCCATCTACTAATCTTGATACTGTAGGAGCTACTTCCTCATCTGCTGATTATAACACCTACCATTGGTCATTCCTACCTATAGTAATGATTACTGTTTTCTTCAAACTAGAGACATGATTTAAAAGAATTTGTATATTTTAGGTCAATTCTAAAGTCCCTAAATTATTAATGCACTTGATATCTTGGAGTTCACATTTTCTCTACAGGTCATGCTAAGTTTTTTGGAACCTATTAGAGACATATGCATTGAAAGTTTATATGGCTAATGCTGATTTGATGTATTTTTTAAGATCTTATTACAGTTACAAATATTATTTTGCTCAAGTTCTTTAAAAATCCATAAAGACACTTGTTTGTAGAAAATATTGACTATTATTACATTAATGCATATATTATTATTTTTTGCGATGGAGAATGAATTGATGAAGAATCGGCCCAGTGCTGTATCGGCCTTGCGAACAATTCGAAGTGCCACTTAAGACATTCACCATAGCAAGGATGAGTTGAAATTGTTTACAAGCTTTGGATTGGATGAATAGAAATTGCTGCGTCGACGAGTGGGACTAAATTTTGACGAACAATCACAAATCTGTTTACACCATGAAGCTTCATTCTTGACCAAATATGAGCATTTGCAAAAATCGTGTTGCAATCCTTTTGGGAAGAAAGGTCATAACACCAAAAAGAATTTGCGAGCTATCAATTTGTTAGCAGCTGACCAGTTGAACGAATTTACAAAGAATGATGTGAAGCCTGGCCAGAAGATGTGTGCATCATGTCGAAAAGAATTTGCTAACAGGAAAGAATCAGCTGATCCAGTTTCCTCTGAATCAGATCCAGATGGAATGGAATGTTCTCCTGAAAGTCTAAATTCAAGCTTAACATCCATTGGCATCTCTCCTCTGAAATATCCATGGGTAAGCCAGTGGGATTCACTTGGATATGCAAGGAGAAAGATAAGTCAGGTACAAAATGCATTTTCTAGCAAGATTGCTTCAATTGGAGGGCTTGAGCCGAAAGACATTGAGCAAACAAAAACAGCACAGTGCAAAATGTGTCTGGATTACAATCACCTTTTGGCAGATTTGAAGCAAAAGCTGCAGGTGTCCAGTCGGGCAGAAAAGGTCCAAAGCTTGACATTGGCACCTAAAAGTTGGTCCATTAAGGCTATATCAGACGAATTCAGTGTCTCTGAACGAATGGTCAAACAAGCTCGAAAGCTTAAATGTGAACATGGGATCTTAGCCTTACCTAGAATCAAGTGTGGCAAGAAAGTTTCTGAGGAAGTGAAGAAAAAGGTGCAGGCATTTTTTGAGGATGATGAATTCAGTCGAATGTGCCCTGGTAAAAAAAAGACTATGTATCAGTGCGAATAGCAGGAGAAAAAAAGCAGATGCAAAAGCGACTATTACTGAGCAATATGAGGGAAATGTTTGTTGCCTATTGGGATCGTAATGGCCCTGAAATTGGATTTTCCAAGTTTTGTGAGCTTCGGCCAAAGTGGTGCGTAACCGTTGGATCTGCTGGAACACATTCCGTTTGTGTGTGTACCATTCACCAAAATGTCAAACTAATGCTTGCAGCATGCCCAATCAATGATGACAACAAAGAGCTCATATGCAAAATGGTCTGTGGAATTGAATCCAAGGACTGTATGCTTGGCCGTTGTGATAAATGCCCGGGTCCTGAAGTTTTAAAAGAATTTCTAGTCAATGTGTTTGTCAACAGTGACCCTGAAGATATTATTGAGTTCAAACAATGGATTCACACTGATCGAGACACGCTTGATACCAAACAACTGACTATAGAAGATTTCATTGAAGAATTGGTTTTGAAAATTTCTAAACTTTGTAGCCATCACTACATCACCAAGCATCAAAGTAGCTATTTGAAATCGTTGAAGGAAAATCTGAGACCTGGAGAGCTTGTGATCCTTATGGACTTTGCTGAAAATTACTCATTTATTATTCAAGATCCATTCAAGGTTTCCACTGGGAAAATAGTCAAGCTACAGTACACCCATTTGTAATTTACTTCAAGGAGTTAAATGGTGAAGCTGCGCAGAACATCAGCTTGTACATAATCAGTGATTGCTCACGACATGACACAGTTGCAGTCCACACTTTCTTAACAGTAATTGTGGAGTATCTCAAGACTCTCATCTATGGGATTCGTCATATCCACTACTTCAGCGATGGATCTGCAGCCCAGTACAAAATTTAAAAAATTTTCTCAACTTGTGCCACCACAATGCTGATTTCATTATCAGCGCTGAATGGAATTTTTTTGGTACCAGTCATGGAAAGTCGCCCTGTGATGGGATTGGAGGGACAGCAAAGAGGTTGGCAGCTCGTGCCAGTCTTCAACGCCCAACTGAAAACCAAATACTGACCCCGGTGGATTTATTCAACTTTTGCAACGAGCAACTGCATGGAATCAAATTTTTTTTTTGTTCCATAAGAAAAAATTGACGAAATACGGGTAGTTCAAGAGGAAAGGTTCAAAGATGGACATACAATTGCTGTAACAAGAGAAATCACCAGTTTGTGCCAATTGATGACAAAAAGATTCACATTTCAAGGGTGTCAAATGACCCATCATCTTTCATTGCCCATGTAGATAGATCTGTCAGATCAGAAATGCCTTTTGTGCCAATTGCAAACCTCCAGCCAGGGCAATACATTGCCTGCATTTACGATAGGAACTGGTGGATTGGAAATATTTCTGAAATTTCAGTCGACGACCATGATGCATTAATAAATTTTATGCATCCTCATGGACCAGCTAGCTTCTTTCACTGGCCTGTGGGAAATGATACATTCTGGATTCCCGAGCAGTCAATCATTGCAATAATTCCAGCACTAGCTGCAACAGCAATGGGCCGACAATACAGCTTCTCTGAACCGATTAAGTTGCAAATTCAGCAACAATTCCAGACCACTTAGACTGAACATTATGGCTTGGGAACCAACATAAGATACCCAATATTAGGCTTGGGATCCTAGGCAAAGACACCCACCCTCAGGCTTCGGAACCTGCGATAAAGAGACCGCCCGCGGCTGGCCTTGCACGGCTATCGGCCATGGCTCCTAGGCGATGGGGCTGCCAATTCTCGAAAGACAGCATTATTACAATTCTTATTAGGATTATAATACCAATTCTTAGGGAATTGGTTGTGGTATAACCACCATGGACCAACGCAAGGGTTTGAATAGTGTTATGATCTTTCTTCCCATAAGGATTGCAACACGATTTTTGCAAATGCTCATATTTGGTCAAGAATGAAGCTTCATGGTGTAAACAGATTTGTGAATGTTCGTCAAAATTTAGTCCCACTCGTCGACGCAGCAATTTCTGTTCATCCAATCCAAAGCTTGTAAACAATTTCAACTCATCCTTGCTATGGGTGAATGACTTAAGGTGGCACTTCGAATTGTTTGCAAGGCCATAGAGCACTGGGCCGATTCTTCATCAATTTCATTCTCCATCGCTAAAAAATAAATAATATATGCATTAAAATGTAACAATAGTCAATAACTTTTCATAACCAGAAAGGTTTATAGGTTTTTGATTATAATAGACATTGCTAGCAACAACACAACTCTGTAAGATGTGATAAGAATCTGAAAATCAAACACAAAATCAATGCATTACGCGCATAAATAACACCATGTTCAGTGGCATTTTTCTTTTCTTAAACTGAGAGACTCCAAAAAAAAAACCAATGATCCTTGTAGAGAAAAATGTGCTCTTTCTAATGATATCAGAATTAATATATTTTAGGGGTACCCTTTTTGAGAAATTTGACCTAAAAATAGGTAAAATTCGTTTTTTTTAAGTTTTTCATCATATGTGGGTGTGAATATTTCCACAAATACATATGGTTTGACCGTGATATTGCAGCAATGCAAAGTCATGTAGATGTTTGGTGTACAGGGCAAAGCACCAGTTACTATTGGTTTTTGGTCTTGAGTTATATATGGGCAAAGTTTGGCATAAATTTTCTGCGACGCGTTTTACAAGCTACTTTGACACAAAATTGCGGCCGAAATATTGTTTTGTCATAGCCGGTAATAATTTTATTGTGTTTAGCAGCAAAAGTTGAGCTAGTATGCCAAATTTCAGCATCATAGCCAGTATAGAACTCTAATGGCTATGTGCCAAAGTTTGCAAAATCCTCTTAGCTGAAGCCGCAGGCTTGGTGGAACCTCCAGTGAAAGGTCAACAGTGCCCAATGTATTTGAGATCTGGCCCTAAAAATTTACAGAACCTCTTTTCAAACATACATGTACATCCTTATAAATTTTCAGCAAAATCAGAGAAGGTCGAGTGGGGACCACTGGTCCACTTGACATGGAATGACTCATTGTTAGGAAAGGCCAATTGATGCAAATTTCCCAGCGTTATAAAAACCCAACCTCCTTTAACCTTGTGACAAAAAATAGCAGCCATGGGTTCTTCTAAGCAGCTGCCTAGCACTCTGAAAATGAAAATGGTGGATTCCCACAAAGCAGGAGAAGGCTATGAGAAGATAGCAAAGATTGTTCAAGTTGACTTTTCCTCTGTTCAAAATCTAATTAATAAATAGCAGCTAACAGGAACAGTGGAGGTCAAGATAAGGTCTGGAAGACCAAGAAAAATTTCAGCGAGAGCTGCTTGTAGGATTGTTAGAAGCGCAAATCGGAAACAAAGCTTAACTGCAAAAGTCCTTCAGAAAGATTTAGACTCTGGAGTTGTGGCACATTGTTCTACTGTTCAGAGACATTTGCACATGTATGGCCTTCATGGAAGAGTCATCAGAAGAAAATCTCTCCTGCGACCTCATCATAAAATTCAGTGTCAGAAGAATGCAAAAAAGAACAACTAAACAAGCTGGATGCATTTTTGACAAGTCCTGCAGGCCGATGAGGTTAAAATAGAACTTTTTGGCCACAATGATCAAAAGTAGGTGTGGAGAAAAAAGGGCACAGAATTTCGGGAAAAGAGCATCTTGCCAGCCATTAAGCATGGGTATGGATCAATCATGCTTTGGGGTTGTGCTGCAGTCAACGGCACGGGGAACATTTCACAGGTAGAGGGAAGAATGGATTTATTGCAATTTCAACAAAATCTAGATGCAAACAAAACACTATCTGTAAAAAAGCTGAAGTTGAAAAGAGGATGCTTCTACACATGGATAATGATCCTAAACACACAACAAAATCCACAATAAACCTCAAAAGGTGCAAGCTGAAAGTTTTACAATGGCCCCTACAGTCCACTGATCTGAACATCATTGAAAATCTGCGGCTAGACCTCAAAATAGCACTACATGCAAGACAACTCACGAATGTCACAGAAGTGGAATAATTTTCCAGGGAAGAATGGATGAAAATCCCTCAAACAAGGATTGAAAAACTCTTGTCTGGCTATAAAGAGAATGTAAGTCCGCAAGGACAGGGTCCTCTCCCCTCTGTACCAGTCTGTCATTGTAAATTTGTTTACTGTACACGATATCTATAACTTTGTATGGAACCCCTTCTCATGTACAGCACCATGGAATTAATGGCGCTATATAATAAATAATAATAATAATATAAAGAGCGTTTTCAAGCTGCAACTTGCAAAAGTGGGTGCTACTAGTATAACCATGCGGGTGCCAAACTTTTGCATGTCCATTTTCCTTTGTAATTTTTAAAATGTAAAATGAAAATATATATTTTTTGGCCTAAATACAAAGGAAATGTGTCATCTTTAAGCCTTTTAGAGATCGTTTCATCTTCAACTTGCCTAACTGTTCACAAAAACAGTAATTTCGACCAGGGGTGCACAAACTTTTACATTCCACTGTATATCATAGATGTGTATACAATAGTTTTAGAAATCCATTAAATATATTTGCAGAACTTTAGCTATATTCAGATGTAGATACAATTAGGTTAAATGACGACACACACAAGTATACGCTATGGAGGTGACTCATTAAGGCGTTTACACCAGGAGGTGTATGGGCACCATCACCAAAGAAAACTCGCAGCTTTGATAACCAGTAGGACTCCAGACATCAACCAGAAGTGTGAGAGCCACAGCAGAGTACACTGGAGTGGCAGAAAAGGGGTGACGGGAGTGTGAAAAGGTGACAACCAGTGTAATACCATGTGCGCTCTACAATCAGACAGTATGACAATTACTATGGGACTTTTTGGGACTTTGGAAGCTTTATAGGTTCAGTGTTTCTTTAAAGGGAATCTGTTACCCCATTTTTGGACTATGAGATGCGACCACCGCCATCAGGGGCTTATCTACAGCATTCTGTAATGCTGTAGATAAGCCCCCGATGTCACCTGAAAGTGAAGAAAAACTAGTTATATTATACTCACACAGGGGCGGTCCGCAGTCCGGTCCGATGGGCGTCGCGATCCGTTTCTGCGCCTCCCATCTTCTAGCAAAGCCGGCCTCTTCTCTGCGTCCCGTCGCGGCTCCTGCGCAGAGCAGAGTACTGCAGTGTGCAGGCGCCGGACCTCTCTGACCTTTCCCAGTGCCTGCGCACTGCAATACTCTGCTCTGCCCTCACCAAGGCAGATCAGCGCGCCTGCGCAGGAGCCGCTACAGGACACAGAGAAAAGGCCGGCTTCGCTAGAAGATGGGAGGCGCCGAACTGGACCGCAACGCCCATCGGACCGGAAGGCGGACCGCCCCTGAGTGAGTATAATCTAACTCGTTTTTCTTCACTTTCTGGTGACATCGGGGGTTTATCTACAGCATTACAGAATGCTGTAGATAAGCCCCTGATGGCGGTGGCCACATCTCATAGTCCAAAAATGGGGTGACAGACTCCCTTTAATGCAAGCTACAGAAAAGCCTCTATATTTGCAATTACAGGTCAGTACAGTAATAAACAATGTTATTATTGTACCATAAAAGATTTTCTTAAAAATAATAGACCAAATCATCCATCCTGCCGTATATAACATAATTAAGAGCAGGATAACGGTGCAAAATTCATTACATTAAAAGGCATTTAGCGCCATCCACCAAGCAGCAGGCCAGAGCATAGCCAGGGAATGTGTGCTACAATTAATCCTTCTGTTGCTGTAAGTGGGTGATGGTGACAGCATCTGCTCCCCTTCCTGGCGTGTGGCTGGCCAGAAATCTCACAGCTTGTGTTGCCTACCAGACTCTTCACATAGAACCAACAACTTCTTAACGCCTTCCTCACTAAGGGAGAAGCAGTAAAGCAGACGGCATACAGTAATCTCACAAGTGCTCAGGTAAAGGCATACTTTACTCCAGCAGTCGATGACGCACAGACCGTATAGTGACAGATCAGATTTGTTAACACAAAGAAGGTGGGAGTCTGACGTAAGGTGTGGTGGGCTGGTGTTGCTGCGGTGCACTGAAGAATGGAGGCAGAATTTAGTTCATAGACATACATACTTCTAATCAGATGAGTAAAGGTGCATTCAGACCTGGTGAATGAGCGTCCATAAGGACACTTCCTTCCTACGTCGTGTAAACAAGCCGGTAATCACCCAATGAACTTGCAAAATGCTTGTTTGTCAGGCGATTCGATCCTTTATGCTGAAAAAAATATAAATCGACAGCACAACACCCTGGGAAAACAATGAATGTGTTGTCCACAACAATGATGCTGTATTGGGTGTGGGGATTGAAGCTCTCTGGCAGCAGCTCGGCTACACACAGGTGCTGGGTTTTGGCGTCAAACAGTGTAAGATTTATTATATTTCATGAACTTGCAAAGGGCTCAAATGCAAAGAAACAAAAGCCTATTTCCAGCACAAATTAATAACAAAACAATCCTTTCACTAGGTAGCAACAAAAGTCTCACTAATTCAGTTCTGAATCCACCTCTCAGGCTCTTGCAGAAATTGTCCACCATTAACTGTCTTTTCCTCACCAAACACCACAAGACAATGCTGAGCTTGCTTACCTTCCTGTTATTAGACAAGCAAATCACAGCATGGAGAGTATGGGAGCCACCTTTCCCACCCAGGCTCTTCTGGTCGCTTCTAAATCCCAGACCAAAAATCCAGTCCACTAAAAATCCTCTCAGTAACCTGTTGTTACTCATATACTTTCTTCTGGGACTTCAGTCACTTCAGTGACACATACCTGCCTTCCAGAACTTTAACTCCTGCTTCCCTACAGGGGACACAACTGTAGTATTCTGTTTTTGTCACTTTCCATCATCCCGTGTAAACCGGCCAGTAAACAAGCTTTTATATAGTCGATTGGTGCTTATTAACGGATGGAGATCGACCCTTCGCAATACATTATTAGTGTTATTCTGCAAACTCTAAAATATGTAACGCATATACAAGAGATTGGACTAGTTTTTTTTTTTAGGGATTGTTTCACTAGTTTCCTATCCTCAAGATGAAAAAATAGGAGCAGACCTACAGTATAGAGCTTCAGCGACTACAGTTTACGCTCCGCAACTGCTAACCACCGTCGGTCTACAGGACAGCTGATCACTTGGTGTGCAGAGGGTCGGACACCCATCGATCTGATATTGACTGATTGACATTGATGACTTATCCTTGGGGAAGAAGTCAGACAACCCTTTAGACACACTACAACCGCAGGGAAGAGAATGAAGCCCCATGGTTCATTATTGTTGGCATAGCTCAGAGAAAAAAAACCAAAACTTTTCCTTTGTGTAATATATATGCTTCCTATTACAGTAATTATGGTCCTTCACCGACATATAACCTTGTCCAAAATAGATGAAAATATTGATAGAGGATGAGCATAAGTCCTCATTCAGAAGTCAGGGATTTGGATTTTTTTTTTTTCATCAGAATGGTCCAATTTTCATCAGAGTTTTGCATCTGAGTTTCATCAGTGATTTTCTTGGGGGAAAAAAATGCAAATCTTCTCCTACCCATAACAATGTTGAAAACTGACAGCAAACAGATGGCATCATGGTGTTGTCTGTGATTTGTATACATTCGAAGACTTGTATGGGCAATTTTGATTTGTGACTCAGGTTAAAAATGGACATCTCTTCAGTGTTTGCTTTTTTGCGGATGCGCAAAAAAACCATGGATATATAAACAGCCCCATAGACTGCAATGAGTACATGTTCTCCCACTGATAAACAAGGACGTCTGAATACGGCCTAACAGAAGTGTGAGATGGAATACACGTGTCGGTTGTGTAAAGTATTGGAAAGGCAACCAAGCTCAGTCATCACATCACGTCTCTGGGCATCTGACAACTGGGACCCTCACTGATCCCGAGTACAGGGATGGCAAATTCCTCATTTGGAAGCAGTGTTATTTTTTGGGTGCGCGTTACAAAGAGGTTTCATTGTATATTTCTGCTTGCCCCCAGGGAATCCGAACATTTGGCTTCGTCAGAAGATAAACTGACCTCATCATGTGCCGCTATAAAGGAGACCGCTCTTATATATTCAAGAAGCCACTTGTATTTTCAATAAAATGGGTCTTAGGCATGCCCCCTTTTGATACAGTGGTGCAGGCAACCCGAAAATGAACACAATACTGTGTTATATGTTCCTTGCTAAATAAGGGACTGATTTACCTCCCGTTTGTGCGGAGATCTTGGAAGAAATTAGACACGTCTGCCGACTACCCAGAGACACCTTCTTACTGACAAAGATATATTTTCACACTTCTGGAAATAATGAGTGCCATCCATGCCGCCATTACACAGTGCCTCCCCAGGTTATAGACGCCAATTGAGAACGGCTAGTCATAATAACCGCTTACCTGACTCTTCAATGAAGTCCACACATTTCTTCACGAACACGGGAATCGGCTTCTCAGGGCTCACAAGGTCATGCAAGGGTTTGCCAAAGTAGTTGCTTTCCCAGTTCCGTCTGGTTGGTGGGTTAAACGGCTTGATTTTTTTCTTCTACAAGAAGAAAATAGTAAAAGAAATGTTAAAACATTTACAGTTTTACAGCAGAACAGTAGCCGAAAAGGTTCTTTGCCATTGCCATGGTCAAACCGATGGTTTATCAGTCAGGAAATGAAGTACTAGCAGCGGCACAATAAATTGAAGCATGTGGTATAGAATCACTAGTTTTTTCCTTCACCATAATTATCAGAGGAGAAAAAGTAGAAAAGTTTACCAAAAATTCTATGGGTTAGAATTTGAATATTTCAGTCTGTGGGTTTTGACCATGAAAAAGAATAAAGGATAGGGTTACGCAACGACTCGTCAGCAAGTCGTTCACAAGTCACGTAACCAAAAAATGTGTGCATACTACGGGGAGTTTTGGCGAGTCGCAGGCGATTTTGTGACTTTTAATAGCAGTTACACATTCGGAAAATGTAAGTGCAGAGACGGTTCGAGTGAGTCACAAGGAATCAAAATATAGTCGGTTTGCACTTCTAACCATCACATCGATGTTATGTCGAGGGTCCAATAGAGCACATCCAAATTTAATACTGGTAAAGTCACCTTGCAATCTCATAGTCGCCATGTAAGCTTATGTGTATGCATTAACAATAGGACTGGACAGGACTCAAAAGGGTTGGTCCAGTGCCTAAAATGTCCACTCCACCCTAACCACTCGTAATTAGGTTTATTATAAAATACCTACACATTTCATTATCTATCTAATCCGTAAATGTGTTTTTTTTTTTTTACACTTAAATTTTCTGTGACCTTTCGTTGGAGACGAATCTCAAACATGAAGTCACAGGACGCTGGAGCTGCATTCACTTCGCCACAACTTCCATCGTCCCACCTGGGACAGAACGTCATCAGGGGCCAGCGCTGCAGTTAATTACTACAGCTTCTTGCATCGTAGCCATCTATCAACATGTCCTGGTTCCATGGTGATAGAAGCTGTGGGACAGGCGAGTGCAGCATCAGCACTCTGCTTCTAGCTCCGCCGCATCTTTTAACAGTGAAACAAGACGTCTTCAAGGGACGGAGAAAGAAGTAAGTGACACCAGCACTGCCCCTCAGTTTCTAGCACCACCTTCAAACGAATAGACAGCAGGGAGTGGTGCTAGAAGCAAAAAGTAACACCAGCGTCGCCGCCTTATGATGATTATTCGTTTGAGGACAGTGTTGAAATCTGTGAGGCGGCATTAGTGTCACTCACTTCTTCGATCTCTGTCCCCTGATGACATCTTGTTTCAGTTACACAATGCAGTGGCGATAGAAGCAGAGTGCCGACCCTGCACTCACCTCTCACACAGATACTATCACCCAGGAAGCAGGACGTCTTCAGAGGGTGGCAATACAAGAAACTGTAATACATAACTGCAGCGCTGCCTTCTGATGACGTTCTGTTCCAGGAGGGGCGATGGATGCTGCAAGGATGTGAGTGACTCCTCTCAAGGGAAACCTAACAGGAAGTACTGCTTAGGGTGTAAAGATAGATATTTAGAAGCAACCCTTAAATGAGAGACCTTCATTACTTATAGAAAGCAAATCACATAGTGACAAATATATTTTAAGTAGCTTTCTATATATAAAGAAAAAAGAAACGCTTTTCAGGCTTCAAGCCATCTATAGCTGACTAACACAATGTTCTTCAGAATCTTATGACTGAGTTTCCTTTTCCCAAAAAAAGCTGAATAGAAAATTTAGGTCAAATTAAACTCTTCTCTGGAACAGGAGGAAAATACAGCAATGATGTCAGGAACAATTTCAATCAGAGGCCCATTGTTTTAAGCAGAAACGTTCGCTGAAAAGCTGTCGGCACTGATGCAAGTGAGGACGATGTTACTTCAGATAATCACCTGGTTGTAAATACCGTGAATCTTTCCTTCCAAACGTTGAGCATTTTTATAGGATTACATTAGTGGTGGGCGCACCACCAGCTCAGAACGACAGGTTCAAAATGAGTAAAAAAAAAAAGAAAACAACCCAACAGAAAATAAAAGTTGAGAGTGCGCAAAAAAGGTGAAAGGACAAGGTATTACACTGCCACGACCAGTAACTCGAGAGACCACACCATGAAGTGGTACAGTTTTGTTAAGCAGAAGAGAAATAGGAAATCTGGAGATTCAAAGGATTTTTGTCTGAAACATGTTCCTCAAAGATTTAGAGAGAAACATTGAGATACGCGCTGAGCGTAAAAAGTACAAGATAAAAGTGAATTCAGTCTTAAAAGCGGGTTGTCCAATTGTACAAACTTTATATCATATGCAGAGTTAGGCATGCCAGTGCAACGGTGGAGAGGAGAGCAAGTGCTGGACTTGGGGTGGGTAGGCATGGTTTAATTTTTATTAATATCTAACTCTGCATATAATATAAAGTTTTCTGAAAAGGGGATAACCCCTATAACAAGTGATCCAAAGTGTTAGGAACCCAGAATGGTCCAAATTAATACTTCAACTTAACCCATTAAAACAAAATAAACCCCACTCCGATCCTGTATTGGGTACTGGAAATACAAGTCGGTTCCATGTAACTGAAGACATAAAGGTATTGGAAAAGTGACATGGCCGAACCCATAAAAATCCAGTGATGACTACGTTTCCAAATGGCTGTCCCCCCTCCATCCCTTCTGAGCCCCACAATGTACCCAAACCACAATTAATGTCCACATGGCTTTACTGTAGTTAGGAAAGCCCGTAGTACAATTAATGGTTTGCGTGTCCCCAGAAGCACGAGCTGGGCACAATGATCTATTTGCAATTTTCACTCTGCAAAACCAGCTATGTGCTGATTTCTGGAAACCACCTATGTGTCACATTAGTCACTACACCCATAGGTGAATTCCCAGAGAGGTGCAATTTTTAGAGCCACTTCAGGGGGGATTTCTGCTATTCTGGCACTTAGCGGCTCTAGAAACTATTTCAGGAAAATCGACCCTCCAAAATTCAGACAGCACCCTTCCGTTTATTGCGCTGGGCACCATGTAATGATTCATTTTCACTGTGGGGGTGCTGCAAGGATATGAACACTGGTTGTCTGGTCCTTCGGAGATGAAAGATGATTGCTGGTGGTCCTAGCAAAAAGATTTCAGGTGGCGCCTACAGCAAGTATTTAACTTTGTAAATAATTGTTGAAAATGTTAGTACCAAACATGGGATTCCAGGGAACATTACAGGAACTGTACAGATTTTGCTCTACACACTCACTATATAAACTACAAAGAAAGAAAACGATCAAAAAATCCCAAAAACAATAATGAATAAAGTACAAAAAGCTTTATTAAATTAACGATAAACAGGGGAGCAAGACAGGAAAAACTCCATGCCAATCAGCACAAGTGGGAAAAGAGGACACATGGGGTGAAGGACAATATTTGTAATTAATCCTTCAAGTTCAAAAATCTGCGAGTGCAGAACAAAAGTATATATCCAACAATATTGCAACATCCCGGATGGCCAACAAGTACATGTGAACAGATAAATAATACTAAAGTAATACTGATTGGAATCATAGATAATTAATGAACAAAATAATACAGCCTTAGTATAACTGTTCACACATGGGATAATATAATCTGCAAGTGCAGACCAACATTATATACATGCCATATTGCAAAATCCCTGGTGGCTAAATTGCTGAGCAGGTAAAACTAATACATGAAATAGAATTGCCAAGTTAGTGAAAAATAGATATACCTGTGCAAGTACCGAGAGAATCACCCAGTGCGATCAAAAAATCCCAAAAACAATAATGACGCACTGGGTGATTCTCTCGGGACTTGCACAGGTATATCTATTTTTCACTAACTTGGCAATTCTATTTCATGTATTAGTAATACTGGCTGTATTATTTTGTTCATTAATTATCTATGATTCCAATCAGTATTACTTTAGTATTATTTATCTGTTCACAAGTACTTGTTGGCCATCCGGGATGTTGCAATATTGTTGATATATACTTTTGTTCTGCACTCGCAGATTTTTGAACTTGAAGGATTAATTACAAATATTGTCCTTCACCCCATGTGTCCTCTTTTCCCACTTGTGCTGATTGGCATGGAGTTTTTCCAGTCTTGCTCCCCTGTTTATCGTTAATTTAATAAAGCTTTTTGTACTATATTCATTATTGTTTTTGGGATTTTTTGATAGTTTTCTTTCTTTGTAGTTTATTAATCCTGCGATTGTCCCTTCAATTTTTGTCCATTTTAAGCATGCTCATTCACTGCCGATTTATTGACTCACTTTGAGATATATGGGCATGTTTTCTTTGAAGTGTGTGTGCTACACTCACTATATGTTGGACTGAGGAGCCCATTGACTCTGGGGGTCTATGCTTCAGATACATGCAAATGTTACGCGACCCTTGGGCACAGTTTTTGCTAATAGACTGATGCCTGGTCCTTGTCTTGGACTAGAGGCCATGTTAAATTTGCGCCTAACATATATGCTCACACAACAGCGGGTCACAAGTAGCAGAAGGCACAACATATTGATCAACTATCTGTAGTAAAAGCAATCAATCTAAGATCAGCAGTGATCGGACACAGAGCAACAACACCGTTCTTCAGTTATTCAAAGGAATACAATCTGTTCTGCAGCACCCGGCAGCAGACACTACATACTGAATGGAGATGCACTGTGCAGCCCTATGTAAAGTGTTTACCTCTGGAAGACCCCAAATCAAATAAAAGCTGATCCCTGGGGCTGCAGGTGTCAGACCCCACTGATCTGATATTGAAGACCTTTCTTGTGGACCCTGTGAACAGGACAAACTCTCTACCCCACAATATAGCCAATTTGCTCACAAATTAGGAAAAAAAATACTGGACCAGCTGCTTCCTTGGACCAAGCCTGGTTAAAACTTTTAGGACACTTATCCTGCATCAAGAGAGGCTACAAGCTGGGCAATGCAACTAGGATCTGCCTGCTACCAGAGAGCATAGCATATAGCACACAGGGACCAAACTGACGTACAGAGAGAAGCTGCGTAAAGGAACTTCCCCATCAGGGGCCACCGGTATCACAAAGGTCCATGGACAGAACTGACACGCTGCAGATATAAATCTGCCAGGAAAAAATAAGTAACTTGTACATAAGACTTGAGGTATCCCATTCACTTTGCTGGAACTAGGAAAGGCTTCAGGTTCTTTGACCAAACTGCATATAAAAAAAAAGTGACAAAAGCGCAATGTGTGCACAGAATCAGGTTTTTGTGCTTTATGTATTTTTAAAACAAATTTGGCAATGTTTTTGTTTTTTTTCATACCATGATCTTCATATAAAGAAACTACCATAAATTAGTAATCACAATTTTCACATGAGCCACTGGGCTTTTTTTAGACTCATACTTCATGTTCTTTCATGAAGAGTTTTCAGCTGGCTCCTTATCATCAGAGGCAGAATTACAATGAAAGGTAACATCTCTATACACCATTTACAATAGATGTCACAGCTCACCTACTCTCCTCCCTTCACAATGAGTATTGCACATGGTCATTGGATACTGCAATACAAAAGATAATAGCCAGACCCTGAGCCTGTGGCTATGTACATGTGTTATTTCCTGAAACAGAAAGAACGAGTCTAAAAATGCCCAAGTGGCCGGTGTGAAAAATACAAGATTTGTATTTTTTATTTTTAAAACAGACTGACAGGGGAAAAAAAAACACCACCAAAATTATAAAAATTTTACACAAAAACCTGATGAAACAAACAAAAAAAAAGTTTGAGTGGAGAGCTTGCGTTTAAGCAGCACATTTTTGCTGTTTTGATCATTTCACTTCCTTGTTATTCTGATAGCAGGCACCATATGGATCTATACAGAGGTACAGATGCAGGGTGGATAAAAATCAATGATTTTTTTTAAAAAAAATCAAAAAAATCGGATTTTTTTGATTTAAATCGGATTTTTTTGATTTAAATCAGATTTTTTTCAATAAACTGCTTTTTGAGGAAAATATTTTACCATCCAAAGGTTCTTCCATCATGAGATAAAGCTGAGTTGTTTAACTCAGTAGAATAAAGGCTGTATATGTAACATTCACAATGCCATGCTCTTCCAGAGGTTTCTGTAGGATTAGTGGGCAGTTTCTCTCCTATATTATCACAGATGCTCGCTTTACTTACGCAGTTCTCAAAACTGAATTTGACTCCGTAGAGGTCCCAGCCTCTTCTTCACGGCAAAAATGTTACAACATGAACAGAGTTGAGAAAAAGACCTTAATCCTATTGTTCTACAAACCTATGAATACAGAATCAACCCCTTCAGTGCCAAGTCCAAGAAGTTAGACAATATGTTTCTGATTGTTTGGAGTGGAATAGATCTGCACAACACAAGAAGAATGATTTGAATTTTTGTTCACATGTTGTTATAGCTTTTACTGCCACTTCTTGTAAGTATTCTGCTGTGTGTGCATTTCCTGACGTATCAGTTGTTTGTGCAAGGAAGACTAAGAAAAAAGTAATATAAAAAGTGATTCTAAAAATCTTCATCTACTTGCATGTTAAAGTAGCAAGAACTACTGCCGGTGATCGAGAAATAAAATCTGAAAAATAATTTTAAAATGTTTGGCATTTCCACTTTTAAACACTAGGCAGAGCAGCTGCTGAAATATAAACTGCTAGCTCGTATTGCGACAGTAGTAAATGCAGGCGGGGTCTGATCACGTGTGACTTCTCTCCTCCGTTACTAGGTGTTTGTAATAACAGAGGATGTAGTTTAGGCTCACAGAGCGGAGCCATTTTGTTGGGGACTGCCAGTGATACTGACAAGTAGGCTGTCACTGAGGACGACCGGCAGCATCTATTCTGTTAGTTCATGCTGCTTGCTGTATTATAAACTGAGCACAGATACGTGGAGAGTATCACACACTGGGATTATTCACAGCACATGACACACTGCATGTATCTCGATACAGGGCTGAGTGTAGTGTATCGCATTATGGGATTACATACACCGGTCTGGGGCATATCGCGCATGATGAAATTAGATACACTGGTCTGGGGCGTATCGCACATGATGAAATTAGATATACCGGTCTGGTAGAAACTTTGATTTAAATCACTGATTTAAATCAAGCCTTACTGACTAGTGATTTAAATCATGATTTAAATCGTGATTTAAATCAGATTGATTTAAATCAAATCCGCCCTGTACAGATGTATATAGTATATTCACTTAGGGAGTCAGGCAGTACACACTGTACCTGACCAAATAGTCACAGACCGCAGACTAACTTTTTCTTCCACTAGAGCTACACAACATAGACTGTTACAGGAAGCTGGGAAGACAGGCCGATCAACAGATTAATCTCAGCTGCTTTTATTTCTTTTCAGGTTATCAGGCAAAGCAAAATTAAAGGGGTTTTCCATTTTCAGAAAGTCTCCTGCGCAGCAGTTTATCTGACTACAGACGCTGCTGCTGGCGGTGTCCGTTCATGTTTGTAGTGCCAACATCATGCGGAGAGCGCTGCAGTCAATGTGATGCTAGCACTGCAGACATGAACAGTCACCCGGTGCATGAACTAAGCACTGGACCGGAGGAGGATGAGTAACGCATGTATTTTCTCTTTTTAAAAATAAAATCTCAGCCAAGGATGGATTTTCTAAAACTGGAAAACCCTTTTAACAACAAGTGTGTTCATCATCACTGCTTGATGGGCAAGCAGCAAAATAAGTGGATGCATTAAGTATTACTACATTTAAGGCTAAGTGCACACGTTCAGAATATTGCGTTTTTCGCGGAAAAACGCGTCAAACGCATGTATAAGCATCCTATCATTAGAATAATTCCGCAATTTTGTGCAAGGGTGCGTTTTTTTTCGCAAAAAAAACGCATCGCGGAAAATCTAGCAGTTTGTCCATTAATTTGCGGATTTCTAGCGTTTCCTCTTTATTATTGACTAGAAAGTTCAGGAAAAATCGCGTAAAATGCGTCAAAACCGGCAAAAAACGCACCAAAACGCGCAAAATCCGCGCAAAAAAACGCGCGTTTTTGCGCGCAAAAGTCGTTTTGCTCAGGAATATTCTGCAAACATCTGCAAACTGTGCATTAGCTTAGGGTGTGATTATATGGTGCAGGGACTGCACATGGCCCTGACGTTGGTATCTAAAAAGGTCACGCTGGTCATGTGAAAGACAAGATGCATTGTGCCACAAGCTTTAGTTTGCCACACCTGTAGTCCACTATACACATCCTATATGACATGACTGGGCACATTATGACCGTCCTGTGCACATTATGCCAGTCCTGTGCCATTACTCTGCTTGTCCTGTGCGCATTCTGCTCGTCCTGTGCCATCATTCTGCTCATTATCACCTTGATGCTATGGATTAGCAACCTTTCACACTCGAGTTGTGAGAAGCTATAACTTCCAACATGCCTTCACAACCACCTCATAGCCTGCAGCCAACAGGAAATGATGGGAGTAGTAGTTCCACAACAGCCAAGTGTCAAAAGTTGCTGATCCCTGCTCTACGGGTTATCGCACTACTACTTCATCACTGCCTATACTGACTAATAAGGTAAAGTAATGCAAAATTATATTTTTTGCCATCCATGTCACTTGTTCCTGGATATGGCTACTAACTACTGTACTCTGTTGGGACAAGAACCAGTACATGCTTGTATCAGAAAATCCTGAAAACTCACCGACATGATGAGCACGAAGGGCCCAGTAAAGCTTCAAATGTGGGCACTCGCACCAGTATGATAATGCTAACGGCCCACACAAACTGTCAGTAACTGAAAAAGCTTTCAACTGACCACAAGGCCCTATGTCTGCCCCCAGTATGTTCAAGCACATAAATAACCATGAAAAATGCTATTCTGGATAAGTTGCATGCTAATTGTTGCCCCATCACTTACTATAATCTACATTAAATAGAACAGCACAAATGAACACTGTGACTGACATGCCACTTAGGTCTTAGGGTTATAAACATCGGCATCCCCCAGCAGATAGGAACCATGCACATGTCTCCCAGCTTTTATTCTTTTATGTGACTTAAGTCTTCATTGGTTCCTAAGGAATTGCATACTGCGGATGTCACACGCAGCTGCGGACCCCGGACAATGCACTCCTCGTTACAGAGATGGGACCCGCATGTATCAGAAATTAATGGCACAGTCGGTAGATATGCAATGAATATTCAAGGAGGAAACATTTTTCCTACACAAGCCATCACCTATTTACAAGATTGGTGACAAATGTCCGATCATAGGAGTTCACCGATCTATTGAACAGGGGTCCTAAGCCCCCTCTTCCCTTTTCACGGCACACAGTGAGAACAATGAATTGAACAGCCACAAATGCTCAACCATCTCTCAATTCAGTGTGTATGCGGCTGACGGACTCAGCTAGGTGCTATACTCGGCTGTCTCTTCTAGAGACCTTGGATGGAGACGCACCATGTATTATCCACCACTAGTGATGAGCGAGTATGCTCATTGCTCAGGTGATCTCTGAGTATTTGGAAGTGCTCAGAGATTTAGTTTCTGTCGCCACAGAACCATTTGTGGATTGCCTGTTTGTTAGAAAATCCCCACATTTATTCAGGCTTTCTAGCAGCCACAAATCATGCAGCTGCAGCAACAGAAACGAAATCTCCGAGCACCCCCAAATACTCGGAGCTCACCCGAGCAACGAGTATACTCACTCATCACTATCCACCACCCCTCCATTCAGTGTGTATGCGGCTGACGGACACAGCTAGGTGCTATACTCAGCTGCCTCTCTGTACTGGAGACCCTGGATAGGGAAGCACCATGCATGATTGACTCACAGTTCTATAGTGCAGAGAAGCGTAAAGAAAGGTCCCAATGCAGGAGCGCCAAATGGATATTTATCACCAATTTTCTGGATGTGATGTCTTTTGTAGAAAAACTTTGTTGTTGTTGTTGTTTCGGAAACATGCATAAAACATAAGACTAGGACACCAGATGCATTCCTGACTATGCCAACAACATTTACAAGACAGAAAATGTCAAAACAATCTGGAAGTTTTGAAGAAGCTGAGATATCAAATCAAGTATGGCAAATATCACAACATTTACCGGAAAACAGACTATATTATGCTACAGACATTTGATAGCCTCTAAAACATACCAAATACACTGCCTCACTGTCTATACAGACAATACTGGAAAGATGTGTCATTTGTGCACACGATGAATAATGCTATTGTTGGTCGTTACATGACTTGCGTCCTGAATTTTTACTGGTTATTCCCCTCTGCAGGCTCAATCTCTTAACCTGCAACTGACACTGAATTAGTCTCGTGGGAAATGACCAGAGGGCATGATGTTGTGGTCTCCAATACACAGCACACAAAGATTTCTGCCCTTCATTCCGTAGCACACAGAAAAAAAAGCGGCATGGAGGATGTTATACAGTAGTACTGAGCATTGTAGATGAGATTCCAGCTTTGGAGTGAGGTTAGAAAGCCAAGAACAATCTTATTGTGTCTCCCTCTGTTTCTCACTCCTCTTCCTCTCGCCATAAAAAATAGGATGTGTAAACTGAAAAGTGACTGTCTGCAGTCCAATTTGTTTTGATTAAGATAGAGTTCAGCAGCTTGATTTTTTTTCAGAATAGATGACAAGTTCAGGAGACTGAGGGAACACGAAGTAGTAGATGATGAGTGGAGTCAGAAGCTGAATTTTCTGATAAGATAGATTACAAAACAGCAGTCCAGAAATTTCTATATTCATTTATCTTGCCAATTGCCACACAATATTTATAATTTTGGCATAAAATAAATTAATTGTCCTTTGTATCTGAAATTTCAAGTTGTATTTCTCTTCAGTTAGGTTATGTGATCGCATTGCGAACACCTGGGAATGCTATGGCTTCATGTTCTCTGAAGGTGATCACCATACCAGTCTCCAGAGCTGCCTGTATGATGAAACTGAATGGACTATATGGCAACGAAGTTCTTCACAGGAGGGAAAATACGGATTTTTGTGTTACTCACCGTAAAATCCTTTTCTCCGAGACGCTCATTGGGGGACACAGGACTGTGGGTGTATGCTCTGCCGCTAGGAGGCTGACACTAAGTAAACATAAAAAAGGTTAGCTCCTCCTCCGCCGTATACACCTCAGCACTGGCCGCAGGCAAACCCAGTTTAGTGCAAAAAGCAGTAGGAGGCTAAAACAAGAAAAAAACTCAGTGTTAATACAGGTACAATATATCCAGAAGTAAATCTACTGATATAGACCCAAAACAAACAAAATTAGCTTAGAAAGCAAAGCCATCCGGCTATAAGGGAGGGTGCTGTGTCCCCCAATGAGCGTCTCGGAGAAAAGGATTTTACGGTGAGTAACACAAAAATCCGTATTTCTCCTTCGTCTCATTGGGGGACACAGGACTGTGGGACGTCCCAAAGCAGTCCCCTTGGGTGGGAAACTGACTCCACAGTGCAATTATACATAGGCATTGCTCATAGGTGCGCTACCGCGCCCTGAAGAATCCTTCTACCCAGGCTAGCATCCGCTGACGCCTGAGTATGGACATTATAATGTTTTGAAAAAGTATGCAAACTGGACCAGGTTGCTGCCTTACAAACCTGTTCCGCCGAAGCCTGATGCCGAAGAGCCCAGGAAGCACCCACTGCTCTGGTGGAGTGAGCCCTGATTCCTGCGGGAACCACCGCGCCTCTGATGCGGTAGGCCTCTTGAATGGTTACCCGTATCCATCTAGCTAAAGTTGACCTAGACGCAGCGAGTCCCTTCCTGCGACCCTCAGGGAGTATAAACAGCGTGTCCGTCTGCCTAAAGGATGCCGTTCGAGATACATATCTCCTGAGTGCTCTCACCAGATCCAGCGTATGGAGAGCCTTCTCCACTCGGTGCGTCGGAGCTGGGCAAAATGAGGGCAAAACAATGTCCTCATTGATGTGAAATGAGGACACAACCTTAGGCAAAAAAGGAGGTGCTGGTCTAAGCACTACCTTATCACGGTGGAAAAGTAAGTACGGAGCTCGGCAGGATAGTGCTGCCAGCTCCGAAACCCGCCTTATGGATGTTATGGCCACTAAAAATACCACCTTCCAGGAAAGGTATGTCAGGGAAACCTCCTGAAGAGGCTCAAAAGGAGATTCTTGCAGAACTCCCAGAACCAGATTGAGATCCCAAACATCTAAGGGAGCCTTGTAGGGGGGCACTATATGGACAACCCCCTGAATAAAGGTCTTGACCTGTAAATTAGATGCGATCCTTCGCTGAAAAAGAACCGACAAGGCCGAAATTTGACGCCTAAGAGTACTTGGAGCTAAACCTGAATCTAAGCCTGCTTGGAGAAAAGACAGAATGTTGGGGATTGAAAAATGAAGTGGGGAATAACCATGTTCCCTGCACCATGCAAAAAAGACCTTCCAAGTACCATGGTAGATACGAGCCGAGGTGGGTTTTCTGGCGCTAGCCATTGTGGCGGCGACCTTTTTGGAGAATCCAGCCCTAGTCAGAATCCAAGATTCAACGGCCAGGCCGTCAAACACAGGACCGCTAAGTTCTGGTGGTAAACTGGGCCCTGGGAGAGAAGATCCACGCGTTCTGGAAGACGCCAGGGAGCGTCGCTGAGCAGATTTACCAGCTCTGCGTACCATGAGCGACGCGGCCAATCCGGAGCGATCAATATCGCTGGTACCCCCTCTAACCTGATCTTCCTGATCACCCTTGGGAGTAGAGCCATTGGTGGAAACAAGTACAGAAGATGAAACTGATTCCATGGTAGAACCAGGGCATCCACTGCAATTGCCTGCGGATCTCGGTACCGGGAGACAAAGTTGGGCACCTTGGCATTTATCCTGGAGGCCATCAGGTCCACATCTGGGGTTCCCCAACGTAGGCATATCTGCTGGAATACCTCGGGATGTAGCGACCATTCCCCTGACGCTATCCCCTGACGGCTGAGAAAATCCGCTGCCCAGTTTCTCTCGCCTGGAATGTGGACCGCTGATATCACAGAGTGATTTCTTTCTGCCCAGGATAGAATGTGTCCTACCTCGCGCATGGCTGCTCTGCTGCGAGTACCCCCCTGATGATTTATGTATGCCACCGCTGTGGCATTGTCCGACTGTATTCGGACAGGGCGGCCCGCCAAATGATGGTGAAAACGCCTCAGAGCCAGCCGAACAGCTCGGATCTCCAAAATATTGATTGGGAGGTTCGCTTCCTGCCGACACCAAGTCCCCTGAGCTGTATAGTGACGAAACACTGCTCCCCATCCGAGAAGGCTGGCGTCCGTTGTGACTATCAGCCAATGGACTGGAGGAAAATATCGCCCCTGGCGAAGAGTGACATCCCTTGTCCACCACGAAAGCGTCTGTCTGACCTGCCGGGACAGACGGCACTGAAAATTGAGCGAGTAAGGGCTCCCGTTCCATACTGCCAAGAGAGCATGTTGAAGGGAGCGGAGATGGAACTGGGCAAATGGAATGGCTTCTATCGCTGCCACCATCCTTCCTAGGACCCTCATACAAAACCGGATGGTGTGAGGTATTGGCTGGCGAAGGATCCGTACCTCCTGACGGAGAACTATAGCCTTCTCTTGAGGAAGAGTTATCAACCCTTGAGCAGTGTTGAAAATCATTCCTAAAAAGGTGATCCTTTGAGATGGCACGGGAGACGATTTCTTTAGATTCACCAGCCACCCCAGGCGAGCAAGGGTGTCTAGCGTAATGCTGACACTCTTCTCGCAAGCCTGATAGGACGGACCCTTGATGAGGAGATCGTCCAAATATGGCAAAATGACTATCCCCCGGGAGTGCAGAATGGACACAACGGCAGCCATAACCTTTGTGAACACCCTGGGGGCTGTGGCTAGTCCGAACGGCAAAGCTGTGAACTGGAAGTGAAGGCTGCCGATGGCAAACCGAAGAAACCTTTGATGAGGAGGAAATATGGGGATGTGAAGATAGGCATCCTGAATGTCTATTGATGCTAGAAATTCCTCCTTTTCCATGGCTGCAATAACCGATCGTAGAGACTCCATTCGAAACCGTCGAATTCTGACAAATTGATTTAGTCGTTTTAGATCCAAAATGGGTCTGACAGAGCCGTCCTTCTTGGGTACTATGAACAGATTGGAGTAAAACCCCTGACCCCTTTCGACCTCTGGAACAGGAACAATGACCCCGCTGCGCCGAAGCGATTCGACCGCCTTGAATAAGGCGTGAACACGGGATTCTTTTTTGGGAAGGCGTGAAAGAAAAAATCGATTTGACGGACGATTGATGAATTCTATTTTGTACCCCGAGGAAACTAACTCCCTGACCCACTTGTCGTGAGTAATTGATAGCCAAGCGGGGCGAAACCAGAGTAAGCGGCCGCCTACTCTGGATAAATTGACCGGATTCTGCCTCCAGTCATTTATCCGAAAATCTTTGTGATTTAGACCCTCTAGATCTTGGCTGTTGAGATCGCATTCTTCCCAAAGGGTTGGTCTTGTAGGAGACTTGGCGATCTCTGGCCTGATTAGGTCGACCTGAGCCGCTGGAGGTGGCTGGCGCGGTCCAACCTGGGTTACGAAAGGCCCTAAAGCGAGGCTGAAGCTGTCGGCGAAAAGGCTGTCTAATCCTCTGCTGAGGAAGGAAATTGCTCTTTCCTCCTGTCGCATCAGATATTAGCTGATCCAACTTCTCGCCAAATAATCGGCCGCTCTGATAGGGTAAAGACGTAAGTGATTTCTTTGAGGTTGAATCCGCTCGCCAAGTCCTCAACCACAAAGCTCTCCTGATAGCAATCGCATTAGCTGCAGCTAATGCCGCGCAATTTGCCGCATCCATAGAAGCGTTAATTAAAAAATCACCTGCAAGAGCTATCTGATTGGAGATTTCCGTTACCTCAGAAGGCACCTCTATACCGTGAAGGGCTCTATTTAGAGACTCCGACCAAGATATCATGGCCTTAGCAACCCAAGTCGCTGCAAAAGAAGGAGAGAGTGCAGAGCCTGATGCCTCAAACACTGAGCGGGCCAAACTTTCAACCAGACGATCCGTTGGATCCTTGATCGAGGAACCATTAGGAAGGGAGAGAAGCGTTTTAGACGCTAAACGCGATACAGGAGGATCGACTGTAGGAGATTCTGCCCACACCTTTAGAAGTTCGGGAGCAAAAGGATATCTGGTATTAAGGGCTTTTTGTCCTGCAAAGCGCTTGTCCGGTTTTTCTCGGTGGCGCTGCACCAGCTCCTCAAACTCAGGATGAGCACCAAAAACCTTATGAGTTTGTCTGGCTCGTTTGAAAGACACCTTATGACCAGAGGCCAAGGTGGATTCATCCTCTATCCCCAGGGATTGATTGACAGCTTCAATCAGACTGTCAATTGTCTCCTGACAATACGGTGCCTCTAGATTGAGAGACCCTTCCGAATCAGAATCTGAATACTGATCACTTGCCTCCAAAGGAGAGGGAGAGCGAGAAACTGAGCTAAAAGATGCCGAGGCTCCGGACGGCATAGGCGACGCAGTATGGGTTCGCTTCCCATGCGTCTGCCTGGTAAGAGCGCGGCCCCTGCAGGCCGAAGGTTCCTGAGGCGTAATGAAGCCGGGTGAACCACTGTCCCTGCTCCTATCGGGAGCTTGAAGGGACTCAATTGCTCTGGTTAATGACGCCACAGATTGAGAAAGAGACAAGGCCCATTCCGGAGGACCTGACGCACTAGGCTCGGTTATAGGTAAGGACTCCTGAGCCCGTTCGGAGTCACAGGCTTCGCAGACCCGATTAGTCTGGGCATGCGGAAAAGGGGATCTACAGGCAATGCATGCAGTATAAAACACCGTGTGGGTCTTAGCCCTTCTGGACATACTGGATCTGTCACAGATTTCTCCTGTCAGAATAATTTGGATGTGGCGGTGCGGGTAGTAGCGGTGCGGAGCGCAGCAAAAAACACGGAGCAACCAGGCTGGAGGTAGTAGCACTTACCCCAGTCCTGTTCCCCGAACGTTCTTGAACGATTTTTTCCCCTCACTTGCTGGACCGTGTGGCGTAAAAAGGAAGATGGAAGCTCCAGACTTCCAAAAAACGCGCTCCCCTTTCAGGGAGGCGTTCCTAAATAGACGAGCCCTAGGGGGAGGGGTCGCGGGGCGCGGCCTAGCGCCGGCAGAAGCCGGGGACCTAATTTCCGGCCGCGGCCTAGTCTCCGGCCGAAGCCGGGGGCTAAATTTCAGGCCGCGGCCTAGCGCTGGCCGAAGCCGCGGCCTAAATTTTCGGCGGCGCCCACTCGGGATCAGGGGGGCGGGTCCGCCGGAAGTGACGCTGCTGGGGGAGGAGCCCGAGAACGCGCCCCTCTCTGGAACGCCGAATTACCCCCGCACTGCCTCCAGATCCCAGCCCGCGGCCCAGCGCCGGCACGAAGCCGGGATGTAAATTTTTGGAGGCAGCCGCCCCTGTGTCGGAGCCAGGGGGAGGGGTATGGGGAACTCACTGCCTTGCCCGCTTTTGCTTTGGAGCTGCTCCACACCAGACCGCTCTGCCTTCTGCTCCTAAGGACTCCTAAGCCTCTTCCGACCGAAGATCCTGATTAAAAGGTGGGTCCCGATCCACTGGAGCATAATGTAAAAGATCCCAGCGTCTCTCGCAGTGATTAGAGAGGGGCTTCCCAGAAAAAAAGGGGGTGAGGATGGTGCAGGCACCCTAACTCCATCACCCCTTCAGGGGGTGAGGAGAGGGACCATCCGCCTCCTTGCAGCACCGCGGTCTTGCCTTGGTGGTGCAGTGGGGGCCGCACGGACTATTTACTGCCTCTGTACAGCCTAGGGTTTCGATACCCTAGGGTGGTCAGGGCTGAGTCCGGCATTAGTGTCCCACGTCGCGGGAGAGGATACGTGGAGGCTTTACTCCACGTGCTCGCCCGTTGATGTTTTGGGGAGATCGGACCCTTTCAATAGGGTCCGTCGCCCCTGTCAAATCTTCGTGGGGAAAAAAAAAAAAAAAAAATGGTCTGGAAGGAACCAGACGTGTGCCTCCATCAGACACTAAGCATGAACTGGGTTTGCCTGCGGCCAGTGCTGAGGTGTATACGGCGGAGGAGGAGCTAACCTTTTTTATGTTTACTTAGTGTCAGCCTCCTAGCGGCAGAGCATACACCCACAGTCCTGTGTCCCCCAATGAGACGAAGGAGAAACAAACTCCTATCGCAATTACTGATGATGACTAGTCAGCACCAGTCACACACTTATAATGAAGGTGGTCACGGATCGGCCTCCTTGACTTGATATTTGTAATCCCATAGTTCATAGAGTAGACTATAGAGAGGAGAATTGGTGTTTCAACAGCAGGCAGAGCTGAAACTTGCCCTGGCTGCTTATGTGATTCAGTACTGATGCATTTCGATACTGACAGAGCAGAGGAACAAAATGCAAGATGGGAATCAATATGGAGGCTGAACTGTATGGAACTAGGTACTCCGTGTGGAGTGTGATAGACCTTGGGTTGGGTGGAAAAAAAAAAAATATTTTTGCTGGACTGCTTCTTTAAAGATCCTAAAATTATATGCATGAGACATTACATAAAAATCCAGTGATCCACCAATTATGTCTACAAGGCATCATAGAAACAACACTTTAAAGGCATTTTATAACATCATCATAGAAATTCTGATCCTATATAAAGTAACAACCTAGAATCCCTATTAACAATAGATCTGCAACATAATGACATTTACATGCAAACCAGTCACCGCTGGGAAGTTGACAGTTCTGCGTTCACACATTTAAACCATTTTTACATACTGCTAGTTACCTAGAAAATATTTCCATGGAGATGAGAGATACTCAAAGTAATTTCACTCCAGAAATAAAATATGCCATATATAGCACATCTAATAGACCAGAGGCAAATTGCCAAACAAATCAAGAATGGTTCTGTGTCACAACTCCTATCAGAAGAAGTGCGGCTGTGATCAGATAGCATTGATGCCTGATCTACGCCCCGGAAACAATGGAAGGAATACAACAGAGGACCACCACCCCTTACACAACAGTAGGATGAGTTATCTACCCCAGGTCGACACATGGGACTCCTCGTACAATAGATATCACCAAGGAACTGGAGCGATGAACAACGACCAGGATTTGGATTCGTTTTATACTTTTGGAGCTGAATTATAAAAGTACAAAATGTTCTGCTCAATATAAAAAAAAAATGCATTGTTGAGAAGGTAAACTGCATTCAATATAGCATCTGCACTTAAATAAAAAGCATTTAAAAAATACAAAATACTTTTCACCTTACACTCATCCTTTTTCAACTCATTCCGTTTCATATTACAATTTAAATGGTTATTTTAGCTTCCATTGTAATACTGAAAGAATCAGCAAATGTCAATTAGACAATGTATCCACAAATGTTTCAGAAGTAGAATATTTGTGTGAACAGGCTGCGCGCTGTAACCACATGCCTACCGGTGCTAGTACGTGAGACAAAAGCAGGGTTACATCTAATGGGGGTTACAAAACTTCCAATCACCTACACAATGTAAAGCCATCCGCCAAAGTGTTTGGATTTAGTCCAAAACACCGTTCCCTCTAAATTTAGGAAGTTTTTATTTTAAAAACTACATTGTTTTGCTGCAATTTTAAAAAAAAAAAAACATCCAGCAAAAATAGTGGTGTAACCTTCACCCCTACATTAAAAAAAGCTTACTGTCCAGGATAAGCAAGGGGAAACAAATCCCTATTTCATCTACATTTTCCAGCTAAACACATAAGACGTGTATTTGTGTCAGTAGTATTATTTAGAATAACTAAACCTTTAATGTTTTTTTTTTCTATATTACTTTGCCCTTAAAGGGGTTGTCCAGGCTTCGTGCTCTGCTGTCCCTATGTGACCACAGACTTGTGAATCCTCACAACGCAAAATGCACATTGTCAAGAATCGCCGATGCCGGAAGCGTGACCACAAGTATGCCATTTGTGTACATGCTGTTACATGCCGACTAGATGTGCACAGCCTCACTCAATACAAGTGTATTAAGTGAGGGTAAACAAGTCAAGTCGGGATGTGGCTGGAAGTATGGAAATCACATACTCGCGGTAACATGACTAGCCCCTCCCGAAGAATCCTGACAGCATGCACTGAACGTGCTGTGAGGATTCACAAGTCAGCAGGTCCTCAAACTATTTCTCCACTAAAGAGGTGCACAGCTTAGGAGACAGAAGGGCACAGCACCTCGTTGAGTCCAGACAAAGAGGAGGGCATGAATCCAATAGAAAGAGTAGCCTTCAATTTCTAGAGAATCCATATCCCAAGCAGTGTGCTCATTCAGGTGTATAATCCGATCACCTCTAAGAGGGTTTTTTTGAGCAATGGGTGGGAAATCTAAAGACCTAGACCTAAGCGATTTTCTTAAGGGCCTTGAAATTTTAAAATACTATAAAAGGTTTAGTTACAATTTAATGATTTAATAAATATACATTTATACGCTTTTTTTACTTTCATTATGATTCTCTCATCTCAGTCTCTATCCGTAGAATATGAACCTACAGCTTTCCTAACAGTTTACTGGTCTGACACAGATCTTACCTATACTGACCAACAGGGACGAATCCTATCCATTCACTGTAGGATGATTTGCATTTAATATTCATTGGGACACAAGATTGGAAAGAGACAGCAAATTACTCAATATTCTAAAGAGATAATAGCCAAGATGATTCTTATCCAAACGTGAATTTATGCCAGATCTAGGAAACAATCATCTAGTCTTTTGGAGCAAAACACAACAATACTTTCGTTATTAGTAAAACCTATTTGACTATACAGACATCCATCAATAACACACCAACCAAAGAAATCCAACAAACCTACCTTCTTCTCTTCCTTTACTTTTGGTGGCTTCTTCTTGGTCTTCCTTTCCTCCTGTTCCTGGTCTGAGGTGATAGCTGGGTTATCTATTCCACCCTTCCAAGTGTCAACTGGAGAAAGAAGCGGGTCTTCTTCACTTGGCCTGTGTTTTGGTTTCCGTTTTCTGTCCTTTCCAGTCATGGTGGTAAGTGCCTCTTCATCACTGGCATCGGAATGGGTTCGCCTATACATGTACGATTTCGGCTTGCTGAATAGCGTTTTTGATTTGTACTTGTACTTTGATGGCCTTCTCTCTCCCTGTCTTGAATTTCTGTCAGTGATTCCATTCTCTTCATCTCCTTGTGCATTAGGAAACAAATGATGCAACTTATGAATGTGGTTCTGGCCATCATCTGGATCTGCATACAGGTCATTAATGAAATCTTTGGACCTTGGTATTGTGTCAACTGGCTCTACGTAGTTATCGGACGAATCGGCATCTTCAGGGTGTACCAATGGGTATCGAGGCGATTGCTTCCTTGGGTTTTTGCTAATGCCGGCTTCAATAGCTCTGACAAGATTTGGGTCTAGCCTATTCACCTTAGACTTGGGTCCACCTGGTTTAGGTCTTATTGGTGGAGGCACTTTATGGTTGCGCTCATGATCGTGGCAATTTAATGGTGTACTGTGTGAAGGATACTCGTTCCCTTCATTGTCCAAATTACACTTTGGCAATAGTTGCACGTCATCCCCGATAGGGCTATAAGGAGGTGGTGCTTCTGTATCATCCTCTGAATCGGGGTAGCAGCTGTAGGCTGGCGAGTTTCCACGTGGTGAATATGGAAAAACATCTTCACATGGTTGACTTGCCTCTCTACGACTCTCTGCCAAATACGAATTCTCAATAGAAGTTTTCTTTTCCAGAACATCACTGAAAAATGGCGTGAAAACCTCAGTCTGGCGGTGGTATTGAGAAAGAGAATATAAAGCTGTGAATTTTGCTGAAATTTCTGTAGCAATGTGCTCTCCTTCAGTCATTAGTTCTTTGATGGCTTCATTCTCAAAGAAGTCTGCTTGGCTGTCCGTTACCGCCACTAGCTGAACAGGAATGGTGTCCTGAATTTCAGAAAGAAAAGCACGCAGCATTCCCATAGATGCTTTCCGCTTGGCTGAATAAATAAGAATGTATCCATGCACTAGTTCATCTTTTCTAACTCCAATTGAGGAGTGATATGACAAAATGGTTATCTGAATCCTTCTCCGTTTTTCGCCAATTATTTTATCCAGCATTAAAGAGTTATTTTGGCCTGGCTGAGCAGCACTACAAGTGCGGGACTCCAGAAAGGGGGAAAGAATAAGATCAACACTGAAAGGATCCCCACACATGGCACACATAACAATTCTTAAATCTGCTTCTGAAAGGTCTTTAATTGCAGGAACAGGACTGGCAATATCAGAGTTGTGCTTGACAGACTCTAGTACTCCTCTAAGCGCTTGTTTGATTTGGGTCTCATTAAATTTACGAGGATATGTGCCAGTTGGCACATCCACAAAGGGACACTGGAGCTTATTGGCCAATTGCTGCCCTTGGTGCCTTAATATCGGCATGTTTTTACTGACGCTCTCTCTCTGGTTAGCCAAAATTAATGTAAATGGAAGGTTAGCAATATCCTTATCTCTTCTTGCCTGAGCTTCACATCTAATTTTCCCAATGCAGTCACCTATAAAATTAAGTGACTCAATTGAGCTAAACACACAAAAACAGCCATGTGGTTTAAACCCAGGAGTCCATAATTGGCTGAAAAGATATGGGGAATTGGCATCCACAGCTCTTAGTTCTAATTCATAGATTTTTCCATCCAAGGCAAATTCATCATCTGTTGACTGGGTCCTAATCTCATTGGCCATCTCTTGAGGAAGGTTGTCTTTGCCAAGAATGAGAAGGTTGACCTTGTCGAGATTGGTTCCATCCTGATACAAGTTCAAGCGGCTAAGATTCGACTGTAAGAGACTGTTAGCAAGTATTTGCTCTACTTTTATGTCCATACAACTTTGGACACTAAGACAGGTTTCCTTAGTTGGATGATAAACAAACCCTATGTGCTTCAGAAGAAGAGATTCTCTGTCAGTCGCGAGCTTCTGTAAAGCTTTGTATCTTGGTTCTTCTCCAAGAACGGCATTTATTTCAGTCATTTTATCAGTGCTTGGGGTAGCATTAAGATCTAGGTCATAGAATAGCTCAGAGTGCTCAAAAAGCATCTCTTGAAATTCTTCTTTGGCTTTTTCAATGATCTCTTGCTGGTGTTTACGATATACCTCAAATCGGTCAGTCTCGTTGATAAATTTATATGCCTCATCCTCCAAAACAAAACACATCACTTCTTCCCAAGGTTGACCAGGCGAAATGAATGGTATTTTTTCAAGGGTTTTTTTGAATTTGGCTTTCATTTCCAGTCTCCTCTTCTCAGAAACCAAGTGTTGAACATGGCTTTGATAAACTTTCTCAGAGTCTAACGTACAGAGAAGATCAAAAGGAACCCGTCGGTCAGTTACTTTGTCAATATGATCTGACTGATCCCAAGGGGTTTTATCTAGCATTACAAACCATAGGCTAAATTCAGGCTTGTTCTCTAGCACTTGAAGAGCATCTGTCCAACTTAGGTTTTCTACCTCCTCAAGCTTTGGCAGTAATGTATTGAGTGCTCTTGGTAGCGTTTTAAGATATTCCTCCTTTCTTTTTCGAATGTGCTCCTGTTTGAGCTGATCTATGTGTTTAGAGAATGTGTTTTTAGCCTTCAGTGTTCCCTCTAAATTTATGTAATTTTCATAATCTGAATGGTTTTTTAATTTATTACTGATAGTTTTCCAAGTTGCGTGGTAGTCACGCACAGTTTGTACAATAAGCTTTTCGAACTTATCAGTAGCAGATGCAACAATTTGTCTATGTGTTTTGAATGCCTCCAGGTAAGGGATAATCTTGGGTTTTCCTCTTGTTTTGTCCAACATTTGCACTAGTGCTGTGAAACAAGTATCAACATTTATATTGTTCCTGGCTGAGGTTTCTACGACAAGTAAATTTTTCTTATTCGAGGCAAATCCTTGGACTTCTCTTAAATAGTGGTCAACACACTCATCACACTTTGTGGCGGCAATGATAATGGGCTTCTTTGCTTTTACTACTTGCGCATAGAGGTTATTAACAAATTTTAACTGATCATCGAACTTCCGATTGCATCCTTGGCTAACGTCAATGCATAGAACAAAACCATCTATAGTCAGCTTTCCTTCAGGCATTTGCTTTTGCTCAAAGTCCATCTCCAGGCCAAGCTGGTCTGTGCAAATGTACATTAATTTCTCCGCAGATTGAATCTTTGAAGCTGCTGCTCTCTTAATGTAGGGCTGAAGGTTTGTACTACGATGCGGAAGGAAAGTCTGATCATCTATGAACTCTGTCTGTTCAATAATATGATGCTTGCAATCAACCCCATCCTCTCCTACCTGCGTTACGTCACCCCAATACAGAAAGTGATCATTGTTAACAACACGGCCACCAAAGTCAATTGTGCTAAGGACAGAGGTGTGTTCGTGATAATATTCGTCAGCTTTTGGGCGGACATATCGATTACATAAACACGATTTTCCAACACCACAGTTGCCTTTATCCTTTTCGGTTCCGGACAATCCTACCACGCTAATGGTGTATGACGGGGGGCGCGGCTCCTTATTCTTTGCCATCATCACTCCCCTCTCATCCTTTTCAGCACATCTAGATAGCAGGGCATACTTTTCATTCTTAATTCCCACGTGAGGTCTTCAGATTTTCTCAAGAAACCAGGCAAGGTGCTCAACTCCTTCTCTTGTTCTCCATTAACATGATATATTCTCAAACCTGGTGGTGCATGGCGTTTCTGTAGAAGCAAAGTAGAGATATATTACAAGTCAGGTCTACTTGTAGGTCACATATATATAAATTCTATATACATAATCGCACATAAATACTTAAAAATAAAAATATATCACAATTGGGCCTAATAAACTACTTACAAAAAGTAGCAAAATAAATGCCTTAAAACGGGTTGTACTGGGAATAACTTTCCTAATGTCAAAAAAGCGTCTCAACACAATGCTAACTAACTTTGTAATTCACACTATCAAAATAGCTTAAAACTGCCGAGATTCTGAATCTGTCACATGAACCCACCATCTCACTTTCAATCCTGCCGTAGATCACATGCCATACACTGTACATGTGATTTGTGTTTGCTTGGTCATTTCCTCCATCAACATGTTTAGCTCATGTATGAAGTACGGTAATACCGCGTATGTGCTGTTGTGAAAAATGGCAACAGACGAACAAGGAAAGGGATGGAAATAACGACGACACTGGGAAAAATAAAGCAGAGGCACTGTTCGTGTGGGCAAGGCAATGTACGGCACATCATCTGAGATAGGAACAGAAAACTGGCTGGTGGGGTCACATACCGGGAACCAGAAACTCAGCAGTATTAAGCAATTTTCAAAGATCGCATAAAAACTTTATATTTAATATATTCAAGATATTTATATCCAAGTTATTCCCATGTTCATAGGAAGGCTCTGGAGTAAAGGTGCATTTACACTGCAATATTATTATGAACGAATGTTCGCAAGACCGCTCGGGGTCACTATAATCTTGTAGTCTTAACAGGCTGACGAACATCTGAACAAGCAAACTCTCCTTCGTTGGCTAAAAATGATCTTTTTTGCTGCACAATCATCGTTCTCGACAAGACAAACAGCATCCTAAGTGCACAAAATGGTCCATTACAGATCCTTCGGCGCACATCGGGAGCTGAGTCTGTTGGTGAAAAATAACCAACGATCAGCAAGTTGTGCCACCGGTCATTAGGCGTAAACACAACTTAGGGCCTTGTCACACATAGCGACACACCAGCGATCCCGACAACGTTATACACTTGTCAGGATCGCTGGTGTGTCGCTACATGATTGCTGGTGAGCTGCCAAACAGGCAGCTCAGGCAGCAATCAGGACAGCGACACTGCGGGTAACGTCGCTTAGTTACCCACAGTGTACGTTGGATACCAGCCGTCTGGTGCAGGGAGCGGGTAACCAAGGTACACATCGGGTTTCCAGGCGCTGCACAGCGCCTGGTAACCCGATGTGTACCTTGGTTACCAGCTCCCCTGCAGCAGCGCACTTGTATCCAATGTACACATCGCGTTTCCAGGCGCCGCCCGACGCCTGGACACCCGATGTGTACCTTGGTTACCAGCTGATCGCTGGTCTCCTGCTTGCCACACGCAGCGATGCGTGCTGGCCAGCAGGAGACAAACGATCAAAAAAATGTCCAGGACATTCAGCGACGATCAACGATACCCAGCAGGGGGGCTGATCGTCGCTGAATGTCACACACAGCGATATCGCTGGGGGAGATCGCTGTTGCATCACAAAACTAGTGACTCAGCAGCGATCTCGCTAGCGAGATCGCTGTGTGTGACGGGGGCTTTAGAGAGGTCACCAATGACCAGTTTTTGCTCTTACCGTATTTTATTCCTGCTACTCCCCTGAGTATTCTGTTTTGTTTTTTCTTTATTATTCACCATATTTTTTTTAGTATTATTTATTGCTAATTTTCACAGTCCTTACCAGGGGGTCTGACTCACAGGATTGTTTGGGGTATGTCTTTAGGCTGCTCTACTCCTTTCTAAAAGGCCATAAAAGATAAAAAAAAAAACAATACTAAGGGGAGCTGCAAGAATAAAGTAAGAGAAAAAACTGTCCACTTTTCAACCAGGTGACAAGACTTCTTTAAAGAAGAGATGCCAAGTGAACAGGAACAGATTTGACTTAAAATACTTGCTTATATAGCACCATCAGAACACTGCACTTTACAGACATCGTCATCACTGTCCCTATTGCGGCTCAATCTGCATTCCCTATCAGTATGTCTTTGGAATGTGGGAGGAAAGCGAAGAACCCAGAGGAAACCCACACAAACACGGGGAGAAAATACAAACTCCTTGCAGATGTTGTCCTTGGTCGGCTTGCGTTCCCCTTACATGACATGCACACAGATAAATGGCAGCCAGCAGGACTGTAGGGTGTACTGGCTAAAAACTGCCTTAAAGTAAAAGGCCTTTACTGAAGTGCTCAAGGGTCATCCAGAATGTATCCATGAAACAGCGAGGAATTATACAAATAGAGGAAATAATCCTGAGTGGTCCAGACAACGAACGCCACGAGTTACTAATCATCTAAGATTCTAATGAGTAAATTAATTAATGCCCTAATCCCAACAGACAAAGACGATTAAGAGTCCAAATATAGAAATATCACCTGTTGCTTCATTTTTTCTCACACAATGAGCCTGGGTCTATCGTGATAATGCAAGGGCCTCAACCAGAGATATTAAAAAGTCCACCTCCTGAGACGGGGACATTACCAGAGCTCCCTCGTTGTATGGGATAGGGCAGAGCGCCCCAGGCTGCAGCATCACTAGGGGCCTCCAAAAAGAGATTATCTAAAGGACACCCACCAAGAGGACCCTTATTGATATCAGTTATTAGAGCTTATGGACATAAGATAGGGGGGCTGACATTTTAGACAAACCTCTATGACCTAACAGTTCTAACAGTCAACCCAAAGACGTACTGTATATCACGGCCCCTCAATCATTCTGGGTTAATGAGAAGCTTCCCCCATCGCCAGGCTGGATTCATCTTAAGGTGGGCTTCTGTCAGCCATGCAACAATCGGGCGAGTCATGTCCACATAAGGCTGACGTGACTGGTTCCATATGTAGTGCTCAGACGGGTGCAGAAGCTGCCTGCCAATATAAGCATTAATATAGTAGAATCTCGGCGAACAATGGTCAGTTTGTATTAGGTCCATAGCACATGAACCGAAAATAGTTTTGCCCAAAGTTTTTAAAAAGTACCGTATACGCTTACATCAAAGGTCAGATTAAAAGGATCGTTTAGGTAATAATCTTCGGTAAAGTGTAAACATCCACTCACACCAAAAGTGGGATAAGGCTATGTTCTCACGTCACGATGAGCTTTATGTGAGTTTTTGATGTTGCAGATTTTGTGCACCTATTATGTGAATTCAGTTACTTGTGTTTTTTTACATGTGTTTTTATGGCATTGTTTGTGTCTCTTTTTGGTGCGTCATGTTTTAAATAAAGCTGCTTAGTTTTTGATACTTCCTGGTATTTAGCTTTGATAAAACTTTATTGACACATTTGTGTGTATTACAAACAGCAGAAATGTGCTAAAAACGTACATGCATTTATTACCTGCAGATTTTCTACATATAACGCAAATCTATGGGGAAAATCTGCACATAAAACTCAACATACCCACAAGAGATTGCACAACCCCACGCTTGGCCCTGATAAAATAAAAAAGCTTATACTCTCCTCCAGTGCCGGCGTTTTTCCCGTGGTGTCGGCACTCATTCCCAGGGCTCCCATGCTGTTATGACACATGTGCCCGGCGCCCAATCAGAGCTGACCTCACTGGCTCCACCTTCGTATGAATTGAACATGAAGAGGAAGTCAGGGATCAGCTGCAGCCTGGACTTCCTTTTCATGTTCGATCTGTCAGAAGGCGGAGACAGTGACGCCAGCGCTGATTGTGCGCCATGGTCACGTGTCACACCGCTTCATAGCCCTGGGAAGAGCGAGTATCAACACCGCGGGAACAGCACAGGAACGGGAGGAGAGTTTAAGCTTGATTATTTTATGTGGGCCGAACATAAAGGGGTGGTCCTCTTAGTGGAATATCCCTTTAGTATGTCGTGGATTTGAAATACGCACACAGCAAGTCAGTTTACGCAGAGTAAAAAAAAAACCAACAAAACAAAAACACTGCGGTCATGAGATTTCTCTGAATCCTATGCACATACCTGATCAAAGTTCTACTAGTCCAGCCCAGCCCCTCACGTGGTCTCCACTGGTCTGTAGTGATGGCGCCCAGTGACCACACTCACTGCATCAAATCACTGGCCTTAGCAGTGTACCACGTAATGTGCTGCAGTGAAGAAGTCCAGGACATCATCGAGACAACACAGACCAGCAGGGAGCACAGGTCATGGTGGCGCATACATTAAGCAACTCACACATCTCATTAATTTAAGCAATTTCCTCTAGGCCTGATTAGCTAAATCAGAAAAAGTATCAAAGTAAATTAAATTCTTTTTAAGGGTTAGGTTTATGTAGGAGTAGGACTTTAGTTCATTGTTCAAGGTGCATTTCCATGAGTTGTGTGAACACGCCTTTACAGATCTATTCCTTTTTGAACAGGCCGACTTTTCCGATAATGACTCATGAGACAAATGGATTGTACAGTGCTGCAGAATATGTTGGCGCTTTATAGAGAATATTAGGACAGCAGACTGTGGTGCCAAGCGTTTAACCTCTTCACTCCCACCGCACTCCTTAAGATGTCTAAAGTATCTCTGGGGGATTTCTTCGAGCAAGTATGCTATGTGCTTGTAAGGCTTCTTATTTGACTTTTTGGGCTTGAACAATGCACTTGATGCCTCTTGTATTAGAAAGCTAGAGGAAAAAAAAAAACTACAGCGCAACCACAAAAGGGGCCATTCTTTCTCCTTGGCAGTTCACACCGACCACTCGAATGACCTTACAGACAGCAATTCACCAGCTTTGTGCTGGTATAATTGGCGCAATGTGATGTAATTACTCATCCAGAAGTTCAGCAATATAAGAGCCTGCCATGCGCTGGGCAGCAATGCAAAAGTCACCCAATCGCCAACCATCCATTACATCACCAAATCCTTTTTTCCCACTAGGTCGGAGTCCCTTACAGGCCAGATCCACAACATTAACCTAATATGCAATGGCGCGCTAAGGGATATGGACTCCTTCAGGGGCATTCTTTTTTTATTTATTTTAAGTGTTTATGGTGCGAAATCATTTATGCAATAGGTTTTATTATTAAACATTTGGGCAGTTTTGCTTCTACAGCCTCTATGCATCACAGTACATAGGAGGCAACTTAGACACAGTACATAGAAATCCAAATTACCCTCTAATTGCCACTGTTCATGTACAGCAGCCACATGTCCTCATGTTACATAACCAACACCCAAGGGTTACTGATCAAATGGGTTTCCCCTTTTTATTTAAAAAAAAAAAGTGGATCCTTTCAATGGCGCTCATGTAAAATAACAATCAGATAGCACACACCCTCCAAGATCCAGCACCAGCTATCGGCCGCTGTTCCAGTCTCTGCAGCGGTGATTCACACTGACATAGATCACCGCTGCAGCCAGTCACTGAGCTCAGCAGCTCGTGCCATTTACATCAACAGAGCCAGTGACTGAATGGTCCTACAAATTCAATAACACAAAAACTACTGATGTGTAAATCGACTGAGAAAAAAAAATGTGCAATGCTCAATCATATACAAATACGCTATCAGGGCGTGATAAGATGGAGAAATAAGTCTCCACCTTCTCCATTGTGTCAGTGCGCAGAAATCGGACTGCACTACAATGTCATCCAGGTGCAGTCCAATGTTTTCCATGCACTCATTGTCTTGCATGGCAAAGTGCATACCGAGTATCTGATCAAATTCAGACATGCAGAGATTTTTTTTCCTCGGACAGGCCCTGTCCAAGGAATAAAAATCAGACGTGTGCACTGCCCCATAGAATAACACTAGTCCGCATGCGATCTTGTGTTTTGTCAGATCAGACTTGGACCAATTAAACAGCCGTCAGAACAAGCCCTTAGGAAAGAAAAATCAGAGGGAGTAGCAGAGGACCACTGAAGGGGGAAGATTTCTGATGTTGTTACTTTTGAGTGCTATAGTTGGGGAATACTTAAGTAGAAAACCCCTTTAATTACTTGAATGCAGCCATCAGGTGTCACTGTGGCACTTGAAAACTGCAGTCCGCACTCCTGTCAGTTCCCGATTAAAAAAAAATAGTTTTTGCTAATGTTACTGCTATGGGAAGAAAGGGAGTAAAAGCAGAAGGGCAAAAATGAAAAATCACCTATTCCATAAAAGACTAACTTTTCCGTAGTCATTATTTAGCTTAGAATATCAGTCAGGAGCTAAGACATGGGTGATCTGTATGTTAGATGTGACTGTCCGTCTAACTACTGCAATACATACCAACCAGAGCTCAGATTTCAAATTTTTTCAAGGGTTTCTCCCATCTTCATAGATGGATAAAAACAAGCCCTTCTGCAATTTACTACTTATTAAAATTTGCAGTTGCTCTTGAGATAGTAACACATTTTATTTTGCTTACAGCTTTTTGCCTAGGAGATCGACCACTACTGTGGTCTACGCAGAAGTAGGCCAGAATTGGAAGATAGCAGTGAACTTCAGATATCATGGCCAGCGTCAAAGCAGCGCTTACAAACTCAACAGAAAAGGGCATGTTCTGCTGTCAAGAAACAGTGGTCGGTCTCCACGGCAATGAGCTATAAAGATAAGCGTTAAGGGAACTGCTCATGTCCGCAAATGCTATTAAACTGCAAATATAAGAGTTACGAGATTTTCAGCCCATTTTTTAGGGCTAAAAGTCCCCCTCTCTGCATATATGCGAGTCATATACGGGGGTCGGCGGGGGTGTCGGATCATACTCACCCCTCCGCCGGCGCGGTCTCTGCAGCCCGCCTGCTTCTCCCACGATCTCCGGCTCCTTCCTGCAGCGGTCACATGGTACCGCTCATTAAAGTCATGAATATGCACATATTCATGACTTTAATGAGCAGTACCACGTGACCGCTGTAGGACGGAAGCGCTGCGGAGACGCTGCAGAGAGTGACGCGCCGGCGGAGGGGTGAGTATAGCGATATTTACCTGTCCCCGGACCACCGCTGCGCACTGCTCCCTCGTCCGACTCCTCTGGCTGTGAATGTTCAGGCAGAGGGCGCGATGACGTGGTTAGTGCGCGCTGCGCGATCTGCCTGATCATTCACTGCCGAGGACCCGGAAGAGGGAGCAGTGCGCAGCGGTGGACCGGTCCGGTGACAGGTAAATATCTCAGGTGCCGGGGTCCTGAGCGAGCGGTGACACCGGCACCTGTCCCCCATAGCGCGCCAGTGTCACCGCCTGCTCAGGACACCAGCACCTGGCCCCCAGCGACGAGAGGTGAGTATGTCATTTTTTGCAGCAGCACGGCAGCATAAGGGACGTATACTATGGGCCATAATCTGTGGAGCATATGGGGGCATAATCTGTGCAGCATATGGGGGCATAATCTGTGCAGCATATGGGGGCATAATCTGTGCAGCATATGGGGGCATAATCTGTGCAGCATATGGGGGCATAATCTGTGCAGCATATGGGGGCATAATCTGTAGAGCAGGGATATTGGGGCATGGGCATAATCTGTGGAGCATACGGGGGCATAATCTGTGGAGCATACGGGGGCATAATCTGTGGATCATACGGGGGCATAATCTGTGGATCATACGGGGGCATAATCTGTGGATCATACGGGGGCATAATCTGTGGATCATACGGGGGCATAATCTGTGCAGCATATGGGGGCCTAATCTGGAGCATATGGGGGCATAATCTGTGGAGCATATGGGGGCATAATCAGGGGAGCATATGGGGGCATAATCAGGGGAGCATATGGGGGCATAATCTGGGGAGCATATGGGGCATAATCTGTGGATCACACGGGGCATAATTAGGGGAGCATATGGGGGCATAATCTGCGCAGGCAAAATTGGTACGGGGCATAATCTGTGCAGTTTATGGGGGCCTAATCTGTGGAGCATCATATGGGGTCCTAATCTATGGAACATATGGGGGCATAATCATTTTTCACCCTAAGCTTATACGCGAGTCAGTAAGTTTCCCCAGTTTTTTGTGGCAAAATTAGGGGGTTAGGGGGGGGTCGGCTTATACACGGGTCGGCTTATACATGAGTATATACGGTAATCGGCAGGCACATAGCATTAGCATCCGACCGCCTTAATGAATGTGCGGCTACTGGGAGAAAATTATCTTTATTCCTCCTGGGAGCAGCCGGCTTTCAGTGGTAAAAGGTGTGCATCAGCGCTCAGTATACCATTAAGCAACCCCAGCACTTTGCATCTGTGCAGAGCCGGCTGTCAATCGAAATGCTGGAGGTGCTTACAGCCGCCAATCACATTGCTGTGAGCAGTGACAGTACCCGCTGCGGGGTATGCTTATGACTGAAAGCAGGTGGCATCCGGGAGCAACAAAGTTCGTCCACAGTAGCATTGTAACACTATTAACCTAGGGTTAACCCTTTATCTGCAGGTTAATAGTATTTAGGGACATGATAGGCTTCCTTTAATATCTTAAGAATGGCAAAAATTCAGATATACGCTTAACAGCTTTAAGGGAAACAGTTTTGTAACCCTTTAAAAGTATAAACCATGTTTGTGGCAGCAGTAATGTAGTAGTCGGTTGTGCCTGCGGGCAGTCACACTGGGTAAGACAGACCTTCACACTCCCATGCCAAGTAAGAAGAAATGCCAATACGCATGAATGTGCAAAATCCACGCCAGTGTGAGGCTGGCACCGTCAGACCAGGCCGATTCCTACTCCAACATCAACCTCATGAGGCCATCTCTTGTCTAAAACGGGTCATCATAAGAGCTCGGCTGTCAACTTCTGTAGCACCATACATGACATCAACGAGTCTGATTTGGTCACAATAGACTAGGACTTGTTATAGGAGATCGCTCCTGTACTCGAGGCCTGATGGATCATACATTCAGCATCTGTCACCAGAGGCCAAGAATATTTTCCAAGAAAAGCTCAAAATTCACATAACGCAGGTGTCAGATTATTTTAGCTGCTTACTTGGCTCTCAAAAATAGAGATCTCATCAGCAGTGTATTCCCAGCAGTAATGGCTTCTTATTCATTAGTGGCGCCCATTCCTCTATGACTCTTGCCGACTACATACAAGCCGATGCATCGGCATTGCAGCCATAGTTATATCAGTATCCTGCTTTTCACTTTTTTTTTTTTTTTTTTTTTTCTTCAGTCTTTCACAACCAGGGATATTTTTTTGAGAAGTTGCATTCTCAAGGCACACAAACTGCCTGTGAGGGCTCGTGCACACGACCGTAATAACAGAACAAGAGCCAGCCATCGTTTCGACAGATAGCACTCGTCCTCATGTTATTCTATAGGGACGTGCACATGTGCAATTTTTTTTCTTGGACCAGTCTGATCCAAGGGGAGAAAAAAAAAAAGTCGCAGAGTGCATGAGTAGCCTACAATAATCAGATGACACTCAGCCATTCATATCTACGAGTCCATGGAAAACATGGGACAGCGCTCGGATGACAACCAAGTGTGGTCTGATGCATGTAAAAGATGGGGAAACTTTCTCCCTCCACAACTGAGAAATTCACATCACACTGATCACCCTCTGATGAGACCCTGATCAGGGTGCGATTAGCCTAAACTGGACCAATTTTCTCGAACGAGAGAAAAACTGCTGGTGTGACCCTAGTCTAATATTCAGCAATGATATCGGAAGCTAATGGTGCGCTAACATTTTATAAACACGATGGGTAATTTTTCTCATACAAATGCAGAGTAGTTCTTACTTTTTATTTTTTAATAAGGTATGAAGAGTTCGACCACGAAGTGTTTTTCATAGCACACCTAGTTCTGGGAATATACGGCTCAGTGTTCCTATTAGGAGGCCAAAGGTGGGATCTTTCCTGATCCGACAAGACATGATCAAATCCTATGTTTACCCGAAAACATACAACTTCCCTATATACCAATATTATGGCTGCATGTTGTATGTGGGGCTAATGTGAGCGGAACGTGGCCACAGACAGAGCACTTTGCATTTTATACTGCCTAAGACCTCATTCACACATCAGTATTTCATCAGTATTTGTATGCCAAAACCCAGAAAAGGCATCAATCTTTCAATTATACCTTTTCCCTTTAAGTTCCTCTCCTGGTTTTTCGCATGCAAACATAGATGAATTACTGACATGTGATAAAGGCCTTAGTTGCAGTTCTGCATGAAGTTTATCCACGTCCCAATGCAGAATCTGATGAATGAAATTGTGGGATAATAAAAAGTGAAACATGTCAATATTCTACCAGCTTTATAATAGCACCTGTTGCAGATGTGAACTGGGCCGAAAATAAATTTTCAGTATTAAATATCACTAACAAAAAAATTAAAAACATAAACTGAATACATAGACACTCAATCGGTCAATCATATATACAAATCATGCCGGGAGTAAGGGTGCACTTATACTGGCAGATCGCAGCTGTTAAAAGGATTGTCCACTACTACCTCTCCCCCCAGTAAAATAATCCAGTGCTGATCCAGCGGTGTTGACACTGGCTCTCCTGGGGATCGCATGACATTATGTCAAGTGATCAATGTGGACAATCAGTGGCCGCTTCACATGCCCGCAACTTCGAATGAATCTCATACATCCAAACGAAGCGAAAACTGTGGCAGCTCTCTCACTTCCTACGGATGACAATTATATCCGTAGAAGAGTAAAGCCAGGAGTGATTGGCTGCAGGGATTGAGTGACAATGTCACACAATCACTGGGAGAGCCAGTGCCAACAATGCTGGAACCGCACCAGCACTGTAAGGGAGCACAAGTGTTATTATTTTACTGAGGGGAAAAATAGGGGTTTGAAGGGGTTATCCGAGTAGTGGAAACACCTTTAAATTACTGCAGTCAGCTTGAAATAGGCAAATTGGTAGTCGTTTAATAGCCCGTTTAGACAGGCCGACCACAGTTCTACGCACACAGGACAATCATTCTGTGGTTAGAATATCACTGCTCTTGGCAGCACATCAACTCTTTAAATAGGATGAAATTCTGATGAGAATGATACTTCTTCTGCAAGCATAAAAAGCATTTCACCTGCATTTTGCTCGTTAATCGCCATTCCTATGAGCACCCATTCCCAACTATCGGCCAATCTAACAGTAATAATCTTTTGCCTTATGGTGTAAAAATTTAACAGTCACATAACAGCAAAGTATCTGCCCATTATCTACTACTCTTCCTGGAAAAAGTCTGAATATTAGAAAATTTATTTTCTTCATCAATTAATCCAGAGAGATCTGTGTGTGTCAATGTTTGGTGAGTCCTTTGCATGGAGAGGATAAATTATCTTTAACGGCCAACTAAAGCGGTAACAAACACAGAGTAGCAGTCACCAGGAAATCTAAAGGTTACATGAAAGACATCAACTTGGTATAACTTTGCGGGAATATAAAAATTAAAACTGCCGAACTCAAAATTTATTACCTAAACCTTTAGGAAGAAGACAAAAGTGAATACAATGAATAATGCAAACACTCCTAGGATCCCATACAAAAAGAGTCCCTGCAATCTGACCCCTCCCCATACAAGAAGGGTCCCCGCAATCTGACCCCTCCCCATACAAGAAGGGTCCCCGCAATCTGACCCCTCCCCATACAAGAAGGGTCCCGGCCATCTGACCCCTCCCCATACAAGGGTCCCGGCAATCTGACCCCTCCCCATACAAGAAGGGTCCCGGCAATCTGACCCCTCCCCATACAAGAAGGGTCCCGGCAATCTGACCCCTCCCCATAAAAGAAGGGTCCCGGCAATCTGAACCCTCCCCATACAAGAAAGGTCCCAGAAATCTGACCCCTCCCCATACAAGAAAGGTCCCGGCAATCTGACCCCTCCCCATAAAAGAAGGGTCCCGCAATCTGACCCCTCCCCATACAAGAAGGGTCCCTGCAATCTGACCCCTTCCCATACAAGAAGGGTCCCCGCAATCTGACCTTCCATACAAGAGGGTCCGCATCTACCCTTCCCATACAAGAAGGGTCCCAGCAATCTGACCCCTCTCCATACAAGAAGGGTCCCTGCAATCTGACCCCTCTCCATACAAAAAGAGTCCCTACAGTCATGGCCAAAAGTTTTGAGAATGACACAAATATTATATTTTCACATGATCTGCTGCCCTCTGGTTTTTATGTGTGTTTGACAGATGTTTTTATCACAGACAGAAATATAATAATTGCAAACATATGAGTAACAAAAGCTTATATATTGACAGTTAGAATGAGTTAATGCAGCAAGTCAATATTTGCAGTGTTGACCCTTCTTCAGGACCTCTGCAATTCTCCCTGGCATGCTCTCAATCAACTTCTGGACCAAATCCTGGCTGATAGCAGTCCATTCTTGCACAATCAATGCTTTCATTTTGTCAGAATTTTTAGGTTTTTGTTTGTCCACCTGTCTCTTGATGATTGACCGCAAGTTCTCAATGGGATTAAGATCTGGGGAGTTTCCAGGCCATGGACCCAAAATCTCTATGTTTTGTTCCCTGAGCCATTTAGTTATCAACTTTGCTTTATGGCAAGGTGCTCCATCATGCTGGAAAAGGCATTGTTGATCGCCAAACTGCTCTTGGAGGGTTGGGAGAAGTTGCTCTTGGAGGACATTCTGGTACCATTCTTTATTCATGGCTGTGTTTTTAGGCAAGACTGTGAGAGAGCCGATTCCCTTGGCTGAGAAGCAACCCCACTCATGAATGGTTTCAGGATGCTTAACAGTTGGCATGAGACAAGACTGGTGGTAGCGCTCACCTTGTCTTCTCCGAATGAGGCGTTTTCCTGATGTCCCAAACAATCGAAAAGGGGATTCATCAGAGAAAATAACTTTACCCCAGTCCTCAGCAGTCCACTGCCTGTACCTTTTGCAGAATATCAGTCTGTCCATGATGTTTTTTCTGGAGAGAAGTGGCTTCTTTGCTGCCCTCCTTGAGACCAGGCCTTGCTCCAAGAGTCTCCGCCTCACAGTGCGTGCAGATGCACTCACACCTGCCTGCTGCCATTCCTGAGCAAGCTCTGCACTGCTGGTAGCCCGATCCCGCAGCTGAAACACTTTTAAGAGACGGTCCTGGCGCTTGCTTGTCTTTCTTGGGCGCCCTGAAGCCTTTTTGGCAACAATGGAACCTCTCTCCTTTAAGTTCTTGATGATGCGATAGATTGTTGACTGAGGTGCAATCTTTCTAGCTGCGATACTCTTCCCTGTTAGGCCACTTTTGTGCATTGCAATGATGACTGCACGTGTTTCTTTAGAGATAACCATGGTTAACAGAAGAGAAACAATGATGCCAAGCACCAGCCTCCTTTTAAAGTGTCCAGTGGTGTCATTCTTACTTAATCATGACAGATTGATCTCCAGCCATGTCCTCATCAACACCCACACCTGTGTTAATGGAGCAATCACTGAAAAGAGGTTAGCTGGTCCTTTTAAGGCAGGGCTGCAATGATGTTGAAATGTGTTTTGGGGGATAAAGTTCATTTTCTAGCCAAATATTGACTTTGCAAGTAATTGCTGTTAAGCTGATCACTCTTTATAACATTCTGGAGTATATGCAAATTGCCATTAGAAAAAGTGAAGCAGTAGACTTTGTAAAAATTAATATTTGTGTCATTCTCAAAACTTTTGGCCATGACTGTACAATCTGACCCGATCCCATACAAGAAGGGTCCTGGCAATCTGACCCCCCATACAAGAAGGTCCATGCAATCTGACCCTCCCATACAAGAAGGGTCCATGCAATCTGACCCCTCCCCATACAAGAAAGGTCCCATGCAATCTGACCCCTCCCCATACAAGAAAGGTCCCGGCAATCTGACCCCTCCCCATACAAGAAGGGTCCATGCAATCTGACCCCTCCCCATACAAGAAAGGTCCCGGCAATCTGACCCCTCCCCATACAAGAAGGGCCCCGGCAATCTGACCCCTCCCCATACAAGAAGGGCCCCGGCAATCTGACCCCTCCCCATACAAGAAGGGCCCCGGCAATCTGACCCCTCCCCATACAAGAAGGGCCCCGGGAATCTGACCCCTCCCCATACAAGAAGGGTCCATGCAATCTGACCCCTCCCCATACAAGAAGGGGCCATGCAATCTGACCCCTCCCCATACAAGAAAGGTCCCGGCATCTGACCCTTCCATACAAGATGGCCCCGGAATCTGACCCCTCCCCATACAAGATGGGTCTCCGCAATCTGACCCCTTCCCATACAAGAAGGGTCCCTGCAATCTGACCCCTTCCCATACAAGAAGGGTCCCCGCAATCTGACCCCTTCCCATACAAGAAGGGTCCCCGCAATCTCACCCCTTCCCATACAAGAAGGGTCCCTGCAATCTCACCCATTCCCATACACGACCCCTTCCCATACATGACACTGAAACACTAGACCCTACCACATTCACTACTGTGCAGTCATGGCCAAAAGATCACACAATTATACAAATTTTGCTTCTCACCAAGTATTACATTTTAATCATTTATAAAAATGGATCCAGTCGACATCTGCTCTCCAGGAACTCATTTACACAGATATTTTTTATTATACACAAATGTATAATTTAATGCATAACCATTTAAGAAAACACAATTTTAAGTCATTATTGTTAGGGCTCCACAATGGAAATTCTCAGTTAATGTTTAATAAATATTTAGATGGTTATCATATTTAATGCCAGTGACAAATATACCGAATAAAGAAAACTTGGCACTCAACTTTGAGAGAAGTAGATTCCTGTTTATTGCAGTCACAATACTGGTGTAACGTTTCGGTCCATGTGGACCTTCGTCAGTCCGACTGCTTGTGAGGAAGCAACAGTATGAAAAAGAAGAGGCAGTATGCCTTCAGAGGAGAGTATCCTTCTATAATCTTATGAGCAGTATTCCCGTGGGATAGTCCCTTGTTGGGGCTTTCTTATTTTGATTCCCGAAAATGGAGAAAGGGGGCCAAAAAGGCTCTGTGCGTAACTTGGTGGTGAGGTGAAGGATCGCTGGTCTCTCTGCTCTGGCGCGGAATCCACCGCTTGTCAGGAGCATTTAACTTTTTTTGCAAAAACTTTACTTCGGAACCAATTTTTTTTATTTTCACAACTGTTAAAAGAAAAAATGAACCACAAAATTTGTTGTGCAATTTCTCCTGAATAAGCCGATACCCCATATGTGGGGGTAAACCACTTTTTGGGCGCACGGCAGAGGTCGCAAGGGAAGGAGCGACATTTGACTTTTTCAACGCAGAATTGACTGGACGCCATGTCGCGTTTGTAGAGGCCCTGATGTGTCTAAACAGTGGAAACCCATCACAAGTGACCCCATTTTGGAAACTAGACCCCCTAAGGAACTTATCTAGATGTGTGGTGAGCACTTTGAACCTCCAAGTGCTTCACAGAAGTTTATAACATAGAACAGTGAAAATAAAAAATCATATTTTTTCCACAAAAACAATCTTTTCACCCCAATTTTTATTTTCCCAAGGGTAACAAGACCCCAAAAGTTTTTGTGCAATTTGTCCTGAGCATGCTGATACCCCATATGTGGGGGTAAAACACTGTTTGGGTGCATGGCAGAGCTTGGAAGGGAAGGAGCGCCGTTTGACTTTTTCAACTCAGAATTGGCTGGACGCCATGTCGCGTTTGTAGAGGCCCTAATGTGTCTAAACAGTGGAAACCCCCCACAAGTGACACCATTTTGGAAACTAGACCCCCTAAGGAACTTATATAGATGTGTGGTGAGCACTTTGAACCCCCAAGTACTTCACAGAAGTTTATAACTCCCGGCATGAAAATAAAAAGTCATATTTTTTCCACAAACTTGATCGTTTAGTCCCCAATTTTTTATTTTCCCAAGGGTAACAGGAGAAATTAGACCACAAAAGTTGTTGTCCAATTTGTCCTGAGTACGCTGATACCCCATATGTGGGGTGGGACCACTATTTTGGCGTACGGCAGGGCTTGGAAGGGAAGGAGCGCCGTTTGACTTTTTCAAACCAAAATTGGCTGGAATTGAAATTGGACGCCATGTCGCGTTTGGAGAGCCCCTGATACGCCTAAACAGTGGAAACCCCCCACAAATGACACCATTTTGGAAACTAGACCCCTTAAGGAACTTATCTAGATGTGTGGTGAGCACTTTCAACCCCCAAGTGCTTCACAGAAATTTATAAACGTAGAGCGGTGAAAATAAAAAATCATTTTTTTTTCCTCAAAAATGATTCTTAAGCCCGCTATTTTTTTTATTTTCCCAAGGGTAACAGGAGAAATTGGACCCAAAAAGTTGTTGTGCAATTTTTCCTGAGTACGCTGATACCCCATATGTGGGGTGAAACCACTGTTTGAGCGCATGGGAGTGCTTGGAAGGGAAGGAGCGCCATTTTGTAATGCAGACTTTGATGGAATGTTCTGTGGGCGTCATGTTGTGTTTGCAGAGCCCTTGATGTGCTTAAACAGTAAAACCCCCTGCAAGTGACACCATTTTGGAAATTAGACCCCCCAAGGAGCTTATCTAGATGTGTGGTGAGCACTTTGAACCCCCAAGTGCTTCACAGAAATTTATAAACGCAGAGCCGTGAAAATGAAAAATCATTTTTTTTCTCAAAATGATTTTTTTAGCCAGCTATTTTTTATTTTCCCAAGGGTAACAGGAGAAATTAGAACCCCAAAATTGGTGTGCAATTTGTCCTGAGTACGCTGATACCCCATATGTTGGGGTAAACCACTGTTTGGGCGCACGGCAGGGCTCGGAAGGGAGGGAGCGCCATTTGACTTTTTGAAAGCCACGTCGTGTTTGGAGACCCCCTGATGTGTCTAAACAGTGGAAACCCCCCACAAGTGACCCCATTTTGGAAACTAGACCCCTTAAGGAACTTATCTAGATGTGTGGTGAGCACTTTGAACCCCCAAGTGCTTCACAGAAATTTATAAACGCAGAGCCGTGAAAATAAAAAAAATCTTTTTTTCTCAAAAATGATTTTTTTAGCCAGCTATTTTTTATATTCCCAAGGGTAACAGGAGAAATTAGAACCCCAAAATTGGTGTGCAATTTGTCCTGAGTACGCTGATACCCCATAAGTTGGGGTAAACCACTGTTTGGGCGCACGGCAGGGCTCGGAAGGGAGGGAGCGCCATTTGACTTTTTGAACGCCACGTCGTGTTTGGAGACCCCCTGATGTGCCTAAATAGTGGAAATCCCTCAATTCTAGCTCCAACCCTAACCCCAACACACCCCTAACCCAAATCCCAACACTAATCCTAACCTAAATCCCAACCCTAATTCCAACCCTAATTGTAACCCTAACCTTAATTGTAACCCTAATTGTAACCCTAACCCTAATTGTAACCCTAACACTAATTATAACCCTAACCCTAAGGCTAGGTTCATTTTGCGTTTTACCAGCCCGTTCAACACATAGCGTTGACGGGCTGGTAACGGTATAGCATAACGCGATCGCGTTATGCTATACCCGCTAGCGCAGAGGAATCAGCAGATGATTCATCTGCGCTAGCGGTGACGGAGCCCAGACGCTGCAGCCCGCGTCCGAGGCTCCGTCACTGAATGATGGCACGTCGCAAACCCATGCCGCTTTACGGCATGCGTCGCGATGCGCCCTCAAATGGCGGTGAATGGCAGCGTTAACGGACTGCGTTACACCGCGTTATACCGCGGTGTAACGCAGTCCGTCTAACGGACTGCCATAACGCAGTATGAACCCAGCCTAATTATAACCCTAATGCTAACCCTAACCCTAATGCTAACCCTAACCCTAATGCTAACCAACCCTAATGCTAACCCTAACTCTAATTATAACCCTAACCCTAATTATAACCCTAACGGAAAAATGAAAATAAATATCATTTCTATTTTTTATTATATGTCCCTAACTAAGGGGGTGATAAATGGTGGGGGTTATGTACTGTTTTTTTTATTTTGATCACTGTGATAGTTTATCACAGTGATCAAAATGTACTTTTAGAGAATGAATGAATATTTTTTTGAATTTGCCGCCAGGCAGATTCGGCGGGCGCACGCATTTTTTTTTTCCTGGATGGAGAAGCCGGCCTGAACGGAGGCCAGGGGTTGGACCGGAGGCCAGGGGGGGATTGGACCGCACGAGGGGGGATCGGAGGACATGGGACCCTGCGGTACGGGGGGGGGGGGGGGGGGAGATCGGGGGTCCCGGGACACTATTTCTCTCCCCTCTGATGTGCGATCACATCAGAGGGGAGAGAAATTTACAGGCAGGGATCGCAGCTGTTATTTCTCTTTTGCGATCGCCGCTATATGGCGATCGCAAAAGAGTGGTGACTGGGGGGGGCCCCTATTATGTTCTCTGGGGTCTCGGCTACCCCAGGCAGCCGAGACCCCAGAGAAAATCGCCCATCCACCCCGTCACCTCGCGTCACTTTGCAGCATGGCGCCGGCACCGGGGGACACCGGAGGGCCCTGGGGCCATAAGGAGGGTTCGGGGCCACAGTGGGGGTACCGGGGACCCTTTTTCTCTCTCCTCTGATGTCCGATGACATCAGAGGAGAGAGAAATTAAATGGCACTTCGTTTTTTTTTGTTGTTGTTATCGCCGTTATAGGGTTAATAACGGCGATCGCAACATCGGTGTCAGTAAAAACCGACCCGATTCATGTTCTCTGGGGTCTCGGCTACCCCCGGTAGCCGAGACCCCGGAGAAAATGCGCCTCTGGGGGGCGCTATAGGCTTTTTCCACAGCGCCGTTAATTAACGGCGCTGTGGTTTAAGTACCCTTAATGACCGCCGTTAAAAGGCGTATCGGCGGTCGTAAGTCCGGACCGAGGAGAGAGAGGTCTCGAGAGAGAGAGAGGTCTCGAGAGAGAGAGAGGTCTCGAGAGGTAGAGAGAGAGACCCCGGACAGTGTTGTCTGCATTTTCAATGATTTTCTATGGAGGCGACGGATCCGCAGGCGGATTCCGTCAAAAACGGATGCCAGCGGATCCGCCGCCCATAGGCGGCCATTATGCAAAATGGCGGATCAAAAAACGTTGCATTAGACGTTTTTCTGAAATGACGGACGCCAATTTTTTGGCGGATCCGTCAAAAAACGGACCTAACGGACAACCATCCGTCAAAATCCATCACTAATGCAAGTCAATGGGAAAAAACGGATCCGACAAAAAAAATGGTGGATCCATTTTTTTCACATTTTGACGGATTTTGACTGACGTCGCACGACTGAAGTGTGAAAGAGGCCTTAGACCCCAGTCTCTCTCACCTGCCCAATTCAGATCTCATACTTTGCAGTGATGAGAGGCAACAATGTGTCTGCAAATTGAGATTATGGTTTGGTTTTTATCCCAAGTCATATTCCAAGGCTTGTTCACTGCTTCCATTGGCGCTTCAGTTCTAGTCCTCTTCCTCTCTGAAGAGACAATTTGCACATTTCATTTCCCAGAGGAGCATGCATGGCATATACCGTAAGTCTCCTCACTGACATGCCAGGCTTGGCTTGTCACTCTCTACAAGGAGAAACGTTACCTCTTAAATAGAGTTGAGCGAATTTGTTCGGATTCGGTGCCGAATACGATCGGCATTGAATATTGATTTTGCACTATTCGTCGAACGTCATTAGAGTCAATGGGAGTAGAAATTACCAAATATGTTCAGAACCGATCATAAGACATTTATTCGGCACGAATAGGGTACCAATATGGCAAATTCAGATTCGGCGATCAAATCTGAACAAATTCGCTCAACTCTATTATTATTATACATTTATATAGCGCCATTTATTCCATGGCGCTTTACATATGAAAAGGGAAAATATAGACAGGTACAATAAACATGTGCTAGACAAGGGACACACAAGTACAGAAGGAGAGAGGACCCTGCCCGCGAGGGCTCACAGTCTGCAGGGATGGGTGAGATACACTAGGAGAGGGTAGAGCTGGTCGTGCGATGGTTCAGTACACTGAGGATCATTGCAGGTTGTATGCTTGTCGGAACAGGTGGGTCTTCAGGTTTTTCTCAAACCCCATTTCTCATGGCCTAAACAGATCTTTACACTAACCAAACTTCCACATTTACCGAGACATTTAATTACCCAATACCTTCATTTAGGAGTATACTTTATGCGCTCAGTCACTTCATACCTGTGCGCACACATACACTATCTGGTGACCATCTTTTGCAGCTTTACAAAGACTAGGTTGTTCTATAAAAGAAGGATGGACCATAGAAGAACAATACAAGCACTCAAACCTTTAGTGTCGCCCTAGTTCCACATAGAATGTAAGCCATTGTGTGCACAGCCTTCACTCCATTTGTGTGTATGTATACATTTTGTGCCACAAACTGACCTGCTCCTGCACGACTGCACACACAGAGCGGTGTATTGCCTTATAGCCTTTCTATTGAGCCCATGTATTGCGCTGAGAACTTCTACCTCCTGAAGTGAGCGTTGCAGGTAAGTGTTTGGATCACTTGGTGAGGGTCTCCGGAATAGGACTCCCACCAATATGCAGGATATTTAAGAACATCATATCTAAAAATATTATATTACATACACACACAAACACATAATATAGCTACACTTTAGAGCGCACTGTCCCAAAAGTTTGGGGGCAGGGCAGATTTCTGCTCTTTGCTTCCCACTTTCTCTCCATACAATGCGCTCTCTTGCATCACTTCTCATTATAACCAGAGATGAAGCGCAGTCACTGTGCACTGCAAAAATAAAATTGCACAGTGACTAGAGAGATCATACTGAACCGACACATGTTCAGTCGGGACTAGCCCTGCCCTTGAAATGGACGTCACAGATAACACTTTGTTTCAGGGTGGGGCAGAGGCTGCAGCAGTGACCGCCACCTCTGTCCTGATGAAGACTCGTTTGACTATTCCAGTATCCCAGCATGCACTGGGTGTTCAGAAATGAAGTGCCACCAAATTGGCAGATCATAAAAAAATAAAGCAGAGAGAGGGAACAGCAGGGACTTTTTAATTGAAGTATTGGAAAAGCTATTAGATTATTACAATAAAAAAACATTTTGGCTTAAATCAATATTAGTTTAGGACCATCCCTTTAAGTCCTTGGCTACAATTTGTTTATTAAATGTATCCTACAATTTGTTACTTGCCAAGAAATATGTTGGAGCTATAAAAATAAAGATGAATACCATTATAAAGAAGTCTGTCATGGGTTTAAGGAATGACATTACTTCTTGGCATTTCAGATTTGGATCTAAAAGGCTCATGCCCGGTTGTGACTGCATTCATAGATGTCAGTATATATCAGCCTTCCATAGATAAAACCTCTCAGCTACAGCGGTCTTCATGATTTCTTCTACCTCGCATCTTAGGTTGGACCATCAATTAAAATGCTGACAGTCTGCCCTACAACAGCACCGCGCATGTCTGGAATCTGAATCCCAAGAACAAGGCTAACATTATGCCTGTGCAGTCTGGCTGCTGATGAACGCTGAGGACTGCCTGGCATATTAAGCAGCACAATGGTCACGATTAGAGACATTCTAAGTGCATCTATCATCAGCAGCACACGGAGGGTTAAAGAGCTCAGGATCTGTATCCTTTCCGGAATCCTGGGAGTGTCTGCTCTATTCTCTATCAAATCAATAGTTGGGAGCGATTATAGTAAGCGTAAACAGCATGTGTGAACTGAGCCCAACAACAGCCTGTTCTTACTACGAAATCATATCTATTGGATTTAACAGTACCAAGTTATTTTGCAGGTTTTGCCACCTAATTTGAGAGCAGCATAACGTAGAGAGAGAGAGACCCCATTCCAACGATGTGTCACTTACTGGACTACTTGCTGTAATTGTGATAAAATCACTTATTCTGATTTATCTGCAGGAGATCACTAGACTAGTAAACCTGCTGCCATGTAGTCCAACTCCGCCCCAACCACTGATTGGCAGCTTTTTGTGCACACTGTTCATGGGCAGGAAGCTGCCAATCAGTGGTGTAGGCGGGGTTACACACAGCTCAGCATTCAGAGAGCTGCTAGATCTGCAGGAGAGAAAACAGGGATTTTATCAAAATGAAAAGCAAACAGTCCAGTAAGGGACACATCGCTGGAATCAGGGTCTTTGTCCCTAAATTATGCTGCTCCAATATGAACAGGAACAACCTAGTGACAGATTCATTTTAAAAGTAACAATTACCACCACTAATTATTATTTACAACAAGTTAGTTAAAGGGGTATTTATATAATCACACAGTACTGGGATGTCACAATAATGTCCAATCTCTAGGACCCTCGTAATTTCTAAGAATGAAGGGCCACAATGCAGATTCCCCTTCACAGTTTTTCCCTGTAGAAAGGCACCTAAATCACCGACTGTGAAAATGGCCATTATCATGTCACTAACCTTATGATAGAAAATGTGTATATCACTATTTACAGGAAATGTAACAATGCCCTGACATGTCGGCCACTACGTGTCACCCTTTTCTGTACACTGCTGTCCACTGATGGTGTCAGATGAAATCCGTCCTTAGCAACAGAGGAGCAGAGACCAAAGAAAAAGCAGAGAAAGCAGAGGCGGAGCTTAGCATCTGCCAGCTGTGAGCTGCTGTACGAAGAGCAGACAGAGCTGGGGATCCCCTACATACAGTATAAAGCTCATCCAGTGTCTCCCTCCTGTCCTCCATCTCCGTACAGACCCCCCTACACATCAATAACACTGCGCTCTACTTCTACGAAACAGCTCTGCTGCGTCATCATACACTAACCTAATGCATGTATGATGCACTCCCTCAAGATGCTGTCCCCCCTCACTCCCTCACGATGCCGTCCCCCTCACTCCCTCAAGATGCCGTCCCCCTCACTCCCTCAAGATGCCGTAACCCCTCACTCCCTCAAGATGCCGTAACCCCTCACTCCCTCAAGATGCCGTAACCCACCTCACTCCCTCAAGATGCCTGTCCTGCCCTCACTCCCTCAAGATGCCGTCCCACTCACTCACTCCTCAAGATGCCGTCCCCCCTCACTCCCTCAAGATGCCGTCCCCCTCACTCCCTCAAGATGCCGTACCCCTCACTCCCTCAAGATGCCGTAACCCCTCACTCCCTCAAGATGCCGTCCCACCTCATCCCTCAAGATGCCGTCCCCTCACTCCCTCAAGATGCCGTCCCCTCACTCCCTCAAGATGCCGTCCCCTCACTCCCTCAAGATGCCGTACCCCTCACTCCCTCAAGATGCCGTCCCCTCACTCCCTCAAGATGCCGTCCCCCCTCACTCCCTCAAGATGCCGTCCCCCTCACTCCCTCAAGATGCCGTAACCCCTCACTCCCTCAAGATGCCGTAACCCCTCACTCCCTCAAGATGCCGTACCCCCTCACTCCCTCAAGATGCCGTTCCTCCTCACTCCCTCAAGATGCCGTCCCACTCACTCCCTCAAGATGCCGTCCCCCTCAATCCCTCAAGATGCCGTCCCACTCACTCCCTCAAGATGCCGTCCCCCTCAATCCCTCAAGATGCCGTCCCCCTCAATCCCTCAAGATGCTGTCCCCCCTCACTCCCTCAAGATACTGTCCCCCTCACTCCCTCAAGATGCCGTCCCCCCTCACTCCCTCAAGATGCCGTCCCCTCATTTCCTCAAGATGCCGTCCCCCCTCATTCCCTCAAGATGCCGTCCCCTCAATTCCTCCTCCGTCTCTCACTATGCCATAACCTCAATCAATCTCTCAGCCGCTGACCAATGCATACATATTTAAAAAAAATAAATACATTGACAGCCCGATGCAAAAGAGGCAAAAAAAAAAAAAAACTTAAGGAAAAAACACTGCCTGCGTTTTCCTGAAGCACTTTCCTTAGGCGAAACCTGGCGGGTACGTCAGTGTCTAAAAGACGTTGCGTGCACACACCAGTTTTCTTTTAAATAGTTTTCCATAACACGGACCTTGTTAAATGTTCCAGATGTGCAGTTTGACGGTCCCCTATTATTTAAAGCATTACACTTAGGGTATGTTTCCACGTTCAGGAAACAGTCCGGATTAGCTGAGCGTTTGACGCTGTGCGTTGGCGCAGCGTCAAACACGCAGTGTCCAGATGTTACAGCATAGTGGAGGGGATTTCAAGAAATCCCGTCTCCACTATGCTGCAAAACACGCAGGCGGAAGACCTGCGTTTCCAGACATGCTGCACGTCTTTTCAGACCGCAGCATGTCCTAGTCCCTTGCGGCGACGCTGCGTCGCCGCAAGGGAAATAGCACAGGGCTGTGTAGCGCTGCGGTCATTCCGGATGTGTTCCGGAGGTATCCTGAACACATCCGGAATGAGCGTGCGTTCAAAAGGGGGCGGGGCTTTGGGCGGAGCGGAATTTCCGCTCCGTCCAAAGCGCTGTGTTTCCGTACCATGGAAACACAGCCTTAAAAGAGTGATGTCATATCCTAATTTTATATTATTAGCATCCTTACACAAATGAAACTACAACCTGGAGGAAGAAAACCGACTGTCTACTATTAGATGTATCTACCCTACTAGTTATAAGGGATTGTCCAATACCGGACAACAACTTCTAAATGAATCAATGGCCTTGCAGAAAAAAAAAAACAATGTACAATGGTGCTTAGAAGTTTGGGAACAGATCAGAATTTTCCATATATCTCTGCATAAATTTGACCTAAAACTACATCAGATTTTCACTAAGCCAAAAAATTAAATAAAGAAAAAAAAAGTAGAAACAAGTACCGTATTTTGCGGTTTATAAGACGCACCGGATTATAAGACGCACCCAAAATTTTGAGGAGAAAAATAGGAAAAAAAAAACCTTTCTGTTAATAAAATGGTGGTGCTTCTTACAATCCATGCGTCTTATTGCTTACCGGGGTTGGTGGCTGTGGTGAAGCGGGGTCTCAGGGTCGCTGCTGGTGGAGGCAGTAGTGAGGCGATGCTGCGGACGCCAGACTGGAAAAAAGGTGTTTTCGGATGTGCAACACTGCAGGTGTTTGGTGGTGCAGGCCGCGGTGGAACAGGGTCCCAGGGCCACTGCTGGTCTGGAGGAGGCAAGAGTGGAGTGTTGCTGCAGGCCGCCGCAGCCATTTTGTGAAAGCTTGGAGCCCCAGCACTTCCATGGTTTACTATGCTGTGTACTCTGGGAAAATGGCTGCCGGCTCATCTCCCGAGATCTCCATCTGCGCATGCACCGCCCACGGCAGCAATTTTCCTGGAGTCCACCGCATAGTAAACCATGGAGGTGCTGGGGCTCCGAGCTTTCACAAAGTGTCGGCGGCGGCCTGTAGCAACACTCCACTCTTGCCTCCTCCAGCAGCGACCCTGGGACCATGCGCCACACCGGGCAGTAAGGTATATCCACATTATAAGACGCACCCTCATTTTCCCCCCAAATTTGGGGAAAAAAGTGTGTCTTATAATACGAAAAACACTGTAAAAAATATTCGACTGATTAAATGAGGAAAATTATCCATTATCACATATCTGTCAGTGTCAAAAGTATGTGAACCTTTAGGATTAGCATAATTAGCAGATAATTTGAAGGTGAAATTAAAATTTGATGTTTTCAATCAATGTGATGACAATCAGGTGTGAGTAGGTGACCTATTTTCTTGAAAAAACAGTGACATATCAAAGTCTGATCTCAACAACCAATGTTTGTGGAAGTGTATCATGACACAAACAAAGCAGATTCCAGAGGACCTCAGAAAAACTTGATGCTCATCAGGCTGGAAACGGTTACAAAACCAACTGTAAACAATTTGGACGGCACCAAGCCAGTGTCAGACAATTTGTGCACAAATGGAGCAAATTCACAACCATTATTACTTTCCACAGGAGCGCTCCAAGAGTTAAGTACGGTATATACTATTTTGCAAGGTCACAAAGGAACTCAAGGTAAACTCTAAGAAACTAAAGGCCTTACTCAAATTAGCTAATGTTAAATTGGTGACACCATCAGTAGAACACTGAACAGCAGCACATTGCTGCCTAGCTGCAGTTTGCTTGAGGTCACACACAAGTTAGAAGGCTACTAGAACAATTTTTTGTGGACAGATGAAACCAAAATAAAGATATTTTGGTTTACATGAAAAGCTTTATGTTTAGAAAAAGAAAAAAACACTATCTGGACCAGAATAAATACCATAATTAATGGAACAATTAATTCTGAATTTCATTTGCAAATTCCAGAAGAAAACGTCAGGACATTTGTCCAAGAGCTAAATCTCATCACAATGGGGGTCGTCATGCAGAAAGAAAAAGCCACAACACACACAAGTTTGTCTACAAAAGAAGGTGAAGTAAGAATAATGTTTTGAAATGGCCAATCTTAATATTCTTTGGTTCCCTTTCTATACTTTTAGAACTTGTGAGAAAATCGGATTTCTTTTTGGGTCAAACTTGCACAGAAATCTGGAAAATTCTGAAGGGTTCACAAACTTTAAAGCACCACACTATACTAACCTCCCATGGTACTGTATCTTCTGCACGCAAATCCAAGCATTTAATCTTAAAGAACCTTGTAAAATGACAAAGTATGTGCACTGAAGGAATTCTAGAAGTGGCTACAGACACGGAAGAGAAATTGTTTCATTATGTTTTGTTTGCTGCACTCCTAGTTTTGCCTTACAAATACTTACGGTATGTAAAGTACTTCCCAAAATACTATCAAGTAAAATGTTTCCTTAGAGAACAACTATCTTTTCATTCACTCAAACTTTGACATGGATTTTTGGGGTCTAAAAAAGCATTTTTTTGGTACATTTTTTAATGCTTTGTTATGTACGGGGTGTTTCTTCAGCTTGAATTTACCTGGCAGTGCAATTTGGAGAATTTGTAGAAGCAGAAATGCTTGGAGATTACATGTTGCTTCTTTTTCACCCATGGGAAATAAACTGTACCATGTGCTATAGGGATGTTTCCCCACTGAGATTACTAAAGCTAATGCAAAGGGGTTGATTCATCAAGTTGGACTTTTTATGCACCAGTACTGATGAGTCTGCAGAGTTCAGATGTGCCAAACATTCATATGTAAGGGGAAGTCGGGAGATATACGTTTGTGACCACGATTATCTGAAATATGTATGGGCACCTTAGGCCGGCGTCACACTAGGTAGGAATACGGACGAGTGAGAGGCGTGAAAACCACGCATTACACACGGACCCATATTTCTCTATGGGGCAGCTCTGATCATGCGTATTTTTCTCGTCCGTATCTTACGGTGCGAGACACCCGAAGCATGCTGCGATTGTACGCATATTACGCCCGTTGTACACCAATGAAAGTCTATGGGTGCGAGAAAACAACGGATTACACACGGACCACACGTGTGACTTGCGAGAAATACGCAAGATGATTTCAATGAGTTTCAGGCCTAAAAACCGTTAAATGTCCATTTTGCAAGGTGGAGAGAAAGTCTAAGTTACTTACCGTTAACGGTATTTTTCGAAGTCCATGACAGCACTACAGAGAGAGGGGATCCGCCCCTTAGGAACAGGAAACCTACAGATATAAAAGGGCGGCACCTCTCCCACACATCAGTTGGATTACAGAGCATAAGAGGACATCAAGGTTAAATGGTATACAGCAAAAAATTTATGCATCACACAGTAACATTGATCAATTGTTTATTACATGTGGACTACATAAGCGGAAGAAGTGCACATAGAACCTGGGTGGGAATGTAAGGGTGCTGTCATGGACTTCGAAAAATACCGTTAACGGTAAGTAACTTAGACTTTATTCGAACGTCCATGACAGCACTACAGAGAGAATTACAGAGAGTAATAACTATTTAGGGAGGGACTACTGCCTGCAGCACCCTTAAGGGTATGCCACACTAAACAATATCGCTAACGAGATCGCTAAAAAACGTCACTATTTAGCGATCCCGTTAGCGATATTGTTCAGTGCGGCAGCTTCCAGCGACGAGCTTCCTGCTGTGATCTCGCTCGTCGCTGGAATCGCTCCGGACCCTATTTCATCGCTGGCGCTCCCGCTGGGTGAGTATCTAATCGCTGTGTGGCACCTTTTCTTAGCGATTTAGCGGTACTTTTGTACCGCTAAAGTCGTTAAGAAGATCGCTAACGGCGATAGCGTCGTTAACTATATCGCTAAATGTGGCCGCATTTAGCGATATAGAAACAATCCCGCTAGCGATCGCATTAGTATGCGTCGTTATCGTGATCGCTAGCGGGATTGTTTAGTGTGGCAGTACCTTTAGTCCGAAAGAAAGGTCTGAGGAAGCACCCAAATCTAATCTATAATGAGTGTAAAACGTGTGTGGAGAAGACCACGTAGCTGCCTTACATATCTGGTCAATCGAGACTTCTGCCCTTTCTGCCCATGAAGTCGCCACAGCTCGAGTGGAATGCGCCCTTAGCCTCTCAGGTGCCGGCTTGCCCCTCGAGGTGTATATGCCAGAGAAATTGCTTCCCTAATCCATCTGGCCAACGAGCTCTTTGTTAATCTACGGCCTTTGTTAATTCCTTGAAAAGAGACAAACAATGCATTGTCCCTTTTCCAGGGATCAGTGACTGCCAAATATTGCAGCAGACATCTTCTAACATCTAAAGTATGAAGTTTCATCTCTTTTTGATTAGATGGATTAGGGATGAACGAAGGGAGAATAATTTCCTGTGTTCTGTGGAAAGCGGAAGACACCTTAGGTAGGTATGCCGGATCCGGCCTAAGTATTATCCTGTCATTCAGGACCTGAGTGTAAGGAGATAGTCTAGATAGTGCCTGGATGTCACTTACCCTCCTAGCCGAGGTTAATGCTACCAGGAAAGCGGTCTTAAGGGAAAGAACTTTTATTGATGCTGCTGATATAGGTTCAAAAGGGGGCTCTGTTAAAGCAGTGAGAACAAGATTTAAGTCCCATGGCATGATTCTCACCTTCACTATGGGTCTCGACCTACCCGCAGCTTTAATGAATCTACTGACCCAGTAATTATTTGCGATGTTGCAACTAAAGAGTGCCCCCAAAGCTGAAACTTGCACCTTAAGGGTGCTTGTGGAGAGACCTAAGTCCAGACCCTTTTGTAGGAATTCTAGAATCTGGGTTATCGGTGTTGTGTCCCCTGCTACAACCGCCGAGCTCTGAAGAAATTTCTTCCAAATCCTAGCGTAGATCCTAGTTGTAACCTCTTTTCTGCTTTTAAGGAGAGTATTAATTACATTAGCAGAAAACCCCTTATCTGTCAGCAGCGACCGTTCAAAATCCACGCCGTCAGGTGGAGGCCCGCTACTCGAGGATGGTAGACTGGACCCTGGGAGAGCAGATCGGGAATGTCCGGCAGGACCCACGGGTCGGCTATCGACATGTTTCTGAGACATGAAAACCATGCCCTCCTGGGCCAAAAAGGAGCGATTAATATTATCCTTGCCCTGTCCTTCCTGACCTTCCTCAATACTAGGGGGAGTAAGGACAGGGGAGGGAAGGCGTAGGCTAGATTGAAATCCCACTGTAATAGAAGAGCGTCCACTGCCAGAGGGCGTTCTTTGGGATTCAGAGAGCAGAACTGTCTCACTTTCCTGTTGCTTTTGGTAGCAAAGAGATCTACTTCCGGTAGACCCCATTTCCGCACAATCAGGTCGAAGATGGAAGTCTTTAATGACCACTCTCCTTGGCTCAGGAGATTGCGGCTTAAGAAGTCCGCCTTGGTATTTTCTTCTCCCCTAATATGTAGAGCCGTTAGAGAAAGAAAGTGTCGTTCTGCTATCTGGAGTAGGCGCCTTGCCACTTCCATGAGAGGACCGGAACGAGTACCACCCTGGTGGTTGATGTATGCGACTGTGACCCGATTGTCGGAGAGCACTCGAACGTGGTGACCCTGTAGATAGACAAGGAGTTTTTTAATCGCTAGCTCTACCGCTGCTAATTCCTTCATATTAGAAGACATCTGAATTGGATCATGCTCCCATAAGCCCTGAACCATAACGTCCCCCATATGAGCCCCCCACCCAGAGGGGCTAGCATCTGTTGTGACTATTCGGGATATCTCATATTCCCAGGGAACCCCCTTAGACAGGTTTGTCTCATTCTTCCACCAATCCAGGGATCTTATAGTAGCCTGGGACAAGGATAGCTGGCCTTCCAGGTAACCACCTAGCAAATTTTGATACAGCAAGACCTCAGCTTGCAGTGCCCTTGTGTGAAATTGGGCCCACCGAACCGCGGGAATGCAGGACGAGAGGGAGCCCAAAAGAGACATGGCCTTCCTAAGCGACATGGAGGGGTTACTGGAAGCGTTTAGGACCTGGTACCGTAAGCGAATTAACTTGTCTGACGGTAAACTACAGTTCTGATTTTGTGAATCCAGAATTAGCCCTAGAAATTGCTGAACCCTCATCGGATTCAAACGAGACTTTTTGGTATTTATTAGCCATCCCAGCCGCTCTAAGGTAGAAATCGCTCTTTTCAGTTGCTCTAGGCAATGCTCTGCCGTCTTTCCTATGATAAGAAAGTCATCAAGGTAGGGGACTATGAGCATATTTGATTCACGTAAGTGGGCCATGACCTCCGACATAACCTTAGTGAATACTCGTGGGGCAACCGCCAAGCCAAAGGGAAGGGCGCTAAATTGAAAATGTCGCAGTGATTCCCCATCTGGATTGCTACTCTGAGGAAACGCTGATGCTCCATATGGATCGGTATGTGGTAATAAGCGTCTTTCAGATCTAACACCACCATAAAGCAATTTTCAAACAGAAGCTTTATTGCTGAGCTGACCGTTTCCATTTTAAATGGGTGAATAATCAGGAATTTATTGAGGGCTTTCAAATTAATAATTGTTCTAAAAGACCCATCCAGTTTACGGATCAAAAACAGAGGGGAGTAAAACCCCTTACCCGCTCTGCTTCTGGCACCTCCACTAAGACATTCTTAGCGCAAAGCTCCTGAACCTCCAACTCTAGAGCGGCCTGCTCCGATGGCGATGACCTGAGTGGGGTAACTTTAAAGTTATCCCAAGGTACCGAGGAGAATTCTAACCGCAGCCCTGTAGCTATGATGTTAAGGATCCAGCTACTGTTTGAGATTTCCGACCAGGCCGGGTAGAAGGCCTTCAATCTGCCTCCTACCGGCATTGCTAGTCATTGCGAGGGTTTTTTTTGTTTCCCTAGGTGGACCTCTAAACATAAACCCTGTACCTCTTCGCCTCTTTTCATCCCATTTGGCTCGTTCCCTGGACGACCTTCGGTAGCTGAACCTCCTTCTGCTGAAAGGTCTTTTATAGGAAGGGGTTGATAGACTGGGAAACTTTTTCTTGTCGTCCCCTGCCTTTTCTAAAAGTTTGTCCAGGACCGGGCCAAAAAGATATTCGCCGTCACACGGAATGGAGCAGAGGCGAGATCTGGCTTGAATATCGCCCGGCCAACATTTCAACCATAATGCCCTTCGTGCTGCATTAGACAGCCCTGCCGCTCTGGCAGCGATTCTTACTGAGTCCGCTGAGGAATCAGCCAGGAAAGCCGCTGCGTTCTGAATTATTGGCAAGGTCTTCCGAATTGTCCCCCTGGAGGTTCCATCTATTAACTGGGAAGCTAACTGGTCTAGCCAGACCATCAATGACCTGGCTGCGCAAGTGGCTGCAACTGCCGGCCTCAGGGCACCTGCCGACATCTCCCATGTGCCTTTCAAGAAGGAGTCTGCCTTCCTGTCTAGTGGATCTTTCAAAGACCCCATATCATCAAATGGGATGGAGGATTTTTTAGAAGCCTTCGCCACTGCTGCATCCAGCTTCGGGGCCTTATCCCATTTACCCGTCAGGGGATCTTCAAAGGGATATCTCCGTTTAAACGCTTGGGGTAAGGAGCCTCTTTTTTCAGGCTTCTTCCACTCTCTGTCTATAAGGCCTTGGATGCTACTGTTTAGTGGAAAGGATCTCCGTTTTTTTGGATCTAGACCACCAAACATCAGATCCTGTACTGAGGGCTCTGGTTTCGCCTCTTCTACCCCCATGGTGGACCTAACTGATTTGACAAATTTGTCCATCTGGTCCAAGGGAAAACAAAAACGGGTAGCGTCTTCCGTAGAAGACGAGGAGGAAGCCGAAGAGGAAGGCGAGGAGGGTCCTGACACAACTTCACCTCTATCATGGGCGGCAGGTGACTCTGAATCAGATAAAACTGGTACATTTCTACGCCTGGAAAATTCTCCGTGTCTTGAGGACGCTTTCAACTCTGCTCTTATTATCTCCTTCAGGCTTTCGGTGAAATCTGGAGTCTCCTCCGCTATCTAAAAAGGGAAGGGGCATAGGGGGGGTTTACTATGTCATCCCATGCCCCTGCCCTTCCCCTTAAAAATGCCCTACCGTCTGTTGCATGCACGGCTGGCACAACCTCTTAGGGCAAGCGTCAGGCAGAGGGCAAGCGCAAAAGGCACATTCCCTGTGCTTGCTTTTCACCGAACACTTCTTCCCCTAGTAACACAAAATGGGGAAAAAACTGTATTACTGGGTATTCTAAATCTGACGATCTCTTACCCAGATTGTACAGCAGTAGGTACCGGATCACGGGGAGGGGGCTTTTTCCCAGCTGCGGAACTTCTGCGGCTGGTGCTCCTGGCCATTGAAGAGGAGCGCTCTGTCTGCTGCTGCTGGCTCTCTGTTGCACCGAGGGAGCCTCTGCAGTGTCCATCGTAAAAAAATGGGGCAGAAGCGCTTTACCTCTTTCCTAGGCTCCTTATATCCTCCCCCGGATATCCGGATCAGCAGGTCTGGCCAGGGGTCCACCCCCTCCTACTCCCCGCCCCACGGCCCCCCCCGCACCTCCCCGCCGTCCCCACAGCAGGCGCCGTCCGATGATGCAGCCGCCAAAATTTTCAAAAACGCCGGCCGGCGTCTCACTTCCGGTTCCGGTGGTGGAGACTCTGCCCCCTTTTTCCCCCGCTCGCACGGACCCCACCATACCGATGGAGGTAAGTATAATCCCCCGCTGCATCGCCCCTCCGAGCGGAGATCTCTCCCGACCCCAGCCGCGCTGCTGCAACAGCGGCGCACGACTGAATTTTCAAAAACCCGCCGCGCCGTCCATAGCCGTGACGCGCGGCGGGAAATTCAAAACCGCCCGCCGCGCCGTCCATAGCAGCGACGCGCGGCGGGAAATTCAAAAAACCCCCGCCGCGCTATCCATAACAGTGACGCGCGGCGGGAAATTCAAAAAACCCCCGCCGCGCCGCTTACAGCAGTGACGCGGCGGGAAATTCAAATTTAAAAAAAATTTTTTTTTTTTTTTTTAAAAAAATCACGGCTGCACCCTCAAGAGGCCCCCACCATGACAGGACCACAGGAGAGGACAGGGAGAAGGCATCGGGACCAGGAGAGGGGGGGAATACTTACCTACCGGCGCTGGCTGGGAGACAGAGATCCTCTGGATACTGCTCCACCTGCTCCGCACACTGCCGTGGAATCCTACCCGGACCCACCGTGGCGCTTCCAGGGGCTCCGCACCGGCCGAGGTAGGAGATCCCCCCCGCTACCTGGGTCGACCGGCCGGCCTGGGTCCTCCTGAAGATCTTCATCTGTAGGAAACCCGTCCTTTAGGAACAGGAAACCAACTGATGTGTGGGAGAGGTGCCGCCCTTTTATATCTGTAGGTTTCCTGTTCCTAAGGGGCGGATCCCCTCTCTCTGTAGTGCTGTCATGGACGTTCGAATAAAAATACGCTGTACGGATGCCTACATGCGCTAAATACGCAGCCGCACCCTGAAAACGCATCAAATATGGATTGTTGTGCCTGCAACATTTTGGCGTAATACGGCCGTAAAATACAGTCTGTATTTTTGTACGCTGAGTGTGTCCCCGGCCTTAAGGGTATGTTCACACTGGGTGTTTTTGCTGCTTTTTTTATGCTAATTTTCAGCTGCTTTTTACAGTACCAGCAAAGCCTATGAGATTTCAGAAATCTCATACGTACACATTGGTTTTTTTTGTCATCAGGATTTTGTGCTTTGCTGCTTTTTTTGGACATAGAGCATGTCACTCAGCGTTTTTACAGCGTTTTTCACCCATTGACTTGAATGGGTGTTGAAAAAAAACGCTGCAAAAACGCAGGTATCATTATTTGCAGCGTTTTTGATGTAGAAAAGTCATGGACAGCAAGCATGCACAGAGACACAAGTTAGCAGAAAAAAAGCACCAAAACCAGGGTGGATAAAAATCAATGATTTTTTAAAAAAAAAATAAAAAAAAAATCAGATTTTTTTGATTTAAATCGGATTTTTTTGATTTAAATCAGATTTTTTTCAATAAACTGCTTTTTGAGGAAAATATTTTACCATCCAAAGGTTCTTCCATCATGAGATAAAGCGGAGTTGTTTAACTCAGTAGAATAAAGGCTGTATATGTGTAACATTCACAATGCCATGCTCTTCCAGAGGTTTCCCTAGGATTAGCAGTTTCTCTCCTATATTATCACAGACGCTCGCTTTACTTACGCAGTTCTCAAAACTGAATTTGACTCCGCAGAGGTCCCAGCCTCTTCTTCACGGCAAAAATGTTACAACATGAACAGAGTTGAGAAAAAGACCTTAATCCTATTGTTCTACAAACCTATATGAATACAGAATCAACCCCTTCAGTGTCAAGTCCAAGAAGTTAGACAATATGTTTCTGATTGTTTGGAGTGGAATAGATCTGCACAACACAAGAAGAATGTGAATCTAAGTGTGAGGAGGAGGAAGGGCAAGCAGACAAGAAAATGAAAGTGAGTGAAACTTTGAGCACAGTACTGCAGCATAGCCACAG
>JARQOD010000001.1:461626573-461651944 GCA_033576555.1 Oophaga sylvatica
ACCATGGGAAAAAAAACCTTAAAAAGGGTGTAAAATCCTAATTTTATATTATTTGCATCCTTTCACAAATGAAACTACAAACCGGGGGAAAAAACCCCACTGTCTACCATTTTACTACCCTACATTAAAATTTCCAAAAGGCCCCAAAAACTTCTAAATTAAACAAGGGGCCTTCAAAAAAAAAAAACAATGTACAATGGTGCTTAAAGGGGGAACAAAAACAAAATTTTTCCCTTTCTCTCATAAATTTGCCTAAAACACATCAATTTTTACTAAGCCAAAAAATTTAAAAAAAAGAAAAAAAAAGAAAAACAAGTAAACCATTTTCGGTTTATAAACGCAAACCGGGTTATAAACCACCCCAAAATTTTTAGGGGAAAAAAAAGGAAAAAAAAAAAACCCTTTTTGTTAAAAAAAGGGGGGCTTCTTTTCAAACCCCGGGGGTATTCTTCCCGGGGGGGGCGGGGGAACGGGGCCCGGGGCGTCTTTGGGGGCATATACGATGCTGCGGGCCCAAAATGGAAAAAAGGGGTTTTTTGGGTTGAAAAAACTTCAGGGTTTTGGGGCAAACCGCTGGAACAGGGGCCCCCGGGGACTCTGGGCTAAGGGGGAAAATGGGGTGTTTTGCCCGCCGCACCTTTTTTTAAACTTACCCCAGCACTTCCAAAGGTTTTTCTATGCGGGTTTTTCTCGGGGAAAACTCCCTCATTTCCCAATCTCCATCTCGCATGCAGCCCCGGCCCCCCAATTTTCCCCAGCCACCGAATATAAACCATGGGGGTGCTGGGGCCCACTTTCAAAAAATGTCCCGGGCCCGTACAACAAATCCACCTTCCTCCTCCACACGGGCCCCCGGGGCCCCGCCACACCGGCAGTAAGATATCCCCAAAATTTTAAGACGCACCCTCATTTTTCCCCCCCAAATTTGGGGGAAAAAAAGGGGTTTTTATAAACAAAAACACTGTAAAAAATTTCACAAATTAAAAAAAAAAATTACCATTATCACATATCTGTCAGTGTCAAATATTGAACCTTTAGGGTTAGCATAATTAGCAATAATTTTTAAGGTGAAAAATTAAAAATTTAAGGTTTTTTAAACAATGTTTTTTTACAAACATTATATACCTATTTTCCTTAAAAAACAACATATCAAATCTGTTTTCAACAAAACCCAAAGTTTTTAAGTTACATGACACAAAAAAAGCAATTCCAAAACCTCAGAAAAACTTGATGCCATCCCGGGAAAATTTTTAAAAAACCCAAATTTAAACATTTGGACCACCAACCCTTCAAAAAAATTTGTGCACAAAGGGGCAAATTCACAACCATTTTACTTTTCCCCAGGAAAACCCCCAAGGGTTAAGTACGGGATAACATTTTCAAGGTCAAAAAGGAAATCAAAAACCAAAAACAAACCTTACTCAAATTACTAATTTAAATTGGGGGCACCATCATAAACACGAACACACACATTTCTCCTACTCAGTTTGCTTAGGGCACACACAATTTAAAACAAATAGAACAATTTTTTTGGACAAATAAAAACCCAAAAAAAAAATTTTGGGTTTTTTAAAAGCTTTTTGTTTAAAAAAAAAAAAAAACATTTATCGGACCAAAAAAATACCTATTTAAAAACAATTAATTTTAAAATTTTATTTTCCCAAATTTCCCGAAGAAAACGCAGGGCATTTGTCCAAGAGCTAAATCTCATCACAATTGGGGGGCATGCGGGGAAAAAAAACCCAAACACACACAAGGGTCTACAAAAAAGGGGAATAAAAAAAAGTTTTAAATGGCCAATTTAAATTCTTTGGGTTCCCCCTTTTATAAATTTAAACGTTAAAAAAACGGGTTTCTTTTGGGGCAAAATTGCACAGAAATGGGAAAAATTTTAAGGGGTTTACAAACCTTTTAAAACACCACACTATACTAACCCCCGGGAAATTCTTCTCACCAAAAACCCAACAATTTAAACTTAAAGAACCTTGGGAAAAAACAAATATGTAAATGAAGGGAAAAATAAAAATGGCTACAACCGGAAAAAATTTTCATTATTTTTGTTTTTTGCACCCTATTTTTCCTTAAAAATTTTCGGGATTAAATACCCCAAAAACATCAAGTTTAAATTTCCTTAAAACAACTATCTTTTCATTCCTAAAAATTTACATATTTTAGGAATACGGACGAGTGAGAGGCGTGAAAACCACGCATTACACACGGACCCATATTTCTCTATGGGGGAGCTCTGATCATGCGTATTTTTCTCGTCCGTACTTACGGTTTCGAGACACCCCAAGAATGCTGCGATTGTACGCGTATTACGCCCGTTGTACACCAATGAAAGTCTATGGGTGCGAGAAAACAAAGGATTACCCCACGGACCACACGTGTGACTTGCGAGAAATACGCAAGATGATTTCAATGAGTTTCAGGCCTAAAAACCGTTAAATGTCCATTTTGCAAGGTGGAGAGAAAAATACGCTGTAAAGGATGCTCATGCGCTAAAAACGCAGCCGCACCCTTGAAAAAGCATCAATATGGATTGTTGTGCCTGCAACATTTGGCGAATACGGCCGTTAAAATCGGTCCGTATTTTTGTAAACCTGATGTGTCCCGGGCCTTTAAAGGGTATGTTCACAAAATGGGTGTTTTTGTGATTTTTTTATGCTAATTTTCATGCTTTTTACAGTACCACAAAGCCTAATGAAGATTTCAGAAATCTCATACGTACACATTGCTTTTTTTGTCACAGGATTTTGTTCTTTGCTGCTTTTTTTGGAATTTGGCATGTCACTCAGCGTTTTTACAGGGGTTTTTCACCCATTGACTTGAATGGTGTTGAAAAAAACGCTGCAAAACGCAGGTATCATTATTGCAGCGTTTTTGATGTAGGGAAAAAACATGGACGCAAGCAAGCACGAGACACAAGTTAGCAGAAAAAAGCACCAAAACCAGGTTTGGGTAAAAATTCATGATTTTTTAAAAAAAATCAAAAAAATCGATTTTTTTGATTTAAACGATTTTTTTGATTTAAATCAGAATTTTTTTCAATAAACTGCTTTTTGAGGAAAATATTTTACACCAAAGGTTCTTCCATTTTGAGTAAAAGCGGAGTTGTTAACCCCAGTAGAATAAAGGGTGTAATGTGTAACATTCACAATGCCAGCCTTCCAGAGGTTTCTGTAGGAATTAGTGGGGAGTTTTGCCTATTTTTCCAACGTCCTTTTTTTTTTTTTTTTTTTTTTTTTTTTTTTTTTTTTTTTTTTTTTTTTTTTTTTTTTTTTTTTTTTTTTTTTTTTTTTTTTTTTTTTTTTTTTTTTTTTTTTTTTTTTTTTTTTTTTTTTTTTTTTTTTTTTTTTTTTTTTTTTTTTTTTTTTTTTTTTTTTTTTTTTTTTTTTTTTTTTTTTTTTTTTTTTTTTTTTTTTTTTTTTTTTTTTTTTTTTTTTTTTTTTTTTTTTTTTTTTTTTTTTTTTTTTTTTTTTTTTTTTTTTTTTTTTTTTTTTTTTTTTTTTTTTTTTTTTTTTTTTTTTTTTTTTTTTTTTTTTTTTTTTTTTTTTTTTTTTTTTTTTTTTTTTTTTTTTTTTTTTTTTTTTTTTTTTTTTTTTTTTTTTTTTTTTTTTTTTTTTTTTTTTTTTTTTTTTTTTTTTTTTTTTTTTTTTTTTTTTTTTTTTTTTTTTTTTTTTTTTTTTTTTTTTTTTTTTTTTTTTTTTTTTTTTTTTTTTTTTTTTTTTTTTTTTTTTTTTTTTTTTTTTTTTTTTTTTTTTTTTTTTTTTTTTTTTTTTTTTTTTTTTTTTTTTTTTTTTTTTTTTTTTTTTTTTTTTTTTTTTTTTTTTTTTTTTTTTTTTTTTTTTTTTTTTTTTTTTTTTTTTTTTTTTTTTTTTTTTTTTTTTTTTTTTTTTTTTTTTTTTTTTTTTTTTTTTTTTTTTTTTTTTTTTTTTTTTTTTTTTTTTTTTTTTTTTTTTTTTTTTTTTTTTTTTTTGGGGGGGGGGGGGGGGGGGGGGGGGGGGGGGGGGGGGGGGGGGGGGGGGGGGGGGGGGGGGGGGGGGGGGGGGGGGGGGGGGGGGGGGGGGGGGGGGGGGGGGGGGGGGGGGGGGGGGGGGGGGGGGGGGGGGGGGGGGGGGGGGGGGGGGGGGGGGGGGGGGGGGGGGGGGGGGGGGGGGGGGGGGGGGGGGGGGGGGGGGGGGGGGGGGGGGGGGGGGGGGGGGGGGGGGGGGGGGGGGGGGGGGGGGGGGGGGGGGGGGGGGGGGGGGGGGGGGGGGGGGGGGGGGGGGGGGGGGGGGGGGGGGGGGGGGGGGGGGGGGGGGGGGGGGGGGGGGGGGGGGGGGGGGGGGGGGGGGGGGGGGGGGGGGGGGGGGGGGGGGGGGGGGGGGGGGGGGGGGGGGGGGGGGGGGGGGGGGGGGGGGGGGGGGGGGGGGGGGGGGGGGGGGGGGGGGGGGGGGGGGGGGGGGGGGGGGGGGGGGGGGGGGGGGGGGGGGGGGGGGGGGGGGGGGGGGGGGGGGGGGGGGGGGGGGGGGGGGGGGGGGGGGGGGGGGGGGGGGGGGGGGGGGGGGGGGGGGGGGGGGGGGGGGGGGGGGGGGGGGGGGGGGGGGGGGGGGGGGGGGGGGGGGGGGGGGGGGGGGGGGGGGGGGGGGGGGGGGGGGGGGGGGGGGGGGGGGGGGGGGGGGGGGGGGGGGGGGGGGGGGTCATCGATTTTTCCGCCGTAGCGTACGGTCGAGACCCCCGAAGATGCTGGCGATTGTACCGGTTTACGCCCGTGTACCCCATGAAAGTCTATGGGTGCGAGAAAACCCACGGATTACACACGGACCACACTGTGTGACTTGCGGGGAAAGTCGCAATGATTCAATTGAGTTTTTCAGGGCCTCAAAACCGTTAATGTCCATTTTGCAGGTGGAGAAAAAATACGCTGTACGGATGCCTACATGCGCTAAATACGCAGCCGCACCCTGAAAACGCATCAAATATGGATTGTTGGCCTGCAACATTTTGGCGAATACGGCCGTAAAATACGGTCTGTATTTTTGTACGCTGAGTGTGTCCCCGGCCTTAAGGGTATGTTCACACTGGGTGTTTTTGCTGATTTTTTTATGCTAATTTTCAGCTGCTTTTTACAGTACCAGCAAAGCCTATGAGATTTCAGAAATCTCATACGTACACATTGCTTTTTTTTGTCATCAGGATTTTGTGCTTTGCTGCTTTTTTTGGACATAGAGCATGTCACTCAGCGTTTTTACAGCGTTTTTCACCCATTGACTTGAATGGGTGTTGAAAAAAAACGCTGCAAAAACGCAGGTATCATTATTTGCAGCGTTTTTGATGTAGAAAAGTCATGGACAGCAAGCATGCACAGAGACACAAGTTAGCAGAAAAAAAGCACCAAAACCAGGGTGGATAAAAATCAATGATTTTTTTAAAAAAAATCAAAAAAAATCAGATTTTTTTGATTTAAATCGGATTTTTTTGATTTAAATCAGATTTTTTTCAATAAACTGCTTTTTGAGGAAAATATTTTACCATCCAAAGGTTCTTCCATCATGAGATAAAGCGGAGTTGTTTAACTCAGTAGAATAAAGGCTGTATATGTGTAACATTCACAATGCCATGCTCTTCCAGAGGTTTCTGTAGGATTAGTGGCAGTTTCGCTCCTATATTATCACAGACGCTCACTTTACTTACGCAGTTCTCAAAACTGAATTTGACTCCGCAGAGGTCCCAGCCTCTTCTTCACGGCAAAAATGTTACAACATGAACAGAGTTGAGAAAAAGACCTTAATCCTATTGTTCTACAAACCTATATGAATACAGAATCAACCCCTTCAGTGTCAAGTCCAAGAAGTTAGACAATATGTTTCTGATTGTTTGGAGTGGAATAGATCTGCACAACACAAGAACAATGTGAATCTAAGTGTGAGGAGGAGGAAGGGCAAGCAGACAAGAAAATGAAAGTGAGTGAAACTTTGAGCACAGTACTGCAGCATAGCCACAGACAGACAAGTCTGGATCTGTTTGTGTGTACGATCTGAGGTTTATTACATTCTTTCCTTATAATGGCAGCAGGCCGTAAAAGAGACCCAGTTTGGGAATATTTTAATGAAGCTCCTTCGCCTATCAGTAAGGCAGGCATGCGTGCAAAATGCAAACGATGCAACAAAGAGATGCAAGGCCTGGTGGCGCGAATGAGGCAACATCATGAGAAGTGCGGTGATGAAGATGACCAAAGAAGCACTTCTGAACAGGCAGGATCTTCAGGTTGGTAAACATTTTTATTGAATCCTATTTCTAAAGACTGAACTGTCATGTGTGAGAAAAATTATATTTCTTATTATTACTGCATGTTACTGTCATTTGGTACAGTTATGAAGAAAAACAAATATTCCTTTTGGGGCAGTGCTGTGTTGTGTACAATAAGCAGAAATTGTATAAACAATAAAATAACAGCATTGACTTTTTTTGTTTAGGGGAATTCATGGATTCTGGAAACTATCCACCTCCAAGATCACCATCATCCTGTTCTACAGTTTCAGAGTTATCCATCCAGGATAGTGCTTAGCAGCAGCATCATCATCAGACACCCACAGCCACATATCACCATCACCCAAAAGGAAGAAAAAACCTTTACCTCCTGGAACCACCATAGATAGGTTTGTGATAAGAACTAGCAGATTAGAAAAAGAGTTGATTGATGAAAAAATTGCCCAGTTTATTTATGCAACAAACTCTTCTTTCCGTCTGACTGAGAACCCACATTTTATTAATATGGTTCAGTCACTGAGACCAGGATACAGTCCACCCAGCAGAGCTGATGTTGCAGGGAAACTGCTGGATCAAGTGTATGACAGAGAAATGGAGCAATGTGCAACAGCTCTGGAGGGTAAAATTGTTAACCTAAGTATTGATGGGTGGAGTAATGTCCACAATGATCCTACTGTATGTGCTTGTATAACAACAGAAGAAGGTAAAGTCTTCCTTGCACAAACAACTGATACGTCAGGAAATGCACACACAGCAGAATACTTACAAGAAGTGGCAGTAAAAGCTATAACAACATGTGAACAAAAATTCAAATGTCTAGTACGCAGTTTGGTCACTGACAATGCTGCAAACGTATCCAAGATGAGAAGAAATTTAGAAGAGCAGGGAGGGAATACAAAGCTAATAACATATGGTTGCAGTGCTCATTTGCTGCACCTCTTAGCCAAAGACTTAAGTGTTCCAGAAATAAAGGCTAATGTTGTTGAAATTGCTAAATACTTCCGTAATAATCATTTTGCTTCAGCAGCTCTGAAAAGGATGGGTGGAACCAAGCTAACGCTCCCACAAGATGTTAGATGGAACTCTGTGGTGGACTGTTTTGAGCAGTATATCAAAAACTGGCCTATTCTGATGACACTTTGTGAAGAAAATCGAGATAAAATAGATGGCACTGTCACGGCCAAAATCCTTAACATTGGGCTTAAGAGAAATGTTGAACATATGCTGAGCTTCCTGAAACCCATCTCTCAAGCTTTAAACAAAATACAGAAAAATAGCTGTTTTATTGCGGATGCTGTTGAAATTTGGAAGGAACTGAGTGAACACTTAAAAACAGAACTACACATGGACAGAATTAAATTACAAGCAGTAAACAAACGAATGGGACAAGCACTGACTTCAGCTCATTTTTTGGCAAATATTGTCAATATCCAATATCAGGGTCAAAACCTAAGTGCTGAGGAAGAGGAGTTAGCTATGACATGGGTATCCAGCAATCATCCATCTTTAATGCCAACTATAATAAACTTCAGAGCTAAGGGGGAACCATTCAAGAAATATATGTTTGCTGAAGATATTTTAAGGAAGGTCACACCAGTAAACTGGTGGAAGTCACTTAAGCGCTTGGATTTAGAGACTGTTCAAGTAATGATTTCACTTTTAACAGCAGTAGCTTCTTCTGCAGGCGTTGAAAGAATATTCTCTTCCTTTGGACTCATTCATTCTAAATTGAGAAATCGGTTGGGACCCAATAAAGCAGGAAAGCTTGTTTTTCTTTTCCAGATTATGAATAGGAATAGGAACAAAGAAGAAGATGATGATGAAGATGACGACGAGTGAGCTACAGAGGACAGCAGGGACAGTAGTATTTAAGTTTTTCATGTGTCGGCTGGGCTGACAGTCTAAGTTTCTTAAAATATATATATATTTTGTTTAGCCAAATTAGTTAACAAACATGGATGTTTGTTTAAGCAAATAACTTATGCTGTAATGTTGTTATTGTTTCAGTTGAATAAATCTATTTAAATTGTTATTAAGGTCAGGATTATTTTTCTCCTTCCTAAGTACAACAGAACAGTGGTGTCCAAATATGAATGATTAACCCATTAAACTGGGGAGAAAAAAGTAATATAAAAAGTGATTCTAAAAATCTTCATCTACTTGCATGTTAAAGTAGCAAGAACTAGTTTAGGTAGAAACTTTGATTTAAATCACTGATTTAAATCAAGCCTTACTGACTAGTGATTTAAATCGTGATTTAAATCGTGATTTAAATCAGTTTGATTTAAATCAAATCCACCCTGACCAAAACCGCAACGAAAAATGCACCAAAAATGCACCTAAACCTGCGTTTTTGCCACAGCTTCTTTCCTGACAGACTTTTCTTGGCAATGGGGAGACAGAACATAGAGTTGTCCAGAATTTTTGCTTTCTTGGCCTTTTCTTAGAGAATATGAATGATAACACCAAAACTTTTTCTCCTCTCATGGTTAGTGGTTGGGTGAAGCCATTTATTGTCAAACTACTGTTTTCTTTTTAAATCATAATGACAACCCCAAACATCCAAAAGACCCTGATGAAAAGTTTACATACCCTGGTGATTTTGGTATAGCATGCACAGAAGTTGACACAAATGGGTTTGAATGGCTACTAAAGGTAAGATCCTCACCTGTGACCTGTTTGCTTGTAATCAGTGTGTGTGCATAAAAGCTGAGTTTCTGGAATACAGACAGATTCTTGCATCTTTCATCCAGCCACTGACGTTTCTGGATTGTGAGTCATGGGGAGAGCAAAAGAATTGTCAACGTGTAAGAGTGTGAACTGTGATGACATCAGGAGGGCATTAGGACCCTGCTGCTTTTGCATGTCTGAGCTGAGAGAAAAAGCCTGGGAAGTTGTGTGGGCGCAGAAGCTGCTGGAAGGAGAAGGGAGGGTGAGAAGAGAAACTGCAGTGTGAGACACAGCTTGGGGCAACTGATGTGAAGTGAGGAGTTTGGACTCTAAAAAGACTGTTTTGATGCCAGCATATTAGTGAGAGTGTTAACTCCCTTCCTCTTGTGAACCTGTAGTTCTGCTGTGAAGCAAGGACAGAGCATTCTTGAGAGCTGTGTGACTGTGGAGATCTATGGAGTCCCTTCTGTGCTGAGCTGAGAAGCAATAGAAAACATTTATCCTGTGCAGATTCAGGTGGTTTGCTCTCAGGAGAATTTGTGAGTGACTGCTAGAGGAGAGACGGTATCCTGTACCATTCGTATTGAGAGAGATCCCCTTTGAGGTGCTATCCCGGACTGTATCCTGAGGCTTCAGAACTGTAAGCCCCCGGCGTGTGGGCTCGGCACCGGCCGACAAGACGCTGAAGCGTGTTTTCCTGTGGTTATTTTGGCGCCGAAGATTTTGGGACTGGCTGCAGCCGATGCAAATTATATATGCCTGAGTAGATGAGTAGAGACTCACATCAGGTTAACAGTACCATAATCATAGACACCCGGGAATCCCCAGATTAAGTGTTTAAGAACTTCTGTTATATTTATATGTATTGTTATTGTGGGTTTTAAACGGTTTATACTTAGTGTGCCATCCCAGAGGGTTCCATACCACCTCATCCGATTTACACCTGTTTCTTAGTACCTGGTTTGACCTTTTGGACAGGTAAATTTATTCCAAATCTCAGTGTAACACTCAAAGTGGGGAATTTGGGTTTGGCACATTGATTTCAGCTCTGGCTGAGTGAGTGTAATCAATAAGGGAATTTCAGTCGGTTTTCTTCAGTAATATATCTCACTCCAACTGTCATTTTAGTAAAGACAGTATTGTTATTTCTGCCTCAATCTCGGTTTGTGACCCACTGGATCTTATATGGACATTGGTCATTACAAATGGATCTATGGGAAAAGGTAGTTGAACTGCATAAAACAGGAAAGGGATACAAAAAGATTTCCAAGGAATTGATAATACCAGTCAGCAGTGTTCAAACGGTGATTAACAATTGGAAAGTCAGAGGCTCTGTAAAAACAAAACCACGGTCAGGTAGACCGACAAAAATTTCGTCGACAACTGCCGGGAAAATTGTTCAGGATGCAAAGTAAAAACCACAAACAACATCAGCTGAAATACTGGACTTTCTGAAAACTAGTGTTGTGGCTGTTTCAAGATTCAAATGAAGAAAAATGGGCTGCAGAGTTCGAGTCGCCAGAAGAAAGCTATTACTGCACAAATTCCACAAAGTATCTCGCCTACAATACGCAAAACAGCACAGAGACAAGCCTCAAAACTTCTGGAACAAGGTAATTTGTATTGATGAGACCAAAATTGAACTTTTTGGCCACAACCATAGAGGTTACATTTGGACAAAGGTCAAAAAGGCCTATGATGAAAGGAACACCATTCCTACTGTAAAGCACGGAGGTGGATCGCTGAGGTTTTGATGTGTGAGCTACAAAGGCACAGGAAACTTGGTCAAAGCTGAAGGAAAGAGGAATGCAGCATGTTATCAGCAAATACTGGAGGCAAATTTGCAATCATCAGCCCAGAAGCTGCGCATGGGACGTACTTGGACATTCCAACATGACAACGATTTAAAACACAAGGCCAAGTCGACCTGTCATTGGCTACAGCAGAACAAAGTGAAGGTTTTGGAGGGGCCATCTCAGTCTCCTGACCTCAATATCATTGAGCCACTTAGGGGAGATCTCAAGTATGCAGTTCATACTAGACAGCCCAGGAATTTACAGGAACTGGAGGCTTTTGCCAAGAAGAATGGGCAGCTTTACCATCTGAGAAAATAAAGAACCTCATCCACAACTACCACAAAAGACTTCAAGCTCTCATTGATGTTAGCGGGGGCAATACACTGTATTAAGAAATGGGGTATGTAAACTCTTGATCAGGGTCATTTGGATGTTTTGGGTTATTATGATTTAAATAAAGAAAACACAGAAAATAAATGGCTTCACCCAACCACTAACCATGAGTGGAGAAAAAGGTTTGGTGTTACATTCATATTCTCTGAAAAAAGGCCAAGAAAGCAAAAATTCTGCTAGGGTATGTAAACTTTTGAGCACAACTGTATGCAACAGGGGATGTGTAAGATCTGTCAGCATATAATTTGCTGTGGTGACAATGGGTGTCTAGACACGGGTCACTAAAAAACAACATACAACGGGCTTTTCGTTTGCATTCTTCTTAGGCCAGCTTCAGAGGTCCAAGTTTGATATTTCTGGAACAGACCATCATTTTCTGGACCCATTCACAGTCTCTTCAGAACCCAAGCTTGGGCCACGAGAGACGTGCGTTGGGCCACGAGAGACGTGCGGTTTGGGCCACGAGAGACGTGCGGTTTGGGCCACGAGAGACGTTGCGGTTTTGGGCCACGAGAGACGTTGCGGTTTGGGCCACGAGAGACGTGCGGTTTGGGCCACGAGAGACGTGCGGTTTGGGCCACGAGAGACGTGCGGTTTGGGCCACGAGAGACGTGCGGTTTGGGCGCCACGAGAGACGTGCGGTTTGGGCCACGAGAGACGTGCGGTTTGGGCCACGAGAGACGTGCGGTTTGGGGCCACGAGAGACGTGCGGTTTGGGCCACGAGAGACGTTGCGGTGGTTTGGGCCACGAGAGAACGTGCGGTTTGGGCCACGAGAGACGTGCGGTTTGGGCCACGAGAGACGTGCGGTTTGGGCCACGAGAAACGTGCAGTTTGGGCCACGATTCAGAGCCCGTACTTGCAACGTGAAATCAGGCGTGGGTGATAGAAACACATCACCACTTCTGTATTTATTATAATTTTCCTCTGATTGTAAGCCAAAACCAGGAGTGGAACAAATATGGAGAAAAAATAAAGGGAACTTGTCTTCCCCCCCTGGGCGTTTTTAAGTAAAAGAGCCACCTTCAGCAGCACTAAGGCAGCAGTCTGTGAAGGTGGCTCTTTTTTTTCTGGACCCCTGCAACGCTGAAATATTCAGTTTTAAATCTAGGTCCCCATACCTTAAATGTGTCCCTGAGGCATTGCCTCTTCCCCTGACTCATCCTCCCCCCAGCCGTCCATCAAGCCCCTTCAGCGTCACCGCGCCTCCAACAGCGTTGTTTTACTTTCTGATATTCTCACCTTCCGGCGGCCCCCGCAGCCTTCCCGCCTCTCAGCGACACTCCCGGCCTTTCGCGTTCCCAGGCGTCCTTTGCGACAATGACCCCAGATGACGTAGCGGTCTCACGTGATGCTACGTCATCTGGGGTCATTGTCGCAAAGGACGCCTGGGAACGGGATTGGCCGGGAGCGTCGCTGAGAGGCGGGAAGGCTGCGGGGGCCGCCGGAAGGTGAGAATATCATTTTTTTTTTATTATTTTTTACATTAGATCTTTTTACTATTGATGCGGCATAGGCGGCATCAATAGTAAAAAGTTGGTCACACGTGTCAAACACTTGTTTGACTTGTGTGACCAACCTGTCAAACAGTTTTCCAAGCGATGCTACAGATCGCTAGGAAAACGCTAGCATTCTGCAAGCTAATTACGCTTGCAAAACGCTAGTTTCTGGCGGGAATCCGCATACAAAAAAAAAAATGCGTATTTCCAGCGGCAGGGAGGTGCGGGATTGCAGCGGAAATTACCGCGGCAATCCTGCAACGTGTGCACATAGCCTCACAGAATGCTGCCTTAGTGCTGCTGAAGGTGGCTCTTTTACTTCAAAATGCCCGGGGGGGGTGTCAAGTTCCCTTTAAAGTGGGAACATGACCTTTTTAAAGACTATTTTAAAAAAAACAAAAATAAATAAAAAATACATTTGAATGTAAATCACAACCTTCCTTTCGAGTAAGAAACTTTCTGCTACTAGCAACCTGTTAAACAATAACCAAAATTATCAAGGCAGAAAACAAATCCAATACACGACTAGGAGCATAATGAAAATGTTATTTGATCTATGAAGCCAGATCATTCATGCGTTCGCTTTCAGCTCAATTAGATACTTCCAAACAGAATAGTCCCAGGAAACTGATCCGGCACCCATAGAAAACAATTGAGGCAAAAAGCCTGATGTGCCGTTTCAGGCGCCGTCCGGTTTTTTGCCGGACACAGAAAACGTTCATGGACACGTTTTTCCCTGACGCCGGATTCAACATTTTGGCCGGATCCGGAAAAAAAAACGAACAAATGGAAGGACATGCGGCGCTAATAAAAGTCAATGAGAAAAAACGGATCCGGCGGTAGAAAAAAAAGGATCCGTTTTTTTTTTAAAACGGATGTGTGAAAGTAACCTAAGAGAGAACCTTGCATTTTCGGGGTTATAAAGGGAATTTGTCACCAGGGTCGTGCTAGTCAGTCTGAGAGCCAGATGATGTAGAGGTAGAGACCTTGAATCCATTGATGTGTCACTTACTGGGCTGTAGTTTTGATAAAATCTCTGATTTATCTGCTGATCTAGCAGTTCTCTCAATGCTGAGCTCTGTATAACCCCGCCCACACCACTGATTGGCCCCTTTTTGCGTACCAAAGCTGCCAATCAGTGGTGTGTGCGGAGTTATATGGAGGACTACAGGGCAACAGGTTTACTAATCCTCTATAATAAATTCTGCTGATAAAACAGTGATTTCATCAAAACTAAAGGAAGTAGCCCAGTAAGTGACACGCTGGAATCAGGGTCTCTAGCTCTACATTACGATGCTCTCCGTTTATAAGGCAAAAACATGGTGACAGAATCCCTTTAAAAAGATTAAAAGTGCTGCAGAATATTGAATGGGAAGGCACAAGTTACACATGGAGTAAAGATGCACATATTTTCAGGCACGCTGCAGATTTTCAAAGGCGCGGCATGTCCTTTGTATTGCAGATTTATTTCAAGGATCTTGCTACGGTTTGGTGAATGAAGGGAGCGACAAATACCTAGAGAGGCAAAAAAACAACAAAAGGCATACAAAATAAATGCTATTTATTCCATATTGTCCAGTCAGAGGGTTTCTTCACTAATCCACATCTAACCAGCAAGCTACAACCCAGACTCCACTGTCTGCACTAGCATCCAGGTATTCCATGGCCCCCAGCTAAAGGGAAAGTAGTGGGTCCGAGTACTCAGCCAAGGTGTATGTGCACACTGAGTGCTAGGGGACAGAGAGTATCCAGTGACAGCAGAGGAAAATCTGGACATGCACTTACTGTATCTATAGGGCCGTAATTACCCCAAGTCATTTTATTTGGTCTGTCAGGTAATTGAGGCCCTATAAAACCACTGGCTGGCACACGGGGGGAATAAAACCAGTGGCCAATATATGGCGGTATAAACCAGTGGCCAATATACCTTTATTAATATACACAAAGCTGTAGCCTACTACTTCTATTGAGGTAAGAAAAAGATTTCACTGCTCGTTGTGAACATATCGATGTCCCACAATTGAAATTTAGAGTCTTGAAAACTATGGCTGTCCTAGTGGGCCGCCACATTAATCACACACACCTTTTCACACCTAGGATTTAATGTTTAACCATTTAGATGCAGCTGTCATACTCAAACAGTAGTACTTAAATTGCTCAGATACGCGTACACTACAGGACATAATAGTGGGGTGCCGATGGGTTACCATCGCAACCAGGAGCCTACTGAAACCTGTGTTTCATAGGAAAGTCATTTTTACTATATACCGCGATATTGCAGTATATAGTACAGGTGATTAATCAATGGTAGGGCTTTAAAAAAAAAAGTTTATAAACTACCTATTTAAACCCAATTTGGTGTTTTTTGGGGCATTTCATATCCCCCAAAAAGTGGAGTAAATTTTATGCACCCCAAAATGGTTCCAATGAGAACTACAATATGGCACACACCAGAACACAAGCCCTCATACAACTCCACTGACAGCAAACAGAGAAATAAACTACAAAACCCACCAAGCAGCACAGCAGGTAAAGAAAGGTAAAGTGTCCCAGGCTATAGCACGAGCCCGCGCGCGTGCGTGCCCCAGGCTATAGCACGAGCCCGCGCGCGTGCGTGCCCCAGGCTATAGCACGAGCCCGCGCGCGTGCGTGCGTGCGTGCCCCAGGCTATAGCACGAGCCCGCGCGCGTGCGTGCGTGCCCCAGGCTATAGCACGAGCCCGCGCGCGTGCGTGCGTGCGTGCCCCAGGCTATAGCACGAGCCCGCGCGCGTGCGTGCGTGCGTGCGTGCGTGCGTGCCCCAGGCTATAGCACGAGCCCGCGCGGGTGCGTGCCCCAGGCTATAGCACGAGCCCGCGCCGTGCGTGCGTGCCCCAGGCTATAGCACGAGCCCGCGCGCGTGCGTGCCCCAGGCTATAGCACGAGCCCGCGCGCGTGCGTGCCCCAGGCTATAGCACGAGCCCGCGCGCGTGCGTGCCCCAGGCTATAGCACGAGCCCGCGCGCGTGCGTGCCCCAGGCTATAGCACGAGCCGCGCGCGTGCGTGCCCCAGGCTATAGCACGAGCCCGCGCGCGTGCGTGCCCCAGGCTATAGCACGAGCCCGCGCGCGTGCGTGCACCAGGCTATAGCACGAGCCCGCGCGTGCGTGCCCCAGGCTATAGCACGAGCCCGCGCGCGTGCGTGCCCCAGGCTATAGCACGAGCCAGCGCGCGTGCGTGCCCCAGGCTATAGCACGAGCCAGCGCGCGTGCGTGCCCCAGGCTATAGCACGAGCCCGCGCGCGTGCGTGCCCCAGGCTATAGCACGAGCCCGCGCCGTGCGTGCCCCAGGCTATAGCACGAGCCCGCGCGCGTGCGTGCCCCAGGCTATAGCACGAGCCCGCGCGCGTGCGTGCCCCAGGCTATAGCACGAGCCGCGCGCGTGCGTGCCCCAGGCTATAGCACGAGCCCGTGCGCGCGCGTGCCCCAGGCTATAGCACGAGCCCGCGCGCGTGCCCCAGGCTATAGCACGAGCCGTTTTCTGTGTGTTTTTGGGGACACACTGTAGACAAGGCACAGATCACTGGCTCCATCAGATGAGCGTCCTTCACATCATCACTTATACAGTGGTGGCCAAAAGTATTGGCACCCCTGCAATTCTGTCAGATAATACTCAGTTTCTGCCTGAAAATGATTGCAAACACAAATTCTTTGGTATTATCTTCATTTAATTTGTCTTCAATGAAAAAACACAAAAAGAATTGACCTAAAGCCAAATTGGATATAATTCCACACCAAACCTAAAAAAGGGGGTGGACAAAAGTACTGGCACTGTTTGAAAAATCATGTGATGCTTCTCTAAAATTCGTGTAATTACCAGCACCTGTAACTTACCTGTGGCACCTAACAGGTGTTGGCAATAACTACCGTATATACTCGTGTATAAGCCGACCCCCTAATTTTGCCACAAAAAACTGGGAAAAATTATTGACTCGTGTATAAGCCGGGTGTATAAACTGCCCTCCAGCTCTGTGCTCCCCCATTCTCCTCTGTACTCCCCCCCTCCTGCTCCGTCCTCCGCTGTGCTCCCCCATTCCTTCTCCGTCCTCCTGTGCCCCTGTTCTGCTCTGTGCTCCTCTGTGCCCTCCATCCTCCCCTGTCCTGCTCCATGCTTCCCCCGTCCTCCTCCACGCTTCCCGTCCACCGATCTCCCCCCCGTCCTCCACGCTTCCCCGTCCTGCTCCAGCTTCCCCGTCCTCCTCTATGCTTCCCCCGTCCACCGATCTCCCCCCCTCCTGCTCCATGCTTCCCCCGTCCTGCTCCAGCTTCCCCGCCCTCCTTATGCTTCCCCGTCTCCTTATGCTTCCGTCCTCCTCTATGCTTCCCCCGTCCTCCTCTATGCTTCCCCCGTCCTCCTCTATGCTTCCCCCGTCCTCCTCTATGCTTCCCCCGTCCTCCTCTATGCTTCCCCGTCCTCCTCTATGCTTCCCCCGTCCACCGTTCCCCCCCCCCCATCCTGCTCGTGCTCCTTGTCCTCTCCTCCATCATACTCACCCCTCCCCGTGCCATCGCTGAGTGTCCCTGCAATCCTGCGTTCTCCCCGTCTTCTTGCAGCTCTCTCCAGCACTGAGCGGTGATGTAATACCGCTCATTAAGGCCATGAATATGGAGGCCACGCCCATGGGAGTGGCGTCGCGTCCATATTACATGACCCTAATGAGCGGGTATTACATCACCGCTCAGTGCTGGAGAGCTGCAAGAAGAAGGGGAGAACGCAGGATTGCAGGGACCCTCAGCGATGGCACGGGGAGGGGTGAGTATGATCCCAGCCACCGGCTCCTGCCGCGGCATCCCCTCCCCCGCTGGATTCTGCCCTATGACTCGTGTATAAGCCGAGGGGGCATTTTCAGCACGAAAAAAGGTGCTGAAAATCTCGGCTTATACACGAGTATATACGGTAAATCACACTTGCAGCCAGTTAACATGGATTAAAGTTGACTCAACCTCTGTCCTGTGTCCTTGTGTGTACCACATTGAGCATGGAGAAAAGAAAGAAGACCAAAGAACTGTCTGAGGACTTGAGAAACCAAATTGTGAGGAAGCATGAGCAATCTCAAGTCTACAAGTCCATCTCCAAAGACCTGAATGTTCCTGTGTCTTCCGTGCGCAGTGTCATCAAGAAGTTTAAAGCCCATGGCACTGTGGCTAACCTCCCTAGATGTGGAAGGAAAAGAAAAATTGACGACAGATTTCAACGCAAGATTGTGCGGATGGTGGATAAAGAACTCGACTAACATCCAAACAAGTTCAAGCTGCCCTGCAGTCCGAGGGTACAACAGTGTCAACCTGTACTATCCATCAGCGTCTGAATGAAAAGGGACTTATGGTAGATACCCAGGAAGACCCCACTTCTTACCCCGAGACATAAAAAAGCCAGGCTGGAGTTTGCCAAAACTTACCTGAGAAAGCCTAAAACATTTTGGAAGAATGTTCTCTGGTCAGATGAGACAAAAGTCGAGCTTTTTGGGAAAAACCATCAACATAGAGTGTACAGGAAAAAAAAAGAGGCATTCAAAGAAAAGAACACGGTCCCTACAGTCACACATGGAAGAGGTTCCCTGATGTTTTGGGGTTGCTTTGCTGCCTCTGGCACTGGACTGTTTGACCGTGTGCATGGCATTATGAAGTCTGAAGACTACCAACAAACTTTGCAGCATAATGTAGGGCCCAGTGTGAGAAAGCTGGTCTCCCTCAGAGGTCATGGGTCTTCCAGCAGAACAATGACCCAAAACACACTTCCAAAAGCACTATAAAATGGTTTGAGAGAAAGCACTGGAGACTTCTAAGGTGGCCAGCAATGAGTCCAGACCTGAATTCCATAGAACACCTGTGGAGAGATCTGAAAATGGCAGTTTGGAGAAGGCACCCTTCAAATATCAGGGACCTGGAGCAGTTTGTCAAAGAAGAATGGTCTACAATTCCAGCAGAGCATTGGAAGAAACTCATTGATGGTTACCGGAAGCGGTTGTTCGCAGTTATTTTGGCTAAAGGTTGTGCAACCAGTATTAGGCTGAGGGTGCCAATACTTTTGTCTGGCCCATTTTTGGAGTTTTGTGTGAAATGATCAAGAATTTGATTTTTGCTTCATTTTCTTTTGTGTTTTTTCTTGCAAGCAAATTAAATGAAGATAAAAATAGCAAATAATTTGTGATTGCAATCATTTTCAGGAAGACACTGAGTATTATCTGACAGAATTGCAGGGGTGCCAAACTTTTGGCCACCACTGTACGTGTCTCTAGTCTATAGGGACGCTCTCAGGGTGACTCTGCACCGGTCACGTTTGTGTTATATCACACCCAGGAGCATAAGACAAAAGTTCCTATAGTCAAATCACAGGGGATTGTACATTGTGTATTCACTAGCAGAAAATCTCCTGCAAATGCTGCAAAATCCATCTGCAGCACAGACTGACCGGAGCAACGTGTGCAAGATCTGCAGAGTGTCAATATCAGACTGGTGGCAAGCAAAGGGTGAAATGTGTGCCGTGTGGCCTCCCACACCTTCCTCCCAATGGTACATGCCACTGCAGGCATCAATATGGGGGGGCCACCTAGGAGCTGTGCCTGCAGCATGTACTACCCCTTATCAATGTGAGGGATACAAAGGTTACCGCATTTATGCATTTCACCTTACAGCATCCATCAGGGCTGAATAAAGATGGCAATACAACCCTGCATCTTTACAGTATGGGCCCTTACTTTATGGGATCTGGGGGACCATCAGTACAAGAGCAACATGAAGGACACAGGTGAAGATTTCCATGTATGTGTTTTCACCTGCTGTATAACAGTGGTCAGTCCGCTCGGTGCGAGATTCTACATATTCTACATGACCCACACTATGTAACATCACAGGACGGCCTCACTAGGAATACTACACCACAAGACTATGGGGCGTCACTTCATAGGAGCCAGCAGGAGACCGCCATGGAGGCCCCACACTGATCTACCCCACTATGCCTACTGTCATAGACTGTTTAGCCACCACTGGTCTATACTATACTGTCACTCCATCAAATGTAGAACACGGACACCCAAAAATGCTGAAGGCTTTAGGAACACTTATTTAAAAGTGATTTTCCACTATATTAACAATGGGCCCATGGTGGCCTTAAAATTTTGAAAAAGAGACATCTTAGCGCCCCCTTCTGGTGGAGGACATTATGTGATTACTTCAGCAGTTAGCGCCCACTGGTTGCCTGCAGCAGTCACATACTGTGGCTTTCTTCTGGCTTGGATGGCACTTGACCACTGCAGCCATCAGTTGCTGCTGACGGTCAGCAGAAATTATGTGACTACCCCTACAAGAGGAAGAGAAGAGACCAGCGGGGGGACATGGGTAGCAGTACCAGGGAATGGTGGAGTCCTGTAGGTAAGGATCTGAGGGTGGGGGGGTTTCTTTTTGTCGGGAATCTGTCAGCAGGTCTTTGCTATGAAGTTTGAGAGCAGCATTATGTAGGGGAAGAGAGAATCCGATTCCAGCAATGTATCACTTACAGGGCTGCTTGCTGTAGTTTTGACAGAATCCTGGTTTTCTGTCCTGTAGATGTAGCAGTGGTCAGAATGCTGAGCTGTGCGTAACCCGCCCACGCCCCTGACAGGCAGCTTTCTGTGTACACTATGCATTGTAAGCTGTCACTGTTTGGGGCGGGGTTACATACAGTAGATTAGGTAGACATAGTACTGGAGTGATAATCTCCTGCTGATAAAACACTGATTGTATTGAAACTACAACACAGCCCAGTAAAGGGTATGCCACACTAAACAAGGACGCTAAAGAGATCGCTAAAATACGTCACTATTTAGCGATCTCGTTAGTGACGCTGTTGTGTGTGGCATGTAGCAACGACGTGGCCCCTGCTGTGATCTCGTTGATCGTTCACTAGAGTTCTGGACCGTATTTTGATCATTGGCGTCCCGCTGGTGACGCTATATCGCTGTGTCTGGCACCTTTTGTGAACGATGTGCGCTGTTTTGTACATCGCAATGACCGTTAAAGTCGTTAAGGAGATCGCTAACCGCTTATGCGTCGTTAACGAGATCGCTAAGTGTGGCAGCTACTAGCGACATTAAAACGATCACAAAAACGATCGCATTAGTATGCGTCGTTACTGTGATCGTTAGCGGGGACGTTTAGTGTGGCAGTATCTTAAGTGTCATCACCGGAGTCAGGGTATCTTGCTCTATATCATGCTGAGCTCAGATTAAATAGCAAAAAAAAAAACCTGCTGACAAGATTCCCTTTACGACCACTAATGCTCATTTTTAAACGATAAAAGAGTAGTGGGCAGCCACATTAACTATTAGTGGAGAGGTTTTGTATTCAGTTAAATACAATCTAAAACGACAGGGTGTCATCAGCAAATTTTTGCACAACGTGAGGTTGCTAAGTTGCCTCATCGCATCGAACGTCTGTTGTTGTAGGTTTGTTTCAACAACTTACTGCGAATTTGGCAGCAATATTCAAACCTATCACAGGTAAGTCATGGCCGACTGACTTGGTCTTCTTTCTCAGCCCAACTGCAGCAATCCCACCTGCGTTGGAGGCGTTAGTAGCCCCCTACGTGGTTTCACAGCTTGCACCAATGGTATGGTCACTCCTGCCTCTGGCAATGTAGTGGCTATATCACTGCACTACTAATGGGGGCACAGACACTTTGGGTCAACAATAGATTTTGCGAAGAGACAAATCTATATATCTGTAGATCACAGATCCTTAAGGGTATGCCACACTAAACAACATCGCTAACGGGATCGCTAAAAAACTTCACTATTTAGCGATCCCGTTAGCGATGTTGTTGTGTGCGGCATCTGCCAGCGACGAGCTTCCTGCTGTGATCTCGCTCGTTGCTGGAATCGTTCCGGACCCTATTTTCGTCGCTGGCGCCCCGCTGGTAAGTATCTAATCGCTGAGTGTGGCACCTTTTTTAGCGGTACTTTTCTACCGCTAAAGTCGTTAAGGAGATCGCTAACCGCGATAGCGTCCTAACGACATCACTAAAATAGGTAGCTACTAGCGATATAGAAACAATCCCGCTAGCGATCTCATTAGTATGCAACGCTAACGAGATCGCTAGCGGGATTGTGTAGTGTGGCAGTACCTTAAGTGTTAAGCCCTGAGGAATCACAGAAGTTTACACACCATGCGCCATACCTGCCCTCAACCTATGGCAACCGTTAGCGTTGCCTAGCAACAGGCCAATCTCTACAAGTGAGCCAAATATATGCGATGATATATTGACATAGGATTTTTTTTTTTTTAAAAATACTCAAAAATTCATTGGTGAGATCAATGAAATAACAATGCATCATTAAGCAGCTGCATTCATTTAATTTAAAAAAAAAAAAAAAAAACTGCCTACAATTTAACTCTTAAGTCAGTCTCAAATTGTAATTTCAGGAGTCGCCGACCTTCCGCTTAACAGGGGACGAAATGCACTCTTGACAGTTTGGACCTGCAGCATGTTTCCACCGCCGGCCTGAGCGGGGAGCGCTGAGCCGCTGTAGCAGTGATCCGGCCAAAACCAAAGAGCTTGCAAGCGCTGGGCTCCATACCTAGGAAATAGGCCACTGCTATCAAGACTATTGAGGTAACCTTGGCAACGAGCAGTAAACTATAAAATTAAAAATCTCTCCACTTTCAGAAGAGAATATAAGGGGTAAATTGTAAAGTTGATGGTTTTTACCAATTAACTAAATGTAACTAATGGTAAAATCAGTTATTTAAAAAGAAAATAAACAAATGGAAAAGTTTCATAGCCATCACCTCTAATACAATATGGTTTGGGCACAGCAGCGTTCTTGCAGTCAAATATGGAAAAAAAAAATCAGTATTGTGTTAGTAAACAGGTCAGGCTTTGTTCTGAGCAGAAACTAAGACACTCACCAAGGTCATGTATGATGGGACAAACCCCTGCTGCAGAGGGTACCTGCCGGGAATTTAGGGCATGCCGCAGATTATCTGATGTTCTACATATGGCGGATTTGTGGAGCAGAAAACAACCAACCACAAAAGGCACACGGCTCCTAATGACAGCGCTGACCAGATGGGCATATTCAAGACATCACAGGTCGGTACCAGGACGTTTAGAGGTGCGTTCACACATAGACGGATCTGCTGCATTGCACAGCGATGTGATCCTTAATCTGCAATGTAGATGGACAGGATGCAGATTTCCGGCCACACCGGAGGTCAATTCCCAATGCAGATTTTTCTTTCCTCAGCGTGTGGATTAGATTTAGGTAAAATCTCATCCATTTTGCTGCGGATTATCTGCGTCCAACTCCATAGGCAAAATCCACAGCATGTTCTGCCAATAAAGGGTCCGGTGACGAGCGATGGTGAAGGGGGATTCCTGGCTCACTCCCCCGGTAGCACAGGTCCAGTATTTAGTATCTGATCTGCTCTGGACTTTCACACTTTCCTTCTGCACCAAGATTAAATATGTGGCCACAAGCAACTGTCGGGCCATTAGGGTTAACCCCGAGAGCGCTGGCTGAGATGTGGGAGGTTATAAAGCAAATACTAATCAGTAACCTCAGCGCAGCTTTCACTTCAGCAGCAATAGAGGAAGTAACCGCAACCAAAGCAAGAACCTCCGGTGATTCACCAGCAGCTCATCAGTCGTGGAGAAACGACGTAACGTCACAGCCCGGCACATGGACGAAGGTGGGACTGAGACCACCAACAGCCACTAAGAAATCTCCCCCGACTGGTGCCCTTCTATGTTTGTAGGGTCGGGAGAGACAGGAGCAATTATAAAGCGCCTTTATGGATGAGTGAAATATTGATTGGGAGCAAATAACATATCCCCGTCCATGAACCCCAATCAGGAAATGAGCAGGGCATGTGCTGACACCTCACCGGCCCACTATAGCGCTCACATATTCCACAGCACGGTACAAAGATTCCCTCCCCAGTTTGTGAGGTCTGATGGGGGTGGGCTTCATAGGATGCCTCTGCGCATTCCAGGAATGTGGGAGGAGACCCCAACACCCCTGGAAAGAGAACATACAAACTCCGTGCAGATGACGGCCACTGACCACTTATTGGGGGCAGACACCTACATCAGTGCCACCCGGGCGTGATGCTGGACACTACTTTTGGTGACATGTCCCCCACTGCTCCATCACCAGAACACTCCCCCCCGACTCTGCCGTCCAATCTGCAGGTTTTCAGACAGTAGACACCCCCTCCACACAAATATGCGCTAGGGGTATAACGGCGCAGCGGGCCCAGCACTGGACCCCGGCATACAGGTGTATATAAGGCACCACAACTATCGCTGCCATGAAATGGTTACTGTCCGCAAATTCCTCCACGTACAATGACCGGCTGCACAAAGCCATCTGGCAGCGGGGATTAGAGCGGGGGTCCTGGTGCCTTGACGGTGCACGGTGCGGGGGTCTGACGTCCTCTCACTGATGCCAGAGAATTACAGTGGCCATATGTTGTCGAGCATCGGAACACAGGGAGTGTGAGGAGGTGCACTGTACCAAAACGGACCGTAGTGGGGGGTGCACAATACTGTACCGGAAGGAGGGTGCACTGTACCAAAACGGACCGTAGTGGGGGGTGCACAGTACGTACCGGAAGGAGGGTGCACTGTACCAAAACGGACCGTAGTGGGGGGTGCACAGTACCGTACCGGAAGGAGGGTGCACTGTACCAAAACGGACCGTAGTGGGGGGTGCACAGTACCGTACCGGGGGGGTGCACAGTACCGTACCGTAGTGGGGGGTGCACAGTACCGTACCGAGGGGGGGTGTACTGTACCAAAACGGACCGTAGTGGGGGGTGCACAGTACGTACCGGAAGGAGGGTGCACTGTACCAAAACGGACCGTAGTGGGGGGTGCACAGTACTGTACCGGAAGGAGGGTGCACTGTACCAAAACGGACCGTAGTGGGGGGTGCACAGTACCGTACCGGAAGGAGGGTGCACTGTACCAAAACGGAAACCCTAGTGGGGTGCACAGTACCGTACCGGAAGGAGGGGCACTGTACCAAAACGGACCGAGTGGGGGGGGGCACAGTACCGTAAAGGGGGGTGCACGTACCGAACCGGACCGTAGTGGGGGGTGCACAGTACCGTACCGAGGGGGGGGTGTACTGTACCAAAACGGACCTAGAGGGGGGTGCACACACCGTACCGTAACGGAAGGAGGGTGCACTGTACCAAAACGGGCCGTAGTGGGGGGGGGCACAGTACCGTAACGGAAGGGGGTGCACTGTCCAAAACGGACCGTAGTGGGGGTGCACAGTACCGTACCGAAGGAGGGTGCACTGTACCAAAACGGACCGGGGGGGGTGCACAGTACCGTAAAGGGAAGGGGGGGTCATGTACCAAAAAGACCGATGGGGGGGTGCACAGTACCGTGGAAAAGGAGGGTGCATGTACCAAAACGGACCGAATGGGGGGTTTTCCCCGACCGACCCGGGAAGGGGGGTGCCGTACCAAAAGGACCGTAGTGGGGGGGGGCACAGTACCTACCGTAACGGAAGGGGGGTGCATGACCCAAAAAAGGCCGAGTGGGGGTGACAGTACCGACCGGGGAAAGGGGGGGCACTGTACCAAAAAAGGGCCGAGTGGGGGGTGCCAGTACCGTACCTAACGGAAGGAGGGTGCACTACCAAAACGGGCCGTTGGGGGGGGCACATACCGACCGTTTAACGGAAGGAGGTTCACTGACCAAAAGGGCCGGGTTTGGGGGGGCACAGTAAAAGT
>JARQOD010000001.1:461652044-461724378 GCA_033576555.1 Oophaga sylvatica
AATAGGACAGAGAGCATATCAGAGTGACAGTTAATAAAAACTTAGTCTGAAACACTACCCAAGACAACTGAGCGTGCCAAAACGTCTTCCCCGCTTAGGGCAGACTGAAATAGCATGAGAGGCATCACCACAGTAGAAACATAATCCATTGCGCTTCGAAACTCATGACGCTGTGCCCCAGACACCACTCTATCACACTGCATGGGTTCAGAAGCTGGTTCACAAGGCAACAACCATTCCACGCATACTTCTCCGCTCACGCAAACGTCTGTCAATTTGAATCGCTAATGACATAGAATCATTGAGACCAGAGGGGACAGGAATCCCACCATAACATCCTTTACATTATCTGACAGACCCTTCCGGGAAAAGGGCCGCCAAAGCGTCGTCATTCCATTTGGTCAGGACTGCCCACCTACGGAATCTCTGACAGTATAACTCAGCGTCATCAAGCCCCTGATTTAATGCCAACAAGGTTTTTTCAGCTTGATCAGTGACATTAGGCTCATCGTACAATAACCCCAAAGCCTGAAAAAACGCATCTACATCACTCAAAACAGGATCCCAGGTATCAGGGAAAAAGCCCAATCCTGAGGATCGCCGCGCAGGAGAGAGATGATAATTTGAAACTGCTGCGCTGCGTTTCCTGAGGACTTAGATTTTAAGGCAAAAAACAATTTACAATTATTTTTGAAATTCTGAAACTTAGCTCGATCCCCCAAAAACAAATCTGGCATGGGAATCCTAGGTTCCACAACAGGCAACCTAGCAAGATATGCAGCAATACTCTGAACCTCAGTGGCAAGCTGATCCACACGCAAGACAACCGTGCAAACTCCATTGGGGAAAAGATCCTCCCCAGCACCCAGAGATACAGAGGGAAAAAAAAAGAAAAAAAATGCAACAAACAGAAAAATATCTCTGACAACTCTGACAACCTTTTTTCTTTCACAATATTTTTCCCTTCTGTGAGTACCATACAATTTTCAATTTTTAGGCCGGTGATACTGTTATGTTTCGGTAGCTGAGGAGAGCAGGCAAAAAGGCAATACACCAGAGCAGTTGGAATCTATGAGATTGCAGTACCCTGACTAACCACCACAACTAGAGGCAGCCGTGGAGCGTTCCTACGTTGGTCCTAGACGCCTCGTCACAGCCTGAGAAACTAACTACAGCTAAAGACAGAAACAGGAAAGCTATCTGCCCCGGAGCAGAACCCCAAAGATAATAGAAAGCCCCCAAACATGTAATGGCGGTTAGACAAGAGGAAATACTGACACAGAAAGAAAATAGTATGAGCAAACGCTGGGGCCCAAACTATCTAAATAGAAAAGGATAGGAAGGGTACTTACTGCAATCCCAGAAAACCCTGAAAAGCACCAACTCTACTAATTTCAAAATCACCTGAGATCACACGACCTCTACCACCTAAATTAGTTCTCTGGTGTAACAAAATCAAAACAGCAGCCACTGAAAAAACTGGAAAAAAGCAAAAGAACAAACATCAGAGGCTGAACTAAACTGAGAGGGCAGAAGCCCCCGGAGGGGACCCTGAAGGCCCCCAAAGAAGTGCAGTACAAAATGCAAAAATATAGCACAAACACAAAAGAAGCAAAAGTCTTATCTGTAAGCAGGAGATGCAGACACGACACAGCAGGCTACAAGGGAAACTGGAATGAAGGATTCAGACCAGAACAATTGATCACCGGCAACCCTGATGGGAAAATGACTCCCTTATATAAGACCAGTCAGTAACACCTGATTCCCAGTCCTCACAATCTTCACTAGCACCGCTTGTAACCACCAGAGGGAGCCTCTGCTCAGAACTCATCTCAAACCCATTCACAACAGTTCACTCTGGGCTGAACTGCAAACCTGTCCCAGATGGGAATGGAGTGAACACCGCACTGACAACCTACTTTTTATGCGCCCCAGCTAAGAAACCTGGGGGAGATATACACCCCGTCCAGTACGCACCCCTTCATGTCTCACAGGACAAAAAGAAAGCGTTTAGGGAATTAAAGCAAGTAGGTAGTGATGAGGCATTAAATAAATACAGAAGACTGAATAAATTCTGTAAAAAGCAAATCAAGACAGCAAAGATTGAGGCAGAGAGACTCATTGCCAGTAAAAATAATCCCAAAATATTCTATAACTACATAAATAGCAAGAAACTAAAACATGATAGTGTTGGTCCCCTTATAACCCTTACTGCCATCAGACGTACTATCCCGTCCATGGTACCTAGGCCCGTATGACCATGGACGGATAGTACGTCCCAGCGATCGGACGCGCTCCCGGGGGAGCGCAGCCGATCGCGGCCGGGTGTCAGCTGATTATCACAGCTGACACCCGGCACTATGTGTCGGAGCGGTCACGGACCGCTCCCGGCACATTAACCCCTAGCACACCGCGATCAAACATGATCGCGGTGTACTGGGGCACAGGGGAGGATCGCGCAGGGTGGGGGCTCCCTGCGCGCCCCCCTGAGACCCTCAGAGCAGCGCGATGTGTCGCGCTGTTCCGAGGGTCCGTCCTCCCTCCAGGTCCCCGGATCCAAAATGGCGCCGGGGTCCTGCAGGGAGGCGACTTCCTCAGTGCCTCCTGAGAGCAGGCACTGAGAAGCCTGCAGCGATGCCAGAGCGATTGCTGGTGTGTCAGAGTGCTGTGCACACTGTCACACCAGCGATCTGCTAAAATACAGTGATGTCCCACCCTGGGACAAAGTAAAAAAAGTTAAAAAAATAAAAATAAAAATTGTTTAAAAAAATCATAAAAAAATCATAAAAAAAAAAAAATATTCCCCAATAAATTCATTTTTTCCTGTAAATAAAAAAACAAAAACAATAAAAGTACACATATTTGGTATTGCCGCTCCGTAACGACCCCCCCTATAAAACTGTCCCACTAGTTAACCCCTTTAGTGAACCTCTTAAAAAAAATTAAAAAAAACAAAGCAAAACATCAATACTTTATCATCATACCGCCGAACAAAAAATGGAATAACACGCGATCAAAAAGACGGATATAAATAAACATGGTACTACTGAAAACGTTATCCTGTCCCGCAAAAAAACGAGCTGTCATACAGCACATCAACGAAAAAATAAAAAAGTTATAGCTCGCAGAATAAAGCGATGCAAAAATAATAATTTTTATATAAAATTGGTTTTATTCTATAAAAGCGCCAAAACATAAAAAAATTATATAAATGAGGTATCGCCATAATCGTACTGACCCGAAGAATAAAACTGCTTTATCAATTTTACCACACGCGGAACGGTATAAACGCCTCCCCCAAATGAAATTCATGAATTGCTGATTTTTGTTCATTCTAACCTCCCAAAAATCGAAATAAAAAGCGATCAAAAAACGTCACGTGCTCAAAAATGGTACCAATAAAAACACACCTCGTCCCGCAAAAATAAGACCTCACATGACTCTGTGGGCCAAAATATGCAAAAATTATAGCTCTCAAAATGTGATGATGCAAAAACTATTTTTTGCAATAAAAAGCGTCTTTTAGCTTGACAGCTGCCAATCATAAAAACCCGCTATAAATAGTAAATAAAACCCCCCTTTATCACCCCCTTAGTTAGGGAAAAATAATAAAATTAAAAAAAGTATTTATTTCCATTTTCCCATTAGGGTTAGGGTTGCGGCTAAAGTTAGGATTAGGGTTAGGGTTGGGATTAGGGTTATGGGTGTGTTAGGGTTAGGTTTGTGGTTAGGGTTGGGACTAGGATTAGGGGTGTGTTGGGGTTAGGGTTGGAGTTAGAATTGGGGGGTTTCCGCTGTTTAGGCACATCAGGGGCTCTCCAAATGTGACATGGCTCTGATCTCAATTCCAGCCAATTCTGCATTGAAAAAGTCAAATGGTGCTCCTTCACTTCTGAGCTCTGCCATACGCCCAAACAGTAGTTTATCCCCACATATGGGGTATCAGTGTACTCAGGACCCCAAGAGTTATTGTGTAATTTGTCCTATTTCTTCTGTTACCCTTGGGAAAATAAAAAACTGGGGGTAAAAATATCATTTTTTTAAAAAAAAAGATTTTTTGTTTTTACGACTGTACGTTATAAACTTCTGTGAAGCACTTGGGGCTTCATAGCGCTCACCACACATCTAGATAAGTTCCTTGAGGGGCCTATTTTCCAAAATGGGGTCACTTGTGGGGGGTTTCCACTGTTTAGGCACATCAGGGGCTCTCCAAATGCGACATGACGCCCCCAGACCATTCCATCAAAGTCTGCAATCCAAAACGTCACTACTTCCCTTCCGATCCCCGACGTGCACCCATACAGTAGTACTCCCACATATTGGGTATCAGCGTACTCAGGACAAATTGGACAACAACTTTTGGGGTCCAATTTCTCCTGTTACCCTTTGAAAATAAAATATTGGGGACGAAAAAATCATTTTTGTAAAAAAAAAAAAAAGATTTTTATTTTACAGCTGTACGTTATAAACTTTGTGAAGCACTTCGGGGTTCAAAGTGCTCACCACTCATCTAGATAAGTTCCTTGAGGGGTCTAGTTTCCAAAATGGTGTCATTTGTTGGGGGTTTCCACTGTTTAGACAGATCAGGAGCTCTCCAAACACGACATGGCATCCAGCCAATTCTGTGTTGAAAAAGTCGAACGGCGCTCCTTGCCATGCACCTAAACAGTGGTTTACCCCCACATATGGGGTATCAGCGTACTCAGGACAAAATGCACAATAACTTTTGGAGTCTTGTTACCCTTGGGAAAATAAAAATTGGGGTGAAAAGATCATTTTTGTGGAAAAACTATGATTTTTTAATTTTAACGGCTCTACGTTATAAACTTGTGTGAAGCACTTTGAGGTTCAAATTGCTCACCAAAGATCTAGATAAGTTCCTTAGGGGGTCTAGTTTCCCAAATGGGGTCACTTGTGGGGGGTTTCCACTGTTTAGGCACATCAGGGGTTCTCCAAATGCAACATGGCGTCCAATCCAATTCCAGCCAATTTTGTTTGGAAAAAGTCAAATGATGCTCCTTCCATTCCGAGCTCTGCTGTGCGCCCATACAGTGGTTCCCCTCCACATATGGGGTATCAGCGTACTCAGGACAAATTGGACATCAACTTTTGTGGTCCAATTTCTCCTGTTACTCTTGGGAAAATAAAAAATTAGTGACTAAAAGATAATTTTTGTGGGAAAAAAATAGGATTTTTTATTTTCATGCTCGGGCATTATAAACTTGTGTGAAGCACTTGGGGGTTCAAAGTGCTCACCAAAGATCTAGATAAGCTCCTTAGGGGTCTAGTTTCCAAAATGGGGTCACTTGTGGGGGTTTCCACTGTTTAGGCACATCTGGGGCACTGCAAACGGAACATGACCCCCATTAACGTCTGCATTCCAAAACGTTACTACTTCCTTTCCAAGCCCTGTCGTGCGCCCAAACAGTTTCCCCCCCCCCACATATGGGGTATCAGCGTACTCAGGACAAATTGGACAACAACTTTTGGGGTCCAATTTCCTTGGGAAAAATCAAAAATTTGGGACTAAAAAATCATTTTTGTGGAAAATTGTTTTTTTTATTTTTCAGACCCAGGCATTATAAACTTTTGTGAAACACTTGGGGGTTCAATGTACTCACAACAGATCTAGATAAGTTCCTTAGGGGGTCTAGTTTCCAAAATGGTGTCACTTGTGGGGGGTTTCCACTGTTTAAGCAGATCAGGGGCTCTCCAAACACGACATGGCGTCCAATCTCAATTCCAGCCAATTTTAGTTTGAAAAAGTCAAACGGCGCTCCTTCCCTTACGAGCTCTGCCGTGTGCCCAAACAGTGGTTTTCCTCCACATATTGGCTATTGGCGTACTCAGGAGAAATTGCACAACAACTTTATCTGTCCATTTGCTTCTTTTACCCTTGTGAAAATAAAAAAAAAGTTTGTAATAGATAATTTTTGTGGCTAAAAAGTTAAATATTCATTTTTTCCTTCCACATTGCTTCAGCTCCTGTGAAGCACCTGAAGGGTTAAGTAAATTCTTGCATGTGGTTTTGAGTACCTTGAGGGGTGCAGTTTTTAGAATGGTGTCACTTTTGGGTATTTTCTGCTATATAGACCCTTCAAAGTGACTTCAAATATGAGGTGGTCCCTAAAAAAAATGGCTTTGTAAATTTTTGTTGTAAAAATGAGAAATCGCTGGTCAACTTTTAACCCTTATAATTTCCTAAGAAAAAAAAAATTTGGTTCCAAAATTGTGCTGATGCAAAGTAGACATGTGGGAAATGTTATTTCTTAACTATTTTGTGTGACATATTTCTCTGTTTTAAGGGAATAAAAATTAAAAGTTTGAAAATTGCTAAATTTTCAAAATTTTCGCCATATTTGCGTGTTTTTCAAAAATAAACGCAAGTTATATGGAAGAAATTTTACCACTAACGTGAAGTACAATATGTCACGAGAAAACTATCTCAGAATCGCGAAGATCCGTTGAAGCGTTCCAGAGTTATAACCTCATAAAGAGACAGTGGTCAGAATTGTAAAAATTGGCCCGGTCATTAACATGCAAACCACCCTTGGGGTGACGGGGTTAAAAATAGTCTGGGTGAAATGGTGGATGAGGAAAAAGCCAATATGCTAAATGACTTTTTCAACTGTATTTACACAAGAAAATCCCATGACAGATAACATGATCAGTGATAAAAAAAAATTCTCCATTAAACGTCACCTGCTTAACCCAGCAGGAAGTACGGCGTTGTCTAAAAATCACTAAAATTGACAAATCCCCGGGCCCGGAGGGGATACACCCCCGAGTACTGCAGGAATTAAGTACAGTCATAGATAGACCATTATTTTTAATCTTTAAAATTCCATAATAACAGGGTCTGTACCACAGGACTAGAATAAGAAAACTTGGCACTCAACTTAAATGATAAGGTAAATTTTATTGCAGTCACCAAAAACAACGTTTCGGTCATCAATCGACCTTTTTCAAAGCACTGCAACAGATATACAGAATATATACATCATGCTATGGATAGACATTGAATAAATCTTCAAAGTACCCAAGTGCGAACATGAAAGAAAATATGTATAAAGAAAATAAATAAATCAATAGCCTCACAGTGTATTGTGAATATGTGATACGATATGTTTTCAAAGAAAAAATGAATAAAGAGAAGGGGGGGACTGAGAAACCTACCCAACTGCTTTGAGGGGTTTTCAAATGAATGACGATGAATCACATAAAAGTTATGAACTTTGTCTTGTGAAGATATTAAGACTGCACCAAATAAAAAAATAAAAATAAAATATGCTATAAGAAAATAAGTAGATAGAAAACTACAAAGAGTGAATGTAGTAAGCATATCTTATGGAAATGGTGAAATACCTGTGGCATATACTCATTAGGGTTTACCCTAATCCAACATACAAACAATATTGTATAGTTTGGAAAAGATTTATTGACGACATTTTTTGCATTTGGACTGGCACTGAAGATACACTGATGGATTTCTTCAGCACACTCAATGTAGCTTGGCCAGAACTAACCTTTACTATTACTCACAGCCAAAATCAAGTTAGTTTTTTGGACACCATGGTCACCAAAGATAGCAATGGAACACTTTCAACGGATCTCTATAGAAAACCAACTGATCGCAATAGCATTCTACACTACAGCAGTTTACATCCTCTTTCCACTAAAAGAGCTATCCCGCGATCACAATTTCAAAGAGTCCATCAAATTGTGTCTGACCCCACACAAAATGAAATTAGGATTAAGGAAATGCATGCTAAATTTCAAGAAAGGGGTTATCCCTCTGCCTTATTAGCAGAAGCCATAAAACCCTCAATGAGGATGCGCAAACCAGTAACTAAACGCATACCTTTGGTGCATGAATACCATCCATATGTTCATATCCTGCACCATACAATAAGAAAACACTGGAATATTCTTAAAACAGCCCACCCGAACATAGAAGAATTCCAAAACCCATTTCTACCCTGTTACAAACGTCCGCACAATATCCGCGACTCTCTAGTTAGAGCTGATATGAGCATACAACCACGTGTTACCTCACAAAGGTTTCTATCCAAGCCAAAAGTAGGGACATACCTTGCTTGCACTGTAATCAGTGCAACAATGTCCTGAAAGGGGAAAATTTCTTCCACCCACATTCAGGCAAAAAATATCATATTAAGGACTACTCTACATGCAATTCCTCATATGCAATTTATCTCATAAAATGCCCTTGTGGTTTGATGTATGTGGGAGAAACCACTCAACCCATTAAAGATCGAATTTCCAAACACAAATCCACAATCAGGTGCAAAAATATGCTATTACCAGTTCCACATCACTTTATCACTATGGGGCATTCTATAGCACAATTAAGGTTCCAAATTATCGAACTCGTCATACCACAAAGACGAGGTGGCGACCGCATTAAATACCTCAAGAAGAGAGAATCCTTTTGGATACACGAGTTACAAACTCTTGCTCCAAAAGGTTTAAATAGAGATTATGATCTTCATTCATTCATCTGAAGTGTCCATTACATTGATTGTAATTTTTATCGTATCTTTTTATTGTCATCTAATACCTCATAAACGGGTCCCTATCATTATGTTTAATGTACATGATTTTGTGTTACCTTAGTACAGGTTTTAACACTCTTTTCTCTTTCCAGAGTCGACTTTATTGAATCAATATGTGAAAAAGTTCCTCGTCCCTCTCTGGATTCCTCTCATCCTCACCTCCCTACTCGACTGCTATAACAATATGAAGCCACTTTACCTTCCCCCCTCCCTTGTTGAACTCTGAGCCAGCGTTTCCCTTTCTCTCCCTAATGATGCTCACAGCATCTTAATAGTCTCCGCCTCAGGACAACCCCAATATGGCTGCTGGAACGCATGGCTCCACACAGTGGAACGCAGGAATACCGCCTACTTCCGGTCCCTGACTTCCGCTTTAGATCCTCACGCTTAATCCCGCCTTTTAGGCATAAATGGGGACGCAATATGGCGCTGCACACACCAACAAGCGGTGGATGCCGCGTTGGAAAAAGACTGCACCTTATACCTCACCACCACTGGTAAGATTGCACCGCTATTATCGCACTATATAGCGGCACTATAACAATTGACTTTTCTCCATCTGACTATTCCGTTATCACCACAGTGTCTTTCACCTTAAAGATCGTACCGCAACTTATATGTAAGTTCACCATGGCGCTTTCAACTTTTTTCACCACCACCGTATTATTAGGCTGTATCTTATAATCTTCACCACCGCAGTGTATATAATTACACCTTTGAAACTATATCTTCAGCAAATGCACACTACTCATACCTATTTACTCTCCTCTGACCTGATCCTATATGTCTATGCTACCCTCACCATAGTGTCTGCTGGTCACCATAAGGAATGTACCATATATTCTCAGCATTCTTAATATTTGGGTCCCATCCTTTATTTACACTTGGTAAAAGCATCTCATGAGGTTTCTAAAATAGTGGATGCACTTGTTCCATTAATACCATTTATTACACTGCGGTACAGTATCCGCTCTTACCGTGATCCGATACATCCCACAAGATGAATATATATTTTTCTTGATCTAATATGATGTATTTCTCACCTATAGGCTATGAGCTTTTATTAAGACACATTGAGTATATGCCACAGGTATTTCACCATTTCCATAAGATATGCTTACTACATTCACTCTTTGTAGTTTTCTATCTACTTATTTTCTTATAGCATATTTTATTTTATTTGGTGCAGTCTTAATATCTTCACAAGACAAAGTTCATAACTTTTATGTGATTCATCGTCATTCATTTCAAAACCCCTCAAAGCAGTCGGGTAGGTTTCTCAGTCCCCCCCTTCTCTTTATTCATTTTTTCTTTGAAAACATATCGTATCACATATTCACAATACACTGTGAGGCTATTGATTTATTTATTTTCTTTATACATATTTTCTTTCATGTTCGCACTTGGGTACTTTGAAGATTTATTCAATGTCTATCCATAGCATGATGTATATATTCTGTATATCTGTTGCAGTGCTTTGAAAAAGGTTGATTGATGACCGAAACGTTGTTTTTGGTGACTGCAATAAAATTTACCTTATCATTTAAGTTGAGTGCCAAGTTTTCTTATTCTTGAATGTGGTTGGGCTCCTACTTGTGCACCACACACAGCTGTGCCACGCTATATCTTATCATTGTACCACAGGACTGGCGTATAGCAAATGTGGTGCCAATATTCAAAAAGGGGGCAAAAACTGAACCTGGAAATTATACGCCAGTGAGCTTAACATCTACTGTGGGTAAAATCCTGGAGGGTTTTTTAAGGGATACTATATTGGAGTATCTGAGGCTGAATAACCTCATGACACAGTATCAGCATGGGTTTACGAGGGACCGTTCTTGTCAGACTAATCTGATAAGCTTTTATGAAAGGGTAAGTTCTGGACTGGACCAAGGGAACGCAGTGGACGTGGTGTTCATGGACTTCTCAAAAGCTTTTGATACGGTGCCACACAAAAGGTTATACATAAAATGAGAACAATGGGGATAGGGGAAAATATGTGTAAGTGGGTTAAGAACTGGCTCATGGATAGGAAACAAAGGGTGGTTATTAATGGAGCACACTCGGACTGGGTCACGGTTAGCAGTGGGGTACCACAGGGGTCAGTATTGGGGCCGCTTCTCTTTAACATATTTATTAATGACCTTGTAGGGGGCATACAGAGTAGTATTTCAATATTTGCAGATGACACTAAACTCTGCAGGGTAATAAATACAGAGGACAATTTTATACTACAGGAGGATTTATGTAAACTAGAAGCTTGGGCTGATAAATGGCAAATGAGCTTTAATGGGGATAAATGTAAGGTCATGCACTTGGGTAGAACAAACAAGATGTATAATTATGTGCTTAATTGTAAAACACTGGGCAAAACTGTCACTGAAAAAGACCTGGGTGTATGGGTGGATGACAGACTCACATTTAGTGGCCAATGTCAGGCAGCTGCTGCCAAGGCAAAAAAAATAATGGGATGCATTAAAAGAGGCATAGATGCTCATGAGGAGAACATAATTTTACCTCTATACAAGTCACTGGTGCGACCACACTTAGAATACTGTGTACAGTTCTGGTCTCCAGTGTATAAGAAAGACATAGCTGAACTGGAGCGGGTGCAGAGAAGAGCGACCAAGGTTATTAGAGAACTGGGGGGTCTGCAATACCAGGACAGGTTATTACACTTGGGGTTATTTAGTTTGGAAAAACAAAGGCTTAGGGGTGATCTTATTACAATGTATAAATATATGAGGGGACAGTACAAAGACCTTTCTAATGATCTTTTTACTCTTAGACCTGTGATGGGGACAAGGGGGCATCCTCTTCGTCTGGAGGAAAGAAGGTTTACTCATAATCACAGATGCAGATTCTTTACTGTAAGAGCAGTGAGACTATGGAACTCTCTGCCGTCTAATGTTGTAATGAGTGATTTCCTACAAAAATTTAAGAAGGGACTGGATGCCTTTCTTGGAAAAGTATAATATTACAGGCTATATTCACTAGTTTCCTAGATATTGCGTTGATCCAGGGAGCTAGTCTGATTGCAGTATGTGGAGTCGGAAGGATTTTTTTCCCCAATGTGAAGCTTACTGTTTGCCACTTGGGTTTTTTTTTTCCTTCCTCTGGATCAACATGTTAGGGCAGGTTAGGATAGGATATGGGTTGAACTAGATGGACTTAAAGTCTTCCTTCAACCTTAATAACTATGTTACTATGTAATGCGAGCTGTGGCAAGAAGGTTTGCTGTGTCTGTCAGCGTAGTGTCCAGAGGCTGGAGGCGCTACCAGGAGACAGGCCAGTACACCAGGAGACGTGGAGGGGACCATAGGAGGGCAACAAACCAGCAGCAGGACCACTACCTTCGCCTTTGTGCAAGGAGGAACAGGAGGAGCACTGCCAGAGCCCTGCAAAATGACCTCCAGAAGACCACAAATGTGCATGTGTCTGCACAAATGGTTAGAAACCGACTCCATAAGGATGGTCTGAGTGCCCGACGTCGACATATGTTCTGCTCATAGCCCAACACCATATAGGACGCTTAGCATTTGCCACAGAACACCAGGATTGGCAAATTCGCCACTGACTGTCATGATCTGTTCCAGGGTTTAATCCTGTCTGCCCTTGGTCTGGGCTGATCATGTCAAGGGTTAACTTTGCTCTGCCTCATTCTGGGTTCAGGTTTGCTATTTACTGTAGCTCCCATACATCCTGCTAGCGGTGTGAGCTATAGTTCTGCCTTTGGCGTGTGCATCTGACTCTGGTAACCCTTGATTTGTCCTGCTGTGATCCCTGACTTTCCCGTGTCTGTTGTCGTCCTCTGTCTGCCCGTTTCCCAGCATTTTCCCTGTTTGTCGGTTTGATTCTCTGGTTTTTCACTTGGCTTGTATTCGGACTTGCTTCTGCTTTCTGTCTTTGTCTTAACCACTTCTGACCATTGCTGAACCTCCTGGCTTACTCCTTTTGTACTTCTGCCTCTGTACAGTTTTTGACTCGGCTTGTCTGACCACTCTCCCTCCACTTGGTGGCGCCTGTGCTTCTGCTCTTTGGAGCTACTCTGTGTACGCAATGTCACTCCACTCCCGAGTTCCCTTTGGGGGAGGTTGCGCAACACTGCACTGCAGTAGCCTGACATTATAGCTCACATATACATTTAAAGGGATTTCTGCATTTTTTTTTCTCTGCTCTGTTAGCTATGGATCCGCTCCATACTTTGGCGGATCAAATGAACAGCTTGACAGTGATGATACAAGACCTATTTTTGGAACAGAGGGCCTTGGCATGGTCTCATAACCACCTGCAAAGGGAGCTTTGTAATACAGTAATATCGTTGCAGACTGACTGTAAGCACTGTAACACTGTTGATGTTTCATTGCACTCTCCTGAACCTACAGTAAAGCTCCCAGATACCTTCTCCAGTGAGAGGGAGAAATTCCGTACTTTTAGGGAGAGTTGCAAACTATTGTTTTCTTTTAGACCCCTATCTTCTTGTGATGAGAGTCAGCGGGTGGGGATAATCATTTCCTTACTGCGGGAGGGACCTCAGTCGTGTGCTTTCTCTCTACCTGCTTCTGCCCCTGAATGTGTGTCTGTGGACAGATTCTTTAAGGCTTTGGGACTGATTCATGACGAACCAGACCGGGTCAGGGTAGAAGAGGACATGATCATGGGTCTCTCCCAGAATGAACTCACTGCTGAACAGTATTGTTCTGAGTTTAGGCGGTGGTCTGTTGAGGTGTCTTGGGATGACTCTGCTCTAAGATGCCTGTTTGAGAGAGGACTGTCGGATCATCTCAAGGACGCGCTGGCCCTTCATACGTCACCCAGTTCCCTGGAGGAGGCCATGACCCAGACCATTCATATGGACCGGAGGTTATGGGAGAGAGGAATTATCCAGCGTGAGATTCCTGTATTGCCTGCCAAGTCTGAGGTGGTGTCATTCAAGGAGACTATGGAAGTTGGTGCCACCAACTTCAAGGAGAAAGAGAAGAGACGGCGACGAGATGGGAAATTATGTTTTTACTGTGGAGATCCAGGACATTGGAAGGACTGCCCCTCTTGTCCATCAAGTAACAAGCTGCCGAGTAAGGGTGATGGTCTAGGACAGTGATGGCGAACCTTGGCACTCCAGCTGTTGGAGAACTACAACTCCCAGCATGCCTCAACTGCTGCAGGTTGCAAGGGCATGCTGGGAGTTGTAGTTTTACAACAGCTGGAGTGCCAAGGTTAGTCATCACTGGTCTAGGAGGTCATCCAGACTCTCAGGTACCAATTTCATCCTTTCAAAACATTTTGTTAGAGGTGGAACTGTGTTGTGGAGGTGGTTTTGCATCCACTTCAGTGTTTGTGGACTGTGGATCTTCCATGAACTTCATTGACTCTGGTCCAAGTTAAAGTTAGGGACAGTTAGGTTAGAGACTCCCATCTATATCGTTGCCATTGATAAGACACCGTTGGCTCAAAATGTCCTTAAGTTTGTCTCTGAGGAGTTCCTCCTCAAGGTGGGTTCCTTGCACAAGGAACGAATTTCATGTTATGTTATGAATAATCTTCCTGCAGGACTGGTGTTGGGGTTCCTCTGGTTGCAGAGGCATAATCCAGTTATAGACTGGGGATCTCATGATATTGTTAAATGGGGTCCTAATTGTTCCAATGGTTGTCTTTCTGCTGTTTTTGTGTCTGCCATTAGTCCGGAGGGTATTCTGGAGAACCTGAAGGACTTTGGGGACGTGTTCTCCGAAAAAGAGGCTGAGGTCTTGCCACCCCATCGTCCTTATGATTGTACCATTAATCTTATTCCGGGTTCTAAATTGCCCAAAGCCCGTTTGTACAATCTTTCTGGCCCGGAACGTACTGCTATGAAAAACTATATCTGATAGCCTGAGCAAAGGTCGCATTCGTCCCTCTGTCTCACCTGTGGCCGCGGGATTCTTTTTTGTTAAGAAAAAAGATGGTGGTTTACGCCCGTACCTCGATTTCCAAGAACTAAATTAATTTACGGTGAGAAATACCTACCCTCTCCCACTCATTCCTGATCTTTATAACCAAGTGTCTGGGGCTAAGTGGTTTTCCAAACTTGATCTCAGGGGAGCAAATAACCTTATCAGTATTCAGGAAGGGGATTAGTGGAAAACAGCATTTCTCACCTCCGAAGGTCTGTTTGAAAATTTGGTCATGCCCTTTGGTCTCACGAATGCGCCTGCTGTCTTTTAGAACTTCATGATTTTTTTCTCTGATTTTATCGGGAGCTTTATGGTTGTAAACTTGGATGATATCCTTGTTTTCTCGCCTGACAAGGAATCCCACAATGGTCATTTATGTGCTGTTCTTCACAGGTTACGGGGTAATTCTGTTTGCTAAACCCGAGAAATGTTTCTTTTGTGTCCAGGAGCTTTCCTTTCTGGGGATCATCCTTTCTGCCAATGGGTTTCGGATGGATCCCGGAAAGGTACAGGCCATTGTTGATTGGGTGCAACCCAGAGACCTCAAGGGGTTGCAGCGTTTTCTGGGTTTCGCCAATTATTATAGAAAATTCATCAAGGGGTGTTCTCTGGTGGTCAAGCCACTCACCGATCTCGCTCGCAAGGGGGCTGATATAAAAGTTTTGTCAACCTTGGCAGTTGAAGAATTTGTTACATTAAATAAGTGTTTTATGTCTGCTCCTATATTGGTTCAGCCCGATCCATCTGAACCGTTCATTCTAGAGGTGGATGCATCTGAGGTGGGAGTGGGGGCAGTGTTGTTTCAGGGACCTGTTACTTTGACTAATTTAAGACAATGTGCCTTTTTCTCCCAGAAGTTTTCTTCTGCTGAGAGGAACTATGACGTTGGTAACCGGGAGTTATTAGCCATAAAATTGGCTTTTGAAGAATGGAGACATTTTTTGGAGGGGGTGGTTCATCGGATCACGGACCACAAGAACTTGTCTCATCTTGAATCTGCCAAACGGTTGACTCCTAGACAGGCTAGGTGGTCACTTTTTTTTCAATCACTTTTCGGCTTGGTTCCAAGAATGTCACGGCTGATGCCTTATCTCGCAGTTTTGATCCGATATCACCCCCCGAACCTCCTTCCTCCATTCTTCAGCATGGGGTGTTTGTTGTGGTGGTATCTTCTGAATTGGAACAGGAGATTCAGAAGGCTCAGTCTCTTGCTCCTCCCTCTTTGCCCGATAATAAGCTCTTTGTCCCGGTTCAGTACCGGGTGAGGGTTCTCCAGGAATTCCACGATTCTGTTCTCAGTGGACACCCGGGGATCTCAGCCACTCGGAAAGCCATTGATAGGCTACTTTGGTGGTCCTCCATGAACTCTAATATCACTGTGTTTGTGTCTGCTTGTAATACCTGTGCCGGTGATAAGAGCTCCCATAACTGGCCGGCCGAGGAATTGGTGCCATTGCCAATTCCAGATAGACCTTGGACTCATTTGTCCATGGATTTTATCACTGATCTTCCTCCTTCTAATGGAAAAACTGTAATCTGGGTAGTGGTTGACAGATTCAGTAAATAGGCGCATTTTGTACCTCTGTCAGGATTGTCTAATGCTGAGACACTATCTAGGTTGTTTATTGAGCACGTTGTATAGCTGCATGGAGTGCCTTTGAGTGTGGTTTGTGATAGAGGGGTACAATTTGTTTCCATTTTGGAGGGCATTTTGTAAAAGATTGGGTATTTGCTTGACCTTCTGCTCTGCTTACCATCCTGAGACCAATGGTCACACGGAGAAGACCAATCAGTCACTCGAACAGATTTTGAGGTGTCTTGCTATGTCTCAGCAGGATGATTGGTGTTCTTCATTGCCCATGGCTGAATTTGCATTTAATAATCAGATTAACCAGTCCACTGGCACCTCTCCATTCTTCTGTAACTATGGTTTTCACCCCATTTGGCGAATTTTCTAGGCTGGATTCAGGATGTCCAGGGGCTGATACGGCAGTGCAACGATTGGGGGAGGTGTGGAGGGAGGTCCAGAAGAACATTGGGGAGGCTCAGGGCAAACAAACTTTTTGCGGATAAGCGACTGTCTATAGGACCTATGTTCCTGGTGGGAGATAAAGTATGGTTGTCTACCAAGAACATTCGTCTAAAGCAGGGGTCTCAAACTCGGTAAAGTGGCCGCACATAAAAAAAAATTTAAGCTGGCGGGCCGCATTCCATTCGAACTTAATACGGTACAAAATTATTGTTAAACAATTGTTTATTTGAACTACCATAACAATTCTCTCCCTCCGGACCTCCCCCTCTCTCTGTGGCCGTTCAAATAAGTTGTCAGCTGCGATGTACAGCTTACCGTATATACTCGTGTATAAGCAGACAACAGATTAAGCCGACCCCCTAATTTTCCCACAAAAAAACTGGGAAAACTTATTGACTCGCGTATAAGCCTAGTGTGGAAAATGCAGCAGTTACTAAATTTTCAAAAATAAAAAGAGATACCAATAAAAGTAAAATTAATTGAGACATCAGTAGGTTAAATGTTTTTGAATATCCATATTGAATCAGGAGCCCCATATAATGCTCCATACAGTTCATGGTGGCCCCATAAGATGCTCCATACAAAATACACCCCATATAATGCTGCACAAAGGTTAATAATGGCCCCATAAGATGCTCCATAGAATAATATGCTGCTCCATAAAGGTTATGGCCCAGTAAAATGCTCCACATATTTTATGCCCCATAAGATGCTCCATATATTTTATGCCCCCATAAGATGCTCCATTTATTTTATGCCCCCATAAGATGCTCCATATATTTTATGCCCCCATAAGATGCTCCATATATTTTATGCCCCCATAAGATGCTCCATATATTTTATGCCCCATAAGATGCTCCATATATTTTATGCCCCCATAAGATGCTCCATATATTTTATGCCCCCATAAGATGCTCCATATATTTTATGCCCCATAAGATGCTCCATATATTTTATGCCCTGTATGCTGCTGCTGCAAATAAAAAAAAAACTGACATACTCACCTCTTTGCTGGGGACCAGGTGCAGGGGCCCTGAGCAGGCGGGGACATCTGCAATATTCACCTGTCCCCGGTCCACAGAAGCGTGCCGCTCCATCGTCCGGTTCCTCTGTCAGTGACTGTTCAGGCAGAGGGCGCGGCGCGCACTAACTACGTCATCGTGCCCGCCCTCTGACCTGAACATTACAGCCAGAGGACGCAGAGGAGAGAGCGACGCGCAGCGGTGGACCGGGGACAGGTGAATATCGCATATACTTACCCCCACCTGGCATGTCTCTGCAGCCCCCCTGCTTCTCCCGCGGTCTCCGGCAGCTATTCTTCCTTCAGCGGTCACGTGGTACAACACATTAAAGTGATGAATATGCGCATATTCATGACTTTAATGAGCGGTACCTCGTGATAGCTGAAGGAAGGAGCCTGAGATCATGGGAGAAGCATGGGGGCTGCAGAGACGCGCTGGGGGGTGAGCATCATCTGACACCCCCACGCCCCCTCCCACGCCGACCCCTGACATGTGGTGCACCGCGGGCCAAAGATGCCTGCCTCAGGGGCCGCATGCGGCCCGCGTGTTTGAGACCCCTGCTCTACATCAACTGAATAAACCGTTAATCGTTGCTACACTTCTCCAAAAGGACACCAAGTTAGGACAGTTCCACATCATATGAAACATACCTGCCATGTTAGTTTTGCATCTAGGACAGTAGGGACTTGACCGAAATCCTATATTAAATAAGAATTGAGGTGTCCTGTTTACCTGGTGTATCACATATATATGGGATTCACTTAAAGACAGCTGTGGAACTCTTTCCAGTATATCTGGACAGTGATTTTCCTCTATGAGTCCCATTACACTCTTCCATTTCTCTTTTGATCGCATCGGCTGGTTTGTCAATATAATGTCTAAAAGAACGTTATAAAGCAATGAGATCAGTGCAGAAGAACTGTGTAGATTAGCTATTCTCCGTATTATTGAGTTTCGAGGTACCTCTCCTTCCAAATTCCGTATGCCCGATATGCGTGTCTAAATTGTAAGTATTTATAGAATTCAGAGGAAGGTAACCCATATTCGCTTTGCAGCTGTGAAAATTTCATAATCACATCACCTATCAGCACTTGATTAAGTCTGTTTAAACCCTTGGCGCTCCAGGAGCCAAATCCCACCAGTTGGTATAGATTTGGAAGCCATGGAGTGTTCCATAATGAAGTAAATTGTGAAACACCTACTATTCCTTGTAATTTTTTCAACGTCCCCCAAAGTTTATGACATAACAGCATAGTCAGTATTTTGCCTCCAAGTGTCCTAAACTTATGCGCCTCCAATACCTCAGAGTTTATCGGATTGGAAATAGTGCTGCAGCAATGTACGCTGAGCTCCTCCTCCCCAGGGTCGTCCCATCCCTGAATATGTTGAAGCTGAGATGCCACATAATATACCCATGGGTAAGGAACCGCGAGCCCTTCTGTTGTTTTATTTCTTTGCAATGTTTCCAGCTTAATCCTTGGAGTCTGTTTGCCCCTTATTAATTTTTTAAACTCCTGATTGACTCTAAAGAAAAACCTCTGATTTATCCATACTGAGGAGTTGTGCAGAATATACAGCAATTGTGGCATCCAGATCATTTTGACCAGGTTAGCACGGCCCACAACCGACAACGGTAACTTAGACCAAGCGCCCAATTTACCTTTAAATTTAATTAAGACTGGATCAAGATTCAACCTCTCATAATCATTTATTCTTGCCGATATATTTATGCCTAAGTATTTAAACTCTGATACCACTTGTAAACCAGAGTAAATGTAGTGGGAAGCATTCTCATCTGTATTATCCAATCAAAGTATAACTGACTTGCTCCAATTTATCTTCAGACCAGAGTATTTTCCAAATGTTTCTATCATTTCCATTGCTATAGGAAGGGACTCAGAAGTTTTAGCCAGAAATAATAAAGTGTCATCAGCGTATAACGCGACCTTCTCTTCACTATTCCCTCTACGAAACCCAACTATTCCTGGATGCTCCCTGATAACCGATGCCAGGGGTTCAATGGCCAGTGCAAAGAGCAGGGGAGACAACGGGCACCCCAGCCTCGTACCTCTACTCAGTCCAAAAGCCAGGGAGAGGTGTCCATTTACCTGAATTCTAGCCATCGACCTACCATACAGCAATTTAACCCATGAAATAAAACTAGGTCCTATACCAAACCTTTCCAACACCGCCCATAAATATTCCCACTCAACAGAATTGAACGCCTTAGCGGCGTCCGGAGAACATACAGCTCTATCCCCATCACCAACGACCAGCAATTAAGAAACAATCTTCGGATATTAACAGCTGTGGATCTAGCAGGCATGAAGCCTGACTGATCAGAATGGATAACTGTAGAAATGTCATGTGTGCATCGCCACGAAGATCGTCGCGGTTGCACATTCTGACTTCTCACAGCTGAGTTGCTGTTTCTTTGTGTTTGGCAGTTAGGGAGTTAATTCTGTCTGTGCTCAGTTCTGGGACTGGGTGCAGTTTCTCCGGCTGCAATTAATTATTTGTTGATTGGTTTCCTTTAAATCTCTGGTTGTCTGTGTTGGGAGTTGCCAGTGAAATTCTTCATGCAGACCACAGATAGGATTGTATCTGTATAGACTTAAGTTAAAGAGCTCCTTAGTTGTTTTAAGCTCACCTTGCTTAGAGTTTAATATCCCAGATCATTTATGTTCCTTCTGTGTTTGAGTGTGTATGCAAGTCTGTGTTTTCTCCAGTCTGTCTTATATGTCTAATCTGTGTATTTAGCAGAGATCAGCCCATATCCCTTTGGTGGTAATCAGAATCCTTCTTAGGACTGATTACAGGGTTCAGGGACTGATAGGAGACAGGGTTAGGCTGGAGACTTGGACCTCTGAACCATTATCAGTACCTCCAAGGTGAGGGATTAGTTAGGACCCCAGTTTAGGGTCAGGTTAGACCCCCGGTCCTCCTCTTTCCTGTGACAGTGTATCAAGTCCTCAAGATTAACCCTGAGTTCAACGGATATCGTGTCAGGTAAATCTATTCTATATTTACATGCTGATGTTGCTAATCTATATGTTGTATAGAGTGTTGTTCTTTTAAGAATAGTTTACTGACATCGTACACATATCATAAGACCGCGTGACAAGAAATTACTGTATTCAATCTAGACGCCAGAACCTTCACAATAATTTTAACATCAGTTGACATTAAAGATATGAGCCTACATGTGTCAGGGATTAAAGGGTCTTTATCTGACTTAAGTAGGACTACTATCACCGCCTCTTCCATTGAATGGCGTAGGGTTCCCCCCTTCACTCCCTCATCGAAGGTAGCCAGCAAGTGGGGGAAGTAAAATGTTTCCAAACTTCTTATATATTTCTGTGGGAAGCCCGTCTAGTCCTGACGATTTGTTATTAGCCATTTGTAACTCCTCCAGCTGTAATGGTCTATTTAAAAATTCTTGATCTTTACCGCTAAATGTCGGTAGATTGATTTCCCTAAGGTAGGATAAGATCTGTTCTCTACTAAATTGCAGTTTGGATGTATATAGATCTTTATAAAAGTCTAACAGAGTATTCGAGATCTGGTCAGTCTGATTTACTACCACTCCTTCCCTGTCCTTCAAAGCACCAATAAAAGAACTCCCACCTGAGCCCTTGCTATCCCGGCTAGTAAGTGTCCTGCCTTCTCCCCTCCTCAAAGAAGTGTGTCTGGGCAAACGTGTTTATTCTTAGCTTTTTCCTTGATATGTTTGGTGTACGCTGCTTGTGCAGATTGTGCTATGCTTGCATCAAAAATTTGTTGAAATTTCATTGAATCCATTCTTCCCTCTACCTGTGAAATGTTCCCTGTGCAATTGGCTGCAACACAACCCCCAAGCATGATTGATCCACCCCCATGCTTAATGGTTGGCGAGATGTTCTTTTCCTGAAATTCTGTGCCCTTTTTTCTCAACACATCTTTGACCATTTTAGCCAAAGAGTTCTATTTTAATGTCATTGGTCCACAGAACTTATTGCAAAAAAGCATCAGGCTTACTTAGATGTTCTTTTGCATACTCCTGAAGCTGAATTTTATGGTGAGGATGCAGGACAGGTTTTCTTTTGTTGAATCTTCCATGAAGGCCATATTTGTGCACGTGTCCCTGAACAGTATAACAATGTACCACAACTGCAGAGTCTGCTAATTCTTCCTGAAGGTGTTTTGCAGTCAAGCGGGGGTTCTGATTTGCCTCTCTAATAATCCTATGAGCATCTCTCTCACTGAAATTTTTCTTGGTTTTCCAGACCTCCACTCTTCCTGCCATTTCTTAATTATATTTCAAAATGAGGAAAGGGCAACTTGAAAACGCTTCTCTATCTTCTTATAGCCTTCTGCTTTGTGGGCCTCCACCATTTTTATTTTCAGAGTGTTAGGCAGCTGCTTAGAAGAACTCATGGCTGCTGTTTTTTTAGCACAAAGTCAGAGGAGGCTGGATTTGGTTTTTATAAAGCTGGGAAACTTGCATCACCTGGCTTTTCCTAATGATGGTTAACAAGCCATAACCCTAACAGGCCAATTAAGGTCTGAAAGTCAAAGTTATCTGAGCATACAAATCTCCAAGGATGCCCAAACTTTTCTATTGGACCATTTTCCTTTTTAGAATTTTTAAAATTATAAAATATATTTGCCTAAAATACAAAGGAAATGTGTCATTGTTAACTTAGAGCCTTTTAGAGATAATTTCATCTTCAACTTGCTTAACTGTTCACAATAATAGTAATTTTTTACCAGGGGTGCCCAAACTTTTACATGCCACTGTACTTCTGTGTCTTGCTCAGTGGTGGTCGGGTTTCAGCCTACTTACCTTGGCCACGTCTGTGAGCTCTGAACATCTTGTACTTCTGGCCTCCATGGAAGTTGCAGTTCTGGAAATTGACAGAACTGGAGGAGAGTTTGCTTCCGGTTGCTTCATGTTTGAGTCTTCTCATGCCTTTGGCAGTTAATATGCGACTTTTTTTCTCAAAATATTTTTTTTGCGATCCTGATGTTTGCAACAAAACTTTTGATGGTTCTAGGATCACACCCCAATATCTTACTTTCCAAAGTTCTGCAACCCTATGTGAGACTTAGGCTAAGTTCACACGTTGCGGAATTGCCGCGGAAATTTCCGCGGCAATCCCGCACTTCTCTGCCGTGGGAAATACGCAAATTTTTTTGGTATGCATATTCCCGCCAGAAACTAGCATTTTGCAAGCGTAATTAGCTTGCAGAATGCTAGCGTTTTCCTAGCGATCTGTAGCATCGCTTGGAAAACTGATTGACAGGTTGGTCACACGAGTCAAACATAGTGTTTGACTCGTGTGACCAACTTTTTACTATTGATGCCGCCTATGCCGCATCAATAGTAAAAAGATCTAATGTAAAAATAATAAAAAAAATAATAAATAATGATATTCTAACCTTCCGGCGGCCCCCGCAGCCTTCCCGCCTCTCAGCGACGCTCCCGGCCAATCGCGTTCCCAGTAACGCATTGCGACAGACCCCAGATGACGTGCATCTCGCGAGACCGCTACGTCATCTGGGTGTTCTCGCAATGCATACTGGGAACGGGAGCGTTGCTGAGAGGCGGGAAGGCTGCGGGGGCCGCCGGAAGGTGAGAATATCATTATTTTTTATTTTAATTATTGTTTTACCAGGGATATGGTACCCAGGGCCTGGAGGAGAGTCTCCTCACCTCCAGACCCTGGGTACCATCGCACATGAACCGCTTACATTCCGCATAGCCACATGCGGAAAGTAAGCGGTTCAATTCATTCCTATAGCGGCGATTCTGCAGAGATTACGCAAAATTAATGAACATGTTGCTATTTTTTTCGCGGAAAAAAAACGCTGCATGTGCACAAAAATTGCGGAATCCATTTAAATGAATAGGATGCTTAATGCTTGCGTTTTTTTCGCGTTTTTGCCGCAGGCAAAAACGCGAAAATTCCTGCCGTGTGCACTTAGCCTTAATGTTTGACTTTTGACAATCAGTTAAATCTCTCTTTTGGACCATTTTGCCTGAGATCAACAATCTGCATAGCAATTATGGGCATGTTGATAAAGGGTGTTCTATCCATAGGCATCACCTCCCTTATTACACAAATACACATCACGTGATCTGCTTCATCCAATAAGCATTCACGTTTATACAGTGCCAGAGTTGGAAAATCTGCATAAAAATGATGACATGGACAAAATACTCTTTGCCTAATATAGATACATCATGTCAGTTCCCTGACTTTGATACGGGCTTATAAGCCGAGCCCACATCTTTTTTGGCAGATGATTCCTGTGATATTCAGCCATCATCTGACTCTGACACCGCAACTGGTAACCAGTTAAATGCCGCTGTTAATCTCTGCTAGTGGCATTAACAATGTGCCTATGTGTCCATCAATGTGCTTGTGACATGATCGCAGGGGATGGATGGGTTACTAGGACATACAGGGTTCTGTTGAAGACCTCCATACCTGTCATTACGGAGCTCCCTTGACACCCAGCCTGTGGCTGGGCTTCAAATGAGATTGTGATTTTTACTATATGCAGCAATACTGTGGTATTGCTGTGTATAGCAGCAGAGATCAGACAATCACAGGCTCAAGTCCCTTAAGGGGACTAAGAAATACAGTGTAAGATAAAAAGAAAAAAAAAACATAAAAAGTTCAAATAACACTCCTTTTTCCCCCATTAAAAATCAAGATTATGAAAAAATCACACGTGGCATTGCTGTGTCCAGAAGAGTCTAATTTATCAAATATTGAAATAATTAAACCGATCGGTAAACAGAAAAAAAACAAAAACAAAATTGTAATTTTTTGGTCACTGCAATACCATATCTATCACAAAATGGTATCAATAAGAATGCTGTCTCGCTCCGCTAAAATTAAGCAGTCACACAGCTCCATTGACCAAAAAAATGAAAACGTTACTTTTCTTGGAAAATGGCAACACAATAAAAAAAATAGTTTTCTCTAAGTTCTAATTTGTTTTTCACCATTAAAATAATAAAACAAATTGGTATCATACTGAGGAGGAGAATCATATTGCCACGTCATTTTTGGCACACAATGTACACAGTAAAAACAATTTCCAAAAAGAATGTCAGAATTGCGGGGGGGGGGGGGGGAATGTTGCAATTTCACTGCACTTGGAGTTTTTTGTTTTTCCAGTATACCAAGTGGTAAAATGAATGATGTCATTCAAAAGTACAAATCATCCCAGAAAAAAAAATATATGTGGATAGAAAAATAAAAACAAAAAAGTAATGGCTCTAGGAAGAAGAGGAGGAAAAAATTAAAAAGCGAAAATTGGCCACAGCAAAAAGGGGTTAAATATAAATACATAGGTTCTACAGAATGTAAGGCGAGCAAATCTACATCAGGATCTAAGAGAATAAAGGGATATAGATTTTCTTTATAGCTTTCGAGGTCTTTTCTTGTGAGTAAAAGATCTATACTCAAGAATAATTGTTTATTTTAATAAAATTTATTATCAGTCATATATAAAAAGTCACAAAAATGTTTGCTGCTTGCTCACACTTATAAACATGGCTCTCTCAAGCTGTCTCTCTAGACCAGTGTTTCCCAAACTCCAGTCCTCACGGACCCCATGGGTCATGTTTTCAGGATTTCCATAGTGTTGCACAGGTGAGAGAATTCCTGATGCCTTGATGATAGTTCCCCATCTGCGCAATACAAAGGAAATACTGAAATCATGACCCATGGGGTCCATGAGGACTGGAGTTTGGGAAACACTGCTCTTGAGTAGACCATGCCCATTTTGCCTGACAAAACCTGAAAAAAGCAGGCATGGTGCAGAAGCAGGAAAGAATAAAAGAAAAGCAGCGTAAATATATTAGACAATAAAGAACAGCAGAAAAAGTGCACAACATAAGCCAAAAGATTGCAAGAGGAATGATAGATTCCCCCTAAAGTACTTCTTGCACACTGATATACATAAATTATTGGCTTCCTTCTGCCTTATGTCCACCAGTGTCACTATATGGATGAAAAGTTGTCATCTCTGGTTTTTTCCTCTTGCTGTCTAACAAACAGTTATAATATATGGCACCACCTTATCCCATCCCATCCTAACAAATATTTTCTCATTTATTAGACATAATTTTCTGAAAATTGAATGTTTTTGGGATGAGTATGTACATTATACACTTCGATGTGCACATTCTTGCCTAGACAAAACCTTATATAGTGTACATGGGGTGCATTACCCATAAAAGCACAATGTAGCTTTGTACATTCAGTTTTTGTCCTGGTCTTCATCTGCTACAGCTTCTTGCCCGTTGGGATCCCGATAAACCTTTATTTTAGCCTTCCTTTATGTAGACACTTCAACTTCATTTGGAGATTCTGTTTATTATTTGTTGTGCAATAGCCATATATGTCTTAGCCTGCAATGAATAAAAAATAAATAAATAAAAGAAAAAAATCAAACAACAGAATTTTACAAGTAAATAAAAATTTTTTTACAAGTAAAGATTGGCGAAAAGATATTAAATATCCTGGATCCGGTGTGCATCTTGGTGTTTCGTTGCAGACAATATGGGACCAGTGTTCAACTCTGCACTGGATATCCTCTTCCCATCGTCCAGGCTGCCCGTGGCGTTCAATAGGCCCCAGCGCAGAGTATTGTCGGCGCAGTAGTGAATACTGCTTTGTCCGGCTGACGTGGAGGATCAATCTACACGCCGGATCAGGGTATTTAGCGTATTTTTGCTCTTCCCTACTTATTGGTTCAACTGCAATATTCACCTCACTGCTCTCTGGATCAGACACGACAACCGGCTTGCCCAAGTCGCAGGTCTCTCTAATGTTAATATGTAGAGGGATATCACCTGTAGAAACACAGAAAAGTTTAATAAACTGTACATGGTCTATGCGCACAAGGGATAAGTGGAGCATAAGCAATGGTTCTAGAAGCTTGTCCACCCACACATTGGATAAAACATTGCTTTACTATGTCAGACAAGTTGTATTATTGAATTGGAAGCCTACAAAAAGATCGTCTAGAGGGTCACAGATCCGAGAAATGAGGAACATACTTATTATGCATAAGCTCACTTATACAGCAAGGGGATGCTCAGATCCATGTAAGAAAATCTGGGAAAAATTAGCAGATGTTCCCTGTACAAACTGAAAATCAGCCGTTCTTGAGCTCCACACCACTGATGCATGTGTTGAAATCAGTACCAGGGCAATAAAACCTGAATTGGTTGAACTGAATGACGCTTCCCCTAACCTTTTTTCTCCCCTTATTCTCTGTTCAATTCAAGGCAACACCTAGCTGACACACTATTGGGACACTTCATATATAACCACCATTAGGGTATAGTACAGTCGTGGCCAAAAGTTTTGAGACACAAGTATGTTATAAGTTTTTACATGTTTATTGATAAATACATCAAGTTTACACAAAGATCCAATATCTACAGTGTTAACTTTTATTTGTCAAGATTTCTGCACTTCACGCTGGCAGCTGGATATAAGCTTCTGGGCCAAATCTGGATTGACGGCAATCAATTCTTACCTAATCAGTGCTTGGAGTCTCTGCACAAATACTAGAATTGCTTCCAGCGCTTGTGCAAAAAAAGCAAGAGGCAGGTCTGGCAGAGAATGGTAGTGTTGTCTGTTGTGACATTATGTCCAGTTTCTCCTAGACAGGAAAACTCTAGACTGCGTGTGAGCAGCTCCTCCAGAATCAGGAGAGAGCTGGTCACATGCTGAAGTGTGGTATCTAGGCAATGGTACAGAATGCTGACAGCGAGTCTACTGCACGTTGTCAGCATTCTACAGCCTAGTGTCATGCTGTCTCTGCGTACAGGAGGTCAGGGGCCTAAGCTGACCCTAAGCTGGGGCCCTAACTAATCCCTCTACCTGGAGGTACTGTTAAAGGTACAGAGGTCCAGGCCGCCATCGTAACCCCTATCTCCTGAGGATCCCTGAACCTCAGTAATCTAGTCCTGAGAAGGACCCCGATCAAAACAACAGGGGACAGGATAATATAAACCAACACACAGTACTAGACGAACGAGACAGTACAAGGGGAAAACCAAAAACCACCTTGCATACAAAAACTCGCACCACAACAACAGAGGGAACACCAACGGGTAAGGAGATAAATAATAAAGCGAGGAAGGGAAAAAAACCACACAAAGTACACTTCACTCCAAACTCCAAAATACCACAAGCCGCTCTGTTTGTCTGCAAGGAATGCTTTCACCGACAACTTCCCTAACAGACTGGCAGGTATTTGAAGTAGTCCCACTTCTGCAGCATTGACTGCAGCTGGGCGAGGCTGGGCATCATCTAGCACAGAGAGAATTAACTCCCTCACTGCCGAAAAATACAAAGCACCAAAAACTCAGCTGCGAGAAGTCAGGCTGTGTAATCGTGACGATCTTCGTGGCGACACACCCGTGACAGTAACCCCCCTTCACGAGGGACCTCCGGACCCTCAGGGCCAGGTTTATCCGGGTGAGTCGTGTAGAAGGCCCGAATTAATCGGTCTGCTTTAATATCCGACGCAGGAACCCACATCCTCTCCTCAGAACCATACCCCTTCCAATGAACCAGGTACTGAAGGGACCGGCGATTAAAGGGTGAATCGATGACTTTTGATACCTGAAACTCCAAGTTACCATTGACTATCACTGGAGGAGGAGGTAAAGGTGACGGTATCACCGGCGCCACATACCTCTTAAGCAACGATCTGTGGAACACATTGTGAATTTTAAACGTAGGGGGGAGGTCAAGACGAAATGCCACCGGATTAATTATAGAATTGATCTTGTACGGCCCAATGAACCTGGGACCCAGTTTCCAGGAGGGAACCTTAAGTTTTATATTCCTGGTAGACAACCATACCCGATCGTTTACACTTAGGTCCGGACCAGACACTCTCCTCCTATCAGCCATACGTTTGTATCGGTTCCCCATAGTATTCAGATTATTCAGCACCCTCTCCACACTGAAGCGAGTGATGACGATAATCGTTCTTCCTCAGGAACCCCGAAGAGCCCCCCCTACTGAAAGTACAAAACTGGGGGTGAAAACCATATGCCCCAAAAAACGGGGACTTACCAGTGGACTCGCTCCGCCTATTATTAAGAGCGAACTCTGCCAGAGGCAAGAAAGAAGCCCAGTCCTCCTGGTTCTCTGACACAAAACACCGGAGATATGTCTCCAAGCACTGGTTCAGACGTTCCGTCTGACCATTAGTCTGAGGATGAAAAGCCGATGAAAACGACAAATGCATCCCCGCCGTGTACAAAATGCCTTCCAGAATTTGGACACAAACTGAGACCCCCGATCAGACACCACATCGGAGGGTACCCCGTGAAGCCTCACAATCTCCCCAATGAACACCTGCGCAAGAGTTTTAGCATTAGGAAGAGCAGGAAGAGCGATGAAATGTGCCATCTTGCTGAACCTGCCCACTACAACGAGTATGACCGTTTTACCCGAAGACGGCGGGGGGTAATAAAGTCCATGGACAGATGAGTCCAAGGACGCTCCGGGATCTTCAAAGGTAAGAGGGCCCCAGACGGACGGGTATGTGGGGTCTTAGAGCGCGCACAAACCCCACAGGACGCGACAAAAGTTACCACCTCCCTATGTAAGTTAGGCCACCAAAACCGACGCGAGAGGAGATCCACAGTTGCTTTACTCCCTGGGTGTCCTGCCAAAGCTGAGTTATGGTGTGCCTCGATCACCTTTTGTCGCAACTGATCTGGAACAAACAGTCTCCCTGGAGGTCCAACAGGGGCGTCCCCCTGAGCCTCCAATACCTCCTCCTCAATACCTCCTCCTCAAGCTCAGAGCATACTGCCGACACCACCACCCCTTCCTGAAGGATAGGAACCGGGTCATCCGTATTCCCGGCCCCAGGGAAACTACGAGATAAGGCATCCGCCTTTACATTTTTTGACCCAGGACGATATGTGACGACAAAATTAAACCTGGTAAAAAACAACGACCACCTAGCTTGTCTGGGATTCAGACGTTTTGCGGACTCCAGATATAGCAGATTCTTGTGATCGGTGATGACGGTGACCGGATGGACTGCCCCCTCCAAAAAATGGCGCCACTCCTCAAAAGCTAACTTAATGGCCAAGAGTTCCCTATTGCCGACATCGTAATTCCTCTTCAGCGGACGACAATTTTTTAGAGAAAAAGGCGCACGGATGCCACTTACCAGGGGACGAACCCCGTGACAATACTGCTCCCACCCCTACCTGGAAGCGTCTACCTCTACAATGAACGACTGTGACGCATCAGGTTGAATGAGTATGGGTGCCGAGGCAAAACATTTTTTCAAGGAGGAGAATGCTTGACAAGCCTTGTCAGACCACCTAGAAAAATCCGTCCCTTTTTTTGTCATGTCTGTGAGAGGTTTAACCATGGACGAGAAATTACGAATAAATTTCCGGTAATAATTAGCAAACCCCAGGAAACGTTGTAGTGCCTTAAGATTCTCTGGCAGATCCCACTCAAGAACTGCCCGCACTTTCCCAGGGTCCATACGAAAACCGGATGTTGACACCAGGAAGCCTAAAAACTGAGTTCCTGTACGGCGAACACACACTTTTCCATTTGGCGTACAGTTTATTATCCCGCAAGATCTGTAACACCTGCCTAACATGCTCCTGATGAGACACAAGATCCGGCGAGTAAATTAAGATATCATCCAGATATATGACAACAAACTGTCCCACCAGGCGGCGAAAAATGTCATTTACAAAGTGTTGGAACACCGCCGGGGCATTAGTCAGACCGAATGGCATGACAAGGTTCTCATAATGCCCCTCCGGAGTGTTAAACGCCGTCTTCCACTCATCCCCCTCCTTCATCCTAATCAGATTGTACGCCCCCCTGAGATCCAACTTAGAGAACCATTTGGCGCCCACAATCTGATTGAAGAGATCGGGAATAAGTGGGAGCGGATACGGATCTCGGACCGTAATCCGATTAAGTTCACGGAAATCCAGGCAAGGGCGTAGGCCTCCATCTTTCTTCTTCACAAAGAAGAACCCCGCGGCCACCGGGGAAGATGAAGGTCTAATATGCTCCTTAGCCAGACTTTCAGAAATATAATCCTTCATGGCCTGCCTCTCTGGACCAGATAGGTTATACAACCTAGATTTAGGTAACTTGGCCTCAGGGAGCAGTTTTACAGAACAGTCATACACGCGATGAGGAGGTAGTTCCTGACACCCTTTCTCCGAGAATACATCCTCAAAGTCCGCCAGAAATGGAGGTAAGACCCTAGGAGTGACCGCACCGATGACCTTATTCATGCAGTTTTTATTACAGAATTCACTCCATTGGCTTATCTCTCTGGATTGCCAATTAATTACAGGGTTATGCTTAGTTAACCAAGGAAGGCCAACACTATAGGAGTGGGAAGACCCTCCAACACGTAACAAGACAACAGTTCTTTATGTATCGCTCCCACTTGAAGTTTTACGTTATGCACAGCTTCCAAAAAACTTCCCTGACCGACAGGCCTGGCGTCGATCGAGAATATGGGGATGGGTTTAGCCAACACACTCAATCGCATACCTTGAACCCGGGCAAACCGAGCGTCCACCAGATTAGCCCCGGCCCCACTATCCAGAAGAACAGATATCCTCTTAGTTCTCGTACCCACCACCACCTCCGCCGGTACGAGAAACTGAGACGAACCTAGGGACGAAATACCTACTCCCAGATTGCCGTCCACCACACAACCTGGGATCAATAGTTTTCCGACGACCCTTTATTCTGCAAAGGACGGGATGGACACCCCCCAATAAAATGTCCCTTTCTCCCGCAGAAGAAACACCTTCCTGTCTTGTGGCGCACCGCCGTTCCCTTCCCCCGAAATGATGTCCCTCTGTTATGATTCGGTAGCTGAGGAGTGCAGGCAAAAAGGCAATACACCAGAGCAGTTGGAATCTATGAGATTGCAGTACCCTGACTAACCACCACAACTAGAGGCAGCCGTGGAGCGTTCCTACGTTGGTCCTAGACGCCTCGTCACAGCCTGAGAAACTAACTACACCTAAAGATAGAAATAGGAAAGCTATCTGCCCCGGAGCAGAACCCCAAAGATAATAGCAAGCCCCCAAACATGTAATGGCGGTTAGACAAGACGAAATACTGACACAGACAGAAAATAGTATGAGCAAACGTGGGGCCCAAACTAACTAAATAGAAAAGGATAGGAAGGGTACTTACTGCAATCCCAAAAAAAACCCTGAAAGCACCAACTCTACTAATTTCAAAAACACTGAGATCACACGACCTCTACCACCTAAATTAGTTCTCTGGTGTAACAAAATCAAAACAGCAGCCACTGAAAAAACTGGAAAAAGCAAAAGTACAAACATCAGTGGCTGAACTAAACTGAGAGGGCAAAAGCCCCCTGAGGGGACCCAGAAGGCCCCCACAGAATGCAGGACAAAATGCAAAAATTAAGCACAGAAACAAAAAGAAGAAAATGTCTTATCTGTTAGCAGGAGATGCAGACACGACACAGCAGGCTACAAGGGAAACAGGAATCAAGGATTGAGACCCGAACAATTGATCACCGGCAACCCTGATGGGAAGGTGACTCCCTTATATAAGACCAGTCAGTAACACCTGATTCCCAGTCCTCACAATCTTCACTGAACAGACCAGTACCGCTTGTAACCACCAGAGGGAGCTCTGCTCAGAACTCATCTCAAGCCCATTCACAACAGTACCCCCCCCTTGAGGAGGGGTCACCGAACCCTCATTTGAGCAACCAGGTCGGTCAGGATGAGTTCTATGATACGCACGGATGAGTCTCCCAGCATGGATGTCCGAAGCAAACACCCAAGAATTGTCTTCCTGACCATAACCTCTCCACTTAACCAAATACTGGAGTTTCCGTCTAGAAAAACGAGAATCTAATATTTTCTCAACCACATACTCCAGATTGCCCTCAACCAAAACAGGGTCAGGAGGCACAGCAGCAGGAACCACTGGCTCAACAAACCTCTTCAACAAGGACTTGTGGAACACGTTATGGATCTTAAATGTCCCTGGAAGAAGCAAACGAAAAGAAACAGGATTAAGAATCTCCATGATCTTATAAGGTCCAATGAACCTAGGCTTAAATTTAGGGGATGCTACCCTCATAGGAATATTTTTTGAGGACAACCAGACCAAGTCCCCTACTTTAAACCAAGGACCATCAGTCCTTTTGTGTTCCCACCTGAATGACTGTCACAACTTGCTGTGGTTCACATTGGAAAGGAATGTGCATTTCATTTATTTCCTTGGTGTGGAAGTTAAAAAAATAAATAAATAAAAAATAGTAAAATAAACAAGATTACAGTGACATGTAAAAGTTTGGGCACCCGTGGTCAAAATTACCATTATTGTGAACAGTTAAGCAAATTGAAGATGAAATGATCTCTAAAAGGCCTAAAGTTAAAAATGACACAGTTCCTTTGAATTTTAGCCAGTATTATATACAGTCATTTTTTTTTTCATTTTAAAAATTACTAAAAGGATAATGGCCCAATGCAAAGTTTGTACAACCTTAGAGATTTGTGTGCGGAGATAACTTTGACCAAGTTTTTAGACCTTAATTAGCCTATTAGGGTTATGGCTTGTTCACTATCATCGTTAGCAAAGGCCAGGTGATGCAAGCTTCCCAGCTTTATATAAAACAGCCTTCTCTAACCTTGTGCCAAAAAACAGCAGCCATGGGTTCTTCTAAGCACCTGCCTAGCACAAAAAATGGTGGAGGCTCCAAAGCAGGAGAAGGCTATAAGAAGATGGCAAAGTGATTTCAAGTTGTCCTATCCTTAGTTTGAAATGTAATTAAGAAATGGCAGTTACCAGGAAGATGGAGGTCAAGATAATGTCTGGAAGACCAAGCAAAATTTCAGTCAGAGCTGCTCGTAGGATTGTGAGACAGGCAAATCAGAACTCCCGCTTGACTGCAAAAGATCTTCAGAAACATTTAGCAGACTGCAGTTGTGGTACATTGTTCTACTGTTCAGAGACACCTGCACAATATGGCCTTCATGGAAGAGTCAACAGAAGAAAACCTCCCTGCATCCTCCCATAAAATTCAGTGTCAGAAGTACGGAAAAGAACATCTAAATAAGCCTGATGCGCTTTGTAAACAAGTCCTGTGGACCGATGAGGGTAAAATAGAACTCTATGGCCACAATGACCAAAGGTATGTGCACATCTGTAAAAAAGCTGAAGTTGAAAAGAGGACGGCTTCTACAATGGATAACGATCCTAAACACATGTCAAAATCCACATTAGCCTACCTCAAAAGGTGCAAGCTGAAGGTTTTACAATGGCCTTCACAGTCCCCTGATCATCTGTGAACATTGAAAAACTATGGCTAGACATCAAAATAGCAGTGCATGCAAGACGACACAGGAATCTCACAGAACTGGAAGAATGGTTGAAAATCCCTCAAACAAGAATTCAAAGACTCGTCTCTGGCTACAAAAAGCGTTTACAAGCTGTGATACCTTCAAAAGGGGGTGCTACTAGGTAGTATCCATGCAGGGTACCAGACTTTTGCATTTGCCAATTTTTTTATTTTTGGAATTTTTAAAATGTGAATGTCATTACATAACTCCCATTAGCTGTAACAGAGATATTAGATGGGTTATACTACTCTAAAAAAAAAAAATTATTATGGTCTGCTGACTGATCCTTTCCTACAAGCCTCAAAATTTCCCCAGCTGCCTTGCAGCATTTTCGGACCCCATCACAGCTGTCAATGAATGTGTAGACCCTCTATCCTTTACGTTGGATATTACTTACATGATCACTTGCAGCAATTCCCAGCGCCAAGTTGACTGTTGGAGGGAAAATGGCAGCAGAAAAGACACCTGTTAGATACATTACAGGAACAAACATAGAGATCTACACCTACATGTTAAAAACGTGAAAAGTTGTCATATTTCAGCAGTATCAATCTCATATTTATGGGGCTTCCTGATGTTATGACTCCACTTACAGAACACCTAGGTAAAAGTCAGCAGAACCCACCGATGACAACTGATTATGTAAATTGTATGAGCATCTTTACGCTGTGCGGTATTGGGTATGTTGGCTGGTCTATTGGTCCTTCAGGAGATAAGCCCCTGGCAGAGGTGTGTGCACGTGGCTGACAGCTACAACCAGTGTGTGGTCAACTGATGAAGTTCTGCGCTATGAAGGTCAAAAGAAGAAGGCTTCTAGGCATCCCTTTGGCTGCATGCACACTTGAGCTCGAAATTCCTTTTTCCTTAGGTTATTAGTTGAAAAAAAAATTGGATAACCTTTATACCCCAAAAAGGCAAAAACATTCTAGAATGATACCTTTATTGGTTAACCAGAAATTATATATGCAAGCCAACACAGTACCACAATATAATTTTTTACTATTTGTCACAGAAGAATGGGACAAAAACCCATGTGAGTGGGCCACATCCTTACTTTTGGCAATTAAAAATTCAAGTGTTTGCCAAGAAATTTGATTGATACTGATGACCAAACCTTAGGATTTATCATTAATATCTGACAGGTGGGTTCTGTCATTATTCAATAGTAGGTTCTGGCAGAACTGCCTTCAATGAACTGCATTGACACCATGTAGTACAACATTTTCCCAGCAACAGTCGCAGCAAGTGAAAATGTACGGCCAACCGTTGTTCTCCTCAGACTGCTTTTCACTGCATGGATACATGGTAATAAGAATTGTCTATCATACCTGCAGTGGTTGATTTGCCCACACCTCCTTTGCCAGAAGCAACCACCAAGACATGCTTTACACCAGGAATCGGCTTTAGCTTTGGCAAACCACGTGCCATCATCTCAGCTTGTCTACTCTTCAACTTTTCTTCATGAAATCCAGCTGCCTGAAAGAGAAAATTTACATATAACTCATAAATCTGTAAAGGATTAACGTGTGGCTCATTAAGGGTAATACCCATTTGATTATAAAATAGAAAACTGTAAGATCGGGTTGGGAGTTGAGCTCTGTCACTGCTCCCGGTATCTGTTATGGTCTACAGTGACGTCAGGACTGCTCCTGGTATCAGTCATGGTCTGCAATGCCAACATCACTGCTCCCGATATTTGTCATGGTCTGCAGTACTGACATCACTGCTCCCGATATCTGTCATGGTCTGCAGTGCCTACGTCACTGCTCCCGAAATCCGTCATGGTCTGCAGTGCTGACATCTCTACTCTTGGTATCCGTTATGGTCTGCAGTGACGTCAGGACTGCTCCCAATATTCGTCATGGTCTGCAGTACTGACATCACTGCTCCCGATATCCGTCATGGTCTGCAGTGCCGACGTCACTGCTCCCGATATCTTAGTGTATAATGACGTTTAGCACAACCGTGTGAGAGGGTGCACAAGTAGAGTCCTAATCCTGTATCCAGATATATAGAGAAACTCTGCACACCAAGGGATAAAGAATATCCAATGTGAAATTTAATGGAAAACAGTATATACAGTAGACGTTTCGGTCAGAGAGACCTTCATCACAGTACCATAATATGTACTGTAGTTCTAAAGTGAATTAGAGCAGCCACTAGACCCCTATGTCATGGAGCAATGGCAAAATATAGAATATCGGTAAAGAGAGGGAATGGCATAAAGGATATGGCGCTAAGGACAAGCGGTGGACATGGCGCTAAGGACAAGCGGTGGACACCGCGTCCATATCCTCTATGCCGTTCCCTCTCTTTACCGATATTCTATATTTTGCCATTGCTCCATGACATAGGGGTCTAGTGGCTGCTCTAATTCACTTTAGAACTACAGTACATATTATGGTACTGTGATGAAGGTCTCTCTGACCGAAACGTCTACTGGTCATGGTCTGCAGTGCTGACATCATTGCTCCGGTATCTGTTATGGTCTGCAGTGCTGATGTCACTGTTCCCGATATCCGTCATGGTCTGCAGTGCTGATATCATTGATCCCGGTATCCGTTATGGTCTGCAGTGCTGATGTCACTGTTCCCGATATCCGTCACGGTCTGCAGTGCTGATATCATTGCTTCCAGTATTGGTTATGGTCTGTAGTGCTGACGTCACTGCTCCCGGTATCTGTTATGGTCAGAAGTGCTGCTAGGGGGGGCAGCACTGCCAAGATTGCCTGATAGACTGGGGAACTGCCCAGGATGAGGTATCGTCACCAGACCCGGTTATATGATTCTTGAGGTCAGTACGATTACAGCGACACCAGGTTGTTGTTTTCTAATTTACATGTTGAAAAAATAATAATTGTCACTATTTTTCGAGACATGAAGCTATACAAGTGCTTGTTTTTTGGATGTCAAGCTGACCTTTTTAATGGGTCTACTTTGAGGTAGATATGACATTTTGAAGCTTTTTATTACATTCTTTTTTTTTTAGAAAAAAAAAAAAATCAGAAAAATCACAATATTGGCGTTTCAATTTTTTGCTTTAAAGAATTAAATAATTTAATATTTCATAGACTGGACTTTAAGAACAGACCAAATAAGATTTCTTTATTTTTAAACTGTCAAAAAAGGGGGTGATTATTATTTTAATATTTTTTCTACATTTTATAGACTTTTTATCTATAGGATAACTAATAAACTCTTAGGAAGCCCTCCTGTGGCTGGTCTTCAAAGAAGGACCAACTTTTAAGCAATGGGGACTTTCATCAGGCCCTTGATTGCTGTGGCAACCTATCGGCACACTGCAATTATGTAATGAAACAGTGCTTCAAGAATCATGCACCTTAAATGCCGCTGTCAGATCAATCGTGCCATTTAAGAGGTTAAATAGCAGCAATCAGAGCATGCTCCGCATACTGCTGTCAGAGGCAGATACCATGCACAGGAATCTCCACACTTCCCGTAAAGCCTTGGCTGCTGTCAATGACGTTATTACTGATTGTCTGAGGAATGTTCTGCCGCCCTAAATGAACTAGGGCAAATCATCAAAAACTTCTCCTGGCAGCTCCGTTAGTTGTGTTGAAAAACAGCTCCTGGGACACATTGGAGAAATTATTGTACCACTGACTTCACAACCAAATCAATGTAACGCCAAGCTATTAGTGCATCTGGAATGGAGACAAAAGAGGTCCAGCTGCCAAACATTATGCCACCCTACCCATGAGTAGAACTTGTGTGATATTCCCTTGTGAAGACATCTTCATGATATTGCCCATGTGGTCACCAGATCATCGTTAGCCATTATTACAATCAAGGCAAAACCGGAACTCATCACTGAAGAGGACAGACCTCCATGCTAGTCTACATTGTATCTAACCCTACATCATGATAGCCTTTGAGAGCCGTGGAGTGAGGTCAATGGACACTTGTAGGTGGATGTCTGGCTCATATTCCAATGTCGTGCAACCACCTTCTGATACATTGTGTAGACACCGTTGACACCTTGGGCTTGGTATGTGATGTCCAATTTCATTTGCAGAATAAAATGGATCAGTTGCAGAACCAGTGTTATGGCTATTTCTCCAGAGTCCCAGGAGACATTTTTTAACAGAACATCACCAGGTTGCATATCGCTTCATGTAACCATTAGCAGCTTGCGTGGTCTAAATGTGCCACTGTGAGGAACTAAGCCGACCGCCACACGGTAGCCTGGGTATCACAGCTTCTGATCCCACCTCCGCTACCAAATGTGAGGGACGATCCCCTTTCCTCCCACGTCACCAATGGGACGTAACTCCACAGGTACAGCTCTCCGGCGCCCCCTTTGTCTCTCAGGTCAGTAAGGGAACTGCACCTAGAGCAAATGGCTGCCGGGGAGGGTGTCCTGTTACCCAATGGGTATTCTAAGATTCGTGATCAGAGTAAAAGCATCAGCCCAAGATTAATTTTATGGTTTAATCGCCTTAAGAGCGCACTAGATAATTACAGAAATATACAGTAAAGCTATACAACGTAATTACAATGGAATTGCAGTCAGAGAAAAAATACAACGATAATGTACAAGGCTTAAAGGTATAAGCTATAGATCAATATTACCGGGTAGTATGGTCATGGGAAGGCAGGGGCTCTACCATTCCCAGGTACAGTCTTCAGTTGCCGGATAATCCCTTGGTCCTTCCTAGACCATCTTCTTGGCTTCTGTGTCTAAAATGGAATGAACACCCTGTTCATGGCTACAATTCTTAAACCTGCTAGGCCCTTCCCTTTTGCTTTGAAGCACGCATATTAACTGGCCTGCAATTCATATGGAGCAGGAAATACTGGCCTGAGTTTGAGCTAGTTAGCATATGACTGACCATCTTATTCAGACACTGGCCTAGACCAATTAGCATGTTAAAGCCCTATTGATTCATAGTGGACATCAAAACTGGTCGTACTGAATATGCTAATAGGCACTGTGTAGTTAAAAGTCTGTGGCTGTGTGAACTGACAAAATGGAGGCTGGTATAGGCCCTATACAAAATGGTGGCGGTCCCTTTCCTTACAGCCACTATCAGGTCTGTGGAGTCAGTAAGCCAAACCTCTGACTCCCGACTCCACAGCACTGGTCACTATTGAGCATGTACATAAAGGGCAGCAGAGAGTCATCTCAACTAAAAGCCCAGATCCTTAGATCAGGAACAGAACAGACATTTATAGGACATTTCAGAACTTTCCCAAATTATTATGAAAACATTCACAGCGCATCCTGCATTCTACTACTGCACCCAATTTATTATATATTTTAGGAGTCTGAGTCGGTCCATTTTATAAAGACTCCACCAAAATGGACTTTGACTCAGACTGAACAGCCATGGCCAGCATGGCCTGCTGCATCTCCAGACCTTTCTTTCATTGACTACATATTGGACCTCATTGGTTGGAAATTACAAGGGAAGCTGGCAGCAGCAGATCTTGATGATTTGCTCAAGGCCATTAAGCGTGGCAGAACATTCCTCAGACAACCAATAAAGGAGTTGTCCACTACTAAGACAGCCTCTTTTGAAATCCTTGCTTTTACCTTGTAGTATAACAACACTTATATCCATATCTGGTGCCGCTGCTGTTCCAGCGGTGTTGATAATGACTCCAGGGATTGTGTGACATTGTTGAGTCACACGATCCCAGTGGCCAATCACAGCAGACATCACATACATCCAGAGGAAGTGGAAGATGCTGCTCTCTCACTTTCTCCAGATATAAGTGATACGTTTGAAGGAGGGGAGAGTGAAGTGGCTGCTGACTTGCCACAGGATCGTGTGATGTGACAATCTCACGCAATCCCAGTAGATCCACCGTTGAAACTACGTCAGTACTGGAGGCGAGTATAAGGGCTCATTTTCACTTGCTATGAAATCGAACGAATGCAATCCAATAAAAAAAATTGGATTGCATTCGGACCGATGTTATCCTATCATTGTGTTCATCTGCGTTTTTATTTTCCAGCTCGGATCGGATCATGATCGGACTGGAAAAAAGTCGCAGCATGCTGCGATTTTAATCGGAAATCGGATTGCATCCCGCAATAGAAGTCAATAGGTGCGAGGAAAAAAAAATAAAAAATCGCACAGCATGCAGACCATGCGACTGTTGTCCGATTTTTACACACCGATCACATTTGAAAAGACGGCAATTCATCTGCTGTGTACAGTAATCACACTGACAGGTTAGAATAGAATAGATATATACACATAGACTAGGTAGATATATAGATGTCAGTGACAGACACATATGTATATATATTAGATAGATAGAAACGCCAGCAATTCAGAAGCCACATATTGTAAAATCACTGCAGGAGCGGACAGAAGAAATGGATTACATACAGTAAATACACATATAATAGATAGATATATTTATGTCAGTGAAATATACAATTAGTACAGTGTGTGCAGGTTACTGTACATTTAATTAATAAAAGATTTTTCTGAAAAAATGGCGTGGGCTCCTGCGTAATTTTCTTAACCAGCAAAGGGAAAGCCGACGGCTGGGGCAGAAGTTTATAGCCTGGGAAGAGGGAAATACCCATGGAGCCTCCCAGGCTATTAATATAAGCTCACAGCTGTATACTTGCCTTTACTATTAAATTGGGGGACCCCCCAAAAAATTACGTAGCTATAATTAATAACCAAACGCTATGCAGACAGCTGCGGGCTGATATTAATAGCCTAGGAAGGTGCCATGGATACTGGCCCCTTCCAAGCTAAAAACATCAGCTCTCAGTTGCCCCAGAAAAGGCACATCTGTAAGATGTGCCAATTCTGGCCCTTAGCCTCTCTCTTCCCACTTGCTCTGTAATGGTGGCAAGTGGGGTGATAGTTGGAGAGTGTTGATGTCACCTTTATTTTATTTTGACAGGTGACATCAAGCCCCGAGGTTAGTAATGGAGAGGGGGTCAATAAGACGCCCCAATTACTAACCCCATAGTCATATTGTATATAAACACAGACACCCAGAATAAAGCCCTTTAATTGAAAGAATGACACAGACTCCTTTAATGAATCTTAATTAAACCATACTCACGCCCTCGCCCATTCCCTCGATGCCACTGTCTTCTGCAAAAGTTAAAAAAACAACAATATTCCTCACCTTTCCGCAGAGATGATGATCCATTTTCCCATGGCGCTCCCGCTGACGAAAGATAGGTGAAGTGAGTTCATTGGCTCTGAACTCCCAGGACCTGTCTGACAGCACCGCAAGCAGGAGAACTTTCTCACGCTCGTGGTGCTGTCAGACAGGGAATAGGAGTTCACAGGAAGACACTGAGCACACGTTGCTCAGTGTCTCTACTGGATGACAGGCTGTATGGTCGCATTATGCAACTATGCAGCCTGCCATCTAGATGAGACAAATGGATTATCATCTCTGCGGAAAGGTGGGGAATAATGTTGTTGTCTTGTTTTTTTTAAACTCTTTTGCAGAAGACAATGGCGTTGAGGAAATGGGAGAGGTCGTAAGTATGGTTTAATTAAGATTTATTAAAGGAGTCCGTGTCATTCTTTCAATTCTGGGTGTGTTTTTTTATACAATATGACTATGGGGTTAATAATGAGGGCGTCTTATTGACGCCTCTGCATTACTAAACCTGGGGCTTGATGTCACCTAACAATACAAAGGTGACATCAACTCCTACCAAATATCACCCCACTTTCCACCGCTGCAGGGCAAGTGGGAAGAGTGAGGATAAGTGCCAGAATTGGCATATCTTAAAGATGTGCATTTTCTGGAGCAGCTGAGTACTGATGTTTTTAGCTTGGGGGGGGGGCATCTATGGCCCCTTTCTAGGCTATTAATATCAGCCCAGCTGTCTGCATGGTTTCAGCTGCTTACTAAAATTATAGGGGGACCCTACGTAATTTTTTTGGGGAGTCCCCCATTTTAATACCCAGTAGGGGCTAATTATACAGCTGTGAGCTGATAATAACAGCCTAGGAAGCTCTTCAGGTATTACCCCCTTCCCAGGCTATAAACATCGGCCTCCAGCCGTCGGCTTTCCCTCTGTTAGTTAACAAAATTAAGCGGGAGCCCACGCCATTCATTTTCACAAAAATAATCTTAAGTAAATACATGTACAGTAAGCTGCACACGCACTGTACTAATTGTATGTGTCGTTGACAGCTACATATCTATTCTATGTGTATTTACTGTATGTAATCCATCTATTCTATCCTGTCAGCTCCTGCTGTTATTTTACACTACGCGGCTGCTGAATTGACAGCTTTTATTCTATCTATTATATTTTGCTCCTGCAAAAATTAAGAGACCACTGCACAGTTTTATAAGAATCAGCTTCTCTACATGTCTGACAGCCATTCCATTCCAGTGTCAGATGAATTGCAACCAGAGTACACTTCATTCTACGTAATGTGCTTCTGATTAGGCCTCTTTCACACTTCAGTCGTGCGACGTCAGTCAAAATCCGCCAAAGTGTGAAAAAAAAGGATCCGCCATTTTTTTTTGGCGGATCCGCTTTTTTCCCATTGACTTGCATTAGTGACGGATTTTGATGGATGGTCGTCTGTTGGATCTGTTTTTTGACGGATCCGCCATAAATGTGGCGTCCACTTTTTTAAAAAACGTCCAATGCAACGTTTTTTTGTTTCCGCTAAAATGGCGGACTATGACAGATCCGCCTCGTCCGCCATTTTGTATAATGGGCCCCTATGGGTGGCAGATCCGCTGGCATCCGTTTTTGACGGAATCTCTGCCAGCGGATCCGTTCCTCCCATAGAAAATGCCCAGAACACTGTCCGGGGTCTCTCGCTCTCTCTCTCTCTCCCATGTCAGACATGCGTACCTGCATTTTCCGGGTTGAAAAGTTCATGGCTGATCCGTCACAAAACTGATCCGTTTGCATCCATTTTTGCAATTTTCTGGCGGATCCGCTATTTTCACACTTTGGCGGATTTTAACCAACGTCGCACGACTGAAGTATGAAAGAGACCTTAGGTGATCACCTGAACCAAATCTTATTTAACAAAGAAAAGTATAAAAAACACGGGCTCAATTCTGGCTTTACTAGCAGAGGGATACAGTGAGCGTCATGTTGCCTCCATCCTTAAAATTTCTAACACGGCAGTCCATTACAACAAGGTCAAGCAGCAGACATTGGGTACAACAAAGCTACAGACAGGCAGAGGGCGAAAACAACTCTCCACTGACCGGGATGACCGTCATCTTATTCACATGTCACTCAGCAAGTGACATCAAGTGACCTACAAAAGGAATGGCAAATGGCAGCTGGGGTGAAGTGCACGGCAAGAACAGTTCGTAAAAGGCTCCTAGAGGCAGGGCTCAAGTCATATAAAGCTAGAAAAAAGCCTTTCATCATTGAGAAGCAAAGGAGAGCCAGGCTGAAGTTTGCCAAAGATCATAAGGATTGGACCATAGAGGACTGGAGTAAGGCAATCTTCTCTGATGAGTCTAATTTTCAGCTTTGCCCAACACCTGGTCATCTAATGGTTAGACGGAGACCTGGAGAGGCGTACAAGCCAAATGTCTTGCACCCACTGTGACATTTGGTGGAGGATCGGTAATGATCTGGGGATGCTTCAGCAAGGCTGGAATTGGGTAGGTTAATCTTTGCGAAGGATGTATGATATCCTGGAAAAACAGTTGATTCCTTCTGCTCAGGCAATGTTCCCCAACTCTGAGGATTGGTTTTTCCAGTAGGACAATTCGCCATGCCACACAGCTAGCTCAATCAATGTGTGCATGAAGGACCACCATATCAAATCCCTGTCATGGCCAGCCCAATCTTCAGACCTAAACCCCATTGAAAACCTCTGGAATGTAATCAAGAGGAAGATGGATAGTCACAAGCCATCAAACAAAGAAGAATTGATTACATTTTTGTACCAGGAGTGGCATAAAGTCACCCAAAAGCAGTGTGAAACACTGGTGGAAAGCATGCCAAGACGCATAAAAGCTGTGATTAAAAATCATGGTTATTCCACAAAATATTGATTTCTAAACTCTTCCTGAGTTAAAACATTAGTATTGTTGTTTCTAAATGATTCTGAACTTGTTTTCGTAGCATTATTTGAGGTCTGCAAGCACTGCATTTTTTGTTATTTTGACCATTTCTCATTTTTTTTTAAATAAATACAAACTATTGCTTGGAAATTTGGAGACATGTTGTCAGTAGTTTATAGAATAAAAGAGCAATTTACATTTTACTCAAAAATATACCTAAAAAGAGAAAAATCAGACAAAATGAAAATTTTGCAGTGGTCTCTTAAGTTTTTCCAGAGCTGTATATATATTTTGAAGAATATTTCCTTTGAAAACGATGTGTAAATGACAGAGCATTGCTCTATGTAAAAGCTCATGTTAAAAATCGCATTGCAGTCAGATAGCAATCACACTGCATTGAAATGTAAATCGGATACTAGGTGTGAAAAATTGGATTGTACTCGTATAAAAAAAGTATGACACTCACATTACACTTGCATTACACTTGTCCGACTTTGCAGGAACAAAATCGGACCGATTTTAAAATCACTAGTGTGACTCCAGCCTAAGGGTCTGTGCACACATTGCGGATTCTGCTGCGGATCCGCAGCAGAACTGCAAGTGATGTACAGTAGCATTAGATTCAATGTAAAAAAAAAACGCAGTGCACATGCTGCGGATTTTTCCGCGCGGATTTAAATCCGCAGCATGTCACTTCTTTTGTGCAGTTCCGCAGCGTTGTCAGATGTGCTCTAAATAGAAATCCGCAGGTCTGAAAACGCAGGGGAAATCCGCACAAAAAACGCGTAAAATCCGCATCAAATCCGCAGGTAAAACGCAGGTCATTTTACCTGCGGATTTACCAAAATCTGCGCGGAAAATTTCTCAGCAGAATCCGCACCGTCTGCACATAGCCGTACGTGTTATTATTTTACCATGGGGAAACAGGGATTTAAAAGGGGTTGTCTGATTATAGTGGACAACCCCTGTAAATCCTGACTGATAGCAGCCAATGCTGTAAGTGCAGGGATTTCTGTGACTATCGGTTACTAATAATAGGTGTTAATTTAAAAAAAAAAAAAAAGGTTAAAATTTTGTCATCACTTGTTGTTTAGTAACATGTGTATCCATCCTGTGATCTCCATAATTCTGTGACTTTTCCTTCCTGGTTTTGCAATTTCATTATTAAGGAGTGATAGATATATTTGTATAGTATAAATAGAAGATGGGGATATGTGAGGTGTGAACAGTGTCAGATTGGGGTACCAAGGGCCCACCAGTAACACTGACTTTGGGGGGCCCAATTCTCACCTGCATACAAATATTACACTACCCTCGTTCACAAATGTACCTATACCTCTATATAATAAACTGGGTAGTTTGGTTAATGAATGATGAGATGCTGCTTTTTTTCTGTACAGAATCAATTGAATTATGCCAAGTACTGTCCATACAGTGGGGTTGGTGGCCCAGATCTGCACAGGGGCCCACCGGGAGATTCCTCTGTTCCCCTATGGGCCAGTCCGAGCCTGGGTGTGAATGGGATCACTACTATGCGGACAGAAGGGCCGTGACCCAATTTCTGCAGACTCCCCTGTACGTGCCATGGACCAGGACACATGGTATAAGAGAACCTCAGGTTACGGTTAATGGCCTCTGTGTGCACGCAGTAAGGGCCTCCCTCCGCGTACATGCAGTAAGGGCCTCCCTCCGCGACACAAGGCTCCTCGCGTGCACGGTAAGGGCCTCCCTCGCGTACACGCAGTAGGCTCCCCCACGTACACGCAGTAAGGGCCTCCCTCCGCGTACACGCAGTAAGGGCCTCCCTCCGCGTACACGCAGTAAGGGCCTCCTCCGCGACACGCAGTAAGGCCCCTCCACGTACACTCAGTAAGGGCCTCCCTCCGCGTACACTCAGTGACGGCCTCCGCGTACATGCAGTGACGGCCTCCGCGTACACTCAGTGACGGCCTCCGCGTACGCGCAGTGACGGCCTCCGCATACGCACAGTGACGGCCTCCGCGTACACGCAGTGACGGCCTACGCGTACACGCATTAACGGACGTGCAGTAGGGGCCTCCGCGTACACGCAGGCACACAGCACTTTGGAACTTATTTGTAATGGCACACAGAAGACACACGTGAGTCCTCCCAGGAACACGGTGGTCCCGGCCATAAGGTCACATCCGGACACCCACCGAGCTGAAGGAGACCGCAGACACAGAATCTCGCCGGCCCCATAGCAAACGCGTCCTGATCCGCACAGCATTCAGCCCGGACATCACTAGGCCCCTGGCGGCCGCCATCACAGTCACCTAGCAACAGACGATAGCGGAAGTGTGCGTTCCACGCCTCTCTCCTGTCTTGCACAGGGCAGGCACGGTGGCTTGGAGCAGGAAGTGTCACGTGACTGCAGGCTGCTGCGGGTATGACAGGTACACATGATGGCACCGCTGCTTACTCTCTATTCTACCTGTTATTACCATTATCATCAGTACTAGATATTATGGACGATCACAGATTTGCAAGCTTTGGCGGCTTGCTGAGAGTTGTAGTGCCACAGGGAGCTGCACTGCTATCCCAGGAGTGAGATTCTGGCCATAATTTCAGGATCATAGCGCTTGATGGTTATGGTCCCAGGTAACCTTGCAGGGCAGACGCATGCAGTAATGCAGATTTTCTCTGGCGCCTCCATTTTGCACATACGTGGTCTATATGTGATTGTGAGCCCCCATGGGGACAGAGATGATAGTGTCTATGAAGTGCCGGAGAATTAATGGCACTAAATGAATAATAAAACACAAACCCATTATATCCTACTAGATGGTGGCCCGATTCTAATGCATCGGGTATTCTAGAATATGTATGCGGCCGACCGTGCGCGCCTAAGCAGTGAAGCAGTGTTTAAATGGGTTGTGCACTACTTTAAATTAACGTTACTATGTATCTCTCCAGGGACCGAATGAATTTTGTTATGACGTCACGTTGTGAATAGTGCTTGTGACAACATCGCAGACGACGCACAGCTAGCACGTAATTTTCACAGCTGCAGCCGGCTGTTGTTTCCGCTGACATGACGACTATTTGCTGCTGCAGCCAGGGGTATTTTGTTTCGTGTAACACAGTGAATGACGGCTTGGGGGCGGGTTTGTCTGTAGATTTGTTCCTTTTCACGCCGGGACAAAGAATTTTGTGTGTCGCTGATCTCCCAGTGGCCGCATGGTGTTCCTAAGGGCCGGACATTTGTGTTTTAAATCGCTGATTGTTCGCTGACGCTGGCCGCGACCAATCACCGATTTTGCCGCCAAATTTAAACCCCGCTGTGCTGATTGGTCGCGGACCAATCACCGATTTGGGCGCCACATTTAAATAGCGTCCGCGACAAATCAGCACAGCGGTGTTTAAATGTGTCTGCAAGATCGTTGATTGGTCGCGGGTGCTATTTAAATGTGGCGCCCAAATTGGTGATTGGTCAGGGTCTTTGGGCGCGACCAATCACTGATCTTTCTGCCAAAGTTAAACACCGCTGTGTTGATTGGTCGCGGACGCTGCCCGCGACCAATCACCGATTTGGGCGCCACATTTAAATAGCGCCCGCGACCAATCAACGATCTTGCAGACACATTCAATCACCGCTGTGCTGATTTGTCGCGGACGCTATTTAAATGTGGCGCCAAAATCGGTGATTGGTCGCCGGCAGCGTCCGCGACCAATCAACACAGCACTGTTTAATGTTTGCGGCAAGATCAGTGATTGGTCGCGGCCGCAATTTAAATGTGGCGCCCAAATCGGTGATTGGTCGCGGGCAGCGTCTGCGACCAATCAACACAGCGGTGTTTAAGTTTAGTGGCAAGATCGTTGATTGGTCGCGGTAAAAGACCGCGACCAATCATCGAATTGTATTGTGAGGACCGGAGAGCACCGCTGCCTATGCGGCTACTTCCGCTGCGAGAACCCGGGACATGAGTGGGTGCTCGCAGCAGAAGTATCCCGACCCGCAGCGCCGCTCCCGGTCCTCTCTTGACATCCTAGCCGCATGGATGTCAGCGCTCGCAGCAGAAGTATCCCGGTCCTCCCTTCCGCATGGAGGTCAGCGGCGCCGTCGGTTGAGGTCCTTCTGCTGCTAGCGGCCGGGAGATGAGCGCCTCGCGCCGGTCATCTCCCTGCTGCCTCGCCGCTGACCTCCGTCCCGCAGATGAGCTGCTAACGGCCGCCATTTTTTTTTTGTGAAATCCCGCGGCGCTGTTGGCCGCTGCCGGACCAATGAGCGACGCGGGATTTTCTGGACAGACAGACGGGATAAGACGATTATATAGATAAATGTTGCTGTTCACATGACTGTAAAAAAATCTGTTATGTATGTTTTTGATTCGAGTCAGGGATCAAAGTCCCCTATACAAGACTATGGGATGGAAATTGTTCTGTTTATTACATACGATAAAAAAAATACTGACGTCTGAACGAGGCCTAATTAGTAGGACATGTGCAAGAGTCATGCAGACACACATATGGTTAAATGGAATCTGTCAGCAGGTGCTAGCTATATAATCTGACAGCAGCATACTGTAACGGCAGAGACCCTGATTCCAGTGATGTGTCAGTTTACTAGGTGCAGTATGTTCGGATAACACCTTATCCCAGCATATTCGCTCATCACCACTGCTAATCAGTTATAGGGAAATATCACAGAGACAACAGCCATATAGTCTCAAAAACTGTAAACAACTTTATTAATGCAAAATAGCATATAAAATGTACATGTTAACAAAGCCATAGAAACAGGAAAATGACCCAAGGAGAAGCCCCCTGAGGAAGGAGCACTCAGCTCCGAAACGCGCGTCGTGGATGGCCTGATGGTCCACTGCTCTGGCCCGAGGTAATTGCTGCCGATTATAGGATTACTATCTATTTGCACGTATGTGTATTGTTTGCGCAGTCACCAGTGTTAAGGATTCAGCGGTATGCCTTGTTATCTTATTTGGGAGATGGTAGTTACTAGTCCCTGTGTGCAGGTGCTGGGTCCAACATAGGGTGTTCACTTAACACATTACTTGTCTGGCATCATTATATATTTCTTTCTATATTGATTGGTGTATATTGATTGTTGCACTGTGGGGATAATAGTCATCGGATATTTAGCCTATGTATAAAGGCACAGTGCATCATTTTCATAATCCCTAGTATATTTATGATGTTGCCAGCCAGTTAGGCTATGGTTCCACGGTCCGGAACCATAGCGCTTTTGACGGAGCGGAAATTCCGCTCCGTCTAAGCCCCGCCCCCTTTCTGACGCGCGATCTTTCCGGAGGTGTTCAGGACACCTCCGGAACACCTCCGGAAAGAGCGCAGGGCTACATAGCCCTGTGTTAATTATGTTGCGGCGACGCACCGTCGCCGCAATACGCGAGGACATGCTGCGGTCTGAAAAGACGCGCCGCATGTCCGTTTACGCAGGTTTGCCACCTGCGTATTGTTACGCATAGTGGAGACGGGATTTCTTGAAATCCCCTCCACTATGCTGTAACATCTGGACGCTGCGTGTTTGGCGCTGCGCCAGCGCACAGCGCCAAACACGCAGCGTTTCCTGACCGTGGAAACTCACCCTTAGTGTCATGTAATTATTTACCCTGCATCTGCTAAACACTATATCATTCAGACATAGTGATATCACTCTTTATTCACCTTGGGCCTAAACATCTTTAATTGAGCATGTTCCTACAGATGGCCTTTTTTCATCTCATGTTTTTATATGGGTAATTCCACATTATGTCGCTTCTCCTTGTGTCATTTTCCTGTGTCTATGGCTTTGTTAACCTGTATATTTTATATGCTATTTTGCATTAATAAAGTTGTTTACAGTTTTTGAGACTATATGGCTGTTGTCTCTGTGATATTTCTGTATTTGGTACAGTTGGTCTCTCCTATTGTGTCTAAAACAAGCATGCTCTAGTTGCTATATATTTCTTATACATTTGGACATTGTCTGCATGTGATATGTTGTTCACAAATATTTTAATCAGTTATAGGGCACAGTTACACAGAGCAGTTGACTAGGAGACATCTAGTCCTCTAGTGATAATCTGCTGATGAAACACTGATTTTACTAAAACAATAAGCAGCCCAGTAAGTGACACACCGCTGGAATTGAGGTCTCTGTCCCTACATTGTGCTGCTCTTACATTACATATAAAAAAGACAGCCTGCTATCAGATTCCCTTTAAGTGGCTGCAGCACTTTGTTCATTATTCTGATGTCAGGAAGGAAAATCCAGCTGCATATATATATTGCGCATATACAATGTGACATCTCAGCCTGTCTGTCCTGTTACTCCGCTTTGTAATCTCGGGTGGTCTCATTTATAAAATATAATAATTAGCTCCTCTGGTACGTGAGGGTCTTAGAATGAGTGAATGCCTTTAATTGCCTTGTCGGGGATAGTTTTATAATTTAGCAGGGAGACTAACAATGTGTAATGTTCTCATTGTCAGGATTCCGCTACGTCTACCAACCCTGCACTAGACACATATCTGTCCGTTCATGCTATTTGGATACTTGAGATCAGGTGCCAACAGCTTTTTTTTCTGTTTCAGTAATATTAAAGCAGTTGTCCACTACTAGGACAACCTTTTCTTAAACTAAATGTTTGACCCTGATAAAATGATAAAGTCTATACTCACCTCCCGAGCCGGCACCGTTCCAGCTGTATCAGCACTTGCGGTACCGGGGCTGTGATGCGGTGGAAATACGTGTGATGCCCAGTCAGTGCTGGCGTCACAGTCTCCGCATTTGGACAAACTGAACATGAAGAGGAAGTCCGAGCTGCAGCTGATCCATGACTTCTTCTTCATGTTCACTTTGTCCTAAGGCGGAGACAGTGACGCCAGCGCTGATTGGGCGCCGGTGTCACAACAACCGCACGAGAGTCCGGGGAAAGCGAGTGCCGTCACTGCTGGAACGGCTCCGGCATGGGAGGTGAGTATAAGCTTTATTATTTTATCGCGAGGCTGAACACTTATTTTAAGAAGGAGTTGTCCTAGTAGTGGACAACCTCTTTAATGATAAAGTGGGAGGCGCGTATAAGTGGAATCCTAAAAGTGAGTCAATTACACGGTCTTAGGATTCCACTTGTTAGATTCCTTCCCATTAATTCATAAAAATATCCCAGGACAATCCTTTAAGTCCCCTGACGATAAGTTTGACATGTCAGAGACGTGTCTTTTTTCTGCTTTCCATATTGTTACAGATGGCGACATTAGACAGGGAGGTGGCTGCCCGGGTTCTGCTTCAGCAATGTTTACATGCCAAGTTGCAAGTTAAACCTCAGGATGAAGACTCTGATGCTGAATGGGTGGAGGTACGTGGTGGGTGCACAACCATTGATGGTGTGGATCAATTTACCATTGAGTGGTAAGGATTCTATCCTGACCACCCACCTGGAAATTGGGACAGATTCATGACTTCATATTCTATATTATTTTTTGATGTTGATGAAGAAGATGTATAACCTAAAATTAACCTTCATGATGGATATATCCGTCATGGATAGGGTCGGGGTGTATGGAGGCAGCTGAGGAGCTGAGTCCACTAAATTAGGTAGCAGGCATCTGTGCACAAAGGCTCATTCAGGTGTTCGTGGCATTGGTCTGAGCATGGACAGCTAATTCATGGACTCTCCTGACCCGAGCGTGACAGCCTCATGGAAAGCTCCCATGCTCCAGTTGGGAGAGCCGCGGCTAGTCCATGGATTGCTGACCAATTTGCACGGATGTTTGGATGAGCCCTAACAGTGGTTGCCGGAGCTGAGGTCCACCTGTTGCTGTTTAGTTGCTGCTGTCAGTCTCTGACTCAGATGATCACAGGTTCAAGACTAAAAAATAAGAGTAAAAAAAAAGTTTTTAAGAAATTCGAATCCTCTCCCTTTACCCCTATTAAAAATAAAGAAATTTTGTAAATAAACATATAATATTGCTGAGTCCATAAAAGACCCCTCTATCAAAATATCAAATTAATTAACCCATATAGTAAACACCACCTAAAGAAAAAAAAATAGAAACTCCAAAATTGTGCTTTCCCTAACTAAATACATAATATAAGAAACCATCAAAACATCATATCTATCCCAAAATGGTATCAATAAAACAAACCGCTCACCGCACTAAAAATAAGCCTTCATACAACGTCATTAACAAATAAAAATGTTATGTTCTCTCAGAAAATGACCACAAATTTTGCTTTTTTTTAATTCTGAATTTTATTATCACCACTTAAACTAAAAAAAAAATCCATGCAAGAGTGGTATTGTTGTAAGTTTACTGACCTGGAGAATAATGAATAATCCAAAAAGACTGTGGCAGAATTGTGTATTGTTTTTAGTCCCAATTTCACCCCACTTTGAATTCTTTTCCTATTTTCCAGTACATAATTTGCGAAAATAAATGTTGTCAATCAAAACCTGCAACTTGTCCCACAAAAGCAAGCACTCATAAGCCTACATCAACAGAAAAATAAAAAAAGTTTCACTTTTTGGAAGTAGGGGAAGAAAAGCAAAAGTGGAAATAAAAAAGAAAATTCACCCTAGCATTGAAGGGTTAAACTATGAATTAAACCCTTCCCAACATGACCAACTTCCGTTTTAGATTTTTACTCCCTTTATTCTAAGAGCCATAACTTTTTTTTTTGTCTATGGGGCCATGTGAGAGCTTGTTTTTTGTGAGTGCGAGCCAAAGTTTTTATTGATACCATTTTGGGATGGATATAACATTTTGATCTCTTCTTTCTGGTTTTATTTTGCAGCGTCCTAAAAACGCAATTTGGGCATTTAGAATTGGGTGTGGTAAATGTCAGAACATTACCTGCCTGACTGAGTGGTGCCATCAGTAAAGTTTGGTGGAGGAGCGGTAATGGTATGTCGTTGGTATTCAGTGGTCAATCTAAGACCCTCGGTTCTATTGAAGAGAAATACTAATGCTTCAACATTAGAAGACATCTTGGACAATTGTATGCATCCAACTTTGTGGGAACAATTTGGAGAAAGACCTTTTCTATTCCAGCATGACTGTCCCCAATGCACTAAGCAAGGTCCAGAAAGGCATGGTTGGGGGAGTTTGGTGTGGAAGAATAGGACTGGCTACACAGAGCTCTGACCTCAACTCCATCAAACAATTTTTCGGGTAAACTAAAACGGAGATTGTGAGCCCGGCCTTTTGGTCCTACATACAGTGGGTACGGAAAGTATTTAGACCCCTTTAAATTTTTCACTCTTTGTTTCATTGCAGCTATTTGGTAAATGCAAAAAAGTTAATTTTTTTCTCATTAATGTACACTCTGCACCCCATCTTGACTGAAAAAAACAGAAATGTAGACATTTTTGCAAACTTATTAAAAAAGAAAAACTGAAATATCACATGATCATAAGTATTCAGACCATTTGCTCAGACACTCATATAAGATGACATATGACACATATGACATATGACACTCTTTTACTGATGGCACCACTCAGGCAGGTAATGTTCTGACATTTACCACACCCAATTCTAAATGCCCAAATTGCGTTTTTAGGACGCTGCAAAATAAAACCAGTAAGAAGAGATCAAAATGTTATATCCATCCCAAAATGGTATCAATAAAAATTTTGTCTCGCTCCCACAAAAAAAAGCTCTCACATGGCCCCATAGACAAAAAATAATTTATTTAAGCCACATGCTGTCCATTTCCTTGTTATCCTCCTTGAGATGGTTCTTCTTCATTGGAGTCCAGCTGTGTTTAATTAAACTGATAGGACATGATTTGTAAAGGCACACACCTGTCTATATAAGACCTCACAGTGCATATCAGACCAAATGAGAATCATAAGGTCAAAGGAACTGACCAAGGAGCTCAGAGACAGAATTGTGACAAGGCACAGATCTGGCCAAGGTTACAATATAATTTCTGCAGTACTCAAGGTTTCTAAGAGCACAGTGGCCTCCATAATCCTTAAATGAAAGAAGTTTGGGACCACCAGAAGTCTTCCTAGACCTGGCCATCCAGCCAAACTGAGCAATAGTGGGAGAAGAGCCTTGGTGAGAGAGGTAAAGAAGAACCCCAAGATCACTGTGGCTGAGCTCCACAAATGCAGTAGGGAGATGGGAGAAAGTTCCACAAAGTCAACTATCACTGCAGCCCTCCACCAGTCGGGCCTTTATGGCAGAGTGGCCCGACGGAAGCCTCTCCTCAGTGCCAGACATACAGTACAGACCAAAAGTTTGGACACACCTCCTCATTTAAAGATTTTTCTGTATTTTCATGACTATGAAAATTGTAAATTCATACTGAGAGCATCAAAACTATTAATTAAAACATGTGGAATTATATACTTAACAAAAAAGTGTGTAACAACTGAAATTTTGTCTTATATTCTAGGTTCTTCAAAGTAGCCACCTTTTGCTTTGATGACTGCTTTGCACACTCTTGGTGAGCTTCAAGAGGTAGTCACCGGAAATGGTTTTCACTTCACAGGTGTGCCCTGTCAGGTTTAATAAGTGGGATTTCTGGCCTTATAAATGGGGTTGGGACCATCAGTTGTGTTGTGCAGAAGTCTGATGGATACACAGCTGATAGTCCTACTGAATAGACTGTTAGAATTTGTATTATTGCAAAAAAAAGCCGCTAAGTAAAGAAAAACGAGTGGCCATCAGTACTTTAAGAAATGAAGGTCAGTCAGTCCAAAAAAAAATTGGGAAAACTTTGAAAGTGTCCCCAAGTGCAGTTGCAAAAACCATCAAGCGCTACAAAGAAACTGGCTCACATGAGGACCCCCCAGGAAAGGAAGACCAAGAGTCACCTCTGCTTCTGAGGATAAGTTTATCCGAGTCACCAGCCTCAGAAATCACAGGTTTATAGCAGCTCAGATTAGAGACCAGGTCAATGCCACACAGAGTTCTAGCAGCAGACACATCTCTACAACAACTGTTAAGAGGAGACTTTGTGCAGCAGGCCTTCATGGTAAAATAGCTGCTAGGAAACCACTGCTAAGGACAGGCAACAAGCAGAAGAGACTTGTTTGGGCTAAAGAACACAAGGAATGGACATTAGACCAGTGGAAATCTGTGCTTTTGTCTGATGAGTCCAAACTTGAGATCTTTGGTTCCAACCACCATGTCTTTGTACGATGCAGAAAAGGTGAACGGATGGACTCTACATGCCTGGTTCCCACCGTGAAGCATGGAGGAGGAGGTGTGATGGTGTGGGGGTGCTTTGCTGGTGACACTGTTGGGGATTTATTCAAAATTGAAGGCATACTGCACCAGCATGGCTACCACAGCATCTTGCAGCGGCATTCTATTCCATCCGGTTTGCGTTTAATTGGACCATCATTTATTTTTCAACAGGACAATGACCCCAAACACACCTCCAGGCTGTGTAAGGGCTATTTGACCAAGAAGGAGAGTGATGGGGTGCTACGCCAGATGACCTGGCCTCCACAGTCACCAGACCTGAATCCAATCGAGATGGTTTGGGGTGAGCTGGACCGCAGAGTGAAGGCAAAAGGGCCAACAAGTACTAAGCATCTCTGGGAACTCCTTCAAGATTGTTGGAAGACCATTTCCAGTGACTACCTCTTGAAGCTCATCAAGAGTGTGCCAAGCAGTCATCAAAGCAAAAGGTGGCTACTTTGAAGAACCTAGAATATAAGACATAATTTCAGTTGTTTCACACTTTTTTGTTACTGTAAGTATATAATTCCACGTGTTAATTCATAGTTTTGATGCCTTCCGTGTGACTGTACAATTTTCATAGTCATGAAAATACAGAAAAATCTTTAAATGAGAAGGTGTGTCCAAACTTTTGGTCTGTACTGTATGAAAGCCCACATAGAGTTTGCTAAAAAAACACATGAAAGACTCCCAGACTATGAGAAATAAGATTCTCTGGTCTGATGAGACAAAGATAGAACTTTTTGGTGATAATTCTAAGCGGTGTTTGTGGAGAAAAGCAGGCACTGCTCATCACCTGCCCAATACAATCCCAACAGTGAAACATGGTGGTGGCAGCATCATGCTATGGGGGTGTTTTCAGCTGCAGGAGCGGACGACTGGTTGCAATTGAAGTAAACATGAATGTGGCCAAGTACAGAGATATCTCGGATGAAAACCTCTTCCAGAGTGCTCTGGACCTCAGACTTGGCCGAAGGTTCACCTTCCAACAAGACAATGACCCTAAACACACAGCTAAAATAACAAAGGAGAGGCTACAGAAAAACTCTGTGATCATTCTTGACTGGCCCAGCCAGAGCCCTGACCTAAACCCAATTGAGCATCTCTGAAGAGACCTGAAAATGGCTATCCACCAATGTTCACCATCCAACCTGATGGAACTGGAGAGGATCTGCAAGGAAGAATGGCAGAGGATCCCCAAATCCAGGTGTGAAAAACTTGTTGCATCATTCCCAAGAAGACACATGGCTGTACTAGCTCAAAAGGGTGCTTCTACTCAATACTGAGCAAAGGGTCTGAATACTTATGACCATGTGATATTTCAGTTTTTATTTTTAATAAATTTACAAAAATTTCTACATTTCTGTTTTTTTCAGTCAAGATGTGGTTTAGAGTATACATTAATGAGAAAAAAAAGAACTTTTTTGAATATATCAAATGGCTGCAATGAAAAAAAGAGTGAAAAATTTAAAGGGGTCTGTGAAGGAAATTTAAAGGGGTCTGTGAAGGTCTGTGAAAGTTACCGCTGGTAGTCTTTAGTGTCTGAGAGTAGGGGTCCCACGCACACTGTTACTCTGATCCCACCGCTGCCACCAGTGTGAAGGAAACCCGATTCCTCCCACTTCACCAATGTGACGTAACTACACAGGCACAGCTCTCCAGCGCCCCCTTTGTCTCTCAGGTCAGTAAGGGAACTGCACCTAGAGCAAATGGCTGCCGGTGAGGATGTCCTGTTACCCACTAGGTATTCTAAGATTCGTAATCAGAGTAAAAGCATCAGCCCAAAATTAATTTTATGGTTTAATTGCCTTAAGGGCGCACTAGATAATTACAGAAATATACAGTAAGCTATACAACGGAATTACCGTGGATTTGCAGTCAGAGTAAAATACAACAATAATGGTACAAGGCTTAGAGGTATTAAGCTAGAGGTCAATGTTACCAGGCTGTATGTTGCATGTGGACGCCGGGAGCTCTGCGATCCACAGGTAAGAATCTTAGTTGCCGGACAGTCCCCAAAACGTGTGCCGCTGCTCCCTTGGCAGATCTGTCCCCTGTTCCTTCTTAGATCATCATCGTCTTGTTCTTCTGTGAAAATAGAGAGAGCCTGCCATCCACTCACAGTTCTTAAACCTGCTAGGTCCCCCCCTCGGTGTCAGAGGGTGGGCTAATAATCTCCACCCTTCAGTTCCCTGCAGAATTTATTCCCAGTATCTAAGAAAGGGGTTAACTTTCTCCAGGATGATCGGATCAGGATACGAGAGGTACCAGTGAATGCAGTTTGTTTTGCCTGTCGCGTGGAGATCAAACATGGCCCGATTGGCCCTCCACAGCGATCCAATCTCTATACCTCATGTCCCCGAGCCATCACCGACTCGGGAGTCGCACTGTCAGATGCGCGAGTTCCGCAGGATCACGCAGATATTTTTTAGGAGTCTGTACCTCGAAAGGTGTGCTCATAATTCATAATCCTAGAACAGAGTCGTAGTGGCTGGGAGAAACAATGGATATGTTTTCTGTGTCTAGCTAACAGGTATAATCTAATTGAAGCCCCCAGGCATCTCCAGGCCCCATGCTGGCATGGCTCCTAACTCAAGCTTTGAAGTCCTGTTTTGGCCTGATCTACTTAGCATACTAAAAGACCTTGTTATTCAACAGTGGAGCACTAAACCCTGTTTTCTTCAGTATGCCTTCAGGCCATGGGGGTTAGGAGCAGTTAGCTGCCTGTGGCTCTGTGAACTCAGACAAGATGGCACCTGGGACAGGCCAAGCTCAGACATGAGGCGAGCATTATGTCCCATATCCAAGATGGTGGCTGTTCTTTCATCACAGGGTCTAAATACTTTACATGCCCACTGTAAGTGTCTGATCTCACAAGTGCTCTTCTGACATAATCCTAAATCTTGAAGAAAGCATTCCCAGAAGAATGGAAACTTTTAAAGGTACAAAGAGGGGACAACTCTATATTAAAGAGGTTTTACAAAAATGAGCCCGTTCTAGTCACATGTCAGTATGGACTGGAGACATAAAGCTCTAGAGACCTGTGTCTCAACTGATGAGCTGTATCACACATACACTGTTGGTGACCAGGAGCACGGCTGTGATATGTGAAGAAATATGTTTTAACCCATTTTGTTCTCTAGAAGGAGATTTCCAACTGGATATAACCCCCTGTTTGCTCAGTGAGGAAGACATATTTTTTCACATATGACAGCCATGCTCCCGGTTGCTGACTGAAGTATATGTGATACAGCTCTTGTCAGTTGAGACACAGGTCTCGGAAGCTTTATGTCTTCAATATGCAACCCGTCGCTTTACGTGACTAGTATTGTCTGTAGTTTGAATTATATCAGAGTCGTCATTTTATCTCATTTTCGGAAAACCCCTTTAATGTTTATGAATTTAGTACTAGATGTCGTAAAACCTCCCGTAGGTGTAATCTGTAGGTATCTCTATACCTTTGTCCATACAATGTACCGGAAATATTGAATTCTGCCATTGTTCTTGTAACATGCACATATGCACCATATATTCTTATTTCCTCGCAGATACAAAGGGGTATGGTCATCTATGTCTGCTTTTTTAAAGGATCATCAAAAGATTTAATTTCTAAAATAGGTAAGTTACAAAGTATATTTGTGGCTTTTTTTTCTGTGTAAGACACTGAGCTCAAAGAGGAAAAAAAAATCATATTTAGTGGAATTATCCATAATGTATGTGTGAGTAAGTGCAATATATGCAATAAAGCCTACTAAGTCATCCAAAGCAGCTAACACATAATTACAGCTCTTATTTTTCTTGGCAACAGTAATAATGAGAATTAGTAATAATAATTTTATTTCCATAGCGCCAACATATTCTGTAGCACTTCACAATTCCGAGGGGATATGTGCAAAGAAAATAAAACATTACAGAGTAACATAAAATTTAACAATAATTGTACCCTACACGTCCTACCTAAGTGCACTTTTATTTCTGCTACTATCAACAGAATTCAGGTCCAAAAATATCACCCCGAGAACAGTTGTCAGGCTGATAATCCGTTCTGATTTAGATTAGGTGAAGCCTTTCCACACCAGCAATTTCAGAAATAATTGAATAATAAAAAAAAATCATATCACCCCCACCCATGAACAGATTTAGTGTAGCCAGGGCCCTGGGCAGTTTGAAGACATGGGCCCCGTACAGTCACCCAATATATTACATGACCCCCTTTTGATAGATCATATGATAAGTCACGTGATTCACACATAGGTGGTCTGGTGCATATCTGTAGATGCAAAAAAAATAAGAGAGATTTTTTTCCTTTATGTACAGCGCTATACATAATAGAGCAGGGATGGGCAATTCATTTTCCAGAGGAGCTACATTAGAGACCGTGACTGTCGTGGAGAAATGAACCGAAAGGCTGAAATTAATTCTGCGCAATATTAGTTTTAATTAATATTTTATATTAATTGAATCACTTAATTTTGAGCAGAATTAAGTATGCTGTCATCCCCCTATATACAAGCATGAGCCCTGACAAATCCCCTATATACAGCATGAGCCCCCACATAGCTCCCTAGATATAGTATGAGCCCCATATAGCCTTCCATATACAGTATAAGCCCTCACACAGCTCGCTATATAGTATGAGCCCACACACAGCCTCCTCTCTATACAGTATGAGCCCTCACATAAACTCCTATATATAGTATGAGCCCCCACATAGCATCCTATTTACAGGATAAGTACCCCACACAGCCTCCTATATACAGGATGAACCCTTATATATCCTCCTATATACAGGAAGAGCCCTTACATAGCCTCCTATATACAGTATGAGCACTCACATAGCATTGTACATACAGTATAAGCCCCACATAGCCTCTCATTTACAGGATGATACCCTGTATAATCTGCTATACACAGGAGGAGCCCTCACATAGCCTCTTATATATAGGAGGAGCCCTCACATAGCCTCATATATACAGGAGGAGTCCTCACATAGCCTACTATATACAGGCAAACATCCCATACTGTATGAGCCAGCGCATAGCCTATATACGGGATGAGCGCTCGCATAGCCTCCTATATACACAGGATGAGCCCTCACATAGCCTCCTATATACACAAGATGAGCCCTCACATAGCCTCCTATATACAAGATGAGCCCTCACATAGCCTCCTATATACAAGATGAGCCCTCACATAGCTTCCTATACACAGGATGAGTCCTCACATAGCCTGCTATATACAGCATGAGCCCTCACTTAGCCTCCTATATACAGGATGAGCCCTCACATAGCCTCCTATATATACAGGATGAGCCCTCACTTAGCCTCCTGTTATGTTTCGGTAGCTGAGGAGTGCAGGCAAAATAGGCAATACATGAGAAAATGAAGGAAAAAGGGATCCAGCTTCAATAAAATCTTCATCTTTATTGATTCATAAAAACATGAATAATGGCATGCTCCTGGACAAGCTCAGGACAAGGCTACGCGTTTCGATCACAGGGATCTTTATCACAGCTGTGATAAAGATCCCTGTGATCGAAACGCGTAGCCTTGTCCTGAGCTTGTCCAGGAGCATGCCATTATTCATGTTTTTATGAATCAATAAAGATGAAGATTTTATTGAAGCTGGATCCCTTTTTCCTTCATTTTCTCATGTATCTTCACGTTTGATCAAGCGGAGGATCCGTGCTTCTACAAACCGGTGAGCTGGTTAGTGTTCTTTTAAAATAGGCAATACACCAGAGCAGTTGGAATCTATGAGATTGCAGTACCCTGACTAACCACAACAACTAGAGGCAGCCGTGGAGCGTTCCTACGTTGGTCCTAGACGCCTCGTCACAGCCTGAGAAACTAACTACACCTAAAGATAGATATAGGAAAGCTATCTGCCCCGGAGCAGAACCCCAAAGATAATAGAAAGCCCCCAAACATGCAATGGCGGTTAGACAAGAAGAAATACTGACACAGACAGAAAATAGTATGAGCAAACGTTGGGCCCAAACTAACTAAATAGAAAAGGATAGGAAGGGTACTTACTGCAATCCCAGAAAACCCTGAAAAGCACCAACTCTACTAATTTCAAAAACACCTGAGATCACACGACCTCTACCACCTAAATTAGTTCTCTGGTGTAACAAAATCAAAACAGCAGCCACTGAAAAAACTGGAAAAAGCAAAAGTACAAACATCAGTGGCTGAACTAAACTGAGAGGGCAAAAGCCCCCGGAGGGGACCCCGAAGGCCCCCACAGAAGTGCAGGACAAAATGCAAAAATCAAGCACAAAAAGAAGAAAATGTCTTATCTGTTAGCAGGAGATGCAGACACGACACAGCAGGCTACAAGGGAAACAGGAATCAAGGATAGAGACCAGAACAATTGATCACCGGCAACCCTGATGGGAAGGTGACTCCCTTATATAAGACCAGTCAGTAACACCTGATTCCCAATCCTCACAATCTTCACAATCTTCACTGGACAGACCAGTACCGCTTGTAACCACCAGAGGGAGCCTCTGCTCAGAACTCATCTCAAGCCCATTCACAACAGTACCCCCCCCTTGAGGAGGGGTCACCGAACCCTCATTTGAGCAACCAGGTCGGTCAGGATGAGTTCTATGGTACGCACGGATGAGTCTCCTAGCATGGATGTCCGAAGCAAACACCCAAGAATTGTCTTCCTGACCATAACCTCTCCACTTAACCAAATACTGGAGTTTCCGTCTAGAAAAACGAGAATCTAATATTTTCTCAACCACATACTCCAGATTGCCCTCAACCAAAACAGGGTCAGGAGACACAGCAGCAGGAACCACTGGCTCAACAAACCTCTTCAACAAGGACTTGTGGAACACGTTATGGATCTTAAATGTCCCTGGAAGAAGCAAACGAAAAGAAACAGGATTAAGAATCTCCATGATCTTATAAGGTCCAATGAACCTAGGCTTAAATTTAGGAGATGCTACTCTCATAGGAATATTTTTTGAGGACAACCAGACCAAGTCCCCTACTTTAAACCGAGGACCATCAGTCCTATGCCGGTTAGCAAACCGTTGGGCCCTCTCCTGAGAGAGGGACAACCTCTCCACTACCTGGTCCCAAATCTGTTGCATACGCTCCACAACAGAGTCAACACCTGGACAGACAGAAGCCTCCGTCTGTCCTGAAGAAAATCGAGGGTGAAACCCAGAATTACAGAAAAACGGAGACATCAAAGTGGCAGAGCTAGCCCTATTATTAAGAGCAAACTCAGCCAAAGGCAAAAAAGAGACCCAGTCATCCTGATCAGCAGACACAAAGCATCTAAGATAAGTCTCCAATGTCTGGTTTGTTCTCTCAGTTTGACCATTGGTCTGAGGATGAAATGCCGAGGAGAAAGACAATTGAACACCCAGTTTAGAACAAAAAGTCCTCCAAAATCTGGAAACAAACTGGACTCCTCTGTCAGACACTATGTTCTCAGGAATGCCGTGTAAACGAACCACGTGCTGAAGGAACAACGTCACCAATTCAGAGGAGGAAGGCAACTTAGGTAATGGCACAAGATGTATCATCTTGGAAAACCTATCACAAATCACCCAGATGGCGGTCATTCTCTGAGAAACAGGAAGGTCGGAAATGAAATCCATAGAGATATGGGTCCATGGTCTCTTGGGCACAGGCAATGGCATCAACAAACCACTAGAGCGAGAGCAAGGCTTGGAGCGAGAGCAAGTCCCGCAGGACTGCACAAATTCCCTGACATCACGAGACAAGGTAGGCCACCAAAAGGACCGACTAACCAAGTCTCTGGTACCAAAAATTCCGGGATGCCCAGCCAACGCGGAACAATGAATCTCAGACATCACACTCTTTTTCCACTGGTCCGGGACAAACAATTTTCCAACAGGGCAGCGCTCGGGCCTATCCTCCTGACACCCCTCCAGAGCAAGTCTCAAATTAGGTGAGATGACGGAAAGAACTACACCCTCTTTCAAAATAACAGAAGGATCAGATAACTCAGGAGAGTCCGCAAGGAAGCTCCTCGAGAGGGCATCCGCCTTAACATTCTTAGTGCCAGGAAGAAAGGAAACCACAAAATTAAAACGTGTGAAAAACAAGGCCCACCTGGCCTGTCTAGGATTGAGTCTCTTGGCAGATTCCAGATAAACCAGATTCTTATGGTCAGTAAGGACCACCACCTGATGTTTGGCTCCCTCCAGCCAATGTCTCCACTCTTCAAAAGCCCACTTCATGGCCAATAACTCCCGATTACCCACGTCATAATTACGTTCAGTAGGAGAAAATTTTCGAGAGAAAAAGGCACAAGGGTTACTTTTAGAGGTCTCTGGATCTTTTTGGGACAAAACGGCACCTGCCCCAATTTCAGAGGCATCAACCTCCACCTGAAATGGCAGAGAAACATCAGGCTGCCGTAGAACAGGAGCAGAAGTGAATCTCTGCTTAAGTTCCTGAAATGCAGAGACTGCCTCAGGAGGCCAATTCACCACATCAGAACCCTTTTTGGTCAAATCAGTTAATGGTTTAACAATAACCGAGAAATTACCAATAAATTTACGATAAAAATTGGCAAAACCCAAAAATCTTTGAAGAGCCTTTAATGAAGTAGGTTGGACCCAATCACAGATGGCCTGAACCTTGACCGGGTCCATTTCAATAACAGATGGGGACAAAATGAATCTGTTGTGAATGGGTTTGAGATGAGTTCTGAGCAGAGACTCCCTCTGGTGGTTACAAGCGGTACTGGTCTGTTCAGTGAAGATTGTGAGGACTGGTAATCAGGTGTTACTGACTGGTCTTATATAAGGGAGTCACCTTCCCATCAGGGTTGCCGGTGATCAATTGTTCTGGTCTGAATCCTTCATTCCTGTTTCCCTTGTAGCCTGCTGTGTCGTGTCTGCATCTCCTGCTAACAGATAAGACATTTTCTTCTTTTTGTTTTTGTACTATATTTTTGCATTTTGTCCTGCACTTCTTTGGGGGCCTTCTGGGTCTCCTCCGGGGGCTTTTGCTCTCTCAGTTTAGTTCAGCCACTGATGTTTGTACTTTTGCTTTTTCCAGTTTTTTCAGTGGCTGCTGTTTTGATTTTGTTACACCAGAGAACTAATTTAGGTGGTAGAGGTCGTGTGATCTCAGGTGATTTTGAAATTAGTAGAGTTGGTGCTTTTCAGGGTTTTCTGGGATTGCAGTAAGTACCCTTCCTATCCTTTTCTATTTAGTTAGTTTGGGCCCCAGCGTTTGCTCATACTATTTTCTTTCTGTGTCAGTATTTCTTCTTGTCTAACCGCCATTACTTGTTTGGGGGCTTTCTATTATCTTTGGGTTCTGCTCCGGGGCAGATAGCTTTCCTATTTCTATCTTTAGGTGTAGTTAGTTTCTCAGGCTGTGACGAGGCGTCTAGGACCAACGTAGGAACGCTCCACGGCTGCCTCTAGTTGTGGTGGTTAGTCAGGGTACTGCAATCTCATAGATTCCAACTGCTCTGGTGTATTGCCTTTTTTACCTGCACTCCTCAGCTACCGAAACATAACAGTATCACCGGCCTAAAAATTGAAAATTGTATGGTACTCACAGAAGGGAAAAAATATTGTGAAAGAAAAAAGGTTGTCAGAGTTGTCAGAGATATTTTTCTATTTGTTGCATTTTTTTTTTCCCTCTGTATCTCTCGGTGCTGGGGAGGATCTTTTCTCTCAATGGAGTTTGCACGGTTGTCTGGCCATGTGGATCAGCTTGCCACTGAGGTTCAGAGTATTGCTGCATATCTTGCTAGGTTGCCTGTTGTGGAACCTAGGATCCCCATGCCAGATTTGTTTTTGGGGGATCGAGCTAAGTTTCAGAATTTCAAAAATAATTGTAAATTGTTTTTTGCCTTAAAATCTAAGTCCTCAGGGAACGCAGCGCAGCAGGTTCAAATTATCATCTCTCTCCTGCGCGGCGATCCTCAGGATTGGGCTTTTTCCCTGACACCTGGGGATCCTGTTTTGAGTGATGTTGATGAATTTTTTCAGGCTTTGGGGTTATTGTACGATGAGCCTAATGTCACTGATCAAGCTGAAAAAGCCTTGTTGGCATTATATCAGGGGCCTTATGACGCTGAGTTACACTGTCAGAGATTCCGTAGGTGGGCAGTCCTGACCAAATGGAATGACGACGCTTTGGCAGCCCTTTTCCGGAAGGGTCTGTCAGATAATGTAAAGGATGTTATGGTGGGATTCCCTGTCCCCTCTGGTCTCAATGATTCTATGTCATTAGCGATTCAAATTGACAGACGTTTGCGTGAGCGGAGAAGTATGCGTGGAATGGTGTTGCCTTGTGAACCAGCTTCTGAACCCATGCAGTGTGATAGAGTGGTGTCGGGGGCACAGCGTCATGAGTTTCGAAAGCGCAATGGGTTATGTTTCTACTGTGGTGATGCCTCTCATGCTATTTCAGTCTGCCCTAAGCGGGGAAGACGTTTTGCACGCTCAGTTGTCTTGGGTAGTGTTCAGACTAAGTTTTTATTAACTGTCACTCTGATATGCTCTCTGTCCTCATTTTCTGCTCAGGCTTTCGTTGATTCTGGAGCAGCTATTAACCTGATGGATTATGATTTTGCTAAACGTTGTGGGTTTCCCTTGATACCCCTACAGAAGTCTATTCCCCTACTGGGGATCGATTCTACCCCTTTAGCTGAGAATAAACCCCAGTTTTCTACTCAGGTGATAATGAGGGTTGAACCTGATCACCAAAATCATAGAATCATGCCCTATAGGCAATCCTTTATTGATAAAATACCTCAATGGGTAGCACCCAAAAACAACCGTGATAAAAAACAAAAAACAAAGTGTATTCCTAACTTAAAAGCTATGGGGATAGCCTAGAGTCCCTGATGTAGGTCTGGGCTGTCACCTGCCTAACAGCGGAGGTTGGCACCCTAGGGGGAAGCGTTGTGGCGCCCCCGCTCCACGATGGCTGACCCTAGGGTCCCTGTTAGGCCCTTACACCTTAGGGGATACCTCTACCCAGATAGTAGGGAGACCCCTAACATTAATACAGAGACCAGCTAACATTAAAGGTGACCCTAAGTCCCCAAAGTATTAAAAACAGTTCACAACACACGGGGTGGTAGGAAGTATAATGGAGATTGGCACAGATCTGCTGTACAACACTGCTAGTATATAGCAGCCTCCTTTTATGAACAGGAGTTATGATAAAACTGCCTTCTTGTGCCACAGCTTAATGAAAGTGAATGTGAACAGTCTCATACTTGTTCACTCACTAGTCAAAGCTCCTCCAGTGTATAGGAAATCTAAATGTGTGTGCATACCAGCCAGTCAAATATAAGCTAAGATGCAATCTATAATTGTCAGCTATTGGACCAAAAGTCTAGTCTGAACTTATAAACACACTGAAAGAATGACTAGTGCAAATAATGACTGGAATAAATAAGACGCATCGCGTCATGAGAAGGTCATTGACACTTGATATTAGTGTCGTGTTAGGGGATAGCAATATTTGAAGATAAATGTATAAGGCAGCAAGATATAATTGATGTATACCTTCCCTAGCAATGCCCGATGTACCGAATAGGAAATAGGTATAGATATAACATTCCTACAGGTATGGTGCTAAATGGGGAATAGGTATATATATTGCCTTCCTGTACGTATAATACTAATCACCCCTCATCATGATGTAGATACACTGAGAAACTCCATTATAAAATGTTATTAATAAGAAATGCGTAACGATACTCATCATTTCTCATGGTCACCCCACCACCATCAATAGTAGCGCCTCAACGCGTTTCTCCCCATGGGCTCATCAGGAGGCCAGATGTACAGCTGTCCGGTGTCAAAATGACATGGTGCAGAGACTAACCTTGATGAGCCCATGGGGCGAAATGCGTTGAGGCGCTACTATTGATGGTGGTGGGGTGACCATGAGAAATGATGAGTATCGTTACGCATTTCTTATTAATAACATTTTATAATGGAGTTTCTCAGTGTATCTACATCATGATGAGGGGTGATTAGTATTATACTACAGGAAGGCAATATATATACCTATTCCCCATTTAGCACCATACCTGTAGGAATGTTATATCTGTACCTATTTCCTATTCGGTAATATATATACCTATTCCCCATTTAGCACCATACCTGTAGGAATGTTATATCTGTATATCCTATACACTGGAGGAGCTTTGACTAGTGAGTGAACAAGTATGAGACTGTTCACATTCACTTTCATTAAGCTGTGGCACAAGAAGGCAGTTTTATCATAACTCCTGTTCATAAAAGGAGGCTGCTGTATACTAGCAGTGTTGTACAGCAGATCTGTGCCAATCTCCATTATACTTCCTACCACCCCGTGTGTTGTGAACTGTTTTTAATACTTTGGGGACTTAGGGTCACCTTTAATGTTAGCTGGTCTCTGTATTAATGTTAGGGGTCTCCCTACTATCTGGGTAGAGGTATCCCCTAAGGTGTAAGGGCCTAACAGGGACCCTAGAGTCAGCCATCGTGGAGCGGGGGCGCCACAACGCTTCCCCCTAGGGTGCCAACCTCCGCTGTTAGGCAGGTGACAGCCCAGACCTACATCAGGGACTCTAGGCTATCCCCATAGCTTTTAAGTTAGGAATACACTTTGTTTTTTGTTTTTTATCACGGTTGTTTTTGGGTGCTACCCATTGAGGTATTTTATCAATAAAGGATTGCCTATAGGGCATGATTCTATGATTTTGGTTTTGAAGCCCTTCTGTACCTATTATATATTTTCAGTTGAACCTGATCACCAGGAGTGCTGCAAATTTTTGGTTCTGTATAATCTGCATGACATTATCGTACTGGGTTTCCCTTGGTTACAGTCTCATAATCCTGTTTTGGATTGGAAATCTGTGTCTGTAACCAGTTGGGGCTGCCAATGTGTTAATACCAACACTCCTGTTTTTTCTGCCTCCCCCCAGGCTCAGGATGTTCCTGACTTTTTGATTGATTTTTCTGATGTGTTTAGCGAAAGTAAATCTGCATCCTTGCCTCCCCATAGGAGCTATGACTGCGCTATTGAATTAGTGCCGGGTAGTAAATTCCCTAAAGGTCGCCTTTTTAACTTGTCTGTACCTGAACATGACGCTATGCGGTCTTATATCAAGGAATCATTGGAGAAGGGTCATATTAGACCATCCTCTTCACCCTTAGGTGCCGGTTTTTTCTTTGTGGCCAAAAAAGATGGTTCATTAAGGCCGTGTATTGATTATCGTCTCTTGAACAATATTACTGTGAAATATCAATACCCGTTACCCTTGATTTCTGACCTGTTTTCCAGGGTGAAAAACGCTACTTGGTTTACCAAGCTTGACCTCAGGGGGGCATATAACCTTATTCGCATTAAGCACGGGGATGAATGGAAGACGGCATTCAATACCCCTGAAGGGCATTTTGAGTACCTAGTGATGCCCTTTGGGCTCACTAATGCTCCTTCCGTCTTCCAGTCCTTCATGAATGACATTTTCAGGGATTTTGTGGACAAATTTCTGATTGTTTATTTGGATGATATCTTGATTTTTTCTAATGACTGGGACTCTCATGTGAAACATGTTCGAACTGTGTTCCAGATTTTGAGAGAATGCTCTGTATGTGAAGGGATCAAAGTGTCTTTTTGGCGTACAGAGGATCTCATTTCTGGGATTCATTTTGTCCCCATCTGTTATTGAAATGGACCCGGTCAAGGTTCAGGCCATCTGTGATTGGGTCCAACCTACTTCATTAAAGGCTCTTCAGAGATTTTTGGGTTTTGCCAATTTTTATCGTAAATTTATTGGTAATTTCTCGGTTATTGTTAAACCATTAACTGATTTGACCAGAAAGGGTTCTGATGTGGTGAATTGGCCTCCTGAGGCAGTCTCTGCGTTTCAGGAACTTAAGCAGAGATTCACTTCTGCTCCTGTTCTACGGCAGCCTGATGTTTCTCTGCCATTTCAGGTGGAGGTTGATGCCTCTGAAATTGGGGCAGGTGCCGTTTTGTCCCAAAAAGATCCAGAGACCTCTAAAAGTAACCCTTGTGCCTTTTTCTCTCGAAAATTTTCTCCTACTGAACGTAATTATGACGTGGGTAATCGGGAGTTATTGGCCATGAAGTGGGCTTTTGAAGAGTGGAGACATTGGCTGGAGGGAGCCAAACATCAGGTGGTGGTCCTTACGGACCATAAGAATCTGGTCTATCTGGAATCTGCCAAGCGACTCAATCCTAGACAGGCCAGGTGGGCCTTGTTTTTCACACGTTTTAATTTTGTGGTTTCCTTTCTTCCTGGCACTAAGAATGTTAAGGCGGATGCCCTCTCGAGGAGTTTCCTTGCGGACTCTCCTGAGTTATCTGATCCTTCTGTTATTTTGAAAGAGGGTGTAGTTCTTTCCGCCATCTCGCCCAATTTGAGACTTGCTCTGGAGGGGTGTCAGGAGGATAGGCCCGAGTGCTGCCCTGTTGGAAAATTGTTTGTCCTGGACTAGTGGAAAAAGAGTGTGATGTCTGAGATTCATTGTTCCGCATTGGCTGGGCATCCCGGAATTTTTGGTACCAGAGACTTGGTTAGTCGGTCCTTTTGGTGGCCTACCTTGTCTCGTGATGTCAGGGAATTTGTGCAGTCCTGCGGGACTTGCTCTCGCTCCAAGCCTTGCTCTCGCTCTAGTGGTTTGTTGATGCCATTGCCTGTGCCCAAGAGACCATGGACCCATATCTCTATGGATTTCATTTCCGACCTTCCTGTTTCTCAGAGAATGACCACCATCTGGGTAATTTGTGATAGGTTTTCCAAAATGATACATCTTGTGCCATTACCTAAGTTGCCTTCCTCCTCTGAATTGGTGCCGTTGTTCCTTCAGCACGTGGTTCGTTTACACGGCATTCCTGAGAACATTGTGTCTGACAGAGGAGTCCAGTTTGTTTCCAGATTTTGGAGGACTTTTTGTTCTAAACTGGGTGTTCAATTGTCTTTCTCCTCGGCGTTTCATCCTCAGACCAATGGTCAAACTGAGAGAACAAACCAGACATTGGAGACTTATCTTAGATGCTTTGTGTCTGCTGATCAGGATGACTGGGTCTCTTTTTTACCTTTGGCTGAGTTTGCTCTTAATAATAGGGCTAGCTCTGCCACTTTGATGTCTCCGTTTTTCTGTAATTCTGGGTTTCACCCTCGATTTTCTTCAGGACAGACGGAGGGCTTCTGTCTGTCCAGGTGTTGACTCTGTTGTGGAGCGTATGCAACAGATTTGGGACCAGGTAGTGGAGAGGTTGTCCCTCTCTCAGGAGAAGGCCCAGCAGTTTGCTAACCGGCATAGGACTGATGGTCCTCGGTTTAAAGTGGGGGACTTGGTCTGGTTGTCCTCAAAGAATATTCCTATGAGAGTAGCATCTCCTAAATTTAAGCCTAGGTTCATTGGACCTTATAAGATCATTGAGATTTTTAATCCTGTTTCTTTTCGTTTGCTTCTTCCAGGGACATTTAAGATCCATAACGTGTTCCACAAGTCCTTGTTGAAGAGGTTTGTTGAGCCAGTGGTTCCTGCTGCTGTGCCTCCTGACCCTGTTTTGGTTGAGGGCAATCTGGAGTATGTGGTTGAGAAAATATTAGATTCTCGTTTTTCTAGACGGAAACTCCAGTATTTGGTTAAGTGGAGAGGTTATGGTCAGGAAGACAATTCTTGGGTGTTTGCTTCGGACATCCATGCTAGGAGACTCATCCGTGCGTATCATAGAACTCATCCTGACCGACCTGGTTGCTCAAATGAGGGTTCGGTGACCCCTCCTCAAGGGGGGGGTACTGTTGTGAATGGGTTTGAGATGAGTTCTGAGCAGAGACTCCCTCTGGTGGTTACAATCGGTACTGGTCTGTTCAGTGAAGATTGTGAGGACTGGGAATCAGGTGTTACTGACTGGTCTTATATAAGGGAGTCACCTTCCCATCAGGGTTGCCGGTGATCAATTGTTCTGGTCTGAATCCTTCATTCCTGTTTCCCTTGTAGCCTGCTGTGTCGTGTCTGCATCTCCTGCTAACAGATAAGACATTTTCTTCTTTTTGTTTTTGTACTATATTTTTGCATTTTGTCCTGCACTTCTTTGGGGGCCTTCTGGGTCTCCTCCGGGGGCTTTTGCCCTCTCAGTTTAGTTCAGCCACTGATGTTTGTACTTTTGCTTTTTCCCCGTTTTTTTTTTTAGTGGCTTGGTTTGATTTTGTTACCCAAGAACTAATTTTGGTGGTAGAGGGCGGGATCTCAGGGGTTTTTTAAATTAGTAAGTTGGTGGGCTTTCAGGGTTTTTTTTGGGGTTGCAGTAATCCCTTCCTATCCTTTTTTTATTTGTTAGTTTGGGCCCCAGCGTTTTCTCATACATTTTTTTTTCTGGTCAGATTTCTTCTTGCTAACCGCCATTACTTTTTTGGGGGCTTTCATTATCTTTTGGGTTCGCTCCGGGCAATACTTTCCTAATTCTATCTTTTTGGTGTAGTTAGTTTCTCAGGCTGTGACGAGCGTCTAGGGCCAAGAGGGAAAAGCTCCAGGCTTCCTCTGTTGTGGTGGTTATCAGGTACTGCAATCTCAAAGATTCCAAATCCCGGTGATTGCCTTTTTTAAACCTGCACTCCTCAGCTACCGAAACATAACAAAAACCCCCAAAAAGAGATCCCTGACGCCAAAAGGGGCACTTTGATCCCTTCAAACAGAGCATTCTCTTCCAAATCGGAAAACAGTTCGAAAATGTTTTCCCGAAGTCCCACATTTGAAAAAATCAAAATCATCCAAAAAAAAATCAAAAAATTTTTCCACAAAATCCCTGAAAATGTCACATGAAGGACTGGAAGCGAAGGAGCATAGTGACCCCCAAAAGGGCCCCTCCACAAAAAAAATACTCAAAATGCCCCTCCGGGTATTAAATGCCGTCTTCCATTTCATCCCCCCTCTTAAATGGCGAATAAAAAGGTTAAATGCCCCCCTGAAAGGTCAAGCTTGGTAAAAACCAAAGCGTTTTTTTTTTCAAAACCCGGAAAACGTCAGAAATCAAGGGTAACGGGAATTTAATTTCACAGTAAATTTTTCAAAAGACATAAAAAACCCAAACACGGCCTTTAAAGAACCATCTTTTTTTCCCCCAAAAAAAAAAAAAACCGCACCTAAGGTGAAGAGGATGGGGCCCCC
>JARQOD010000001.1:461724478-461813152 GCA_033576555.1 Oophaga sylvatica
CGTAAAGAGTAAAAGCCAGCCCAAAATTAATTATGGTTTAATTGCCTTAGGGCGCACTAATAATTACGAAATTCAGTAAGCTATACAACGGAATTACCGTGGATTTGCGTCAAGTAAAATAAACAATAATGTACAAGGCTTAAGGGTAATAAGCAGAGGTCAATGTTACCAGGCTGTATGTTGAGGGACGCGGGGCTCTGCGTCCACAGGTAAAATTTAGTTGCCGGACAGTCCCCAAAACGTGGCCTGCTCCCTTTGGCAGATCTGTCCCCGTTCCTTCTTAATCCATCGTCTTGTTTTCTGTGAAAATAAGAGAGCCTGCCATCCACTTCACATTCTTAAACCTGCTAGGTCCCCTCCCCTCGGTGTCAGAGGGTGGGCTTTAATCTCCCCCTTCAGTTCCCTGCAGAATTTATTCCAGTATAAGAAAGGGGTTAACTTTCTCCGGAAAATCGGATCGGAACGAGAGGTACCATGAATGCAGTTTGTTTGCTTCGCGTGGGATCAAACATTGGCCCATTTGGCCCCCAAGCATCCTCTCTATAATCAGTCCCCGAGCCATCACCGACTCGGGAGTCGCACTGTCAGATGCGCGAGTTCCGCAGGATCACGCAGATATTTTTTTTAGGAGTCTGTACCTCAAAGGTGTGCTCATAATCATAATCCTAGTAACAGAGTCGTAGTGGCTGGGAGAAACATGGATATGTTTTCTGTTGTTAGCTAACAGGTATAATCTAATTGAAGCCCCCAGGCATCTCCAGGCCCCATGCTGGCATGGCTCCTAACTCAAGCTTTGAAGTCCTGTTTTGGCCTATCTACTTAGCATACTAAAAGACCTTGTTATTCAACAGTGGAGCACTAAACCCTGTTTTCTTCAGTATGCCTTCAGGCATGGGGTTAGGGAGCAGTTAGCTGCCTGTGGCTCTTGTGAACTCAGACAAGATGGCACCTGGGACAGGCCAAGCTCAGACATGAGGCGAGCATTATGTCCCATATCCAAGATGTGGCTGTTCTTTTCATCCAGGGTCTAAATACTTTACATGCCCACTGTAAGTGTCTGATCTCACAAGTGCTCTTCTGACATAATCCAAAATCTTGAAGAAAGCATTCCCAGAAGAATGGAAACTTTTTAAAGGTACAAAAGAGGGACAACTCTATATTAAAGAGGTTTTACAAAAATGAGCCCGTTCTAGTCACATGTCAGTATGGACTGGAAGAAATAAAGCTCTAGAGACCTGTGTCTCAACTGATGAGCTGTATCACACATAACTGTTGGTGACCAGGAGCAACGGCCTTGATATGTGAAGAAATATGTTTTAACCCATTTTGTCTCTAGAAGGAGATTTCCCACTGGATATAACCCCCTGTTTGCTCAGTGAGAAGACATATTTTTTCACATATGACAGCCATGCTCCCGTTGCTGACTGAAGTATATGTGGATACAGCTCTTGTCAGTTGAGACACAGGTCTCGGAAGCTTTATGTCTTCAATATGCAACCCGTCGCTTTTACGTGACTAGTATTGTCTGTAGTTTGAATATAATCAGAGTCGTCATTTTATCTCATTTTCGGGAAAACCCCTTTAATGTTTATGAATTTAGTACTAGATGTCGTAAACCTCCCGTAGGGTAATCTGTAGGTATCTCTATACCTTTGTCCATACAATGTACCGGAAATATTGAATTCTGCCATTGTTCTTGTAACATGCACATATGCACCATATATTCTTATTTCCTGCAGATACAAAGGGGTATGGTCATCTATGTCTGCTTTTTTAAAGGATCATCAAAAGATTTAATTTCTAAAATAGGTAAGTTACAAAGTATATTGTGGCTTTTTTTTCTGTGTAAGACACTGAGCTCAAAGAGGAAAAAAAAAATCATATTTAGTGGAATTATCCATAATGTATGTGTGAGTAAGTGCAATTATGCAATAAAGCCTACTAAGTCATCCAAAGCAGCTAACACATAATTACAGCTCTTATTTTTCTTGGCAACAGTAATAATGAGAATTAGTAATAATAATTTTATTTCCATAGCCCAACCATATTCTGTAGCACTTCACAATTCCGAGGGGATTATGTGCAAAGAAATAAACATTACAGAGTAACATAAATTTAACAATAATTGTACCCTACCGTCCTACCAAGTGCACTTTTATTTCTTACTATCAACAGAATTCAGGTCCAAAAATATCACCCCGAGAACAGTTGTAGGCTGATAATCCTTCTGATTTAGATTAGGTGAAGCCTTTCCACACCAGCAATTTCAGAAATAATTGAATAATAAAAAAAAAATCATAATCACCCCCCACCCATGAACAGATTTTAGTGTAGCCAGGGCCCTGGGCAGTTTGAAGACATGGGCCCCGTACAGTCACCCAATATATTACATGACCCCCTTTTGATAGATCATATGATAAGTCACGTGATTCACACATGGTGGTCTGGTGCATATCTGTAGATGCAAAAAAAATAAGAGAGATTTTTTTCCTTTATGTACAGCGCTATAACATAATAGAGCAGGGATGGGCAATTCATTTTCCAGAGGAGCTACATTAGAGACCGTGACTGTCGTGGAGAAATGAACCGAAAGGCTGAAAATTAATTCTCGCAATATAGTTTTAATTATATTTTTATATTAATTGAATCACTTATTTGAGCAAATTAAGTATGCTGTCATCCCCCTATATACAAGCATGAGCCCTGACAAAATCCCCCTATATACGCATGAGCCCCCACATAGCTCCCTAGATATAGTATGAGCCCCATATAGCCTTCCATATACAGTATAAGCCCTCACACAGCTCGCTATATAGTATGAGCCCACACACAGCCTCCTCTCTATACAGTATGAGCCCTCACATAAAACTCCTATAATAGTATGAGCCCCCACATAGCATCCTATTTACAGGATAAGTACCCCACACAGCCTCCTATATAACAGGAATGAACCCTTATATATCCTCCTATATACAGGAAGACCCTTACATAAGCCTCCTAAATACAGTATGAGCACTCACATAGCATTGACATACAGTATAAGCCCCACATAGCCTCTCATTTACAGGATGATACCCTGTATATCTGCTAAACACAGGAGGAGCCCTCACATAGCCTCTTATATATAGGAGGAGCCCTCACATAGCCTCATTATACAGGAGGAGTCCTCACATAGCCTACTATATACAGCAAACATCCCATACTGTATGAGCCAGCGCTTAGCCTATAATACGGGATGAGCGCTCGCATAGCCCCTATATACACAGGATGAGCCCTCACTAGCCTCCTATATACACAAGATGAGCCCTCACATAGCCTCCTATATACAAATGAGCCCTCACATAGCCTCCTATATAACAAGATGAGCCCTCACATAGCTTCCTATACACAGGATGAGTCCTCACATAGCCTGCTATATACAGCATGAGCCCTCACTTAGCCTCCTATATACAGGATGAGCCTCACATAGCCTCCTATATATACAGGATGAGCCCTCACTTAGCCTCCGGTTATGTTTCGGTAGCTGAGGAGTGCAGGCAAAATAGGCAATACAGAGAAAATGAAGGAAAAGGGATCCAGCTTCAATAAAATCTTCATCTTTATGATTCATAAAAACATGAATAATGCATGCTCCTGGACAAGCTCAGGACAAGGCTACGCGTTTCGACACAGGGATCTTTATCACAGCTGTGATAAAGATCCCGTGATCGAAACGCGTAGCCTTGTCCTGAGCTTGTCCAGGAGCTGCCATTATTCATGTTTTTTAAATCAAATAAAGATGAAGATTTTATTGAAGCTGGATCCCTTTTTCCTTCATTTTCTCATGTTCTTCACGTTTGATCAAGCGGAGGATCCGTGCTTCTACAAACCGGTGAGCTGGTTAGTGTTCTTTTAAATGCAATACACCAGAGCATGTTGGAATTCTATGAGATTGCAGTACCCTGACTAACCACAAACAAACTAGAGGCAGCCGTGGAGCGTTCCTACGTGGTCCTAGACGCCTCGTCCAGCCTGAGAAACCTAACTACAAACCAAAGATAGATATAGGAAAGCTATCTGCCCCGGAGCAGAACCCCAAAGATAATAGAAAGCCCCCAAACATGCAATGGCGGTTAGACAAGAAGAAATACTGACACAGACAGAAAATAGTATGAGCAAACGTTGGGCCCAAACTAACTAAATAGAAAAGGATTAGGAGGGTACTTACTGCAATCCCAGAAAACCCTGAAAAGCACCAACTCTACTAATTTCAAAAAACACCTGAGAATCACACGACCTCTACCACCTAAATTAGTTCTCTGGTGTAAAACAAAATCAAAACAGCAGCCACTGAAAAAAAACTGGAAAAAGCAAAAGTACAAACATCAGTGGCTGAACTAAACTGAGAGGGCAAAAGCCCCCGGAGGGGACCCCGAAGGCCCCACAGAAGTGCAGGACAAAATGCAAAAATCAAGCACAAAAAGAAGAAAATGTCTTATCTGTTAGCAGAGATGCAGCACGACACAGCAGGCTACAAGGGAAACAGGAATCAAGGATAGAGACCAGAACAATTGATCACCGGCAACCCTGATGGGAAGGTGACTCCCTTATATAAGACCAGTCAGTAACACCTGATTCCCATCCTCACCAATCTTCACAATCTTCACTGGAAGACCAGTACCGCTTGTAACCACCAGAGGAGCCTCTGCTCAGAACTCATCTCAAGCCCATTCACAACAGTACCCCCCCCTTGAGGAGGGGTCACCGAACCCTCATTTGAGCAACCAGGTCGGTCTGGATGAGTTCTATGGTACCCGGATGAGTCTCCTAGCATGGATGTCCGAAGCAAACACCCAAGAATTGTCTTCCTGACCATAACCTCTCCACTTAACCAAATACTGGAGTTTCGTCTAGAAAAACGAGAATCTAATTTTTCTCAACCACATACTCCAGATTGCCCTCAACCCAAACAGGGTCAGGAGACACAGCAGCAGGAACCACTGGCTCAACAAACCTCTTCAACAAGGACTTGTGGAACACGTTATGGATCTTAAATGTCCCTGGAAAGAAGCAAACGAAAAGAAACAGGATTAAGAATCTCCATGATTCTTATAAGGTCCAATGAACCTAGGCTTAAATTTAGGAGATGCTACTCTCATAGGAATATTTTTTGAGGACAACCAGACCAAGTCCCTACTTTAAACCGAGGACCATCAGTTCCTATGCCGGTTAGCAAACCGTTGGGCCCTCTCCTGAGAGAGGGACAACCTCTCCACTACCTGGTCCCAAATCTGTTGCATACGCTCCACAACAGAAGTCAACACCTGGACAGACAGAAGCCTCCGTCTGTCCTGAAAAAATCGAGGGTTGAAACCCAGAATTACAGAAAAACGAGACATCAAAGTGGCAGCAGAGCTAGCCCTATTATTAAGAGCAAACTCAGCCAAAGGCAAAAAAGAGACCCAGTCATCCTGATCAGCAGACACAAAGCATCTAAATAAGTCTCCAATGTCTGGTTTTGTTTCTCTCATTTGACCATTGGTCTGAGATGAAATGCCGAGGAGAAAGACATTGAACACCCAGTTTTAGAACAAAAAGTCCTCCAAAATCTGGAAACAAACTGGACTCCTCTGTCAACACTATTGTTCTCAGGAATGCCGTGTAAACGAACCACGTGCTGAAGGAACCACGTCACCAATTCAGAGGGAAGGGCAACTTAGGTAATGGCACAAGATGTATCATCTTGGAAAACCTATCACAAATCACCCAGATGGCGTCATTCTCTGAGAAACAGGAAGGTCGGAAATGAAATCCATAGAGATATGGGTCCATGGTCTCTTGGGCACAGGCAATGGCATCAACAAACCACTAGAGCGAGAGCAAGGCTTGGAGCGAGAGCAAGTCCCGCAGGACTGCACAAATCCCTGACATCACGAGACAAGGTAGGCCACCAAAAGGACCGACTAACCAGTCTCTGGTACCAAAAATTCCGGGGAGCCCAGCCAAGCGGAACAATGAATCTCAGACATCACACTCTTTTTCCACTGGTCCGGACAAACCAATTTTCCAACAGGGCAAGCGCTCGGGCCTATCCTCCTGACACCCCCCAGAGCAAGTCTCAAATTAGGTGAGATGACGGAAAGAACTACACCCTCTTTCAAAATAACAGAAGGATCAGATAACTCAGGAGAGTCCGCAAGGAAGCTCCTCGAGAGGGCATCCGCCTTAACATTCTTAGTGCCAGAAGAAAGGAAACCCACAAAATTAAAACGTGTGAAAAACAAGCCCACCTGGCCTGTCTAGGATTGAGTCTCTTGCAGATTCCAGATAAAAACAGATTCTTATGGTCAGTAAGGACCACCACCTGATGTTTGGCTCCCTCCAGCCAATGTCTCCACTCTTCAAAAGCCCACTTCATGGCCAATAAACTCCCGATTACCCACGTCATAATTACGTTCAGTAGAGAAAAATTTTCGAGAGAAAAAGGCACAAGGGTTATTTTAGAGGTCTCTGGATCTTTTTGGGACAAAACGGCAACCTGCCCCAATTTCAGAGGCATCAACCTCCACCTGAAATGGCAGAAGAAACATCAGGCTGCCGTTAGAACAGGAGCAGAAGTGAATCTCTGCTTAAGTTCCTGAAATGCAGAGACTGCCTCAGGAGGCCAATTCACCACATCAGAACCCTTTTTGGTCAAATCAGTTAATGGTTTAACAATAACCGAGAAATTACCAATAAATTTACGATAAAAAATGGCAAAACCCAAAAATCTTTGAAGAGCCTTTAATGAAGTAGGTTGGACCCAATCACAGATGGCCTGAACCTTGACCGGGTCCATTCAATAACAGATGGGGACAAAATGAATCTGTTGTGAATGGGTTTGAGATGAGTTCTGAGCAGAGACTCCCCTGGTGGTTTACAAGCGGTACTGGTCTGTTCGTGAAGATTGTGAGGACTGGTAATCAGGTGTTTACTGACTGGTCTTATATAAGGGAGTCACCTTCCCATTCAGGGTTGCCGGTGATCAATTGTTCTGGTCTGAATCCTTCATTCCTGTTTCCCTTGTAGCCTGCTGTGTCGTGTCTGCATCTCCTGCTAACAGATAAGACATTTTCTTCTTTTGTTTTTGTACTATATTTTTGCATTTTGTCCTGCACTTCTTTTGGGGCCTTCTGGGTCTCCTCCGGGGGCTTTTGCTCTCTCAGTTTAGTTCAGCCACTGATGTTTGTACTTTTGCTTTTCCAGTTTTTCAGTGGCTGCTGTTTTTGATTTTGTTACACCAAGAACTAATTTAGGTGGTAGAGGTCGTGTGATCTCAGGTGATTTTGAAATTATAGAGTTGGTGCTTTTCAGGGTTTTCTGGGATTGCAGTAAGTACCCTTCCTATTCCTTTTCTATTTAGTTAGTTTGGGCCCCAGCGTTTGCTCATACTATTTTCTTTCTGTGTCAGTATTTCTTCTTGTCTAACCGCCATTACTTGTTTGGGGGCTTTCTATTATCTTTGGGGTTCTGCTCCGGGGCAGATAGCTTTCCTATTTCTATCTTTAGGTGTAGTTAGTTTCTCAGGCTGTGACGAGGCGTCTAGGACCAACGTAGGACGCTCCACGGCTGCCTCTAGTTTGGTGGTTAGTCAGGGTACTGCAATCTCATAGATTCCAACTGCTCTGGTGTATTGCCTTTTTTACCTGCACTCCTCAGCTACCGAAACATAACAGTATCACCGGCCTAAAAATTGAAAATTGTATGGTACTCACAGAAGGGAAAAAATATTGTGAAAGAAAAAAGGTTTGTCAAGTTGTCAGAGATATTTTTCTATTTGTTGCATTTTTTTTTTCCCTCTGTATCTCTCGGTGCTGGGGAGGATCTTTTCTCTCAATGGAGTTTGCACGGTTGTCTGGCCAGTGGATCAGCTTGCCACTGAGGTTCAGAGTATTGCTGCATATCTTGCTAGGTTGCCTGTTGTGGAACTAGGATCCCCATGCCAGATTTGTTTTTGGGGGATCGAGCTAAGTTTCAGAATTTCAAAAATAATTGTAAATTGTTTTTTGCCTTAAAATCTAAGTCCTCAGGGAACGCAGCGCAGCAGGTTCAAATTTATCATCTCTCTCCTGCGCGGCGATCCTCAGGATTGGGCTTTTTCCCTGACACCTGGGGATCCTGTTTTGAGTGATGTTGATGAATTTTTTCAGGCTTTGGGGTTATTGTACGATGAGCCTAATGTCACTGATCAAGCTGAAAAGCCTTGTTGCATTATATCAGGGGCCTTATGACGCCTGATTACACTGTCAGAGATTCCGTAGGTGGGCAGTCCTGACCAAATGGAATGACGACGCTTTGGCAGCCCTTTTTCCGGAAGGGTCTGTCAGATAATGTAAAGATGTTATGGTGGGATTCCCTGTCCCTCTGGTTTCAATGATTCTATGTCATTAGCGATTCAAATTGACAGACGTTTGCGTGAGCGGAGAAGTATGCGTGGAATGGTGTTGCCTTGTGAACCAGCTTCTGAACCCATGCAGTGTGATAGAGTGGTGTCTGGGGCACAGCGTCATGAGTTTCGAAAGCGCAATGGGTTATGTTTTCTACTGTGGTGATGCCTCTCATGCTATTTCAGTCTGCCCTAAGCGGGGAAGACGTTTTGCACGCTCAGTTGTCTTGGGTATGTTCAGACTAATTTTTATTAACTGTCACTCTGATATGCTCTCTGTCCTCATTTTCTGCTCAGGCTTTCGTTGATTCTGGAGCAGCTATTAACCTGATGGATTATGATTTTGCTAAACGTTGTGGGTTTCCCTTGATACCCCTACAGAAGTCTATTCCCCTACTGGGATCGATTCTACCCCTTTAGCTGAGAATAAACCCCAGTTTTCTACTCAGGTGATAATGAGGGTTGAACCTGATCACCAAAATCATAGAATCATGCCCTATAGGCAATCCTTTATTGATAAAATACCTCAATGGGTAGCACCCAAAAACAACCGTGATAAAAACAAAAAACAAAGTGTATTCCTAACTTAAAAGCTAGGGGATAGCCTAGAGTCCCTGATGTAGGTCTGGGCTGTCACCTGCCTAACAGCGGAGGTTGGCACCCTAGGGGAAGCGTTGTGCGCCCCCGCTCCACGATGGCTGACCCTAGGGTCCCTGTTAGGCCCTTACACCTTAGGGGATACCTCTACCCAGATAGTAGGGAGACCCCTAACATTAATACAGAGACCAGCTAACATTAAAGGTGACCCTAAGTCCCCAAAGTATTAAAAACAGTTCACAAACACACGGGGTGGTAGGAAGTATAATGGAGATTGGCACAGATCTGCTGTACAACACTGCTAGTATATAGCAGCCTCCTTTTTGAACAGGAGTTATGATAAAACTGCCTTCTTGTGCCACAGCTTAATGAAAGTGAATGTGAACAGTCTCATATTGTTCACTCACTAGTCAAAGCTCCTCCAGTGTATAGGAAATCTAAATGTGTGTGCATACCAGCCAGTCAAATATAAGCTAAGATGCAATCTATAATTGTCAGCTATTGGACCAAAAGTCTAGTCTAACTTATAAACACACTGAAAGAATGACTAGTGCAAATAATGACTGGAATAAATAAGACGCATCGGCGTCATGAGAAGGTCATTGACACTTGATATTAGTGTCGTGTTAGGGATAGCAATATTTGAAGATAAATGTATAAGCAGCAAGATATAATTGATGTATACCTTCCCTAGCAATGCCCGATGTACCGAATAGGAAATAGGTATAGATATAACATTCCTACAGGTATGGTGCAAATGGGGAATAGGTATATATATTGCCTTCCTGTACGTTATAATACTAATCACCCCTCATCATGATGTAGATACACTGAGAAACTCCATTATAAAATGTTATTAATAAGAAATGCGTAACGATACTCATCATTTCTCATGGTCACCCCACCACCATCAATAGTAGCGCCTCAACGCGTTCTCCCCATGGGCTCATCAGGAGGCCAGATGTACAGCTGTCCGGTGTCAAAATGACATGGTGCAGAGACTAACCTTGATGAGCCCATGGGGCGAAATGCGTTGAGGCGCTACTATTGAAGGTGGTGGGGTGACCATGAGAAATGATGAGTATCGTTACGCATTTCTTATTAATAACATTTTATAATGGAGTTTCTCAGTGTATCTACATCATGATGAGGGGTGATTAGTATTATACTACAGGAAGGCAATATATATACCTATTCCCCATTTAGCACCATACCTGTAGGAATGTTATATCTGTACCTATTTCCTATTCGTAATATATATACCTATTCCCCATTTAGCACCATACCTGTAGAATGTTATATCTGTATATCCTATACACTGGAGGAGCTTTGACTAGTGAGTGAACAAGTATGAGACTGTTCACATTCACTTTCATTAAGCTGTGGCACAAGAAGGCAGTTTTATCATAACTCCTGTTCATAAAAGGAGGCTGCTGTATACTACAGTGTTGTACAGCAGATCTGTGCCAATCTCCATTATACTTCCTACCACCCCGTGTGTTGTGAACTGTTTTTAATACTTGGGGACTTAGGGTCACCTTTAATGTTAGCTGGTCTCTGTATTAATGTTAGGGGTCTCCCTACTATCTGGGTAGAGGTATCCCCTAAGGTGTAAGGGCCTAACAGGGACCCTAGAGTCAGCCATCGTGGAGCGGGGGCGCCACAACGCTTCCCCCTAGGGTGCCAACCTCCGCTGTTAGGCAGGTGACAGCCCAGACCTACATCAGGGACTCTAGGCTATCCCCATAGCTTTTAAGTTAGGAATACACTTTGTTTTTTGTTTTTTATCACGGTTGTTTTTGGGTGCTACCCATTGAGGTATTTTATCAATAAAGGATTGCCTATAGGGCATGATTCTATGATTTTGGTTTTGAAGCCCTTCTGTACCTATTATATATTTTCAGTTGAACCTGATCACCAGGAGTGCTGCAAATTTTTGGTTCTGTATAATCTGCATGACATTATCGTACTGGGTTTCCCTTGGTTACAGTCTCATAATCCTGTTTTGGATTGGAAATCTGTGTCTGTAACCAGTTGGGGCTGCCAATGTGTTAATACCAACACTCCTGTTTTTTTCTGCCTCCCCCCAGGCTCAGGATGTTCCTGACTTTTTGATTGATTTTTCTGATGTGTTTAGCGAAAGTAAATCTGCATCCTTGCCTCCCCATAGGAGCTATGACTGCGCTATTGAATTAGTGCCGGGTAGTAAATTCCCTAAAGGTCGCCTTTTTAACTTGTCTGTACCTGAACATGACGCTATGCGGTCTTATATCAAGGAATCATTGGAGAAGGGTCATATTAGACCATCCTCTTCACCCTTAGGTGCCGGTTTTTTTCTTTGTGGCCAAAAAAGATGGTTCATTAAGGCCGTGTATTGATTATCGTCTCTTGAACAATATTACTGTGAAATATCAATACCCGTTACCCTTGATTTCTGACCTGTTTTCCAGGGTGAAAAAACGCTACTTGGTTACCAAGCTTGACCTCAGGGGGCATATAACCTTATTCGCATTAAGCACGGGGATGAATGGAAGACGGCATTCAATACCCCTGAAGGGCATTTTGAGTACCTAGTGATGCCCTTTGGCTCACTAATGCTCCTTCCGTCTTCCAGTCCTTCATGAATGACATTTTCAGGGATTTTGTGGACAAATTTTCTGATTGTTTATTTGGATGATATCTTGATTTTTTCTAATGACTGGGACTCTCATGTGAAACATGTTCGAACTGTGTTCCAGATTTTGAGAGAATGCTCTGTATGTGAAGGATCAAAGTGTCTTTTGGCGTACAGAGGATCTCATTTCTGGGATTCATTTTGTCCCCATCTGTTTTGAAATGGACCCGTCAAGGTTCAGGCCATCTGTGATTGGGTCCAACCTACTTCATTAAAGGCTCTTCAGAGATTTTTGGGTTTTGCCAATTTTTTATCGTAAATTTATTGGTAATTTCTCGGTTATTGTTAAACCATTAACTGATTTGACCAGAAAGGGTTCTGATGTGGTGAATTGGCCTCCTGAGGCAGTCTCTGCGTTTCAGGAACTTAAGCAGAGATTCACTTCTGCTCCTGTTCTAACGGCAGCCTGATGTTTCTCTGCCATTTCAGTGGAGGTTGATGCCTCTGAAATTGGGGCAGGTGCCGTTTTGTCCCAAAAAGATCCAGAGACCTCTAAAAGTAACCCTTGTGCCTTTTTCTCTCGAAAATTTTCTCCTACTGAACGTAATTATGACGTGGGTAATCGGGAGTTATTGGCCATGAAGTGGGCTTTTGAAGAGTGGAGACATTGGCTGGAGGGAGCCAAACATCAGGTGGTGGTCCTTACGGACCATAAGAATCTGGTCTATCTGGAATCTGCCAAGCGACTCAATCCTAGACAGGCCAGGTGGGCCTTGTTTTTCACACGTTTTAATTTTGTGGTTTCCTTTCTTCCTGGCACTAAGAATGTTAAGGCGGATGCCCTCTCGAGGAGTTTCCTTGCGGACTCTCCTGAGTTATCTGATCCTTCTGTTATTTTGAAAGAGGGTGTAGTTCTTTCCGCCATCTCGCCCAATTTGAGACTTGCTCTGGAGGGGTGTCAGGAGGATAGGCCCGAGTGCTGCCCTGTTGGAAAATTGTTTGTCCTGGACTAGTGGAAAAAGAGTGTGATGTCTGAGATTCATTGTTCCGCATTGGCTGGGCATCCCGGAATTTTTGGTACCAGAGACTTGGTTAGTCGGTCCTTTTGGTGGCCTACCTTGTCTCGTGATGTCAGGGAATTTGTGCAGTCCTGCGGGACTTGCTCTCGCTCCAAGCCTTGCTCTCGCTCTAGTGGTTTGTTGATGCCATTGCCTGTGCCCAAGAGACCATGGACCCATATCTCTATGGATTTCATTTCCGACCTTCCTGTTTCTCAGAGAATGACCACCATCTGGGTAATTTGTGATAGGTTTTCCAAAATGATACATCTTGTGCCATTACCTAAGTTGCCTTCCTCCTCTGAATTGGTGCCGTTGTTCCTTCAGCACGTGGTTCGTTTACACGGCATTCCTGAGAACATTGTGTCTGACAGAGGAGTCCAGTTTGTTTCCAGATTTTGGAGGACTTTTTGTTCTAAACTGGGTGTTCAATTGTCTTTCTCCTCGGCGTTTCATCCTCAGACCAATGGTCAAACTGAGAGAACAAACCAGACATTGGAGACTTATCTTAGATGCTTTGTGTCTGCTGATCAGGATGACTGGGTCTCTTTTTTACCTTTGGCTGAGTTTGCTCTTAATAATAGGGCTAGCTCTGCCACTTTGATGTCTCCGTTTTTCTGTAATTCTGGGTTTCACCCTCGATTTTCTTCAGGACAGACGGAGGCTTCTGTCTGTCCAGGTGTTGACTCTGTTGTGGAGCGTATGCAACAGATTTGGGACCAGGTAGTGGAGAGGTTGTCCCTCTCTCAGGAGAAGGCCCAGCAGTTTGCTAACCGGCATAGGACTGATGGTCCTCGGTTTAAAGTGGGGGACTTGGTCTGGTTGTCCTCAAAGAATATTCCTATGAGAGTAGCATCTCCTAAATTTAAGCCTAGGTTCATTGGACCTTATAAGATCATTGAGATTTTTAATCCTGTTTCTTTTCGTTTGCTTCTTCCAGGGACATTTAAGATCCATAACGTGTTCCACAAGTCCTTGTTGAAGAGGTTTGTTGAGCCAGTGGTTCCTGCTGCTGTGCCTCCTGACCCTGTTTTGGTTGAGGGCAATCTGGAGTATGTGGTTGAGAAAATATTAGATTCTCGTTTTTCTAGACGGAAACTCCAGTATTTGGTTAAGTGGAGAGGTTATGGTCAGGAAGACAATTCTTGGGTGTTTGCTTCGGACATCCATGCTAGGAGACTCATCCGTGCGTATCATAGAACTCATCCTGACCGACCTGGTTGCTCAAATGAGGGTTCGGTGACCCCTCCTCAAGGGGGGGGTACTGTTGTGAATGGGTTTGAGATGAGTTCTGAGCAGAGACTCCCTCTGGTGGTTACAATCGGTACTGGTCTGTTCAGTGAAGATTGTGAGGACTGGGAATCAGGTGTTACTGACTGGTCTTATATAAGGGAGTCACCTTCCCATCAGGGTTGCCGGTGATCAATTGTTCTGGTCTGAATCCTTCATTCCTGTTTCCCTTGTAGCCTGCTGTGTCGTGTCTGCATCTCCTGCTAACAGATAAGACATTTTCTTCTTTTTGTTTTTGTACTATATTTTTGCATTTTGTCCTGCACTTCTTTGGGGGCCTTCTGGGTCTCCTCCGGGGGCTTTTGCCCTCTCAGTTTAGTTCAGCCACTGATGTTTGTACTTTTGCTTTTTCCAGTTTTTTTCAGTGGCTGCTGTTTTGATTTTGTTACACCAGAGAACTAATTTAGGTGGTAGAGGTCGTGTGATCTCAGGTGATTTTGAAATTAGTAGAGTTGGTGCTTTTCAGGGTTTTTTTGGGATTGCAGTAAGTACCCTTCCTATCCTTTTCTATTTAGTTAGTTTGGGCCCCAGCGTTTGCTCATACTATTTTCTTTCTGTGTCAGTATTTCTTCTTGTCTAACCGCCATTACTTGTTTGGGGGCTTTCTATTATCTTTGGGGTTCTGCTCCGGGGCAGATAGCTTTCCTATTTCTATCTTTAGGTGTAGTTAGTTTCTCAGGCTGTGACGAGGCGTCTAGGACCAATGTAGGAACGCTCCACGGCTGCCTCTAGTTGTGGTGGTTAGTCAGGGTACTGCAATCTCATAGATTCCAACTGCTCTGGTGTATTGCCTTTTTTACCTGCACTCCTCAGCTACCGAAACATAACAGAATCCCAGAAATGAGATCCTCTGTACGCCAAAAGGACACTTTGATCCCTTCACATACAGAGCATTCTCTCTCAAAATCTGGAATACAGTTCGAACATGTTTCACATGAGAGTCCCAGTCATTAGAAAAAATCAAGATATCATCCAAATAAACAATCAGAAATTTATCCACAAAATCCCTGAAAATGTCATTCATGAAGGACTGGAAGACAGAAGGAGCATTAGTGAGCCCAAAGGGCATCACAAGGTACTCAAAATGCCCCTCCGGGGTATTGAATGCCGTCTTCCATTCATCCCCGTGCTTAATGCGAATAAGGTTATATGCCCCCCTGAGGTCAAGCTTGGTAAACCAAGTAGCGTTTTTCACCCTGGAAAACAGGTCAGAAATCAAGGGTAACGGGTATTGATATTTCACAGTAATATTGTTCAAGAGACGATAATCAATACACGGCCTTAATGAACCATCTTTTTTGGCCACAAAGAAAAAACCGGCACCTAAGGGTGAAGAGGATGGTCTGATATGACCCTTCTCCAATGACTCCTTGATATAAGACCGCATAGCGTCATGTTCAGGTACAGACAAGTTAAAAAGGCGACCTTTAGGGAATTTACTACCAGGCACTAATTCAATAGCGCAGTCATAGCTCCTATGGGGAGGCAAGGATGCAGATTTACTTTCGCTAAATACATCAGAAAAATCAATCAAAAAGTCAGGAACATCCTGAGCCTGGGGGGAGGCAGAAAAAACAGGAGTGTTGGTATTAACACATTGGCAGCCCCAACTGGTTACAGACACAGATTTCCAATCCAAAACAGGATTATGAGACAGTAACCAAGGGAAACCCAGTACGATAAATCATGCAGATTATACAGAACCAAAAATTTGCAGCACTCTTGATGATCAGGTTCAACCCTCATTATCACCTGAGTAGAGAACTGAGGTTTATTCTCAGCCAAAGGGGTAGAATCGATCCCCAGTAGGGGAATAGACTTCTGTAGAGGTATCAAGGGAAACCCACAACGTTTAGCAAAATCATAATCCCATCAGGTTAATAGCTGCTCCAGAATCAACGAAAGCCTGAGCAGAAAATGAGGACAGAGAGCATATCAGAGTGACAGTTAATAAAAACCTAGTCTGAACACTACCCAAGACAACTGAGCATGCAAAACGTCTTCCCCGCTTAGGGCAGACTGAAATAGCATGAGAGGCATCACCACAGTAGAAACATAACCCATTGCGCTTTCGAAACTCATGACGCTGTGCCCCAGACACCACTCTATCACACTGCATGGATTCAGAAGCAGATTCACAAGGCAACACTATATCACGCATACTTCTCCGCTCACGCAAACGTCTGTCAATTTGAATCGCTAATGACATAGAATCATTGAGACCAGAGGGGACAGGGAATCCCACCATAACATCCTTTACATTATCTGACAGACACTTCCGAAAAAGGGCCGCCAAAGCGTCGTCATTCCACTTGGTCAGGACTGCCCACCTACGGAATCTCTGACAGTATAACTCAGCGTCATCAAGCCCCTGATTTAATGCCAACAATGCTTTTTCAGCTTGATCAGTGACATTAGGCTCATCGTACAATAACCCCAAAGCCTGAAAAAATGCATCAACATCACTCAAAACAGGATCCCCAGGTGTCAGGGAAAAAGCCCAATCCTGAGGATCGCCGCGCAGGAGAGAGATGATAATTTGAACCTGCTGCGCTGCGTTCCCTGAGGACTTAGATTTTAAGGCAAAAAACAATTTACAATTATTTTTGAAATTCTGAAACTTAGCTCGATCCCCTAAAAACAAATCTGGCATGGGAATCCTAGGTTCCACAACAGGCAACCTAGCAAGATATGCAGCAATACTCTGAACCTCAGTGGCAAGCTGATCTACACGGCCAGACAACTGTGCAAACTCCATTGAGAGAAAAAATCCTCCCCAGCACCCAGAGATACAGAGGGGAAAAAAAAAAAAAAATGCAACAAACAGAAAAATATCTCTGACAACTCTGACAACCATTTTTTCTTTCACAAATTTTTTCCCTTCTGTGAGTACCATACAATTTTAAATTTTGGGCCGGTGATACTGTTATGTTTCGGTAGCTGAGGAGTGCAGGCAAAATAGGCAATACACCAGAGCAGTTGGAATCTATGAGATTGCAGTACCCTGCCTAACCACAACAACTAGAGGCAGCCGTGGAGCGTTCCTACGTTGGTCCTAGACGCCTCGTCACAGCCTGAGAAACTAACTACACCTAAAGATAGATATAGGAAAGCTATCTGCCCCGGAGCAGAACCCCAAAGATAATAGAAAGCCCCCAAACATGCAATGGCGGTTAGACAAGAAGAAATACTGACACAGACAGAAAATAGTATGAGCAAACGTTGGGGCCCAAACTAACTAAATAGAAAAGGATAGGAAGGGTACTTACTGCAATCCCAGAAAACCCTGAAAAGCACCAACTCTACTAATTTCAAAAACACCTGAGATCACACGACCTCTACCACCTAAATTAGTTCTCTGGTGTAACAAAATCAAAACAGCAGCCACTGAAAAAACTGGAAAAAGCAAAAGTACAAACATCAGTGGCTGAACTAAACTGAGAGGGCAAAAGCCCCCGGAGGGGACCCCGAAGGCCCCCACAGAAGTGCAGGACAAAATGCAAAAATCAAGCATAAAAACAAAAAGAAGAAAATGTCTTATCTGTTAGCAGGAGATGCAGACACGACACAGCAGGCTACAAGGGAAACAGGAATCAAGGATAGAGACCAGAACAATTGATCACCGGCAACCCTGATGGGAAGGTGACTCCCTTATATAAGACCAGTCAGTAACACCTGATTCCCAATCCTCACAATCTTCACAATCTTCACTGGACAGACCAGTACCGCTTGTAACCACCAGAGGGAGCCTCTGCTCAGAACTCATCTCAAGCCCATTCACAACAGCCTCCTATATACAGGATGAACCCTCACATAGCCTCCTATATATACAGGATGAGCCCTCACATAGCCTCCTATATACACAGGATGAGCCCTCACATAGCCTCCTATATACAGGATGAGCCCTCACATAGCCTCCTATACACAGGATGAGCCCTCACTTATCCTCCTATATACAGGATGAGCCCTCACTTAGCCTCCTATGTACAGGATGAACCCTCACATAGCCTCCTATGTACAGGATGAAACCTCACATAGCCTCCTATGTACATGATGAGCCCTCACATAGCTTCCTATATACAGGATGAGCCCTCACATAGCCTCCTATATACACAGGATGAGCCCTCACATAGCCTCCTATATACAGGATGAGCCCTCACATAGCCTCCTATACACAGGATGAGCCCTCACTTAGCCTCCTATATACACAGGATAAGCCCTACATAGCCTCCTATATACAGGATGAGCCCTCATATAGCCTCCTATATACAGGATGAGCCCTCACATAACCTATATACAGGATGAGCCTGCACATAGCCTCCTATATATAGGATAAGCCCTCACATAGCCTCCTATATATAGGATGAGCCCTCATATAGCCTCCTATATACACAGGATAAGCCCTCACATAGCCTCCTATATACACAGGATAAGCCCTCACATAGCCTCCTATATACACACAGGATAAGCCCTCACATAGCCTCCTATATACAGGATGAGCCCTCATATAGCCTCCTATATACAGGATGAGCCCACACATAACCTATATACAGGATGAGCCTGCACATAGCCTCCTATATATAGGATAAGCCCTCACATAGCCTCCTATATACAGAATGAGCACTCACATACCCTCCTATATACAGGCAAACATCCCATACTGGATGAGCCCTCACATAGCCTCCTATATACAGTATGTGCCTGCACATAGCCTCCTATATACAGAATGAGCCCTCACATAGCTTCCTATATACAGGATGAGCCCTCGCATAGCCTCCTATATATAGGAGGAACCCTCACATAGCCTCCTATAAACAGGATGAGCCCTCACAGCCTCCTATAAACAGGATGAGCTCTCACAGACTCCTATTTAAGAGATGAGCACTCGCATAACTTCTTAAATAGAGGCAAACACCCCATGCGCATATTAAAAAAAACAAACAAACAAAACATACTAACCTTAGCTCCCATTCCCCCGGGGCTCCACTCTGGTCCCCGGGACTCTGCTTATTGTGGCTAGTACGTACATGCATTGCGCCGATGCAGGCTGATAATGTCATTGTGTCGGCATGTCACAGAAGAGGCAATGGAGATGCCCTGAAGCTGAGCTGTCCAAAGATGTGCGCCACCGATGGTGACTCAGAAAACATTATAATGGGAGAAATATGGCCCTGGACACTACCACGGGACCCAGGCTGTAAGCCGAAATTTCCCTCATTATAATACACCCCCACCCCCTCCCATCACCTATATATTCTGAAAGCATGTACCCGGTACACATGTAAGACTACCAGCCAACATTTATTGCTGGCTTCCTTTATGCAGTGTTGTGGTACATTGTAATGTTATGGAAAGAAAAGATGTCATTTCACGAAAGTAATCCATCCAGTATAACATTTTTAATACTTTATTACTCCAGGCACATAGAGAAAAAATAAAAGAATCACACCTTAGTTTAGGCATTTCAAGCTAGATGTCTCTCTGTCACTCGGACCGGAGCGTGCAGCTGCATGTATGTCTATGCAGCCGCACGCTGCGGTCCAAGTCCCGGTGGCAGTGCTGAGTGTTCATGCAAGAGACTCGCACGAGAATCGTGCGAGTTTCTCGCATGTGTTACCCCGGCCTTAAGGGTGTTCTCTGGTTACATAAAGACGTATTCTTAAAGTCATTAATTAATTTTAGTTATTAATATTTGTTATTATTATTAATTAGATAAATTGTCAGATTAGTAGTGGTCCGACACCAGGTACCCCCCACCAATCAGCAGTAATTAACTGTTGTGGCTGCTAGCTGAACTACAAAAGTTAGGGTCCGTCCCAATTGGGTACAAATTGTTGCAGTGGGATGGCTTTTTTACCCCTTTTTTATCATAATAGTGTCAACTAAGTATGCTATTTACATGTACTATTACTATTTATTTGCTTACTACAGAATATTTACTCATTTTATTTTTCTCTTAGGTTTTTAGTTTTGATCGGAGCAGCACTGCACAGCTTCCTGCAGTATGTAGCGGCCGCTGCTGGGTACTTGAGAACAGGAGGTGATCTGCAGCAGCCGCTGTATACTGACTGGAGCTGTGCAGCTCAGATCTGTACACTGTCAACATTTCAAAGCTGCCACAGCTTTTAAGTGCTCATCAGTGGCAGAGCTGAGTGTCGGACCCCCCACCAATCTTAGGATGTGACCAGAGGACCCCTTTAATCATAACAATGCCTATCAAAACTCGCACTCATAAATATTCAGATTAGAGGATCACAATTGGCTAGATAAATCTATAACAGTATACATTTGTACTTCTCTGCCATACTAGTACGCTCATCATACTTTGTCTCCATGCGCCTTCTGATCCTCATGCTCTACAATCTCAGCCCATTTGTCAATTATGTGATACAAACTTAAAAGTTGTTCAGCCAAGTCCATTTATTCATGTTTTGCAGTGAGCTCTCTACTAAATGTGAAATTAAGTGAATCAGACTCTGGAAAACACGTGGCTATTACTGAACTTCCAGGAGATATTCTTATTGTTCCTCAGGCCACACTTGGAGGAAAGTCAAAGGGCCGCTGCATGCAGTACCATTCAAATGCAGGCAAGGAGCAGGCCATGGAGTTATATGAACTTTTCATCGCCCAGTGCCAGAAGGAACTAGAGGCTCATGCTCAGTGGTCGGAGTCCGGGGCTGTGCTACGCTATGGCACCTATGGAAACAGACAGGTGTTGACGCTTGACACTAATGGACCTTATACACACCTACTGGAATTCTGAACTCAATACAGAACTTTCAGCTTTTTTCTATTTAGGACACTTTTGTAACTAGAGGATTGATTGTTATGAATCAAATGCATAATGAAATAAATCTAACTTATTTTCCAGGAATCTAACATACCTAAAGTCTGCTGTGAATGATAGTGATCCTATACATGCCTGCTTAATGGGGTTTCTGGGATTTAGAATATGGGATTCCTACCAGTGATAGAATAAAGGATCTCTCAAGTGCATGAGAATGAGCTACATCTCCAGGTTCAGCCACACTGGTACATGTAGCGCTCAGCCACGCTGGTACGTGTAGCGCTCAGCCACGCTGGTACGTGTAGCACTCAGCCACGCTGATACGTGTAGCGCTCAGCCACGCTGGTACGTGTAGCGCTCAGCCACGCTGGTACGTGTAGCGCTCAGCCACGCTGGTACATGTAGCGCTCAGCCACGCTGGTACATGCAGCGCTCAGCCACGCTGGTACGTGTAGCGCTCAGCCACGCTGGTACGTGTAGCGCTCAGCCACGCTGGTACGTGTAGCGCTCAGCCACACTAGTTCACACAGCGCTCAGCCACACTGGTATATGTAGCGCTCAGCCACACTGGTTCACACAGCGCTCAGCCACACTGGTATATGCAGCGCTCAGCCACGCTGGTACGTGTAGCGCTCAGCCACACTAGTTCACACAGCGCTCAGCCACACTGGTATATGTAGCGCTCAGCCACACTGGTTCACACAGCGCTCAGCCACACTGGTATATGCAGCGCTCAGCCACACTGGTACGTGTAGCGCTCAGCCACACTGATATATGCAGCGCTCAACCACACTGGTATGTGTAGCGCTCAGCCACGCTGATACATATTTATTTATTATGCATTGCTTATATACCGTTATCATATTCCTCAACGCTTTGCGTACATTATCACTCCTGTCCTCAGTGGAACTCACAATCTAATTCCCTATCGGTATGTCATTGGAGTGTGGGAGGAAACTGGAGAACCCAGAGGAAATCACGCAAATACAGGGACAACATACAAACTCCTTGCAGATGTTGTCCTTCGTGGGTTGAATTCCTTTTGTCCAGTCCTAAAATGGAATTCCCAAAATTTAATGTGAGTTTAGCGTTAAGACCCTATACATGTTAGACCAGGGGTGAGTAATTAATTTTCCTGAGGGGCCACAAGAGAAACAGTCACTGTTGCGGAGGGCCGAACCAATAGGCTGAAATTAATTTGGCTCAATATTAACCCCTTAACGACCAAGCCATTTTGTAGGTTAATGACTAGGCCAATTTTTACATTTCTGACCACTGTCACTTTATGTGCTTATAACTCTGGAACGCTTCAACGGATCGTGACGAGTCTGAGATCGTTTTCTTGTGACATATTGTACTTCATGATAGTGGTAAAATTTCTTCGATATAACTTGTGTTTATTTATGAAAAAAATGGAAATATGGTGAAAATTTTGCAATTTTCAAACTTTTAATTTTTATGCCCTTAAATCAGAGAGATATGTCACAAAAAATAGTTAATAAATAACATTTCCTACATGTCTACTTTACATCAGCACAATTTTGGAACCAACATTTTTTTTTGTTAGGAAGTTATAAGTGTTAAAAGTTGACCAGCGATTTCTCATTTTTCCAACAAAATTTACAAAGCCATTTTTTTTAGGGACCACCTCACATTTGAAGTGAATTTGAGGGGTCAATATGACAGAAAATACCCAAATGTGACACCATTTTAAAAACTGCACCCCTCAAGGTGTTCAAAGCCACATTCAAGAAGTTTATTAACCCTTTAGGTACTTCACAAGAATTGACGCAATGTGGAAGGAAAAAATGAACATTTAACTTTTTTTCCCAAAATTTTTCTTTCGACACAATTTTTTACATTTTGTCAAGGGTATCAGGAGAAAATGAACCACCATATTTGTTGTACAATTTCTCCTGAGTACACCGATACCCCATGTGTGGGGGAAAACCAATCTTTAGGCGCACGGCAGTGTTCAGAAGGGAAGGAGCATCATTTGAGATTTTGAATGTCAAATTGGCTGGAATCGAGAGCGGACACCATGTCGTGTTTGGAGAGCCCTTGATGTACCTAAACAGTGGAAACCCCCCATAAGTGACCCCATTTTGGAAACTAGACCCCCAAGGAACTTATCTAGATCTGTGGTGAGCACTTTGAACCCCAAACGACTTCACAGAAGGTTATAACGTAGAGCTGTAAAATTAAAAAATCATATTTTTTCCACAAAAATGATCTTTTCATCCCAATTTTTATTTTCCAAAGGATAAAAGGACCCCAAAAGTTATTGTGCAATTTGTCCAGAGTACGCTGATACCCCATATGTGGGGGTAAACCACTATTTGGGCGCATGGCAGAGCTCGGAAGGAAGCAGCGCCATTTGACTTTTTTTGGCTGGAATTGAGATTGGATGCCATGTCGCATTTGGAGAGTCCCTGATGTGCCTAAACAGTGGAAACCCCCCACAAGTGACCTCATTTTGGAAACTAGACCCCCCAAGGAACTTATCTAGATGTGTGGTGAGAGCTTTGAACCCCCAAGGGCTTCACAGAAGGTTATAACGTAGAGCCGTAAAATAAAAAAAATCATATCTTTTCCACAAAAATGATCTTTTCACCCCCAATTTTTATTTTCCAAAGGGTAACAGGACCCCAAAAGTTATTGTGCAATTTGTGCAGAGTACGCTGATACCCCATATGTGGGGATAAACCACTATTTTGACGCATGGCAGAGCTCAGAAGGGAAGGAGCGCCGTTTTCTAATGCAGACTTTGACGGAATGGTCTGTGGGTGTCATGTCACGTTTGGAGAGCCCCTGATGTGCCTAAACAGTAGAAACCCCCCACAAGTGACCCCATTTTGGAAACTAGACCCCCAAGGAACTTATCTAGATGTGTGGTAAGCACTTTGAACCCCCAAGTGCTTCACAGAAGTTTATAACGTAGAGCTGTGAAAATAAATCTTTTTTTCCACAAAAAAAATTTTTTGCCCCCAAATTTTTATTTTTGTAAGGGTAAGAGGATAAATAGGACCCCAAAAGCTATTCTGCAATTTGTCCTGAGTACGCTGATACCCCATATTTGGGGGGGAACCACTGTGATCGCCTTACTGCGATCTTTGGGAGGCAGAATGAACAAATCCACAAAAGGTGAAGAATTGGTTTTATTTTTTACGCCGTTCCTCATGCGGTATTAGTGATTAGGCAACTTTATTTTTCGGGTCGTTGCCATTACAGCGATACCAGATTTACATCCTTTTTTCATGTTAGCTTCTGTCACACACTAAAACAAGGAGAGGAAAAAGACCAAACAATCATAGGTCTGCACACCAGGGAACCGTTGAAAAATCACATTTTTTATTTGACACAAAAACACACAAAAATAAAAACACTTAAAAGCACATAGTGTGCCATAAACCACACACCAAAAACTGGCTAGTACAGTATAGCGCCTCCTAAATGTGAGGCAGTGCAACTGTCCCTAATGGACATAAATAAGCAGAATATACATACTGATCATGGGTAAATATGACATCATAATATCAATATGGCTCATAAACGGGTACATCCCAATAAACCATGTATGCACCAATTACACACAGTTGGACAAGATGCAGGAATAGTAGCAATCTGGGATCTGCAATTGAAAAGGAACTGGAAATAAAGCACCTAAGTGGACAGGTATAAATAAAGAGCCATAAAAAAGGCTAAGCACGAAATACTCCTGTCCATACTTACCGTATTTTCCGGCGTATAAGACGACCCCCCAACTTTTCCAGTCAAAATATAAAATCTTCTTAAAAGTGGGGGGGTCTTCTTATATGCCTAGTGTCGTCTTATAGGGCGGTGCGGAGGAGGTGGTCCCAATGGCAAGGTGAGGGGGCGTCCCACAGGGAAGGTGTATATGACGTACCATTATCTCCTTGCGCTGCTCTGTGCGGCTGTCTGTGCGGCGGCGGCTCTTGATGAGCATTGGTGGCTAAGCCGGAGGCTCCTTTTGCATCGTGGGGGCTCGGCCGGCGGCTCCTTATGCAGTGTTGGGGGTCTCCGCCGGCATTTCCTCAGAGACCACCGGAGCTCCATTGCTACGATGCGGTGGCCTCCGGCAAAATGGCCGCTGGTGGCCGGCACATGCTCAGATACAGATCTCGGCAACGAGATCTCGTCTCCCGAGATCTCGGAACGAGATCTGAATCGGAGCACCAGCGGCCATTTTGCCGGAGGCCACCGCATCGAAGCAATGGAGCTCCGGTGGCCTCCGGTCTCTGAGGAAATGCCGGCGGAGACCCCCAACACTGCATAAGGAGCCGCCGGCCGAGCCCCCACGATGCAAAAGGAGCCTCCGGCTGAGCCACCAATGCTCATCAAGAGCCGCCGCACAGAGCAGCGCAAGGAGATAATGGTACGTCATATACACCTTCCCTGTGGGACGCCCCCTCCCCTCGTCATTGAGACCACTCCTCTGTACCGCCCTATAAGACGATACCCGGCGTATAAGACGACCCCCGACTTTCCAGAGGATTTTCTGGGGTTAAAAAGTCGTCTTCTACGCCGGAAAATACGGTACTAAGAAGATACCACCCAGTTGAATTGTTCACTAATGTGCAGAAAAAAAGAGGGGGGAGTTGAACCAATGCGCACCAGTCCCAAAAACCTGTCAGCATAGTCCCAGAAGAAATGGATAAACCCTGATCAGCAGAGGCATAGTGTAAGCCAGAGGCAGGACATGTGGGAGAAAACCCCACGCGTATCGCTGCTTGGGTGCAGCTTCGTCAGAGGAAGTGAGTTTCTTCATCCCAACAATACATATATATGCCTTTGCAAATTACCTTAATCACATACAGGTGAGCGCCTCGTGAGAGGGTCCGGACTGGAGGGCAGGGATCACATAGGATCTGATGACTGATACAGCCATGAAGGAGGCTGGAGTCTTGTAAGCACAAGAAGCATGGTATCAATGCAATGGCGCCCGCCGTGATCACATAAGACGCCAAGTCAAAGAACCCTGTGAATAGGGAGCGCATGCACAGTAAAATAGACCAGTCTATTCCGGCAATAAATATTGCCGGACCCAACATGCATGGCTGATATGCAGCCAACGTTTAATAAGCGCCCATAGATTGCAGCACTGGGGTTAAGGAGACACACAGAGGATCCATAAGGATGGGAACAAGAAAGAAAAGGGGAAACTCCACCAGCATTACAAAATCCCAAAGGATACAGGGCTATAAGCCCTACATGCAGATACAAAATTGTGGAGACCTCTATATAGAAAAAAAAAAAAGCAGTAATGTCACATCACTGTTAACATTAGGCCCCCTAGAAATCCTGGGAATAATAAAACACATGTTAAACAAGGAAATATATCACCAATGAATAAATATTTTTAGTATGTATATTTAAACAGTTGATATACTCTCTTTTTTATGCTGTCCCATTGTCCTTTCCACCTAATGGACTGCAAAAAAAAAAAAATTTCCAAAGTTGGATAATGCTTCCCATATATCCATTCAATGCAAGGGCAATCTCAGATAATCGTGCTTCATTCATCCAAAAACGAATCTGTCCAATGTGCTGATGTCCTTCAGGTCTCATTGTTCCATCCATCTGGGGGATATCAAGAATCTCAAACTTGGGTAGGAGACCAATTGTCCAAAGTTGGAATAACAGAAGGTGAATATCCTGGTCCACCATAAATCCAGGTTCCTGAGACAACAATATTAACAGATGGTTATCCTTCAATATTTGGAAATTCTTCCACAAATTCATATCGAAATAGACAGATATATTGCGGGAGCCTAGAGCATGGTAAAAATAATGAATGAACAAGAATCACCCCAGAAAACCCGTGTAGAGCAATTCTTCATTTAGCCCACCAGGTGAGACTGATTGCAATGTAAAAATCCATCTGGATTCCACCTGAAGTAAACGTCTGCGGTTGTCGCCCCCCTAGGGTTGGCGCTAACCCTTTGTAAGCCCACCACTCTCAAGCCTGAGGTGTTACCCTTATGCATCGTGAGAAAATGTGCTGCAACCGGTGTAAGCACCTTCCCTATTTTCAAATCGGCTGCTGCTAAGCGGATGGTGGAGATATGCTTTTGGACCCCCTTTCCCAGTTCCTGCGAGGTCTGGCCCACATATAACTTGTGGCAGGAACAAATAAGCACATAAATTACATCCCTACACTTACAGTTCACATAAGACTCCAAAGTATGTCTCTTCGAGTTAAGAGGATTAAAAAAAGTATCCCATGTAGGTGTCAAAAGGGCAGACATTACAATCCCCACAGGGAATGAACCTTTCAGGATAATACCCCTGTTCAACTTATGGGTTGGTCTGACAAAATGACTCCTAGTCAGGACATCACGCAGGTTGGGTGCCCTTCTGGCCGACAGTAACGGTCGTGTGCTGGCGACAAGAGAGGTTTGGGCATCCAAGGTGAGAACAGACCAATGACTGGATAAGATGTCATGTACCTGATGCCAACTGCTATTGTAGTCCGTCACAAAACGAAGCCTGGAGTCTTGATCCCACTTTCGTGGGAGAAGCAAGGAAGCCTGATCACACGATCTAGCCCGCTGGAAGGCTGTGGAAATAATACGCTTTGGGTAGCCTCGTTGCTTGAACCGTCCGGTCAAGTCATGGGCCTGTGAAATAAAATCCTCATCACGTGTACAGTTCCTTCTAGTTCTAAGGAACTGGCCAATAGGTACACCCACCTTAGAATTTGGCAGTTTCCATCCAAAACATACTAAGAGCGAGTTAGTGGCCGTAGGTTTTCGATAAAGAACTGTAGCCAATCGTGAATTGTCCACAAAGACCATCAGATCCAAAAAGGTGGTGGAGCTATGGGAAATTGAATGGGTAAGGAAGATGTTATTTAAACTGTTCAAAAATTGAACGCATTCTGATTCTGTACCCCTCCATAGGAAGAACATGTCATTTATAAAGCGGTGCCAATAACCAACCTGATTTTGGAAGGTCTCGGACTTATAGACAACAGTTTCTTCCCACCACCCTAAAAATAAATTTGCATAGGCCGGTGCACAGCAAGCCCCCATTGCCACACCAGAGATTTGCCGATAGAACACTCTGTCGAATAAAAAGAAGTTGTGCTGTAAAATAAATTTCAAGAGATCAAGTAAAAATATGTTATGTCCTTGATCAATATGCTCACATTTGTTCAAGAAGAATGTAGCTGCTTCAATGCCATCCTCATGTTTGATGTTGGAGTATAATGACTCCACATCACATGTGACAAGGACACAATTCTCTGGTAATATCATCTCCCGACATTTTTCTATGAAATGTGCAGAATCCCGGATGAAGGAGGGAAGGAACATGGCTAAAGGCTGTATGAAGAAATCCACATAAGTGCACGCTCTTTCACATAAACTGCCTATGCTAGACACGATGGGCCGACCAGGGGGTCTACAGTATTTTTGTGGACCTTCGGTAACATATAAAAGGTAGAAGTTATAGGATGTTCCACTCACATGTACTTTTTCTTTTGTAGGGTAATGATGCCAAGCTGGTATGCCCTATCCAGTAATTTGCTGAATTTCCCCAAGAAAACTGAAGTAGGGTCTGAGGGCAGTTTCTGGTAGCGCTCTACATTATTAAGCTGCCTACTGGCCTTCCTAATGTACATGTGGGTGGGCCACAGGACCACATTACCCCCCTTGTCGGCTTCTTTGATCAAAAAAGTGTTATTATTTTTAAGTGCATAAAGGGCCTGTTTCTCAGATGGCGTGATGTTATGTTTCGGTAGCTGAGGAGTGCAGGCAAAAAAGGCAATACACCAGAGCAGTTGGAATCTATGAGATTGCAGTACCCTGACTAACCACAACAACTAGAGGCAGCCGTGGAGCGTTCCTACGTTGGTCCTAGACGCCTCGTCACAGCCTGAGAAACTAACTACACCTAAAGATAGATATAGGAAAGCTATCTGCCCCGGAGCAGAACCCCAAAGATAATAGAAAGACCCCAAACATGTAATGGCGGTTAGACAAGAAGAAATACTGACACAGACAGAAAATAGTATGAGCAAACGTTGGGGCCCAAACTAACTAAATAGAAAAGGATAGGAAGGGTACTTACTGCAATCCCAGAAAACCCTGAAAAGCACCAACTCTACTAATTTCAAAAACACCTGAGATCACACGACCTCTACCACCTAAATTAGTTCTCTGGTGTAACAAAATCAAAACAGCAGCCACTGAAAAAACTGGAAAAAGCAAAAGTACAAACATCAGAGGCTGAACTAAACTGAGAGGGCAAAAGCCCCCGGAGGGGACCCTGAAGGCCCCCACAGAAGTGCAGGACAAAATGCAAAAATCAAGCACAAAAACAAAAAGAAGAAAATGTCTTATCTGTTAGCAGAGGATGCAGACACGACACAGCAGGCTACAAGGGAAACAGGAATCAAGGATAGAGACCAGAACAATTGATCACCGGCAACCCTGATGGGAAGGTGACTCCCTTATATAAGACCAGTCAGTAACACCTGATTCCCAATCCTCACAATCTTCACTGGACAGACCAGCACCGCTTGTAACCACCAGAGGGAGCCTCTGCTCAGAACTCATCCCAAGCCCACTCACAACAGTACCCCCCCCCTTGAGGAGGGGTCACTGAACCCTCATTTGAGCAACCAGGTCGGTCAGGATAAGTTCTATGGTACGCACGGATGAGTCTCCTAGCATGGATGTCCGAAGCAAACACCCAAGAATTGTCTTCCTGACCATAACCTCTCCACTTAACCAAATACTGGAGTTTCCGTCTAGAAAAACGAGAATCTAATATTTTCTCAACCACATACTCCAGATTGCCCTCAACCAAAACAGGGTCAGGAGGCACAGCAGCAGGAACCACTGGCTCAACAAACCTCTTCAACAAGGACTTGTGGAACACGTTATGGATCTTAAATGTCCCTGGAAGAAGCAAACGAAAAGAAACAGGATTAAGAATCTCCATGATCTTATAAGGTCCAATGAACCTAGGCTTAAATTTAGGAGATGCTACTCTCATAGGAATATTTTTTGAGGACAACCAGACCAAGTCCCCTACTTTAAACCGAGGACCATCAGTCCTATGCCGGTTAGCAAACCGCTGGGCCCTCTCCTGAGAGAGGGACAACCTCTCCACTACCTGGTCCCAAATCTGTTGCATACGCTCCACAACAGAGTCAACACCTGGACAGACAGAAGCCTCCGTCTGTCCTGAAGAAAATCAAGGGTGAAACCCAGAATTACAGAAAAACGGAGACATCAAAGTGGCAGAGCTAGCCCTATTATTAAGAGCAAACTCAGCCAAAGGCAAAAAAGAGACCCAGTCATCCTGATCAGCAGACAAAAAGCATCTTAGATAAGTCTCCAATGTCTGGTTTGTTCTCTCAGTTTGACCATTGGTCTGAGGATGAAATGCCGAGGAGAAAGACAATTGAGCACCCAGTTTAGAACAAAAAGTCCTCCAAAATCTGGAAACATACTGGACTCCTCTGTCAGACACTATGTTCTCAGGAATGCCGTGTAAACGAACCACGTGCTGAAGGAACAACGGCACCAATTCAGAGGAGGAAGGCAACTTAGGTAATGGCACAAGATGTATCATCTTGGAAAACCTATCACAAATCACCCAGATGGCGGTCATTCTCTGAGAAACAGGAAGGTCGGAAATGAAATCCATAGAGATATGGGTCCATGGTCTCTTGGGCACAGGCAATGGCATCAACAAACCACTAGAGCGAGAGCAAGGCTTGGAGCGAGAGCAAGTCCCGCAGGACTGCACAAATTCCCTGACATCACGAGACAAGGTAGGCCACCAAAAGGACCGACTAACCAAGTCTCTGGTACCAAAAATTCCGGGATGCCCAGCCAACGCGGAACAATGAATCTCAGACATCACACTCTTTTTCCACTGGTCCGGGACAAACAATTTTCCAACAGGGCAGCGCTCGGGCCTATCCTCCTGACACCCCTCCAGAGCAAGTCTCAAATTAGGTGAGATGGCGGAAAGAACTACACCCTCTTTCAAAATAACAGAAGGATCAGATAACTCAGGAGAGTCCGCAAGGAAGCTCCTCGAGAGGGCATCCGCCTTAACATTCTTAGTGCCAGGAAGAAAGGAAACCACAAAATTAAAACGTGTGAAAAACAAGGCCCACCTGGCCTGTCTAGGATTGAGTCGCTTGGCAGATTCCAGATAAACCAGATTCTTATGGTCAGTAAGGACCACCACCTGATGTTTGGCTCCCTCCAGCCAATGTCTCCACTCTTCAAAAGCCCACTTCATGGCCAATAACTCCCGATTACCCACGTCATAATTACGTTCAGTAGGAGAAAATTTTCGAGAGAAAAAGGCACAAGGGTTACTTTTAGAGGTCTCTGGATCTTTTTGGGACAAAACGGCACCTGCCCCAATTTCAGAGGCATCAACCTCCACCTGAAATGGCAGAGAAACATCAGGCTGCCGTAGAACAGGAGCAGAAGTGAATCTCTGCTTAAGTTCCTGAAATGCAGAGACTGCCTCAGGAGGCCAATTCACCACATCAGAACCCTTTTTGGTCAAATCAGTTAATGGTTTAACAATAACCGAGAAATTACCAATAAATTTACGATAAAAATTGGCAAAACCCAAAAATCTTTGAAGAGCCTTTAATGAAGTAGGTTGGACCCAATCACAGATGGCCTGAACCTTGACCGGGTCCATTTCAATAACAGATGGGGACAAAATGAATCCCAGAAATGAGATCCTCTGTACCCCAAAAAGACACTTTGATCCCTTCACATACAGAGCATTCTCTCTCAAAATCTGAAATACAGTTCGAACATGTTTCACATGAGAGTCCCAGTCATTAGAAAAAATCAAGATATCATCCAAATAAACAATCAGAAATTTATCCACAAAATCCCTGAAAATGTCATTCATGAAGGACTGGAAGACAGAAGGAGCATTAGTGAGCCCAAAGGGCATCACAAGGTACTCAAAATGCCCCTCCGGGGTATTGAATGCCGTCTTCCATTCATCCCCGTGCTTAATGCGAATAAGGTTATATGCCCCCCTGAGGTCAAGCTTGGTAAACCAAGTAGCGTTTTTCACCCTGGAAAACAGGTCAGAAATCAAGGGTAACGGGTATTGATATTTCACAGTAATATTGTTCAAAAGACGATAATCAATACACGGCCTTAATGAACCATCCTTTTTGGCCACAAAGAAAAAACCGGCACCTAAGGGTGAAGAGGACGGTCTGATATGACCCTTCTCCAATGACTCCTTGATATAAGACCGCATAGCGTCATGTTCAGGTACAGACAAGTTAAAAAGGCGACCTTTAGGGAATTTACTACCAGGCACTAATTCAATAGCGCAGTCATAGCTCCTATGGGGAGGCAAGGATGCAGATTTACTTTCGCTAAATACATCAGAAAAATCAATCAAAAGTCAGGAACATCCTGAGCCTGGGGGGAGGCAGAAAAAACAGGAGTGTTGGTATTAACACATTGGCAGCCCCAACTGGTTAGAGACACAGATTTCCAATCCAAAACAGGATTATGAGACTGTAACCAAGGGAAACCCAGTACGATAATATCATGCAGATTATACAGAACCAAAAATTTGCAGCACTCTTGATGATCAGGTTCAACCCTCATTATCACCTGAGTAGAGAACTGAGGTTTATTCTCAACCAAAGGGGTAGAATCGATCCCCAGTAGGGGAATAGACTTCTGTAGGGGTATCAAGGGAAACCCACAACGTTTAGCAAAATCATAATCCATCAGGTTAATAGCTGCTCCAGAATCAACGAAAGCCTGAGCAGAAAATGAGGACAGAGAGCATATCAGAGTGACAGTTAATAAAAACTACTGAACACTACCCAAGACAACTGAGCGTGCAAAACGTCTTCCCCGCTTAGGGCAGACTGAAATAGCATGAGAGGCATCACCACAGTAGAAACATAACCCATTGCGCTTTCGAAACTCATGACGCTGTGCCCCAGACACCACTCTATCACACTGCATGGATTCAGAAGCAGGTTCACAAGGCAACACTATTCCACGCATACTTCTCCGCTCACGCAAACGTCTGTCAATTTGAATCGCTAATGACATAGAATCATTGAGACCAGAGGGGACAGGGAATCCCACCATAACATCCTTTACATTATCTGACAGACCCTTCCGAAAAAGGGCCGCCAAAGCGTCGTCATTCCACTTGGTCAGGACTGCCCACCTACGGAATCTCTGACAGTATAACTCAGCGTCATCAAGCCCCTGATTTAATGCCAACAAGGCTTTTTCAGCTTGATCAGTGACATTAGGCTCATCGTACAATAACCCCAAAGCCTGAAAAAATGCATCAACATCACTCAAAACAGGATCCCCAGGTGTCAGGGAAAAAGCCCAATCCTGAGGATCGCCGCGCAGAAGAGAGATGACAATTTGAACCTGCTGCGCTGCGTTCCCTGAGGACTTAGATTTTAAGGCAAAAAACAATTTACAATTATTTTTGAAATTCTGAAACTTAGCTCGATCCCCTAAAAACAAATCTGGCATGGGAATCCTAGGTTCCACAACAGGCAACCTAGCAAGATATGCAGCAATACTCTGAACCTCAGTGGCAAGCTGATCCACACGGCCAGACAACTGTGCAAACTCCATTGAGAGAAAAAATCCTCCCCGGCACCCAGAGATACAGAGGGAAAAAAAAAAATGCAACAAACAGAAAAATATCTCTGACAACTCTGACAACCGTTTTTTCTTTCACAAATTTTTTCCCTTCTGTGAGTACCATACAATTTTAAATTTTGGGCCGGTGATACTGTTATGTTTCGGTAGCTGAGGAGTGCAGGCAAAAAAGGCAATACACCAGAGCAGTTGGAATCTATGAGATTGCAGTACCCTGACTAACCACAACAACTAGAGGCAGCCGTGGAGCGTTCCTACGTTGGTCCTAGACGCCTCGTCACAGCCTGAGAAACTAACTACACCTAAAGATAGATATAGGAAAGCTATCTGCCCCGGAGCAGAACCCCAAAGATAATAGAAAGACCCCAAACATGTAATGGCGGTTAGACAAGAAGAAATACTGACACAGACAGAAAATAGTATGAGCAAACGTTGGGGCCCAAACTAACTAAATAGAAAAGGATAGGAAGGGTACTTACTGCAATCCCCGAAAACCCTGAAAAGCACCAACTCTACTAATTTCAAAAACACCTGAGATCACACGACCTCTACCACCTAAATTAGTTCTCTGGTGTAACAAAATCAAAACAGCAGCCACTGAAAAAACTGGAAAAAGCAAAAGTACAAACATCAGAGGCTGAACTAAACTGAGAGGGCAAAAGCCCCCGGAGGGGACCCTGAAGGCCCCCACAGAAGTGCAGGACAAAATGCAAAAATCAAGCACAAAAACAAAAAGAAGAAAATGTCTTATCTGTTAGCAGGAGATGCAGACACGACACAGCAGGCTACAAGGGAAACAGGAATCAAGGATAGAGACCAGAACAATTGATCACCGGCAACCCTGATGGGAAGGTGACTCCCTTATATAAGACCAGTCAGTAACACCTGATTCCCAATCCTCACAATCTTCATGGACAGACCAGCACCGCTTGTAACCACCAGAGGGAGCCTCTGCTCAGAACTCATCCCAAGCCCACTCACAACAGCGTGAGATTGGGGGATGAACTCACCCGTGGATTCATAGACATGATGTCTCATTTTACGAGTTCAAAAAAGATTTTAATAGCCGGAATGAGCGAAAAAGATGGAGCTCTAGTAGACTTGTTCCTATAGGGGAAGGCTTTTCTAGCCAAGGTAGGCTGATTTTCATCCAAAGCTGTAGGAGGTCCTGGAAAGCCTGACATTCATCCAGAGGTAGGGTCTGCATAATATCCGGCCTATTGTGGATCACTTGAAATGTTAGATTCCTACAAAATAAATATACGTCTTTAATCAAAGTGAACTTATCCACATGGTGGAGAGGCACAAAAGTAAGGTCCTTTTTAAGGACCGCAGTCTCAGCAGGGGAAAGGACATGGTCAGATAAATTAATAATTTGTAGAGAATCAGATGTCACTTCACTACTTACATTAACCACACCAGCAGAGTTCTCAGCAACTATGTCCGAGTTATTCCCATTGGTTATTTGCGTCTGGTCTCATAGCCGTGCTGAAGAGGAGAGAAGCGATCCCTGTATTTCGTTGGTCGTTTTCTCATGACCATTTTTTTCTCTTGTTTCTGCCCCTTCTGGTCCTGTATCTAACTCGCTTCCGGTTGAAGATAAAAAAAATCACTGGAGCTTGCTTCAATAGTGTGGGGAGTGTTTCTACCTAGTGGACCGTTGTTTCTAGTAGTTTTAGGACCACGAAAATTCCCCCTATGTGGCCATTTGAACATATTATGTTGTTGATAGTCCATCTTATCCCTCTGAAACTTCTGCTTCCTGGCAGTGATCTCAGCCTCATTTATCCAAATTTTTTTCAATTTGGTCTTAAAATCGGTGACCTGTGTATCCTCAAATTTATTCAACTTAGATTCTAGATCCTTGGTAAGGCCTTTGGTAGTTGAAAACAACTCTTTATCATGTTCCAATAACATATTAATAAGGATATTGGAACAACGCATGAGTCCCTCTTCCCATGTTTTCTGGAAAGAGGCTGAGGGTTCCCATGCCGGAAAAATGGAGACCCGTAACCCCCGAGGAATGTAACCCACCCTAAGATACTCCTCCAGGCTCCTCATATTCCACCAGAGCTGAACACCAGATTTATGTGCATTAGTTAGCTCTGAACAAATATGGGCAAATTCTGGATCTGCCACTGGCACCTCCAGGGTTTGAAACACATTTGTAGGTTGGGCCCACCAGGCCGCCTCCCTGGCCTCCCAGTCCATGGTTAATAACAAGGTGTCCCACCAATATGTAAAAAAAAACCGCAAAGGCAAAAGCTATAACATGAAGACAATCAATTATAGTAATAAAATGGCCTGCCACAATAGGCATGTGCTACCTCAAAGAAGACGCCCTGAACAAGGGCAGAGAGCGACGCTACAAACAATGGGTATGAGGTGCATCTAACGCTATGTATATCAATCCGGGTGCAGGACCTTGTATGGTAAGGACCATGTAACAAGGAGAGGAAAAAGACCAAACAATCATAGGTCTGCACACCAGGGAGCCATTGAAAAATCACATAATATTTTTTATTTGACACAAAAATTAAAAACACTTAAAAAAGCACATAGTGTGCCATAAACCACACACCAAAAACTGGCTAGTACACAACAGTACAGTATAGTGCCTCCTAAATGTGAGTAAATGCAACTGTCCCTAATGGACATAAATAAGCAGAATATACATACTGATCATGGGTAAATATGACATCATAATATCAATATGGCTCATAAACGGGTACATCCCAATAAACCATGTATGCACCAATTACACACAGTTGGACAAGATGCAGGAATAGTAGCAATCTGGGATCTGCAATTGAAAAGGAACTGGAAATAAAGCACCTAAGTGGACAGGTATAAATAAAGAGCCATAAAAAAGGCTAAACACGAAATACTCCTGTCCATACTTACTAAAAAGATACCACCCAGTTGAATTGTGCACTAATGTGCAGAAAAAAAGGGGGGAGTTGAACCAATGCGCCCCAGTCCCAAAAACCTGTCAGCATAGTCCCAGAAGAAATGGATAAACCCTGATCAGCAGAGGCATAGTGTAAGCCAGAGGCAGGACATGTGGGAGAAAACCCACGCGTATCGCTGCTTGGGCGCAGCTTCGTCAGAGGAAGTGAGTTTCTTCATCCCAACAATACATATATATGCCTTTGCAAATTACCTTAATCACATACAGGTGAGCGCCTCGTGAGAGGGTCCGGACTGGAGGGCGGGGATCACATAGGATCTGATGACTGATACAGCCATGAAGGAGGCTGGAGTCTTGTAAGCACAAGAAGCATGGTATCAATGCAATGGCGCCCGCCGTGATCACATAAGACGCCAAGTCAAAGAACCCGGTGAATAGGGTGCGCATGCGCAGTAAAATAGACCGGTCTATTCCGGCAATACATATGCCTAACATGCATGGCTGATATGCAGCCAACGTTTAATAAGCGCCCATAGATTGCAGCAATGGGGTTAAGGAGACACACAGAGGATCCATAAGGATGTCACACACTAAAAGACGCTTTTTTTTGGAAGAATTTTTTGCAAGAAATTTTTGCATCGCCGTATTTTGAGAGCTATAATTTTTCCATATTTCGGCCGACAGAGTTATCTGTGGGCTTATTTTTTGCGGGACGAGCACATAATGTTTTTTGATCGCTTCCTATTCCGATTTTTGTGGAAGCAGAATGAACAAAAACCAGCAATTCAGGAATTGTTTTTTTATTTTTTTCATTTCTCCGTTCCACATGTGGTAAAATTGATAAAGCAGCTTTACTCTTCGGGTCACTGCGATTACAGCGATACCTCATTTATATATTTATTTATGTTTTGGCGTTTTTTACACAATAAAAATTTTTATAGAAAAAATAATTATTTTTGCATCAGTTTATTCCGCGAGCTATAACTTTTTTATTCTTTTGCTGATGATGCTGTATGGCAGCTTGATTTTTGCGGGACAAGATGACCTTTTCAGCGGTACCATGATTATTTATATCCGTATTTTTAATCGCGTGTTATTGCACTTTTTCCAAGCGGTATGATGATACCGCTTGGAAAAAGTATAATTTACTACTTTTTTGTGTTTTTTTTTACGGCTTTCACTGAAGGGGTTAACTAGGGTTACACTTTTATAGATGGGATTTTTACGGACGCGGCGATGCTAAACATGTGCATTTTTTTGTTTTTGTTTTTTATTACATAAAAATGTGTATTTTTAGGGGAATTTTTTTTATTATTTTTTAATATTTTTTTACAAATTTTTTTAAAAAATGCTTTTTTTTACCTTGTTCCTTTATGGGACTTTCACTTTTTTACTTTTGATTGCAGGTACAATGCATTGCAATGCTCCAGCATTGCAATGCATTATACCTATGGTGAAAGCTGCTGTGAGCATGGTCACAGTGGCTTTCCGTAGCTAGATGACCCGGAGGTTGTCATGACAACCCCGGGTCATCAAGGCAGAGATCGGGCCCTGCAAATACATTGCGGGGCGCCAATCTGAGGCAGAGGAAGCTCCCGACCCTCTGCCTTTCTCCCTGAGCGCTGCGATTGCGCTCGATCACAGCAGTCAGGGGGTTAACAGCCAGGGGCGGCAGGGGCGCCGCTCCTGGCTGTCAGTGCAGGAAGCTCGGCCACTGCAGCGCTGAGCTCCTGCACTGATCGGGCAGAAGAGGCTGAAATTTCAGCCTCTTCTGCCTGATCGCTGCTGTGTTTGGTCAGTCACATTGACTGACCAATCACAGCGCTGTGGGTGCGGGGACCGACTGCAAAGGTTCCCGCACCGCTTGCTGTGCCTGTCAGCTGTCATAGACAGCTGTCGGCACTGAACTACCACTGTGTGTTTACACGCAGTGGTAGTTCAAAGGCATGACGTGCACAGTCCGTCAAGGTGCCAAAACTGACACCCGGCCATGACGGACTGTGCACGTCCATGGACATTAAGGGGTTAATATTAACATATTAATTATAACTATTTTATATTAATATTAATTGTATTACTTAATATTGAGCAGAATTAAGTATGCTGACATCTTTCTATGTACCGTTTGAGCCCTCACACAGCCCCCCATATACACAATGAGCCCCACAAAGCCTCACTACATACAACATGAGCCCCACATAGCCTCCTCATGTCCATCAGGAGACACTTATACTGTAGCCTCCCCATGTCCAGCAGGAGACCCTCATAGCCGCCTCATGTCCAGTAGTAGACCCCCATGGCCTCCCCATGTCCAGTAGCAGACACTTATAGCCTACCTATGTCCATCAGTAGACCCCCATAGCCGCCTCATGTACAATAGGAGACCCCCATAGCCTCTCCATGTCCAGCAATAAACCCCCATAGTCTCCCCATGTCCATTAGGAGACCCTTATAGCCTCTCTATGTCCTGCAGTAGACCCCCATAGCCTCCCCATGTCCAACCAAACATCCCATACATGTTAAAAAACAACACCACATAGTCACCTCGCTCCAGTTCCCCCGCGCCCTGCTCCTGTCTCCGATGCACTGACTCTCCAGAGTGCACAGCTGACACGATGAAATTGTCATCGCATCAGTTGTTTTAGACGCTGGTGGAAGAAGGAGCTGGCGGCCCCTCCTCCACCAATGAATTCACCGCGGATTCAGATAACCGAGACAAGCGGTCGGGCAGGGGAGTGCACGGTGCGGCCCGTGAGCCACAATTTTCAGCCCCTCAACTGTCTCGGGCCACATCCGGCCCTCTGGCTGTTCCAGCCCAGCCCACAGGCCTCATTTTGCCCAGTTGTGCATAAACCTGTCAACAGCCGAACCCCCCAAAATCGACAGGCTGAGTCAACAATTTAATGTTCATGGGAGCTTCACGACTCTTCCCAGACAGATGATGACAGGGATAGAAGGATCTGACATACCTTATTGTAGACTGAACGTGGTTAGATAAGGAAAGTTGGCTGTAAGGAGAACATGTGTTTGTTATGGAAGAAATTATGTAGAGAAATTATACAAGTACAACTGAACGTCAGTCGCCCAAAAAAGTTGGCAGATTAGGAGAGCAGAATGGTGACGCCCTGTCCTCCTTTCTTCTACAGTTGGTCTCTAGTTACATTTTATTTTTGCATAAAGTTTTTATACCTTGGTTGTAAACCTCTAGCGCTGACATTTTCCTTTCTTATCTAATCTTGCCCTTTATTGACCTGTAGTACAATTAAATGTCACATGATTTCTGCCTATTATTTCTTTCCTGCTACATCTTACATCTCCGCATTGCAGCAGTGGAGGCATCGGGAGTTGGAAAAGTGAGATACAGTTAATTTAAGAAAAAATAAAATATGAGCCTTATAAAACTTAAATTCCTGTACCCACATCATTCTTCTGATTGAAGATGATGTACTGTCATCATTTTTTGAAGCCACTGACCTAGCTAGACTGAGGAGGCCTTAGAAAACACATAGCTAGGGAAAATTAGGATAGTTGTTAGGAAAACTAAACAATGTTTATAGGAAACAACCTTTAATAAAGTAATTAAGTAAAAAAAAGTGATTAGTATAACTATTTCCTTGATGTGTGTGTTTCTATTGATCTTCCCTAATTTTATACAGAGTAGTTATTTTTTATTTGTAGATATATTCAAATAAATATTAAATATATAAAAATATATGTGTGTATATATACAAATATGGTATATATATATATATATATTATATAGTACTATGCAAAAGTTTTAGGCCAGTGTGGAAGATTTGTTACAAAGTAATAATGATTTAAAAAATGGAAGTTCTAATAGTTTATTTTTATCAATTAACAAAATGAAAAGTGAAGGAGCAAAAGAGAAATCTACCGTATATACTCGAGTATAAGCCGACCCGAGTATAAGCCAACCCCCCTAATTTTGCCACAAAGAAACTGGGAAAACTTATCGACTCGAGTATAAGCCTAGGGTGGAAAATGAGGTAAATTTCAAAATTAAAAATAGATACCAATAAAAGTAAAATTAAAGTAGGTTAAATGTTTTTGAATAGCCATATTGAATCAGGAGCCCCATATGCTGCCCCATATATTATGCCCCATATGCTGCCCCATAGATTATGCCCCATATGCTGCCCCATATATTATGCCTCAAATGTGCCCCATAGATTATGCCCCATATGCTGCCCCATGTATTATGCCCCATATGCTGCCACATGTATTATGCCCCATATGCTGCCCCATAGATTATGCCCCATATGCTGCCCATGTATTATGCCCCATATTCTGCCCCATGTATTATGCCCCATATGCTGCCCATGTATTATGCCCCATATTCTGCCCCATGTATTATGCCCCATATTCTGCCCCATGTATTGTGCCCCATATTCTGCCCCATGTATTGTGCCCCATATGCTGCCCCATGTATTATGCCCCCATATGATGCTCCATAGATTGTGCCCCATATGCTGCCCATGTATTATGCCCCCATATGATGCTCCATAGATTGTGCCCCATATGCTGCCCATGTATTATGCCCCATATTCTGCCCCATGTATTATGCCCCACATGTTCCACAGATTATGCCCCATATGTTCCACAGATTATGCCCCATATGCTCCACAGATTATGCCCCATAGTATAGGTCACTTACGCTGCTGCTGGAACTAAAAAAAAAAAAATGACATACTCACCTCTCGTCGCTGGGAGCCAGGTGCGGGTGTCCTAAGCAGGCGGGGACACCGGCGCGCTATCGGGGACAGTTGCCGGTGTCTCCACTGGCTCAGGGCCCGGTACCTGTAATATTCACCTGTCCCTGTTCCACCTCTGAGTGCCGCTATCTTCCAGGTCCTCCAGCAGTCAATGCTCAGGCAGAGGGCGCGGCGCGCACTAACTACGTCATCGCGCCTTCTGACCTGAACATTCACAGCTAGAGGACGCGAGGACACAGTGGCGCGCAGCGGTGGAACGGGGACAGGTGAATATGGAATATACTCACCCTCTCCTGGAGCTGTCTCTGCAGCCCCTGCTCTTCTCCCACGGTCTCCGACGCTATGCCTAACTTCAGCGGTCACGTGGTACCGCTCATTAAAGTCATGAATATGTGCATATTCATGACTTTAATGAGCGGTACCACTGATGGCTGAACACAGGCGCCGGAGACCGTGGGAGAAGAGCAGGGGTTGCGGAGACCGCGCTAGGAAGGGTTGAGTATATAGGACAGCTGCGCTCCCCCTCCCCCGCCGACCCCCTGGTATATGACTTGAGTATAAGCCGAGAGAGGGACTTTCAGCCCTAAAAAATGGGCTGAAAATCTCGGCATATACTCGAGTATGTACGGTAAATCAAATCAATATTTTGTCTGACCGCCTTTTGTCTTCAAAAGCGCATCAGTTCTTCTAAGTACTTGCACACAGTTATTGATGGAGCTCAACAGGGAGGTTGCTCCAAACATCTTGGAGAGCTAACCGCAGATCTTCTATGGATGTCACTTATGCAAATCCTTCTGTCTCTTCATGTGATCCCACACAGACTGGAAGATTTTGGGATCAGGGCTCTGTGAAGGTCGGATCATCTCTCCCAGGACTCATAGTTCGTCTTTACTCTGGAGATGGTTCTTAATGACATTGGCTGGATGTTTGGTTGTTGTTTTGTTGCAGAATCAATTTGGAGCCTATCAGAGCGCCTCCCCAATGGTTTTACTTGATGGATAAGTTTCTGCCTGTATTTCTCAACCTGCAGCTGTGTTTTTGGTCGCTGTCCTGTTGCAACACAAATAATTGTTACACTAAACATAAACCAGATGGGATGGTATGATGTTGTGTAATATTGTGGTGGCCATGCTGGGTAAATGTGCTTTGATTTTGGAATAAATCACCAGCAAAACACCGCTACATCATAGGGATAATGTTGATAAATGATCTAGCTTAACTAGTGTGCAATAAAAAAAAAAACATGTCAATAAAAAAACAAACATGTTTCAAACGTCAGAATGTGACCAAGATGACCAAGACTAAGAACGCTTTGAGGTTTGAAACGCATTGGGGGTTTTCTATTACGCACTGTATCCTTATGTTTTAATTGTACCAATAAACTATGGATTTTAGCTACTAAAGTTTATAGGTGAGTAAGCTGGTGCTTCCATATTACCATTACACACCTCCCCCTCCATGCGTCACAGCGGACACCGCATATATAGAAACCATCTGCTAACCTTTTTGGCTTCTCACAAAGACATGGTGATTGGAACAGAAAATCTCATATTTTGACTCATTAAACCACAGTGCAGATTTTCACATATCTAATGTCCAGTCCATGTGTTTGGCCCCCAATATGTCTCTTCTTGTTTGCATTCCTCAATAGTGGCTTCTTTGCTCCTCGGCACAGTTGATTTTGAGATGCGTCTGCTACTTGATGTTTGTGCAGCATTTATTAGGGCTGTTATCTGAGGTTCTGTCAGTTTGCAGTTTATGAGGCTGTTAATTCGTGGTGTAATGTATGTAGTACAGTTCATATAGCGTCTTGTGCTTGGGTGCGATGAAAACACAGGAGTCACAGGTTTGATATAGAAAAGTCCTGTATTACTTCATACAAGTTGGCAGAAATAGTCACACAGTTTGCAGACACAGAAACAGGAGACACAGCAGGCCAGAGTAATCCAAGCTCAGCAATCACTCTCCAATACGATTCAGGATCTTCTTCTCTGTTACCGTAAGTCCATGCAAACGTGGGTCTTTCAAAGAGCAGGGTTCAGAGTCCACAAGTGCTTCAGAGTTCCTCAGTAGGAATAGCTGGAGTACAAGGTCCAAGGCTTACAGGAGTCAAGTCACAGGTTCACTGCAGGCTAGATTCTGAAGCACTGATTGCTCAGCTGTGGCTGCTTAAGAAGCAAAGGAGAGAATCAGGGCGGGAACATGCAAGCTGAAAACTCCATTTTGACTGAGGGCAAGATAGCTGCAGCAAGACAGAAAGTAAAATGGCTGACAAACAAACTGAGTTTCAGGAATATATACATAGAACCTTACATTACTCCCCCCTTAAGGACAACCTCCGGATGACCTCAGACCAGGCTTGTGTGGGTACCTCTGATGAAACTGACGAGCAAGCGAGGAGCATTAACGTTATTGACCGGTTCCCATGAGTTGTCCTCCACTGGGTAGCCCTGCCATTTAATCAGATATTGTAACTGATTTCTATACAACCTGGAATCTAAAATCCTTTCCACCACAAATTCTTCCTGACCATCGACTAGCACTGGGTCAGGGCAAGGAGAGGAACGTCCAGGAAACGTATTGGGTGTCGCAGCCTTTAGTAGGGATACATGAAAGACAGGGTGGATTCTCATAGTTCTGGGCAGTTGAAGACGACAAGCAACGGCACTTATAATTTTACTGATTTTATAGGGTCCAATGTACTTATGTCCCAACTTAGACGATGGAATCCTTAACTTAAGATTTCTGGTTGACAGCCAGACCAAGTCTCCTACCTTGAAAGCTGGTGCAGGTTTACGAAATTTATCTGCTGCTTTCTTGTACCTTTCTTGAGCCGATTCCAGATTTTCCTTTAGAAGATCCATATTCTTCTGTAAAGACGTGATTCTTTCAGCCACTGCTGGTAAAGGCGTTTCTATGGGAAATCGTGGTAGAATGTTAGGATGATAACCTAGATTAGAGTAAAAAGGAGACTGTTTAGTGGAGGCACTCTGAGAGTTGTTATACGAGAACTCAGCTAATGGAAGTAGATCCACCCAATCATCCTGTAGGTGGCAGATAAAGCAGCGGAGATACTGCTCCAGGGTTTGATTGGTTCGTTCGGTCTGTCCATTAGTCTGGGGATGAAAAGCAGAAGAAAGGTTTACTTTAATGTCCAATGCTGCACAGAAATTTTGCCAAAACCTAGAAGTGAATTGCACCCCTCGATCCGAAATAACCTCATCCGGTACTCCATGTAAGCGAAACACATCTTTAATCATCAAATCTGATGTCTGTTTTGCAGTGGGTAAGCCGACACAAGGGATAAAATGAGCTGCCTTTGTTAGACGGTCAACCACCACTAGAATGGTGTTCTTCCCCTGAGAGGTTGGTAACTCCACAATGAAGTCCATAGAAATGGATCCCCACGGGCGGGACGGGGTGGGAAGAGGCTGTAACAGACCAGTTGGTGAGGAGCGAGGTGTTTTGCATCTTGCACAGACCTCACATGAAGTGACATAATTCAAAACATCCTTCCTGCAAGTGGGCCACCAAAAGAAACGAGAAAGAAATTCCTGTGTCTTTAGAATTCCTCTATGCCCAGCTATCTTGGAATCGTGAATGAGTTGCAATACTCTTAATCTGACTGTTTCAGGAATATACAGACGTTGTCCCTGAATCCACACACCATTCTTAAAGACAAGACTTACGTCCCTTGGGGGTTGTGCCAAAAAGGAATCCGCATGGTATGCTTCCTTGATGTCCTTAAGTAGGTCTTGATTATGAATTACTCCTAGGAATCTAGAGTCAGGAAGAATAGTCTTAGGAGGAGTAATTGGACGTGTCTCTGCTGAGTAAATCCTAGAGAGTGCATCAGCCTTTCCATTGCGCGATCCTGGTCTATAAGAGATGATAAAATTAAATTGGTTTAAGAAAAGATTCCAGCGAGCCTGGCGAGGAGTCAGGCACTTAGCCGACCTGATAAACTCAAGGTTACGATGGTCTGTCAGGACGACTATTTGCTGTGCAGCTCCCTGAAGAAGGTGTCTCCATTCTTTGAAGGCGGCAATAATGGCCAACAACTCTCTATTGCCCACATCGTAGTTCCTCTCAGCCGAAGACAACTGCTGGGAAAAGAAGGCACAGGGATGCAAGACATTCTTCTCACCTGTTCTCTGAGAGAGTATAGCTCCAACGGCACAGTCTGAAGCATCCACCTCTATTATGAAGGCAAGGTCGGGGTTGGGATGTACTAGGATAGGTGCAGTGGTAAATTTATCTTTTAGACGGGAAAATGCTTCCTGGGCTTGGGGAGTCCAGGAAAACCTAGACTCTTTCCGGGTAAGTTGAGTGATAGGTGACACTACCTCAGAGAAATTTCTAATGAAACGTCTATAGAAGTTGGCAAACCCGATGAAGCGCTGTACCTCCTTCACATTTCTAGGACTTGGCCAATCCTTGATGGCTTGGGTTTTGCTTCCATCCATACTAATTCCTTGTGTAGACAGTACATACCCCAGAAATTGAATTTCGGTCCTATGGAATTCACACTTTTCAAGTTTGATGTAAAGATGATTTTGTCTTAGACGTTCCAAGACCATTCTCACATGTCCATGATGTTCCTCTGTGGAGTTAGAAAAAATTAGAATATCATCCAAATAAATTACCACGAATGTATCTAGGAGATCCCTGAAGATGTCATTCACCAAGTGTTGGAAAGTGGCTGGGGCGGTACTCAGACCAAAAGGCATAACTAGATATTCAAAGTGTCCATAGCGTGACCTGAATGCAGTCTTCCATTCATCCCCAGGTCTAATACGGACTAAGTTATAGGCCCCACGAAGATCTAGTTTAGAAAAAATTTTGGCATGTCGCACTCTCTCCAATAACTCAGGGATTAAAGGCAATGGATAACGGTTTCTAATAGTAACCTTATTGAGTTCCCTATAGTCTACGCATGGTCTCAGAGATCCATCTTTCTTCTTTACAAAGAAGATGGGTGCACCTGCAGGAGATGAAGGGGCGTATGAAGCCCTTGGCTAGATTTTCATCTATGTAATCCTTTAAAGCCTTTAGCTCGGGCCCCGCCAGGGGGTAGATCTTACCAAAAGGTATCTCTGCTCCAGGCAATAATTCAATTGGACAATCATATGGACGGTGAGGAGGAAGCTGGTCAGCGTTCTTCTTGTCACATAAATCCACATAGTCCTGGTATACAGCTGGTAGTTCAGGGACTGACATGATTCCTTTAGGAACAGAGCAAGCTGAAACTTTTGGACTCATCTGTTTCTCTGGAAAGTGTAATTCCTTGGTCTCCCAGTTAATGGTAGGATTCTGAGCCTGCAGCCATGGTAGCCCTAGAATAATGGGAAAGTGGGGAGAAGAGATAAGCATAAAGGACAGTTTCTCTTGATGATCTTTACCCATAAGAACCCTCAAAGGCTCTGTTTCCTGATCCACTGGTCCAGAGGTCAGCAGGGAGCCATCCACAGTTTCCATCTGTACTGGAGTAGCCTTCTTCACTGAACGTATTCCCTGTTTCAGAGCAAAGGAGACATCCATAAAATTTCCACTTGCCCCTGAGTCGATCATAGCAGAGCTAGACACCCAAGCTGAGTCAACCCAGAGTTTGATGGAAAGAAAGCAATGAGAATTGTTTTTCTTACAACTCAGCTGGGACACCGCTGAGGAAACTTGAAAAATGGCAGCGTTTACACAGTCAACGTCCTCAGAGGTAACGGAGTTTAAGTCCGAGAAATCAAGATCTGTTGCTGCAGATCTCTCTGGAGCCTGAGGCTCGGACCTGACAGATCCCCTCTCGCAACACTCACAATGAATGAGTGCTGCAGTAGTCTTACGAGAACGGCTGGGACAGTTTATAATGAAGTGCCCTGACTTACCACAATAGAAACATAGATTCTCCTTAAAACGATGTTCCTTGCGTGCATCACTAACCCGTCGTTGTAAAGAGTCTACCTGCATGGGTTCAGGCTCAGGTTCCCGTGTAATCCTACTCAAAGGTTCCTTAGCTGGAGAGGAAGGTAGGAAAAGGTTAGTACGATTGCTTTCGAACCATCTCTCTTGCCTGCGTTCAGTCAGACGAGTATCAATACGGATGCAATAGTTAATAAAGTCACCTAACGCAGTGGGAGGGTCGGCACGAGCAAGTTCATCCTTAATCAGTGGAGATAACCCCTTTCGAAAAATAGATTTTTTGGCGGAACTGTCCCAGGTGGTATCAAGGGCCCATCTCCTGAAATCCAAGGCATATTCAGCTACCGAGTGCTTACCTTGGCGCAAAGCTAACATGGCTGCTTCAGCTGTTGCACCTCGATTGGGGTCATCAAACACCTGCCCCATGGCTGAAATAAAATCATCAAGGTGATTCAAACAATCATCCTCAGTCTCAATCAGAGGGTTTGCCCACATTAAAGCCTTGTTGGTAAGCAACATAATTATAGTAAGCACCTTAGATCGTTCAGTGGGAAATTGTGAAGCATGTGCAGAAAAAAAAAGATTGCATTGATTAATAAACCCCTGAATTTCTCACGTTCACCGCCAAAACGAAAAGGGGGCAACTTGGGAATCCCAGCACTCGGGGCTACGGCAGGAGCCTGGACTCGCCCCTCTAGAACCTCAATCCTGGCTCGCAAATCCTGGGTAGTCTGTCCAACCACTTGCAAATTGTGATTATTGAGGTCCTGTAGATTTGTAAAACGGGTCTTTATATTCTGCAAATCTGCAAGGATATTATCAGTCACTCCGCAAAGTTCCTTTATGCGGGCCTCCATTTTCCAGATCTTTTAAGACAGGATTACTGGAAGAAGAGGAGAGAAAAAAAACAATAGTGTTCACCTGTGGCAACACTGCAGAGAGAAAAAAAAATTAAGGGAACTGCTCACCTGGAATGGTTGTGAGAAGTCACAACCACTATCATCACAGAAAGTTTCAACCAGACATCTGATATCCAGAGTTACAGCAGACAAAAAAGAGAAAAGAAAGGAAAAAAAAAAACAATAGTGTTTACCTGTGGTAACACTGCAAAAAGAAAAAACTTAAGGGAATTGCTCACCTGGAATGGTTGTGAGAAGTCACAACCACTGTCATCACAGAAAGTACAACCGGACGTCTGATATCCACAGTACAGCAGACACAGCCTTCCAGACCCAGCAGACACTAACGTTTTGGCTTCAGAATCTTGTAATGTATGTAGTACAGTTCATATAGCGTCTTGTGCTTGGGTGCGATGAAAACACAGGAGTCACAGGTTTGATATAGAAAAGTCCTGTATTACTTCATACAAGTTGGCAGAAATAGTCACACAGTTTGCAGACACAGAAACAGGAGACACAGCAGGCCAGAGTAATCCAAGCTCAGCAATCACTCTCCAATACCGATTCAGGATCTTCTTCTCTGTTACCGTAAGTCCATGCAAACGTGGGTCTTTCAAAGAGCAGGGTTCAGAGTCCACAAGTGCTTCAGAGTTCCTCAGTAGGAATAGCTGGAGTACAAGGTCCAAGGCTTACAGGAGTCAAGTCACAGGTTCACTGCAGGCTAGATTCTGAAGCACTGATTGCTCAGCTGTGGCTGCTTAAGAAGCAAAGGAGAGAATCAGGGCGGGAACATGCAAGCTGAAAACTCCATTTTGACTGAGGGCAAGATAGCTGCAGCAAGACAGAAAGTAAAATGGCTGACGAACAAACTGAGTTTCAGGAATATATACATAGACCTTACACGTGGTCTTCAATTTCTAAGATGTCACAGTTTCTTAACAATAATTGATGGTTTTCATGATTGCATTTTAATGATACCTTCAAGTTCTAGCATTTTCCAGATTGACAGACCTTCATGTCTTAAAGTTATAATGGACTGGTGTTTCTCTTTACTTAGGTGAGTAGTTCTTGTCATATTCTGACTTAGAGCAGTTGTGAGATAAGGCTCAATAATGCATCTGCAACACGCACCTGATGGTCGCAAACACTTTCTGAAGGCAGAGATTCCACAAATGAACTCTTGATGAGGCGACCGGTTCATCGAAGCCATTACCAGGTGACTACTTGATGCAACAGCTTTAGAGAATGCCAAGGGGACATAAAGAATTAATCTACGGTAAGTATAAGGCGGTACTTTGTGGAAATTAAGGTTTTTCACCTATGGTTTGTTTTGGTTCTTTACCCCTTGTGTCTATTAAGTGCACATGCGCACAGTCCCAAAAGAGCAAGGAAAACCAGTGCACAAACAGGGGTCCAAACTTTGACTGGTACTGTATACAGTACTCAACATTGACATTGAAATACCAAGAAGGAAATGTTGAATAATGAAAAGCAAAGAACCAATAGACATATTCATTTTTAATCAAATGATTACAAATTATTTTTATATTTTCAAAACATCTCGATTTATTTAGTATCAAGTAAAATCGCAATGTGCAGTTATCTCTCCCTTACAAGCTTTGGCTGCTATAAATTAGATTATTAGTAGTTTTCTGAGGAATGTTCTGCTATGCTGTATGCACTTGGGTACGTAAATCATCAAGATCCACTGCTGGCAACGCTCCCAGTGCAATCGTCGACCAATAACGTCCCAGATGTGCTCGATGGGAGACAAGTCCAAAAATGCTAGAGGCTATGGCTAGCATGTTTGGGCCACCAGGCCGCTCTGAGTAGCACGAGCAACATGCCATCAACATTTATCTTGAAAAATGGCTTTTGAGTGTAGCTGGTTCACACTGGTTGTTGCCAGTTCTGAGCTAATGGCACAACTGCATATGTTCTGATCTGAAATGGAGGTAAGCATGATGTGTCTTAAATCTGCTGCACTAAATTTCCTTGGCCGACCATTGTATCTACGTTTTTCAATATTGCATATTTCTTGCTTCGTCTTCAAAAGAGTTCAAACAGCAAATCTTGAAACCCCAGTCCTGCCTGAGAGAGATCTTGGTGACACAGTATAACTACCTTGTGTCTTGTTGCTGCACTCAGTCTTGCCATGCTGTATGACCCATAACTAGTGATGGGTGAACCCGAACAGTAAAGCTCGAGATCCGTACCCAACACATAGTGTCCGTACACGGACCCCGAAAAAGGACTTCTCCGGGAAGACCATGTTACTGTTCGGGTTCAGCACCCCGAACATTGGCTGTTTCCCATGCTGTTTTCTGTGTGAAAGCGAGGAACACCAGTGGCTTTAATTGGCGGTAAGTTAGTTACTGCCGGTCAGAGATCTGTGGGTCCCACACTGTCAGGTGGCATCATATGAGCCAGCAGCTTTGACCGGCGGTAAAAAGGTTACCGACGGTCACAGTCGTCGGCTGATGAGAGAGTATTACTCTCATCAGTTTACTCCTGCTGTTGCTAATAATAGCGAGAGCAGGCGAGGCTGATGAGATTTTTCATCAGCCGTTGCCTGTGCTATAATTATATTTTTTTTAAAAAGTGACGTGGGGTCTCTTCTATTTTTATTAACCAAAGGCAACTGTCAGCTTTATCATGGCTGGTTGTCAAGAATAGAGGAGTCCCAAGCCGGTTTTTAAAATTATTTAAATAATTTTTAAAGAATGGCTTTGGTTCCCCACCATTTGTGACAATCAGCCAAGCTAAAGCTGACAGTTGGGGGCTGGCATTTTCAGACTGGTAACGGCCATGGATATTGGTCCCCCCCAGCCTAAAAATAGCCGCCCCAGGAAAGGGGCATCTATCATGATGATATTATTCCCTGTTGCTGTGGCAAGTGCTGTAATATTTGTGAGGTTGATGTCAGCTGTTTTATGGCCACTGACATGAAGTCCAGAGGTTAGAATTGGAGAGACATCTAGAAGACGCCCCCATTACTACCACCGTAGTCATATTGTAAATAAAAAACAACCTGAATAAAGTCTTTTAAATTAAATAAAGACATTGTCACCTTTTTTAATTTAAAATAAGAAAGCTAAGTTATACTCACCTTGATGCCTAATCAGTTGATGCCCATGTCCCCGTAAAAGAATTGAAATAATAAACAACGATATCCCTCACCTGTCCGACATGAATATAATCGTCCGATGCCCATGTCCCCTGTAAAAGAGTAAAAAAAATAACCATATTCCTCACCTCTCCGACGAGAACATAATCCATTTGTCCCTTGATGAGTCTAGCTCTGCTATATCTAGAGGCCAGGCTGAATGCTGGCATGATGTGAGCTTTCAGCCTGCCAGCCAGGAGAGACACTGAGCTGTGCATCATAGCGCAGTATCAGTGCCTCGCGATGTTATAAGAAAGGTGAGCGGAGTTCATAGCCAATGAACTCCGTTCACCTCAATGACGTCACCATTAGCGTGAGAACTTTAATTGGCTAAGATTTCCACTAACCTTATTCATATCACAATGAGACACTGATGGTGCGGTATTATGCGCAGCTCAGTGTCTCTGCTGGCTGCCAGGGTGAACGCTCACATCTATCAGTCTGTTTAGCCTTTGCTGGTTTGAATTTATGAGTGGTGCCACTTCATTTTTTTTGGGGGGGGGTCTCCCCATAAAATGACCAGCAAAGGCTAAGCAAAGAGCTGTGAGCTGATGTTAATAGGCTGCAAATCTTTAGGGATGTTGTCCCCTTTCCCAGATTATTAACATCAGCCCCCAGCGGTTGGCTTTCCCTCAGCTGTTTCTGAAAATTACAGTGGACCCCACGCCATTTTTTTATTTAGTTTTTATTTATTAACAAGTAAAGTAAAATACCCCCAAAGTAACCTTAGTTCACAGCCTCCAGGTATTCCAGCAACTGGAAACTTCAAAAACCTTAAAGGGAACCCGTCATCACTTTTCTGTCCTACCAGCTAAAAATATAATTTTATTCAGTGTCAGCTATGCATTCCCTAAATAGTTATGTAACCCCCTGACTCCCCATGTATCACCCATAAAAACCTTTTTTATTTATCCCGCGATGTATGCTAATAGGGTCCGTCCGGTCCAATGGGTGTAGCTTTGGTTCACTCACTTCACCCCTCTTGTTTGCTGTACACAGTCCTTGACGTGAATAATTATAACACCAGAAAAAATTGGAGCAAAATACCATAGACCAAAATAATTTTCCAAATAAATATAAATGTATTCAATATAAAGTGGTCTTATACAAACAGTTTAATATAACATTATCCAATCATGATAGGAAAAGACATCCAAAGCTAAGCAATCTGGTAGACATGTGTCTACTGCAAGGTTGTAAACAAAGTACCCTAACACAGAACAGGGAAGCAATGGGACATAATATTTCTATAAGATTAATTCACATATAAAGTGCTTAATATCCATTCCTGCAAATTAAATTACCATGTAAATCTGCCTCCATACCGCTAAACAATCAAGAGTGCTAGTGCAATAAATGTGCTCATTATCCGGATCTATGGGCACAATGCTAATGGAACAGCAGCATTAGAATAAGAGTGGCAGGATCAGCTTACCCATGTTAGTGAGGCAGGGTAGGAACGCGGGGCACAATGCTAATGGAACAGCAGCATTAGAATAAGAGTGGCAGGATCAGCTTACCCATGTTAGTGAGGCAGGGTAGGAACTACGCGCATTGTGCCCATAGATCCGGATAATGAGCACATTTATTGCACTAGCACTCTTGATTGTTTAGCGGTATGGAGGCAGATTTACATGGTAATTTAATTTGCAGGAATGGATATTAAGCACTTTATATGTGAATTAATCTTATAGAAATATTATGTCCCATTGCTTCCCTGTTCTGTGTTAGGGTACTTTGTTTACACCTTGCAGTAGACACATGTCTACCAGATTGCTTAGCTTTGGATGTATTTTCCTATCATGATTGGATAATGTTATATTAAACTGTTTGTATAAGACCACTTTATATTGAATACATTTATATTTATTTGGAAAATTATTTTGGTCTATGGTATTTTGCTCCAATTTTTTCTGGTGTTATAATTGTACTTTTGGAGCTCCATAGGGGCATTGCCCGTGGCTGTTCCCGTGGTAACAGTCACAGTTCACATTAATGGTATGATTTATTTTTGATCTGAGATTATGTTGTTCTTGACGTGAATAATGCAGATAGCTGTGAGATATCACGCCAGCACAGTCAAAGAGTTTCTTGCGCTTGCGCAGTGTGCATTGCCCATGTGCAGGCAAAGCTGAAATAGTAGAATACCCCACAAGCCCAAGAAACGCCCTCACTTGTTTCTTGGATAGCGGTTGCGGCCACTTCTGAATTGTCTCTATCTTATTCATCTGGGGCTTGATCTCTCCTCTCCCGACGATGTAGCCTAAGTACCTAACCTCCTCCTTCCCTATGGCACATGTCTTTGGATTTATGGTGAATCCCGCTTTCCCCAACGCATCGAGGATCTCTTGTACCTTGGGCAGGTGTGAGCTCCAGTCAGGGCTAAAGGTGACAATGTCATCCATGTAGGCTGTGGCATATTTCTTATGTGGAGACAAGATTCTATCCATCGCCCTCTGGAAGGTAGCTGGGGCCCCCTGCAGTCCGAAGGGCATTCTGGTGTACTGAAAACACCCATCCGGCGTCGAGAATGCCGTCTTCTCCTTGGCACTCTGGGACATGGGGATCTGCCAGTACCCCTTTGTCAGGTCAAGGGTTGTGATGTACCTTGCGGGTCCCAGTCACTCAGTGAGTTCATCCACGTAGGGCATCAGGTACGCATCAAAGGGACACCTCATTGAGTTTGCAGTAGTCATTACAAAACCGCCATTGGGCTTCAGTACGAGGAGGATGGGACTTGACCAGTCACTTCTTGATTCCTCTATCACGCGATGTCCAGCATTCTCTTCACCTCTTTGGAGATTATTTCCCGGGGTGCTTCGGGGATTCTGTAGGGTTTGAGGTTTACCCTTACATGCGGCTTCGTTAACACATCGTGTTCCACGACCTGTGTGCGCCCTGGCAACTCCGAGAACAGGTCATGGTACCGCTGCAGCAGTTCTTGACATTGTTGCTTCTGGGCTGGCATTAGCTTCTCAGCGATCACGACCTCCTCGATCTGGGCTTCAGGATGGGCCTCCAGGCAAGGAGCTTCCAGCTGTTCACGGTCCCGCCTAGGTTTGAGTAGGTTCACATGGTATACCTGCTGGGGCTTCCTGCGACTGGGCTGGTGTACCTTGTAATTAACGTCCCCAAGTTTTTCCACTATCTCATACGGGCCTTGCCATTTTGCCAAGAATTTGCTTTCCTTAGTACGGATAAGTACTAGCACGCAGTCCCCGGGCTGAAATTGCCTTAACCTCGGTGATCGGTTATATACCCTCACTTGGGCCTCCTATGCCTGAAGAAGATGTTCCCTTACGATAGGCATTACGTGTGCTATCTTTCTTGCAGCTGGGCGACATGTTCAATGACACTCCGGTGCGGCATGACCTCGTCTTACCAAGTTTCCTTGGCGATGTCCAGTAGCCCTCGTGGATGTCGGCCGTACAGGAGCTTGGACGGCGAGAAGCCAGTGGAGGCCTGTGGGACTTTTCTGATACAAAAGAGAAAGAACGGAAGCAGATAGTCCCAGTCCTGTCCGTCCTTCTCAACGACCCTCTTGAGCATGGCCTTCAAGGTCTTGTTGAAGCGCTCCACCAGCCTATCGGTCTGCGGATGGTAAACGGAGGTTCGTAGCTGGGCGATCTGCAAGACTCTACACAGCTCCCACATCACTTTGCTCATAAACGGGGTCCCTTGGTCAGTCAAAATCTCTTTGGGCAAACCGGTCCTGGCAAAGATACGGACAAATTCCCGGGCTACACTCTTAGCTGAGGCGTTCCTCAGTGGCACTGCTTCCGGGTATCTGGTCGCGTAGTCCATGACCACTGAGATGTACTGATGGCCGCGTGCTGATTTAACAAGGTGACCTACCAGGTCCATAGCAATCCTCTCGAAGGGGATTTCTATCACAGGCAAGGTCACTAAGGGCTTCGGAAGTGAGAGGTAGGAGCAGTTATTTGACAGGTGGGGCAGGACCTACAATAATTCAGGATCTCTCTGTAACACCCTGGCCAATAGAACCTCTGTAAGATTCTCTCCTGAGTTTTCTCCCCCCCCCAAATGTCCACCAAAAACATGTGAATGGGCCATGTTTAAAACTCTCTGCCGGTACGGTCCTGAAACTAACAACTGCTCTACTATCATCCCCTCAGTTTGGTCTCCCGATACAATAACTCGCCATATACTGTGAAATGAGGAAACCTGGTGTCTGCAACCGGCTCTTGAGCAACCCCATTGCAAACAGTCACATTCTCAAATGCCCCCTTCAATGTAAGATCCCGAAGTTGAGCAGTCCCAAAGTTCTCTTCGGGCACCTCTAAGTCAGGGATGCTGGGCTCCTCTATTACCGTCTCGTCCTCCTCTCCAGCGAGGACGCATAGGGGAAACTCCTTCACTTCCGATTTTGATGTAGTGGCCTTCAGAGGGGCCTGGCTTTTGACTGGGACACTCTGTACATCCCCCTCTTGCCAAAAGTTCCAAAACAGAGCAAAATCCCGCCCCAGGATGACAGGATAGATTAAGTCACCCACCCGCTCTATGAAGGTCCACTAAAACAAGCCGATAACATACGTTCCTATAAACCCTCTCAGCACTTAGTGTGCTGGAGGAAAAAACACTCTGGTTTTACATCACCGACCGCAGTATGGGCAGTGATATATATCTCCCTTCACATACTATGCCAGTGACTCTGTCACAATAGTTACATGGAGTCACATGCAGACCTGGATTTGGATGCTGGAACAGGCTCCGACAGTACAAACTCTGGAACACTAACTGGAGGAAACACTGGTACAGGTTCAAGTACTGTCAGAATGATTTCAAATTCAGGTACCGTGAGTGCGGCTTCAGGGATCAGGCACCACTGGTGCGGCTTCAGGATTCAGCTACCACCGATACAGCTTCAGGTTCAAGAACCGCCTGAGTGGCTTTAGGTTCTAGTCCAGACAACTAGAACCTAAGATATAGGATCACGGTCAGACTAAACAGGTGTACAGGAACACAAACAAACTATGCAGGATACTAGGATGGAAGACCTGGCTACAGGGGTTGCTCAGGCACTTCCCTACTGGGCAGGATGCCTTACATACAAGGGGCCCCCAGCTATTGGCTGTGGGCATTTTCAAAGCAGGTGCGCTGCCCATTTAAGAACAGGGGAGCCGCCAAAAAGCCTGTGCGACATGCAGGGAGCCATGACAGGGACCAAGCCTAGCGGCTGGAGCAGTGAGTATGTCAGCGTTCCTGCATGAAGGAGGATGGGGGACCACACAGGGACTCCAGCATTACGTTACACTACGTGGGGCAAATGCTGTATATCAGAGGTTATGTGGAGGATCACTGTATATAGTGAGGCTATATGGGGTTCATACTGTACATAAGAAGCTATGTGGGGGATCATACTGTATATTGGAGGCTATGTAGGGGATCATACTGTATATTGGAGGCTATGTGGGGTCTCATCCTGAATGTAGGATGTTATGTGAGGGTTCATACTGTACATAGGAGACTATATGGGGTTCATACTGAATATAGAGGGCTATTTTGGGCCTCATCCTGAATACAGGAGGCTATGTGAGGGCTCATACTGAATGCACGAGGCTATCTAGGGGCTCATACTGAATGTAGGAGGCTATGTTGGGGCTCATACTGAATGTAGGAGGCTATGTTAGGGCTCATACTGAATATAAGAAGCTACGTGGGGCTTATACTGATATGGGAAGTTATATGGGAGTTCATACAGAATATACAAAGCTATGTGATGGCTCATACTGTATATAGGAGACTATGTAGGCGCTCATACTGTATACAGTATATGAGACTCTGTAGGGGATCAATGACGTTATTGTGAAGATCTGAGGTTGTGAGTTGTAATCATCACATAGGCAGCTTAACAATGCAACTATTTTTTATTCTGTACATCTGTGGGCTTACAGCAATTCCGGGTAGATGTCCCCAGTCCACAAGATCTCGTCCTGAGGCCTATAGTTCCACTGTCCCTCTACCAGGTGATATATCACTGTCCTCTTGAGGACTTGTCACAACTATGTATCACATGTTCCTCTATTGCCCTGAATTCATGTTATGCAATCTATCATTGAAAGGGAAATATGCAGTCGCCAAAAGTAACAACTTCCAGATTTTCAATTCACTGTGTCATTCAATCTAATGACCTTTCCATTCATGGATACATGAAAAGTTTGTTTTCTTAGGCTCGGTTCACATTTGTAAAATGTAGATGTATGTGCCCGACTGAGAAAATAAAGCCTATATTCAGAGATTCATGGCATTATATCCATAGAATAAAATAATCAATACATAGTAAAACCCCCAAAAAATGTTCTTTTGACTGTTTTGTCGTAGGGGAACGCCATCTTTCAGGATGAAACATGCAAAAAACATAGCTGCTCACTTTTTTGGTCCCTAAAACAACATATGAAAGACGAGTACGTTTTTTTCTCCATTCGCAATGTAATGTAAGACATATCGAAAATAGTTTTTTTAATAAATCTAAAAAAGTATCAGTTTTCCTGCCCATGAGAAAACTTGTAGAGAAAAAAATAAGAAAATAAAACATACTTTTTAAAGCAAAAAAAAGTATATAGAATGGATTTATTACATGCGTTCAATATGCACATCAACATTTATATGACGAGGTCAAGACAGACGTAGTTCGATGGATGGCACATAAGTCCTACAAAAAGAAGGAAATACCAAAAGTATGTTGGCAGTAAATCCAAAATACCAAAAAAACAAACAAAAAAAAACAGGTATTCCAAAAATTGACAATATTCACAAATATGTCAATATTTTATGAAAGAATAAATCACACATACAAAATACATAAAAAAAAAAAACAGAAGACAAGGATATATTAAAAATAATAAAATAACAACTCCAGAGGGAAGGGGTATACAGGGGTATACAGGGGTTGGACAAAATAATGGAAACACCTGGAAACATCAACAAAAGTTAGTTTAATATGGTGTAGGTCCACCTTTTGCGGCGATTACAGCCTCAATTCTCCGAGGTATGGATTCATACAAGGTGTGAATTGTTTCCAAAGGAATTTTAGCCCATTCTTCAGGTAAAACATCCTCCAGTTCTTTGAGCGACGATGGCGGCGGAAATCGACGTCTAACTTGAATCTCTAAAATCGACCATAAATACTCAATAATGTTGAGGTCTGGGGATTGTGGGGGCCAGATGAGATGCTCAACTTCATTAGAATGTTCCTCGTGCCATGCTTTAACGATTCTAGCTGTATGAATTGGTGCATTATCATCTTGAAAGATGGCTTTCCCCTCCGGGAACAGTGCTTGAACCATAGGATGCACTTGGTCGCCCAAAATGCCTAAATAATCGCGGCTGTTAATTCTTCCATGAAGGGATATCATTGGCCCGGCGGATCTCCACGAAATAGCACCCCAGATCATCACAGAACCTCCGCCATGTTTTACGGTTGGGTGAAGGCAGTCTGGATGGAATGCTTCTTTCGGCTGTCTCCAAACGTACACGCGGCTGGAGGTCGGAAATAGGGTAAACGATGATTCGTCTGAGAATATCACATGTTTCCACGGCTCTAGGGACCAATTCCGGAGGTTTCTTCACCACTCTAAACGCTTGGAAACATTTGTCATTGAGAGCAGCGGTTTTCGAATTGCAGCTCTTCCGTGGAATCCAGATTTGTTCAGCTCCCGACGAACCGTTTTCGTGGAAACTAGGTTCTGTAGGTGTTCATTGAGCTCAGCAGTGATTTTCGGAGCCGTGGTCTTGCGATCCTCTCTCACAATTCACTTTAGAGTCCGACGGTCTCTCTCAGTCAACTTTGACTTGTGGCCGGACCTGTGCTTTGCTGCGGACGTTTTTCCTTCTCTTTCAAACGCAGTCATTACTTTGGAGACAGTACCTCTTGACACGCCAAGCATTCGGGCACTTTCGGTTACACTAGCGCCTGCCATACCAGCACCTACAATTTGGCCTCTTTGAAAATCCGAGAGGTCTGCCATTGGTATCAGGTTCTCATCAATGTTCTTACAATTATGCAAAACAAACAGTTTCGGTAATTTAGGCTACTTTCACACATCAGTTTTTTTGTGTCAGGCGCGATCCAGCGTCGCGCCGGATGCGGCAATGAAATGAAAAACCTGATGCGCTGGATCCGGTTTTCTGCCTGATTCGTTTAGCGGATCAGGCAGAAAACCGGATCCGGCGCATCAGTTTCGTCCGTTTTTTATCCTTTTTTGACGGATTACGACGGATCCGGTTTTCCAAAACGCCCCTTTTATTTCCAAACCTGATTGGCTACTGTAAATCCTATATATACAGTGTTCCTACAGCCCATCTTTGACAGGTTGTAGAGGAGCAAAGTGCATTTTTGAAGAGCAAGTGACTGATGAAGATGGATGTGATTATTGGGAATATTTTCAGGAATCTTGTGGATTTCACTGCGGAGGCGAATCTCTTGAGGTTTATCTGTAATGCTTACCCACGGCTGCGGGGCGTCGGGACATGGCATAGCTTGCCTAACTAGCCAATGCTCCCACGCCGCCAGTCCACGACGACGTGAGGCATGCGTCCCAGATGGTAAGAGAATGTGGACCCACTGGACCACGGAGGGAGACCCGGGCCTGCCCGGACTAGGGAAGGGCAGCGACCGGGATCCGTGGCAGCTGAGCATGTGGGCAAGATGGCGACCTGCAGGACTAGACAACACCGCACAACTTCAGGTATAAAGAACATAAAGTTTACTTAAAGAAACACAGTACATAACAGAACATAAGACCGGGCTCCCGATTCCGCACATCAGAGAAGGTACACGACTCAGGGAGTCAGGAACACGGACAGGAACATCAGAACACGGATTGGAACTCAGGGAGTCAGGAACACGGACAGGAACATCAGGAACACGGATTAGATCTCAGGGAGTCAGGAACACGGACTGGACATCAGGAACACGGATTGGATCTCAGGAACATCAGAACACTGGCATCGGACTCCGGACATCTGGCAACGATCGGCAGGCTCCGGACATCTGGCAATGATCTGCAGGCTCCAGACATCTGGCAACGATCTGCAGGATCCGACACCAGGCAGGAAGGATAGGATCCGGACTTCTGGAAGTGGTCATCGGACATCGGACATCAGGTCGTGGTCATCAGGGAGGACACGGTCCTCGGACATCTAGTATCGATCTGAAAAGGAACCCCAGCGGTTTGGTGCAAGCCCCGCCAGGCTCAACGGGAGCTGGCCGGGGATTGCACAGAAGCTGAGCACAGAGTAAAGAAACTCAGCACACACACCGGACTCCTCCTTCCACGATGAACTCAGGTTATATAGCAAGGAATCATAGTCACTGGTACAGGGTTCAGGACACAGAAGGACTTCAGGAACAAAACACAGAGGACACAGTTCAGACAGTCAGGTACAGGATCAGATCCAGGATAAGGGATTTGGGTAATAAGACACAGCAGGAACAGGCCTGGATATGCAGGCTCCAGGAAGGGCATTCTGGGTAGTCAGCCCCCAGCATAGGAGAAAACACAAGACACAGTTCAGACATTCAGGTACCGGGATAGATCCAGGGAACAAGATACAACAGGAACAGGCCTGGATATACAGCCTCCAGGAAAGGCGATCTGGGTAGTCAGCCCCCAGCATAGGCGAAAACACAAGACACAGTTCAGACATTCAGGTACCGGGATAGATCCAGGATCAGGGATTCAGGAAACAAGATACAACAGGAACAGGCCTGGATATGCAGCCTCCAGGAACGGCGATCTGGGTACTCAGCCCCAGGCAGAAACACAAGACAGGACAAGGGAATCAGCTCTCCAGAGCTGATCAAACTCAGAGCAGGAGCTGAACACACAACCACACACGGCGAGGTTCAGGAACTCAATGCAAAGTCAGTGCAAAGCTCTGGCAACGCCCACTAGGGCTGGGGAACTTTATATATGAACTGCTTCACAGCGATAGGCTGGAGCGTAATTCTAGTACACACCCAATCCTCATAAAAGCAGGACAGGTGTGGGCCGCGCCCCCTATGCAGAGCCAGACAGCTCAACACAGAGGGAACCCGACAGTGGCTGCTGCCACACACGTAGTAAGTCATGCACCAGTGCAGAGGACTTTGCCACCTACGGATGGTCTCTACAGCAGGCCAGGCACCTGACAGAAGCTGCTGCCACACACGTAGTAAGTCATGCACCACTGCAGAGGACTTTGCAAGCTACGGATGGCTTTTACAGCAGGTCAGGGACCGCACATGCGGGTGGTCATGCAACGCAGCGGAGACACTCACGCAAGTACGGCTACGCAGCAGAGCTGGGAACTGAGCAGCATCCATACAGGTAACAGACAACAGTATCCCAGCTGGTTAGGGGGAAAGGAGCAAAAGGGTTAAAGCAGAGACATGCTGAGTAATGCTGGAAAACAAAGTACAGACAATACCAGCGTTACAGTATCCCCCTCCTCAGGCCCCCTCTTCTGAAGACCCAAGTAAAAAAAAAATTCCCCAGAAAATTCACTTGGGTTTGGCAGTAAGTCCCACAGTTCACAATATGGCAGCAGAGTTCATAGCTCGAAAAGTCCGAACCGCTGACCAAGCGGAGAATCGAGCAGTCTAGTCCACTTACCATGTGGGGACCAAGCAGTCTAGTTCGCACATCAGGTGGAGCTTGGAGAAAGTCCTGCAGACCACACATGCTCAGCGGAGTCCATGGCCAGAGCTTTCTGTAACGCTTACCCACGGCTGCGGGGCGTCGGGACATGGCATAGCTTGCCTAACTAGCCAATGCTCCCACGCCGCCAGTCCACGACGACGTGAGGCATGCGTCCCAGATGGTAAGAGAATGTGGACCCACTGGACCACGGAGGGAGACCCGGGCCTGCCCGGACTAGGGAAGGGCAGCGACCGGGATCCGTGGCAGCTGAGCATGTGGGCAAGATGGCGACCTGCAGGACTAGACAACACCGAACAACTTCAGGTATAAAGAACATAAAGTTTACTTAAAGAAACACAGTACATAACAGAACATAAGACCGGGCTCCCGATTCCGCACATCTGAGAATGTACACGACTCAGGATCACAGACGAGTGCAGGAGGATATCACGGGTAGATGCAGTCCAGGGTTATCTGGCACAGGCATACTAGCATGGCCTCACTCTCAGGCGTAGCACAGGCTCAGCAGGAGAACATCAGACACTGACCCAGGACAGACGTCATCACAGGGTAGACCAAGGAGGAACCGGCAGGACATCGGAACATCAGAAACACGGACTGGATCTCAGGAACACAGACAGGATATCAGGAACACGGATTGGATCTCAGGGACACAGGAACACGGACAGGACATCAGGAACACGGATTGGATCTCAGGGAGTCAGGAACACGGACAGGAACACGGATTGGAACTCAGGGAGTCAGGAACACGGACAGGAACATCAGGAACACGGATTGGATCTCAGGGAGTCAGGAACACGGACTGGACATCAGGAACACGGATTGGATCTCAGGAACATCAGAACACTGGCATCGGACTCCGGACATCTGGCAACGATCGGCAGGCTCCGGACATCTGGCAACGATCGGCAGGCTCCGGACATCTGGCAACGATCGGCAGGATCCGGACACCAGGCAGGAAGGATAGGATCCGGACCTCTGGAAGTGGTCATCGGACATCAGGCCGTGGTCATCAGGGAGGACACGGTCCTCGGACATCTAGTATCGATCTGAAAAGGAACCCCAGCGGTCTGGTGCAAGCCCCGCCAGGCTCAACGGGAGCTGGCCGGGGATTGCACAGAAGCTGAGCACAGAGTAACAGAAACTCAGCACACACACCGGACTCCTCCTTCCACGATGAACTCAGGTTATATAGCAAGGAATCACAGTCACTGGTACAAGGTTCAGGACACAGAAGGACTTCAGGAACAAAACACAGAGGACACAGTTCAGACAGTCAGGTACAGGATCAGATCCAGGATCAGGGATTTGGGTAATAAGACACAGCAGGAACAGGCCTGGATATGCAGGCTCCAGGAAGGGCATTCTGGGTAGTCAGCCCCCAGCATAGGAGAAAACACAAGACACAATTCAGACATTCAGGTACCGGGATAGATTCAGGGTCAGGGATTCAGGGAACAAGATACAACAGGAACAGGCCTGGATATACAGTCTCCAGGAAAGGCGATCTGGGTAGTCAGCCCCCAGCATAGGCGAAAACACAAGACACAGTTCAGACATTCAGGTACCGGGATAGATCCAGGATCAGGGATTCAGGAAACAAGATACAACAGGAACAGGCCTGGATATGCAGCCTCCAGGAACGGCGATCTGGGTACTCAGCCCCAGGCAGAAACACAAGACAGGACAAGGGGAATCAGCTCTCCAGAGCTGATCAAACTCAGAGCAGGAGCTGAACACACAACCACACACGGCGAGGTTCAGGAACTCAATGCAAAGTCAGTGCAAAGCTCTGGCAACGCCCACTAGGGCTGGGGAACTTTATATATGAACTGCTTCACAGCGATAGGCTGGAGCAGTAATTCTAGTACACACCCAATCCTCATAAAAGCAGGACAGGTGTGGGCCGCGCCCCCTATGCAGAGCCAGACAGCTCAACACAGAGGAACCCGACAGTGGCTGCTGCCACACACGTAGTAAGTCATGCACCAGTGCAGAGGACTTTGCCACCTACGGATGGTCTCTACAGCAGGCCAGGCACCTGACAGAAGCTGCTGCCACACACGTAGTAAGTCATGCACCACTGCAGAGGACTTTGCAAGCTACGGATGGCTTTTACAGCAGGTCAGGGACCGCACATGCGGGTGGTCATGCAACGCAGCGGAGACACTCACGCAAGTACGGCTACGCAGCAGAGCTGGGAACTGAGCAGCATCCATACAGGTAACAGACAACAGTATCCCAGCTGGTTAGGGGAAAGGAGCAAAAGGGTTAAAGCAGAGACATGCTGAGTAACGCTGGAAAACAAAGTACAGACAATACCAGCGTTACAGTATCCCCCTCCTCAGGCCCCCTCTTCTGAAGACCCAAGTAAAAAAAAAATTCCCCAGAAAATTCACTTGGGTTTGGCAGTAAGTCCCACAGTTCACAATATGGCAGCAGAGTTCATAGCTCGAAAAGTCCGAACCGCTGACCAAGCGGAGAATCGAGCAGTCTAGTCCACTTACCATGTGGGGACCAAGCAGTCTAGTTCGCACATCAGGTGGAGCTTGGAGAAAGTCCTGCAGACCACACATGCTCAGCGGAGTCCATGGCCAGAGCTTTCTGTAACGCTTACCCACGGCTGCGGGGCGTCGGGACATGGCATAGCTTGCCTAACTAGCCAATGCTCCCACGCCGCCAGTCCACGACGACGTGAGGCATGCGTCCCAGATGGTAAGAGAATGTGGACCCACTGGACCACGGAGGGAGACCCGGGCCTGCCCGGACTAGGGAAGGGCAGCGACCGGGATCCGTGGCAGCTGAGCATGTGGGCAAGATGGCGACCTGCAGGACTAGACAACACCGAACAACTTCAGGTATAAAGAACATAAAGTTTACTTAAAGAAACACAGTACATAACAGAACATAAGACCGGGCTCCCGATTCCGCACATCTGAGAATGTACACGACTCAGGATCACAGACGAGTGCAGGAGGATATCACGGGTAGATGCAGTCCAGGGTTATCTGGCACAGGCATACTAGCATGGCCTCACTCTCAGGCGTAGCACAGGCTCAGCAGGAGAACATCAGACACTGACCCAGGACAGACATCATCACAGGGTAGACCAAGGAGGAAACCGGCAGGACATCGGAACATCAGAAACACGGACTGGATCTCAGGAACACAGACAGGATATCAGGAACACGGATTGGATCTCAGGGACACAGGAACACGGACAGGACATCAGGAACACGGATTGGATCTCAGGGAGTCAGGAACACGGACAGGAACACGGATTGGAACTCAGGGAGTCAGGAACACGGACAGGAACATCAGGAACACGGATTGGATCTCAGGGAGTCAGGAACACGGACTGGACATCAGGAACACGGATTGGATCTCAGGAACATCAGAACACTGGCATTGGACTCCGGACATCTGGCAACGATCGGCAGGCTCCGGACATCTGGCAACGATCGGCAGGCTCCGGACATCTGGCAACGATCGGCAGGATCCGGACACCAGGCAGGAAGGATAGGATCCGGACCTCTGGAAGTGGTCATCGGACATCAGGCCGTGGTCATCAGGGAGGACACGGTCCTCGGACATCTAGTATCGATCTGAAAAGGAACCCCAGCGGTCTGGTGCAAGCCCCGCCAGGCTCAACGGGAGCTGGCCGGGGATTGCACAGAAGCTGAGCACAGAGTAACAGAAACTCAGCACACACACCGGACTCCTCCTTCCACGATGAACTCAGGTTATATAGCAAGGAATCACAGTCACTGGTACAAGGTTCAGGACACAGAAGGACTTCAGGAACAAAACACAGAGGACACAGTTCAGACAGTCAGGTACAGGATCAGATCCAGGATCAGGGATTTGGGTAATAAGACACAGCAGGAACAGGCCTGGATATGCAGGCTCCAGGAAGGGCATTCTGGGTAGTCAGCCCCCAGCATAGGAGAAAACCAAGACACAATTCAGACATTCAGGTACCGGGATAGATTCAGGGTCAGGGATTCAGGGAACAAGATACAACAGGAACAGGCCTGGATATACAGTCTCCAGGAAAGGCGATCTGGGTAGTCAGCCCCCAGCATAGGCGAAAACACAAGACACAGTTCAGACATTCAGGTACCGGGATAGATCCAGGATCAGGGATTCAGGAAACAAGATACAACAGGAACAGGCCTGGATATGCAGCCTCCAGGAACGGCGATCTGGGTACTCAGCCCCAGGCAGAAACACAAGACAGGACAAGGGGAATCAGCTCTCCAGAGCTGATCAAACTCAGAGCAGGAGCTGAACACACAACCACACACGGCGAGGTTCAGGAACTCAATGCAAAGTCAGTGCAAAGCTCTGGCAACGCCCACTAGGGCTGGGGAACTTTATATAGAACTGCTTCACAGCGATAGGCTGGAGCAGTAATTCTAGTACACACCCAATCCTCATAAAAGCAGGACAGGTGTGGGCCGCGCCCCCTATGCAGAGCCAGACAGCTCAACGCAGAGGGAACCCGACAGTGGCTGCTGCCACACACGTAGTAAGTCATGCACCAGTGCAGAGGACTTTGCCACCTACGGATGGTCTCTACAGCAGGCCAGGCACCTGACAGAAGCTGCTGCCACACACGTAGTAAGTCATGCACCACTGCAGAGGACTTTGCAAGCTACGGATGGCTTTTACAGCAGGTCAGGGACCGCACATGCGGGTGGTCATGCAACGCAGCGGAGACACTCACGCAAGTACGGCTACGCAGCAGAGCTGGGAACTGAGCAGCATCCATACAGGTAACAGACAACAGTATCCCAGCTGGTTAGGGGGAAAGGAGCAAAAGGGTTAAAGCAGAGACATGCTGAGTAACGCTGGAAAACAAAGTACAGACAATACCAGCGTTACAGTATCCCCCTCCTCAGGCCCCCTCTTCTGAAGACCCAAGTAAAAAAAAAATTCCCCAGAAAATTCACTTGGGTTTGGCGGTAAGTCCCACAGTTCACAATATGGCAGCAGAGTTCATAGCTCGAAAAGTCCGAACCGCTGACCAAGCGGAGAATCGAGCAGTCTAGTCCACTTACCATGTGGGGACCAAGCAGTCTAGTTCGCACATCAGGTGGAGCTTGGAGAAAGTCCTGCAGACCACACATGCTCAGCGGAGTCCATGGCCAGAGCTTTCTGTAACGCTTACCCACGGCTGCGGGGCGTCGGGACATGGCATAGCTTGCCTAACTAGCCAATGCTCCCACGCCGCCAGTCCACGACGACGTGAGGCATGCGTCCCAGATGGTAAGAGAATGTGGACCCACTGGACCACGGAGGGAGACCCGGGCCTGCCCGGACTAGGGAAGGGCAGCGACCGGGATCCGTGGCAGCTGAGCATGTGGGCAAGATGGCGACCTGCAGGACTAGACAACACCGAACAACTTCAGGTATAAAGAACATAAAGTTTACTTAAAGAAACACAGTACATAACAGAACATAAGACCGGGCTCCCGATTCCGCACATCTGAGAATGTACACGACTCAGGATCACAGACGAGTGCAGGAGGATATCACGGGTAGATGCAGTCCAGGGTTATCTGGCACAGGCATACTAGCATGGCCTCACTCTCAGGCGTAGCACAGGCTCAGCAGGAGAACATCAGACACTGACCCAGGACAGACGTCATCACAGGGTAGACCAAGGAGGAACCGGCAGGACATCGGAACATCAGAAACACGGACTGGATCTCAGGAACACAGACAGGATATCAGGAACCCCGGATTGGATCTCAGGGACACAGGAACACGGACAGGACATCAGGAACACGGATTGGATCTCAGGGAGTCAGGAACACGGACAGGAACACGGATTGGAACTCAGGGAGTCAGGAACACGGACAGGAACATCAGGAACACGGATTGGATCTCACGGAGTCAGGAACACGGACTGGACATCAGGAACACGGATTGGATCTCAGGAACATCAGAACACTGGCATCGGACTCCGGACATCTGGCAACGATCGGCAGGCTCCGGACATCTGGCAACGATCGGCAGGCTCCGGACATCTGGCAACGATCGGCAGGATCCGGACACCAGGCAGGAAGGATAGGATCCGGACCTCTGGAAGTGGTCATCGGACATCAGGCCGTGGTCATCAGGGAGGACACGGTCCTCGGACATCTAGTATCGATCTGAAAAGGAACCCCAGCGGTCTGGTGCAAGCCCCGCCAGGCTCAACGGGAGCTGGCCGGGGATTGCACAGAAGCTGAGCACAGAGTAACAGAAACTCAGCACACACACCGGACTCCTCCTTCCACGATGAACTCAGGTTATATAGCAAGGAATCACAGTCACTGGTACAGGGTTCAGGACACAGAAGGACTTCAGGAACAAAACACAGAGGACACAGTTCAGACAGTCAGGTACAGGATCAGATCCAGGATCAGGGATTTGGGTAATAAGACACAGCAGGAACAGGCCTGGATATGCAGGCTCCAGGAAGGGCATTCTGGGTAGTCAGCCCCCAGCATAGGAGAAAACACAAGACACAGTTCAGACATTCAGGTACCGGGATAGATTCAGGGTCAGGGATTCAGGGAACAAGATACAACAGGAACAGGCCTGGATATACAGCCTCCAGGAAAGGCGATCTGGGTAGTCAGCCCCCAGCATAGACGAAAACACAAGACACAGTTCAGACATTCAGGTACCGGGATAGATCCAGGATCAGGGATTCAGGAAACAAGATACAACAGGAACAGGCCTGGATATGCAGCCTCCAGGAACGGCGATCTGGGTACTCAGCCCCAGGCAGAAACACAAGACAGGACAAGGGGAATCAGCTCTCCAGAGCTGATCAAACTCAGAGCAGGAGCTGAACACACAACCACACACGGCGAGGTTCAGGAACTCAATGCAAAGTCAGTGCAAAGCTCTGGCAATGCCCACTAGGGCTGGGGAACTTTAGATATGAACTGCTTCACAGCGATAGGCTGGAGCAGTAATTCTAGTACACACCCAATCCTCATAAAAGCAGGACAGGTGTGGGCCGCGCCCCCTATGCAGAGCCAGACAGCTCAACACAGAGGGAACCCGACAGTGGCTGCTGCCACACACGTAGTAAGTCATGCACCAGTGCAGAGGACTTTGCCACCTACGGATGGTCTCTACAGCAGGCCAGACACCTGACAGTAGCTGCTGCCACACAGTAGTAAGTCATGCACCACTGCAGAGGACTTTGCAACCTACGGATGGTCTCTACAGCAGGCCAGGCACCTGACAGAAGCTGCTGCCACACACGTAGTAAGTCATGCACCACTGCAGAGGACTTTGCAAGCTACGGATGGCTTTTACAGCAGGTCAGGGACCGCACATGCGGGTGGTCATGCAACGCAGCGGAGACACGCAAGTATGGCTACGCAGCAGAGCTGGGAACTGAGCAGCATCCATACAGGTAACAGACAACAGTATCCCAGCTGGTTAGGGGGAAAGGAGCAAAAGGGTTAAAGCAGAGACATGCTGAGTAACGCTGGAAAACAAAGTACAGACAATACCAGCGTTACAGTATCCCCCTCCTCAGGCCCCCTCTTCTGAAGACCCAAGTAAAAAAAAAATTCCCCAGAAAATTCACTTGGGTTTGGCGGTAAGTCCCACAGTTCACAATATGGCAGCAGAGTTCATAGCTCGAAAAGTCCGAACCGCTGACCAAGCGGAGAATCGAGCAGTCTAGTCCACTTACCATGTGGGGACCAAGCAGTCTAGTTCGCACATCAAGTGGAGCTTGGAGAAAGTCCTGCAGACCACAATGCTCAGCGGAGTCCATGGCCAGAGCTTTCTGTAACGCTTACCCACGGCTGCGGGGCGTCGGGACATGGCATAGCTTGCCTAACTAGCCAATGCTCCCACGCCGCCAGTCCACGACGACGTGAGGCATGCGTCCCAGATGGTAAGAGAATGTGGACCCACTGGACCACGGAGGGAGACCCGGGCCTGCCCGGACTAGGGAAGGGCAGCGACCGGGATCCGTGGCAGCTGAGCATGTGGGCAAGATGGCGACCTGCAGGACTAGACAACACCGAACAACTTCAGGTATAAAGAACATAAAGTTTACTTAAAGAAACACAGTACATAACAGAACATAAGACCGGGCTCCCGATTCCGCACATCTGAGAATGTACACGACTCAGGATCACAGACGAGTGCAGGAGGATATCACGGGTAGATGCAGTCCAGGGTTATCTGGCACAGGCATACTAGCATGGCCTCACTCTCAGGCGTAGCACAGGCTCAGCAGGAGAACATCAGACACTGACCCAGGACAGACGTCATCACAGGGTAGACCAAGGAGGAACCGGCAGGACATCGGAACATCAGAAACACGGACTGGATCTCAGGAACACAGACAGGATATCAGGAACACGGATTGGATCTCAGGGACACAGGAACACGGACAGGACATCAGGAACACGGATTGGATCTCAGGGAGTCAGGAACACGGACAGGAACACGGATTGGAACTCAGGGAGTCAGGAACACGGACAGGAACATCAGGAACAGGATTGGATCTCACGGAGTCAGGAACACGGACTGGACATCAGGAACACGGATTGGATCTCAGGAACATCAGAACACTGGCATCGGACTCCGGACATCTGGCAACGATCGGCAGGCTCCGGACATCTGGCAACGATCGGCAGGCTCCGGACATCTGGCAACGATCGGCAGGATCCGGACACCAGGCAGGAAGGATAGGATCCGGACCTCTGGAAGTGGTCATCGGACATCAGGCCGTGGTCATCAGGGAGGACACGGTCCTCGGACATCTAGTATCGATCTGAAAAGGAACCCAGCGGTCTGGTGCAAGCCCGCCAGGCTCAACGGGAGCTGGCCGGGGATTGCACAGAAGCTGAGCACAGAGTAACAGAAACTCAGCACACACACCGGACTCCTCCTTCCACGATGAACTCAGGTTATATAGCAAGGAATCACAGTCACTGGTACAGGGTTCAGGACACAGAAGGACTTCAGGAACAAAACACAGAGGACACAGTTCAGACAGTCAGGTACAGGATCAGATCCAGGATCAGGGATTTGGGTAATAAGACACAGCAGGAACAGGCCTGGATATGCAGGCTCCAGGAAGGGCATTCTGGGTAGTCAGCCCCAGCATAGGAGAAAACACAAGACACAGTTCAGACATTCAGGTACCGGGATAGATTCAGGGTCAGGGATTCAGGGAACAAGATACAACAGGAACAGGCCTGGATATACAGCCTCCAGGAAAGGCGATCTGGGTAGTCAGCCCCCAGCATAGACGAAAACACAAGACACAGTTCAGACATTCAGGTACCGGGATAGATCCAGGATCAGGGATTCAGGAAACAAGATACAACAGGAACAGGCCTGGATATGCAGCCTCCAGGAACGGCGATCTGGGTACTCAGCCCCAGGCAGAAACACAAGACAGGACAAGGGGAATCAGCTCTCCAGAGCTGATCAAACTCAGAGCAGGAGCTGAACACACAACCACACACGGCGAGGTTCAGGAACTCAATGCAAAGTCAGTGCAAAGCTCTGGCAATGCCCACTAGGGCTGGGGAACTTTAGATATGAACTGCTTCACAGCGATAGGCTGGAGCAGTAATTCTAGTACACACCCAATCCTCATAAAAGCAGGACAGGTGTGGGCCGCGCCCCCTATGCAGAGCCAGACAGCTCAACACAGAGGGAACCCGACAGTGGCTGCTGCCACACACGTAGTAAGTCATGCACCAGTGCAGAGGACTTTGCCACCTACGGATGGTCTCTACAGCAGGCCAGACACCTGACAGTAGCTGCTGCCACACACGTAGTAAGTCATGCACCACTGCAGAGGACTTTGCAACCTACGGATGGTCTCTACAGCAGGCCAGGCACCTGACAGAAGCTGCTGCCACACACGTAGTAAGTCATGCACCACTGCAGAGGACTTTGCAAGCTACGGATGGCTTTTACAGCAGGTCAGGGACCGCACATGCGGGTGGTCATGCAACGCAGCGGAGACACGCAAGTATGGCTACGCAGCAGAGCTGGGAACTGAGCAGCATCCATACAGGTAACAGACAACAGTATCCCAGCTGGTTAGGGGGAAAGGAGCAAAAGGGTTAAAGCAGAGACATGCTGAGTAACGCTGGAAAACAAAGTACAGACAATACCAGCGTTACAGTATCCCCCTCCTCAGGCCCCCTCTTCTGAAGACCCAAGTAAAAAAAAAATTCCCCAGAAAATTCACTTGGGTTTGGCGGTAAGTCCCACAGTTCACAATATGGCAGCAGAGTTCATAGCTCGAAAAGTCCGAACCGCTGACCAAGCGGAGAATCGAGCAGTCTAGTCCACTTACCATGTGGGGACCAAGCAGTCTAGTTCGCACATCAGGTGGAGCTTGGAGAAAGTCCTGCAGACCACACATGCTCAGCGGAGTCCATGGCCAGAGCTTTCTGTAACGCTTACCCACGGCTGCGGGGCGTCGGGACATGGCATAGCTTGCCTAACTAGCCAATGCTCCCACGCCGCCAGTCCACGACGACGTGAGGCATGCGTCCCAGATGGTAAGAGAATGTGGACCCACTGGACCACGGAGGGAGACCCGGGCCTGCCCGGACTAGGGAAGGGCAGCGACCGGGATCCGTGGCAGCTGAGCATGTGGGCAAGATGGCGACCTGCAGGACTAGACAACACCGAACAACTTCAGGTATAAAGAACATAAAGTTTACTTAAAGAAACACAGTACATAACAGAACATAAGACCGGGCTCCCGATTCCGCACATCTGAGAATGTACACGACTCAGGATCACAGACGAGTGCAGGAGGATATCACGGGTAGATGCAGTCCAGGGTTATCTGGCACAGGCATACTAGCATGGCCTCACTCTCAGGCGTAGCACAGGCTCAGCAGGAGAACATCAGACACTGACCCAGGACAGACGTCATCACAGGGTAGACCAAGGAGGAACCGGCAGGACATCGGAACATCAGAAACACGGACTGGATCTCAGGAACACAGACAGGATATCAGGAAACGGATTGGATCTCAGGGACACAGGAACACGGACAGGACATCAGGAACACGGATTGGATCTCAGGGAGTCAGGAACACGGACAGGAACACGGATTGGAACTCAGGGAGTCAGAAACACGGACAGGAACATCAGGAACACGGATTGGATCTCAGGGAGTCAGGAACACGGACTGGACATCAGGAACACGGATTGGATCTCAGGAACATCAGAACACTGGCATCGGACTCCGGACATCTGGCAACGATCGGCAGGCTCCGGACATCTGGCAACGATCGGCAGGCTCCGGACATCTGGCAACGATCGGCAGGATCCGGACACCAGGCAGGAAGGATAGGATCCGGACTTCTGGAAGTGGTCATCGGACATCAGGCCGTGGTCATCAGGGAGGACACGGTCCTCGGACATCTAGTATCGATCTGAAAAGGAACCCCAGCGGTCTGGTGCAAGCCCCGCCAGGCTCAACGGGAGCTGGCCGGGGATTGCACAGAAGCTGAGCACAGAGTAACAGAAACTCAGCACACACACGGACTCCTCCTTCCACGATGAACTCAGGTTATATAGCAAGGAATCACAGTCACTGGTACAGGGTTCAGGACACAGAAGGACTTCAGGAACAAAACACAGAGGACACAGTTCAGACAGTCAGGTACAGGATCAGATCCAGGATCAGGGATTTGGGTAATAAGACACAGCAGGAACAGGCCTGGATATGCAGGCTCCAGGAAGGGCATTCTGGGTAGTCAGCCCCCAGCATAGGAGAAAACACAAGACACAGTTCAGACATTCAGGTACCGGGATAGATTCAGGGTCAGGGATTCAGGGAACAAGATACAACAGGAACAGGCCTGGATATACAGTCTCCAGGAAAGGCGATCTGGGTAGTCAGCCCCAGCATAGGCGAAAACACAAGACACAGTTCAGACATTCAGGTACCGGGATAGATCCAGGATCAGGGATTCAGGAAACAAGATACAACAGGAACAGGCCTGGATATGCAGCCTCCAGGAACGGCGATCTGGGTACTCAGCCCCAGGCAGAAACACAAGACAGGACAAGGGGAATCAGCTCTCCAGAGCTGATCAAACTCAGAGCAGGAGCTGAACACACAACCACACACGGCGAGGTTCAGGAACTCAATGCAAAGTCAGTGCAAAGCTCTGGCAACGCCCACTAGGGCTGGGGAACTTTATATATGAACTGCTTCACAGCGATAGGCTGGAGCAGTAATTCTAGTACACACCCAATCCTCATAAAAGCAGGACAGGTGTGGGCCGCGCCCCCTATGCAGAGCCAGACAGCTCAACACAGAGGGAACCCGACAGTGGCTGCTGCCACACCGTAGTAAGTCATGCACCAGTGCAGAGGACTTTGCCACCTACGGATGGTCTCTACAGCAGGCCAGGCACCTGACAGAAGCTGCTGCCACACACGTAGTAAGTCATGCACCACTGCAGAGGACTTTGCAAGCTACGGATGGCTTTTACAGCAGGTCAGGGACCGCACATGCGGGTGGTCATGCAACGCAGCGGAGACACTCACGCAAGTACGGCTACGCAGCAGAGCTGGGAACTGAGCAGCATCCATACAGGTAACAGACAACAGTATCCCAGCTGGTTAGGGGGAAAGGAGCAAAAGGGTTAAAGCAGAGACATGCTGAGTAACGCTGGAAAACAAAGTACAGACAATACCAGCGTTACAGTATCCCCCTCCTCAGGCCCCCTCTTCTGAAGACCCAAGTAAAAAAAAAATTCCCCAGAAAATTCACTTGGGTTTGGCGGTAAGTCCCACAGTTCACAATATGGCAGCAGAGTTCATAGCTCGAAAAGTCCGAACCGCTGACCAAGCGGAGAATCGAGCAGTCTAGTCCACTTACCATGTGGGGACCAAGCAGTCTAGTTCGCACATCAGGTGGAGCTTGGAGAAAGTCCTGCAGACCACACATGCTCAGCGGAGTCCATGGCCAGAGCTTTCTGTAACGCTTACCCACGGCTGCGGGGCGTCGGGACATGGCATAGCTTGCCTAACTAGCCAATGCTCCCACGCCGCCAGTCCACGACGACGTGAGGCATGCGTCCCAGATGGTAAGAGAATGTGGACCCACTGGGACCACGGAGGGAGACCCGGGCCTGCCCAGGACTAGGGAAGGGCAGCGACCGGGATCCGTGGCAGCTGAGCATGTGGGCAAGATGGCGACCTGCAGGACTAGACAACACCGAACAACTTCAGGTATAAAGAACATAAAGTTTACTTAAAGAAACACAGTACATAACAGAACATAAGACCGGGCTCCCGATTCCGCACATCTGAGAATGTACACGACTCAGGATCACAGACGAGTGCAGGAGGATATCACGGGTAGATGCAGTCCAGGGTTATCTGGCACAGGCATACTAGCATGGCCTCACTCTCAGGCGTAGCACAGGCTCAGCAGGAGAACATCAGACACTGACCCAGGACAGACGTCATCACAGGGTAGACCAAGGAGGAACCGGCAGGACATCGGAACATCAGAAACACGGACTGGATCTCAGGAACACAGACAGGATATCAGGAACACGGATTGGATCTCAGGGACACAGGAACACGGACAGGACATCAGGAACACGGATTGGATCTCAGGGAGTCAGGAACACGGACAGGAACACGGATTGGAACTCAGGGAGTCAGGAACACGGACAGAAACATCAGGAACATGGATTGGATCTCAGGGAGTCAGGAACACGGACTGGACATCAGGAACACGGATTGGATCTCAGGAACATCAGAACACTGGCATCGGACTCCGGACATCTGGCAACGATCGGCAGGCTCCGGACATCTGGCAACGATCAGGCGGTGGCACATCGGCGATCACCAGGCAGGAAGGATAGGATCCGGACCTCTGGAAGTGGTCATCGGACATCAGGCCGTGGTCATCAGGGAGGACACGGTCCTCGGACATCTAGTATCGATCTGAAAAGGAACCCCAGCGGTCTGGTGCAAGCCCCGCCAGGCTCAACGGGAGCTGGCCGGGGATTGCACAGAAGCTGAGCACAGAGTAACAGAAACTCAGCACACACACCGGACTCCTCCTTCCACGATGAACTCAGGTTATATAGCAAGGAATCACAGTCACTGGTACAGGGTTCAGGACACAGAAGGACTTCAGGAACAAAACACAGAGGACACAGTTCAGACAGTCAGGTACAGGATCAGATCCAGGATCAGGGATTTGGGTAATAAGACACAGCAGAACAGGCCTGGATATGCAGGCTCCAGGAAGGGCATTCTGGGTATCAGCCCCCAGCATAGGAGAAAACACAAGACACAGTTCAGACATTCAGGTACCGGGATAGATTCAGGGTCAGGGATTCAGGAACAAGATACAACAGGAACAGGCCTGGATATACAGCCTCCAGGAAAGGCGATCTGGGTAGTCAGCCCCCAGCATAGGCGAAAACACAAGACACAGTTCAGACATTCAGGTACCGGGATAGATCCAGGATCAGGGATTCAGGAAACAAGATACAACAGGAACAGGCCTGGATATGCAGCCTCCAGGAACGGCGATCTGGGTACTCAGCCCCAGGCAGAAACACAAGACAGGACAAGGGGAATCAGCTCTCCAGAGCTGATCAAACTCAGAGCAGGAGCTGAACACACAACCACACACGGCGAGGTTCAGGAACTCAATGCAAAGTCAGTGCAAAGCTCTGGCAACGCCCACTAGGGCTGGGGAACTTTATATATGAACTGCTTCACAGCGATAGGCTGGAGCAGTAATTCTAGTACACACCCAATCCTCATAAAAGCAGGACAGGTGTGGGCCGCGCCCCCTATGCAGAGCCAGACAGCTCAACACAGAGGAACCCACAGTGGCTGCTGCCACACACGTAGTAAGTCATGCACCAGTGCAGAGGACTTTGCCACCTACGGATGGTCTCTACAGCAGGCCAGACACCTGACAGTAGCTGCTGCCACACACGTAGTAAGTCATGCACCACTGCAGAGGACTTTGCAACCTACGGATGGTCTCTACAGCAGGCCAGGCACCTGACAGAAGCTGCTGCCACACACGTAGTAAGTCATGCACCACTGCAGAGGACTTTGCAAGCTACGGATGGCTTTTACAGCAGGTCAGGGACCGCACATGCGGGTGGTCATGCAACGCAGCGGAGACACTCACGCAAGTACGGCTACGCAGCAGAGCTGGGAACTGAGCAGCATCCATACAGGTAACAGACAACAGTATCCCAGCTGGTTAGGGGGAAAGGAGCAAAAGGGTTAAAGCAGAGACATGCTGAGTAACGCTGGAAAACAAAGTACAGACAATACCAGCGTTACAGTATCCCCCTCCTCAGGCCCCCTCTTCTGAAGACCCAAGTAAAAAAAAAATTCCCCAGAAAATTCACTTGGGTTTGGCGGTAAGTCCCACAGTTCACAATATGGCAGCAGAGTTCATAGCTCGAAAAGTCCGAACCGCTGACCAAGCGGAGAATCGAGCAGTCTAGTCCACTTACCATGTGGGGACCAAGCAGTCTAGTTCGCACATCAGGTGGAGCTTGGAGAAAGTCCTGCAGACCACACATGCTCAGCGGAGTCCATGGCCAGAGCTTTCTGTAACGCTTACCCACGGCTGCGGGGCGTCGGGACATGGCATAGCTTGCCTACTAGCCAATGCTCCCACGCCGCCAGTCCACGACGACGTGAGGCATGCGTCCCAGATGGTAAGAGAATGTGGACCCACTGGACCACGGAGGGAGACCCGGGCCTGCCCGGACTAGGGAAGGGCAGCGACCGGGATCCGTGGCAGCTGAGCATGTGGGCAAGATGGCGACCTGCAGGACTAGACAACACCGAACAACTTCAGGTATAAAGAACATAAAGTTTACTTAAAGAAACACAGTACATAACAGAACATAAGACCGGGCTCCCGATTCCGCACATCTGAGAATGTACACGACTCAGGATCACAGACGAGTGCAGGAGGATATCACGGGTAGATGCAGTCCAGGGTTATCTGGCACAGGCATACTAGCATGGCCTCACTCTCAGGCGTAGCACAGGCTCAGCAGGAGAACATCAGACACTGACCCAGGACAGATGTCATCACAGGGTAGACCAAGGGGGAACCGCAGGACATCGGAACATCAGAAACACGGACTGGATCTCAGGAACACAGACAGGATATCAGGAACACGGATTGGATCTCAGGGACACAGGAACACGGACAGGACATCAGGAACACGGATTGGATCTCAGGGAGTCAGGAACACGGACAGGAACACGGATTGGAACTCAGGAGTCAGGAACACGGACAGGAAACATCAGGAACACGGATTGGATCTCAGGGAGTCAGGAACACGGACTGGACATCAGGAACACGGATTGGATCTCAGGAACATCAGAACACTGGATCGGACTCCGGACATCTGGCAACGATCGGCAGGCTCCGGACATCTGGCACGATCGGCAGGCTCCGGACATCTGGCAACGATCGGCAGATCCGGACACCAGGCAGGAAGGATAGGATCCGGACTTCTGGAAGTGGTCATCGGACATCAGGCCGTGGTCATCAGGGAGGACACGGTCCTCGGACATCTAGTATCGATCTGAAAAGGAACCCCAGCGGTCTGGTGCAAGCCCCGCCAGGCTCAACGGGAGTGGCCGGGGATTGCACAGAAGCTGAGCACAGAGTAACAGAAACTCAGCACACACAACCGGACTCCTCCTTCCACGATGAACTCAGGTTATATAGCAAGGAATCACAGTCACTGGTACAGGGTTCAGGACACAGAAGGACTTCAGAACAAAACACAGAGGACACAGTTCAGACAGTCAGGTACAGGATCAGATCCAGGATCAGGGATTTGGGTAATAAGACACAGCAGGAACAGGCCTGGATATGCAGGCTCCAGAAGGGCATTCTGGGTAGTCAGCCCCCAGCATAGGAGAAAACACAAGACACAGTTCAGACATTCAGGTACCGGGATAGATTCAGGGTCAGGGATTCAGGGAACAAGATACAACAGGAACAGGCCTGGATATACAGTCTCCAGGAAAGGCGATCTGGGTAGTCACCCCCAGCATAGGCGAAAACACAAGACACAGTTCAGACATTCAGGTACCGGGATAGATCCGGGATCAGGGATTCAGGAAACAAGATACAACAGAACAGGCCTGGATATGCAGCCTCCAGGAACGGCGATCGGGGTACTCAGCCCCAGGCAGAAACACAAGACAGGACAAGGGGAATCAGCTCTCCAGAGCTGATCAAACTCAGAGCAGGAGCTAAACACACAACCACACACGGCGAGGTTCAGGAACTCAATGCAAAGTCAGTGCAAAGCTCTGGCAACGCCCACTAGGGCTGGGGAACTTTATATATGAACTGCTTCACAGCGATAGGCTGGAGCAGTAATTCTAGTACACACCCAATCCTCATAAAAGCAGGACAGGTGTGGGTCGCGCCCCCTATGCAGAGCCAGACAGCTCAACACAGAGGGAACCCGACAGTGGCTGCTGCCACACACGTAGTAAGTCATGCACCAGTGCAGAGGACTTTGCCACCTACGGATGGTCTCTACAGCAGGCCAGGCACCTGACAGAAGCTGCTGCCACACACGTAGTAAGTCATGCACCACTGCAGAGGACTTTGCAAGCTACGGATGGCTTTTACAGCAGGTCAGGGACCGCACATGCGGGTGGTCATGCAACGCAGCGGAGACACTCACGCAAGTACGGCTACGCAGCAGAGCTGGGAACTGAGCAGCATCCATACAGGTAACAGACAACAGTATCCCAGCTGGTTAGGGGGAAAGGAGCAAAAGGGTTAAAGCAGAGACATGCTGAGTAACGCTGAAAACAAAGTACAGACAATACCACGTTACAGTATCCCCCTCCTCAGGCCCCCTCTTCTGAAGACCCAAGTAAAAAAAAAATTCCCCAAAAAAATTCACTTGGGTTTGGCGGTAAGTCCCACAGTTCACAATATGGCAGCAGAGTTCATAGCTCGAAAAGTCCGAACCGCTGACCAAGCGGAGAATCGAGCAGTCTAGTCCACTTACCATGTGGGGACCAAGCAGTCTAGTTCGCACATCAGGTGGAGCTTGGAGAAAGTCCTGCAGACCACACATGCTCACGGAGTCCATGGCCAGAGCTTTCTGTAACGCTTACCCACGGCTGCGGGTGTCGGGACATGGCATAGCTTGCCTAACTAGCCAATGCTCCCACGCCGCCAGTCCACGACGACGTGAGGCATGCGTCCCAGATGGTAAGAGAATGTGGACCCACTGGACCACGGAGGGAGACCCGGGCCTGCCCGGACTAGGGAAGGGCAGCGACCGGGATCCGTGGCAGCTGAGCATGTGGGCAAGATGGCGACCTGCAGGACTAGACAACACCGAACAACTTCAGGTATAAAGAACATAAAGTTTACTTAAAGAAACACAGTACATAACAGAACATAAGACCGGGCTCCCGATTCCGCACATCTGAGAATGTACACGACTCAGGATCACAGACGAGTGCAGGAGGATATCACGGGTAGATGCAGTCCAGGGTTATCTGGCACAGGCATACTAGCATGGCCTCACTCTCAGGCGTAGCACAGGCTCACAGAGAACATCAGACAATGACCCAGGACAGACGTCATCACAGGGTAGACCAAGGAGGAACCGGCAGGACATCGGAACATCAGAAACACGGACTGGATCTCAGGAACACAGACAGGATATCAGGAACACGGATTGGATCTCAGGGACACAGGAACACGGACAGGACATCAGGAACACGGATTGGATCTCAGGGAGTCAGGAACACGGACAGGAACACGGATTGGAACTCAGGGAGTCAGGAACACGGACAGGAACATCAGGAACACGGATTGGATCTCAGGGAGTCAGGAACACGGACTGGACATCAGGAACACGGATTGGATCTCAGGAACATCAGAACACTGGCATCGGACTCCGGACATCTGGCAAACGATCGGCAGGCTCCGGACATCTGGCATCGATCGGCAGGATCCGGACACCAGGCAGGAAGGATAGGATCCGGACCTCTGGAAGTGGTCATCGGACATCAGGCCGTGGTCATCAGGGAGGACACGGTCCTCGGACATCTAGTATCGATCTGAAAAGGAACCCCAGCGGTCTGGTGCAAGCCCCGCCAGGCTCAACGGGAGCTGGCCGGGGATTGCACAGAAGCTGAGCACAGAGTAACAGAAACTCAGCACACACACCGGACTCCTCCTTCCACGATGAACTCAGGTTATATAGCAAGGAATCACAGTCACTGGTACAGGGTTTCAGGACACAGAAGGACTTCAGGAACAAAACACAGAGGACACATTCAGACAGTCAGGTACAGGATCAGATCCGGGATCAGGGTTTTGGGGTAATAAGACACAGCAGGAACAGGCCTGGATATGCAGGCTCCAGGAAGGGCTTCGGGGTAGTCACCCCCCCAGCATAGGAGAAAACAAAAGGGACACATTCAACATTCAGGTCCCGGGGGAAATAGTTTCAGGGTCAGGGATTCAGGAACAAGATACAACGGGAACAGGCCGGGATATACAGCCTCCAGGAAAGGCGATCTGGGTAGTCAGCCCCCAGCATGGGCGAAAACACAAGAACAGTTTCAGACATTCAGGTACCGGGATAGATCCAGGATCAGGGATTCAGGAAACAAGATACAACAGGAACAGGCCTGGATATCAGCCTCCGGGAACGGCGATCTGGGTCTCACCCCCAGGCAGAAACACAAGACAGGACAAGGGAATCAGCTCTCAGAGCTGATCAAACTCAAGCAGGACTGAACACACAACCACACACGGCGAGGTTCAGGAACTCAATGCAAAGTCAGGCAAAGCTCTGGCAACGCCCACTGGGGCTGGGAACTTTATATATGAACTGCTTCACAGCGATGGGCTGGAGCAGTAATTCTAGTACACACACCAATCCTCATAAAAGCAGGACAGTGTGGGCCGCGCCCCCTATGCAAGCCAGACAGCTCAACACAGAGGGAACCCGACAGTGGCGCTGCCACACACGTAGTAAGTCATGCACCAGTGCAGAGGACTTTGCCACCTACAGATGGTCTCTACAGCAGGCCAGACACCTGACAGTAGCTGCTGCCACACACGAAGTAAGTCATGCACCACTGCAGGGGACTTTGCAACCTACGGATGGTCTCTACAGCGGGCCCGGGCACCTGACAGAAGCTGCTGCCACACACGTAGTAAGTCATGCACCACTGCAGAGGACTTTGAAAAGCTACGGATGGCTTTTACAGCAGGTCAGGGACCGCACATGCGGTGGTCATGCAACGCAGCGGAGACACCACGCAAGTACGGCTACGCAGCAGAGTTTGGAACTGAGCAGCATCCATCCCGGTAACAGACAACAGTATCCCAGCGGGTTTGGGGGGAAAAAGGAGCAAAAGGGTTAAAGCAAGACATGCTGAGTAACGCTGGAAAACAAAGTACAGACAATACCACGTTACATTATCTTATGGAAAAGGGAAGAAGATCGAGCAGCGCCTTAATGCGTCAGCGCCAGCGACGCCACCGAAATGTGGATCCCCCCATCAGGGCACAGAGATTAACCCGTGATGTGTATTCTACACTCAATATGGAGCTAAGAGAAAATCCAGAAAATTTTTTTTTTCTTATCTTCGGATGAAGAAGGAAACATTTGATATGTTGGTGGAGCGGATTAAAGACCAGATCAGGAGATGTGCCCACCTACTGCCCTTCCGATTTCTCCAGCGGAGCGTCTCATGGTGACTTAAGTAAGCTATATGTATTGAATCTGCTTGCTTAAAACACACTTGTATTGTTGTTTTTTTTTTATTTTAGGACTAAAAGGCAATCGAAGGATTACTACCAGTGCAATAAAAAATGGTCAAAAACTTGTGTGTGTTTATTTCATTCAAATGCATATTTTGTGTATCTTTGTGGTAGTGTTTAATAAATGGGTAGTGCATATTCTGTTTTGGCGTACTTGTATACTATGTGGGTAGTGCTTAATACTATTTGTGGTTATTGCTATATTCTGTTTTGGCGACTTTTATATATTTGGGGAGTGTTAATACATGTGGTATTTCAATTCTGTTTTGGCGTACTTGTAACTATTGGGTAGTGCTTAATACTTGTGGGTATTGCTTTAAATTTTGTTTTGGGGGGTTCATGGGACTGGTGGTTAGCGCTCACCTTGTCTTCTCCGAAAAGGGCGTTTTCCCGATGCCCCCCAAAAAAAAAAAAAAAAGGGGATTACGGGGAAATAACTTTAAACCCCGTCCTCAGCAGTCCCCCCCTTTCCTTTTGGGAAATTTTAGTCTGTCCATTTGGGGTTTTTCTGGAGAGAATGGCTTCTTTGTGCCCTCCTTGAGACCAGGCCCCTTTTTTTCCCAAAAGTCTCCGCCTCACAGTGGTGCAGATACCTACACCCGCCGCTGCCATTCCTGGCAAAACTCGCACTGCTGGGAGCCCAATCCCGCAGTGAAAACTTTTTTAAAAGACGGTTGGCGCCCCTTTTTTGGTTTTCTTGGGCCCCTGAACCCCTTTTTTGGGCCGGGAAAAACCCCTCTCCTTGGGAAATTTTAAAAGAGCAATAGAAATTGAAAGAGGTGCAATTTTTTTAGCTGCGTACTCTTCCCTGTTTGGCCATTTTTGGCTTGCAATGATGACTGCACGTTTTTTCTTTAGAGATAACATGGTTAACAAAAAAAGAAACAATGTGCAAGCCCCAGCCTCCTTTTAAAGTGTTTCCGGGGGGTCATTCTTCTTAATCATGACAGATTGATCTCCACCCCTGTTTCCCCATCAACCCCCACCTGTGTTTTTAAAAAAGCTGTAACGCTGGTATTGTCTTTTTACTTTGTTTTCCCCGGTTACTTGCATGTTTTTTTTTTTAACCCTTTTGCTCCTTTCCCCCTAAAAAGCGGGTTTTTGTTGTTGTTATATATGGTGCTTTTCCAGTTCCGGCTTTGCTGCGTACCCGTACTTGCGTGAGTGGCTCCGTGTTTGCATGACGCCCCCCGTGCGGTTCCCCCCTTGCGTGAAAGCCCCCCCCTAGCTTTCAAAATCCTCTGCAGTGGTGCATGACTTACTGCGGTTTGGGTTTGGGCCCCCCCGCCTTTTTTGGGTTTCCCTTGGGGGTTTTCGGGGCTCTGCATAGGGGGCGCGGCCCCACCCGCGCTTTTGTGGATTTTGGGGGTTTTTTGAAAATTTTTTTCTCCGCCCCACGCTGGAAGAGCTATATTAAAAAACCCCGCCCTAGTGGGCGTTTTCCAGAGCTTCCTTGAAAAAACACTGAAACCCCGAACCCCCCCGTATGTGGGGTTTTGTGTTTTTTCCCGCTTGAATTTGATCAGCTTGGGGAGCTGATTCCCTGTTCCTGTTGTGTCTTTTTCCCTGTTTCCCCCATAAAACCGGTCCCCGAAGTCAAAATTTGTTTTTGGGTTTTCCCCCCATGTGGGGGTGGGTTTCCCCCGTTTTGGGTTTCCCGGAGGCTGTATACCCCGGTGTTCCTGCTGTGTTAATTACTAAACCCCCCGACCCCGGATCGCACCCCGTACTGAATGTTAAAAGGTTGTTTGGGTTTTTTCCCCCTAAACTGGGGGTGATTCCCAGATCCCCTTTTCCCGGAGGCTGAAAACCCCCGGCCCCTTTTTCCTTTTGTGTTAATTACCTAAACCCCCCGATCTTGGATGCCCGTCCCCGACTGCTGGGAAATGTGTCCCCCGGGGGTTTTTTGTTTCCCGAAACTGCTTGTCCCCCAACCCCCCGCCCGTGGGGGGTGAAAAATTGCTATATAACCCCCGTTTTTTGAAAAGGGGGAGTCCCCGGGTTTTTTTGCGAGTTTCTGTTACCCCCGCTCGCCCCCGTGCAATCCCCGGCCCGCTTCCCCCTTTTTAGCCCCCCGGGGGGTTGACCGGGCCCCTGGGGTTCCTTTTTAGGTCGCTGCCAGATCCCGGTTTCCCCCCCTGATGACCCCCGGCCCCCGCCCCCGGGCCCACGACCCCTTCCCGATGTCCCGGGTCCTTCCTTCCTGCTGATGTCCGGGGGCCCGCCCCCCATTTTTGATGTCGGAGTCCCCGGGGTGTGTTCCAGCCTTTTTTCCCGAGTCCCCAAAAAAGTTCCGGGCCGTGTTCCTGACTCCTGAATCCAATCCGTGTCCCCGTTTTCCCCCGCGGGGGAAATCTGTTTCAGCCTCAGCTCCCCGATTCCAGTTTTCCCCCCCCGTTACCCCCCGGCTTTCCCGTCTGCCCCTCGACTGAGCTCCATCCGGAAGTTCGGAATCATCTGGGAGAGTCCCCCGGGGGTTGCCCGTCACTGGGAGCGATCATTCCGCCATCCGAAACAGGTCCCCCCGGAATTGGAAAACATTGCGAGATTCCCCCCGGGGGTTGCCCTCACCCCCAGCGATCATTGCCATCCGACTGCGCCCACCCGGAGGGGTCAAACCCTTCGGGTTATACTGCCCGTTAGGGGACGCCTGGTCCCTGCCGTGACACCTGCCTTTTTCCCCCCGACTGCCCGGTCACTTGCCGTGACAACCGGGCCCCCCCAAAAAGAGGGGTGGTCATTGCCGTTTACAACCCGCCCGTCCCCGGACTGCCTTGGGGCCTTGCCCCCAAAAACCGCCTGCCCTTTGGGCACTTGCCGTGGGCAACCTCCTGTCCCAGAGGATGCCCCCTTTATTGCGTTTACAACCCGCCCGCCCGGTTTACTAGCCCCTGGGCAACTGCCTGTCCCAGAGACTGCCCCGGTCACTTGCTGTGACAACCTGCCTTCCCCCGAGAAATGCCCTGGTACTTGCCGTGAAAAATGCCCGCCCTGGTCACTAGCCGTGAAAAACCTGGCCCGCCCCCCGGGCTGCCTGGTCCAACTTGCCGTGAAAACCCCGCCTTCCAGAGCTCCCCGGTCACTGGCCGTGACAGCCCCCTGCCCCCAGACTCCCCTTTGGCACTTTTCCTTTAAAAAACCCGCCCGTCCCGCGGGGTTTCCCCCCTTGGGGTTTTCCCCGTGTGAGTCTGTCTGGGTGGGGGTCTGGGTTTTTCCCCCGCGGGCCCCTTTTTACGCCTGAGGGCCCGGAGAGAGGCCCTCCTAAATATGCCCGTTCCCCGATTCCCCCGGACTTATAAACCCCCTGTGACCCCGCCCTCTCTGACGTTGTCGGGGGGCCGGGGGTTGATGTTCTCCTGGAGCCGTGCTCGCCCGAGGCCTGAGAGTGGGGCCCCTACAGTAGCCGTGGGCCCGATGATCCTGGATTCATCAACCGTAAACCCCGCCATCATCTAAAATCTGTCTGAGGTGGGGGTTTTATGTTCTTTCCCGCTGAGCCTGTGCTACCAAAACCCGAGGGGGGCCCGCCCCAAATATGCCTGGCCAAAATAACCGGCTGACTCCCCCTGAGTCCCCAGCACTCGTCGTGCCCCGGTTGTGTCCCCCTTTTCTGATGTGCGGAAATGGGGCCGGTCCCCTTTTTTTTCTGTTTATGTATTTGTTTCTTTAAGAAAAAATTTTGGGTTTTTTCTTACCTGAAGTTGTGGGGTTTTTGTCTGCCCTGCGGGTTTGCCACCTTGCCCCATGCTAGCTCCCAGGGGACCCCGGTCCCCCCCCCTTTTTTTCCCTTCCCCCCGGGGGGGCCCGGGTCTCCCCCCGGGGGTCCAGTGGGCCCCCATTCTCTTACCATCTGGGACCAGGGTAGCGTCGGGGATTGGGGGGGGTGGGGCTTTGGGGTTGGCAAGTTCCCTTTTCCGCCCCCAAAAAACCCGGGGGGAAAAGCCCCACAGGAGAAATCACTGAAAAGAGGTTAGGGGTTTTCCTTTTTAAAAGGGCGGGGCAATGATGTTAAAATTTTTTTTGGGGGGGGAAAAATTTTTTTTCCCCCCAAAATATTGATTTTTAAGTAATTGCTGTTAAGCTTTTCACTTTTTTTAAAAAATTTTGGGGTTTTTAGGGGGCAAATTGCCTTGAAAAAAGTGAAGCTTTAGACTTTGAAAAAATTTTTTTGTGTCTTCTAAAAAAATTTTTGGAAATGACTGTTAATGGGGGGAGTGTTTAAAAAACTATGTGGGAAATTTTATATTCTTTTTGGCTTACTTTTTCCCTATGTGGGTTGGGGTTTTAAACCCCTTTCCCCCCCAAGGGTGGTTTGCACGTTAAAGCCCCGGGCCCCAATTTTTCAATTTGACCCCTTTTTTTTGGGTTAAAAATTGGAACGCTTAAAGGGAAATTTCGCATTTTGGATTGTTTTTCGTGACTATTGTACTTCAGGGTTTAAAAGAAAAAAATTTTTTCGTTTTAAAAAATTTCGTTTATTTTTGAAAAAAACGCAAAAATTTGGCAAAAATTTTTAAAATTTTTTCAATTTTAAAAATTTAAAATTTTTTTTCCCCTTAAAACAGAGAAATATGTCCCCCAAAAAATTTAAAAAAATAACTTTCCCCCATGTTCTTTACCAGAAAATTTTTTGGAAAACCAAAATTTGTTTTTTTTTGGAGTTAAAAGGGGGTTTTAAAAGTTGCCAGTTTTTTCTATTTTTACAAAAAAAATTTAAAAAACCCCCATTTTTTTTGGGGGCCCACCTTCTTTTGAAGTTTTTTTTGAGGGGTCTTTTAAATGGCAAAAAACCCCCCAAAAAAAAAACCCCTTTCAAAAAAAACTAAAACCCCCCCAAAGGTTCAAAACCACAAAAAAAAATTTTTTAAAAACCCTTAGGTGCTTCACAGGAACTAAAGCAAGGGAAAAGGAAAAAAAAAGGGTTTTTTAACTTTTTACCCACAAAAATGATCTTTTAAAACTTTTTTTTTTTTCAAAAGGGGGTAAAGGAAAAAATGGGCAGAAAAGGTTGTTTATGCAATTTCTCTGAGTGGGCCAATCCCAAAAATTTGTGGGGGAAACCCCAAACTTTTTGGGACAGGGGCAGGCTAAAAAGGGGAGGAGGCCGTTTGACTTTTCAAACAAAAAATTGGGGGGAAAATTGAGTTGGAGCCAGTCGTTTTTTGGAGGGGCCCCTGATGCGCCCCCAAACGGGGGAAAAACCCCCCCAAAAAATACCCATTTTTTAGGCCCCCCCTGGGGTTTTTTTGATCTGTTGTGACCCTTTTTAACCCCCAAGTTTTTTACAAAAGCTTAAAATTTGCCTGGGGTGTAAAAAAAAAAAAAAAAAAATTTTCCCCCAAAAAAAAAGATTTTTTTGGGGGGGGCCAAATTTTTAAAATTTTCCCCCAAAGGGAAATTTTGGGCCCCCAAAAATTGTTGTCCATTTGTCTGGTTCGCTGATACCCCATATGTGGGGGGGGGGAACTTTTTTGGGGGGGAAAGGGGAGGGCTTGGAAAGGAAGTAGTAACTTTTTTGGGTGGCGTTTATGGGGGTTTATGTTCCCCCTTTAGTGCCCCCCCGAGCCCCCAAAAGTGGGAACCCCCCACAAGTGACCCATTTTGGAAACTTTTTCCCCAAGGAATTATCTTGATCTTTGGTGAGCACTTTGAACCCCCCCAAGGGGCTTCACAAAATTTTAATGCCCGGCAAAAAAATAAAAAATTATTTTTTTCCCAAAAAATTATCTTTTGCACTAAAATTTTTTTTTTTTTCAAGGGGAAAAGGAGAAATTGGGGGGCCCTAAAATTGTTTTTCAAAATTTTTTGGTACGCTGATACCCCTATGTGGGTGGGAAACCCCGTTTGGGCGCACGGCCCGAGCTCGGTAGGAAGGGACCATTTGATTTTTTCCCCAAAAAAAATTTGGGTTTGGGGAAAGGATGGGCCCCAAAAATTTTATTTGGAGAGCCCCATGTGCCTAAAAAATGGGAAACCCCCCCAAAAAGACCCCCTTTTTTGGAAAAAAGACCCCTAAAGGGGAAATTTTTAGATCTTTGGGGCAATTTGAACCCCAAAAGGTTCCACAAAAATTTTTTCGTAGGCCCCAAAAATTTTAAAAA
>JARQOD010000001.1:461813252-462005171 GCA_033576555.1 Oophaga sylvatica
GACTGGCGGCTTCGGCCGACTGCCGATCACAAATTAGATGTGACATTACGCAAACGGGGCCAGAAATGGAGCGGCTTGTTCTCCTGGATGTGGCCGGGCTGGAGGAGCCTCAGCGGAGTCTATGTGTACTGGAATGGCTCCGGTATCTGCGGAGGACGCTGCCCGTCACCGCCCAGGTAACCGAAGGGGGCGTCTGTATACATGAGAGTACGGGGAGCAGGATGGGTCATAGCTGCATTGTCCCAGTGGGGGACAGTAATGGTGTGAGGTCCTGACAGGAGGCAGCTACAACTCCCAGTATACTGACTGGCAGGGAGTGCTCGGAGTTGTAGTGCCACAGCAGCTGGAGCTAGCAGAACTGATGCTGGAGGGTGGGCACACAGCTGAGGCTATCCCATGACTTTGTGCCCACCTGGGTTCCCCGAGTAACAAATAGAAGCCGCACCTGACAGCGTTTCCGCCATCGGAGGACATTTCACCTCATCTGTGTACTTGTCAGGCCGCGTTCACACGTACAATAATCGTCCAGTAAAGAAAACGACGGAATAAGAGCAGACGGATCTGTTTCCTATAAATTTCAGTTTTAAAAAACAGTTATTTTTATAGGGACAAAAAAAGTTTTCTGTGATTGCTGACGGATCCTTCTGTTACTTTGCTGAAGGCACTATAGACGTATCAGTTATAAAACGCTTCAGTTTTTCATCAGTTTGAAAACTATTAAAAATTTTTTTCCGTTTGCTGGATCCTTGTCAAACATACGAATACCGGACATGTAACCACAGTTACATAGGATTGGTCAGGTCACTGGAATGAAACAGGTGCAGCTATGTTCACACGTTGCGTTTTTGCAGCGTTTTTTTTTCTGCAGGCAAAATCTGCTCTCTTCACAGTAAGAAGCTGCTTTCAAAAGCGAGTTTTGCTTTGTTTATTTGCTGCGTTTTTATCTCTTGTACATCCTGATAAAGTTTAGTGCCCCCACCTAAGAAAAATAAAATGATGCAACTTCCTTAGGTTTTAGCACCAAATATGCAGCAAGATCAGACACTGGATTTTTACACTGACTCATTGCTTTCTATGGGTGAAAAAACACAAATGACATGCTGCAGTTTGCTAAAACGAAGCAGTTTTCCAATGGGTGTTCATGAGATTTCTGAAATCTCATAGCTTTTGTTGGTACTGTAAAATAGAGATTGAAATTTGCATAAAAAAGCAACAAAAACTAAACGTGTGAACCAGGGCTGTCGAGTCGGTGTCAACTTTGGTGGAATTGGTATAAAATGCAATGACTTCCAAAATATATAATAAATTGGATTCAGTAGATCAGTGCTGAATGTGTTGAATATGTTTTCATAATAATTTGGGAAAGTTCTGAAATGTCCCTTAAATGTCTGTTCTGTTCTTGATCTAAGAATCTTGGCTTTTAGTTGAGATGAATCTGTGCTGCACTTTATGTACATGCTCAGTAGTGATCACTGCTGTGGAGATGTACAGTCATGGCCAAAAGTTTTGAGAATAACACAAATATTATATTTTCACATGATCTGCTGCCCTCTGGTTTTTATGTGTGTTTGACAGATGTTTTTATCACAGACAGAAATATAATAATTGCAAACATATGAGTAACAAAAGCTTATATTGACAGTTAGAATGAGTTAATGCAGCAAGTCAATATTTGTAGTGTTGACCCTTCTTCTTCAGGACCTCTGCAATTCTCCCTGGCATGCTCTCAATCAACTTCTGGACCAAATCCTGACTGATAGCAGTCCATTCTTGCACAATCAATGCTTTCATTTTGTCAGAATTTTTAGGTTTTTGTTTGTCCACCCGTCTCTTGATGATTGATCACAAGTTCTCAATGGGATTAAGATCTGGGGAGTTTCCAGGCCTTGGACCCCAAATCTCTGTTTTGTTCCCTGAGCCATTTAGTTATCACCTTTGCTTTATGGCAAGGTGCTCCATCATGCTGGAAAAGGCATTGTTGATCGCCAAACTGCTCTTGGAGGGTTGGGAGAAGTTGCTCTTGGAGGACATTCTGGTACCATTCTTTATTCATGGCTGTGTTTTTAGGCAAGACTGTGAGAGAGCCGATTCCCTTGGCTGAGAAGCAACCCCACTCATGAATGGTTTCAGGATGCTTAACAGTTGGCATGAGACAAGACTGGTGGTAGCGCTCACCTTGTCTTCTCCGAATGAGGCGTTTTCCTGATGTCCCAAACAATCGAAAAGGGGATTCATCAGAGAAAATAACTTTACCCCAGTCCTCAGCAGTCCACTGCCTGTACCTTTTGCAGAATATCAGTCTGTCCATGATGTTTTTTTCTGGAGAGAAGTGGCTTCTTTGCTGCCCTCCTTGAGACCAGGCCTTGCTCCAAGAGTCTCCGCCTCACAGTGCGTGCAGATGCACTCACACCTGCCTGCTGCCATTCCTGAGCAAGCTATGCACTGCTGGTAGCCCGATCCCGCAGCTGAAACACTTTTAAGAGACGGTCCTGGCGCTTGCTGGTCTTTCTTGGGCGTCCTGAAGCATTTTTGGCAACAATGGAACCTCTCTCCTTGAAGTTCTTGATGATGCGATAGATTGTTGACTGAGGTGCAATCTTTCTAGCTGCGATACTCTTCCCTGTTAGGCCATTTTTATGCATTGCAATGATGACTGCACGTGTTTCTTTAGAGATAACCATGGTTAACAGAAGAGAAACAATGATGCCAAGCACCAGCCTCCTTTTAAAGTGTCCAGTGGTGTCATTCTTACTTAATCATGACAGATTGATCTCCAGCCATGTCCTCATCAACACCCACACCTGTGTTAATGGAGCAATCACTGAAAAGAGGTTAGCTGGTCCTTTTAAGGTAGGGCTGCAATGATGTTGAAATGTGTTTTGGGGATAAAGTTCATTTTCTAGCCAAATATTGACTTTGCAAGTAATTGCTGTTAAGCTGATCACTCTTTATAACATTCTGGAGTATATTCAAATTGCCATTAGAAAAAGTGAAGCAGTAGACTTTGTAAAAATTAATATTTGTGTCATTCTCAAAACTTTTGGCCATGACTGTAGATGAGATGAATCTGTGCTGCACTCTATGTACATGCTCAGTAGTGACCAGTGCTGTGGAGATGTAGATGAGATGAATCTGTGCTGCACTTTATGTACATGCTCAGTAGTGACCAGTGCTGTGGAGTCGTAGATGAGATGAATCTGTGCTGCACTCTATGTACATGCTCAGAAGTGACCAGTGCTGTGGAGATGTAGATGAGATGAATCTGTGCTGCACTTTATTTACATGCTCGGTAGTGACCAGTGCTGTGGAGATGTAGATGAGATGAATCTGTGCTGCACTTTATGTACATGTTCAGTAGTGACCAGTGCTGTGGAGTCATAGATGAGATGAATCTGTGATGCACTTTATGTACATGCTCAGTAGTGACCAGTGCTGTGGAGATGTAGGTGAGATGAATCTGTGCTGCACTTTATGTACATGCTCAGTAGTGACCAGTGCTGTGGAGATGTAGAGGTGATGAATCTGTGCTGCACTTTATGTACATGCTCAGTAGTGACCAGTGCTGTGGAGATGTAGAGGTGATGAATCTGTGCTGCACTTTATGTATATGCTCAGTAGTGACCAGTGCTGTGGAGTTGTAGATGAGATGAATCTGTGCTGCACTTTATGTACATGCTCAGTAGTGACCAGTGCTGTGGAGATGTAGATGAGATGAATCTGTGCTGCACTTTATGTACATGCTCAGTAGTTACCAGTGCTGTGGAGATGTAGATGAGATGAATCTGTGCTGCACTTTATGTACATGCTCAGTAGTTACCAGTGCTGTGGAGATGTAGATGAGATGAATCTGTGCTGCACTTTATGTACATGCTCAGTAGTTACCAGTGCTGTGGAGATGTAGATGAGATGAATCTGTGCTGCACTTTATGTACATGCTTAGTAGTGACCAGTGCTGTGGAGATGTAGATGAGATGAATCTGTGCTGCACTTTATGTACATGCTCAGTAGTGATCAGTTCTGTGGAGATGTAGATCAGATGAATCTGTGCTGCACTTTATGTACATGTTCAGTAGTGAACAGTGCTGTGGAGATGTAGATGAGATGAATCTGTGCTGCACTTTATATACATGCACAGTAGTGACCAGTGCTGTGGAGATGTAGATGAGATGAATCTGTGCTGCACTTTATGCACATGCCCAGTAGTGACCAGTGCTGTGGAGATGTAGATGAGATTAATCTGTGCTGCACATTATATACATGCACAGTAGTGACCAGTTCTGTGGAGATGTAGATGAGATGAATCTGTGCTGCACTTTATGTACATTCTCAGTAGTGACCAGTGCTGTGGAGATGTAGATGAGATGAATCTGTGCTGCACTTTATGTACATGCCAGTAGTGACCAGTGCTGTGGAGATGTAGATGAGATGAATCTGTGCTGCACTTTATGTACATGTTTCAGTAGTGACCAGTGCTGTGGGATGTAGATGAGATGAATCTGTGCTGCACTTTAATGTACATGCTCAGTAGTGACCAGTGCTGTGGAGATGTAGATGAGATGAATCTGTGCTGCCCTTTATGTACATGTCAGTAGTGACCGATGCTGTGGAGTCATAGATGAGATGAATCTGTGCTGCACTTTATGTACATGCTCAGTAGTGACCAGTAGATAAGATGAATCTGTGCTGCACTTTATGCACATGCTCAGTAGTGATCAGTGCTGTGGAGATGTAGATGAGATGAATCTGTGCTGCACTTTATGTACATGCTCAGTAGTGACCATGCTGTGGAGTCATAGATGAGATGAATCTGTGCTGCACTTTATGTACATGCTCAGTAGTGACCAGTAGATAAGATGAATCTGTGCTGCACTTTATGCACATGCTCAGTAGTGATCAGTGCTGTGGAGATGTAGATGAGATGAATCTGTGCTGCACTTTATGTACATGCTCAGTAGTGACCAGTGCTGTGGAGATGTAGATGAGATGAATCTGTGCTGCACTTATGTACATGCTCAGTAGTGACCAGTGCTGTGGAGATGTAGATGAGATGAATCTGTGCTGCACTTTATGTACATGCTCAGTAGTGACCAGTGCTGTGGAGATGTAGATGAGATGAATCTGTGCTGCACTTTATGCACATGCTCAGTAGTGATCAGTGCTGTGGAGATGTAGATGAGATGAATCTGTGCTGCACTTTATGTACATGCTCAGTAGTGACCAGTGCTGTGGAGATGTAGATGAGATGAATCTGTGCTGCACTTTATGTACATGCTCAGTAGTGACCATGTGCTGTGGAGATGTAGATGAGATGAATCTGTGCTGCACTTTATGTACATGCTCAGTAGTAACCAGTGCTGTGGAGATGTAGAGGAGATGAATCTGTGCTGCACTATATGTACATGCTCTGTAGTGACCAGTGCTGTGGAGATGTAGATGAGATGAATCTGTGCTGCACATTATGTACATGCTCAGTAGTGACCAGTGCTGTGGAGATGTAGATGAGATGAATCTGTGCTGCACTTTATGTACATGCTCAGTAGTGACCAGTGCTGTGGAGATGTAGAGGTGATGAATCTGTGCTGCACTTTATGTACATGCTCAGTAGTGACCAGTGCTGTGGAGATGTAGATGAGATGAATCTGTGCTGCTCTTTATGTACATTCTCAGTAGTGACCAGTGCTGTGGAGATGTAGATGAGATGAATCTGTGTTGAACTTTATATACACTGCTCAAAAAAATAAAAGGAACACTCAAATAACACATCCTAGATCTGACTGAATGAAATATTATCATTGAATACTTTGTAGTTTGTTTTGTACAAAGTTGAATGTGCTGACAACAAAATCGCACAAAAATCATCAATGGAAATCAAATTTATTAACCAATAGAAGCTTGGATTTGGAGTCACCCACAAAATTAAAGTGGAATGTAATGTCCTTAAAACACTTCAAAATGATGCTCAGTAGTGTGTGTGGCCTCCACGTGCCTGTATGACCTCCCTACAATGCCTGGGCATGCTACTGATGAGGCGGCGGATGGTCTCCTGAGGGATTTCCTCCCAGACCTGGACTAAAGCATCCGCCAACTCCTGGACAGTCTGTGGTGCAACTTGACGTTGGTGGATGGAGCGAGACATGATGTCCCAGATGTGCTCAATCGGATTCAGGTCTGGGGAACTGGCGGGCCAGTCCATAGCTTCAAGAAACTGCTGACACACTCCAGCCACACGAGGTCTGGCATTGTCCTGCATTGGGAGGAACCCAGGGCCAACCGCAACAGCATATGGTCTCACAAGGGGTCTGAGGATCTCATCTCGGAACCTAATGGCAGTCAGGCTACATCTGGCGACCACATGGAGCGCTATGCGGCCCTCCAAAGAAATGCCACCCCACACCATTACTGACCCACTGCCAAACCGGTCATGCTGAAGCATGTTGCAGGCAGCAAATCGCTCTCCATGGCATCTCCAGTCTCTGTCACTTCTGTCACATGTGCTCAGTGTGAACCTGCTTTCATCTGTGAAGAGCACAGGGCGCCAGTGGCGAATTTGCCAATCCTGGTATTCTGTGGGAAATGTCAAGCGTCCTGCATGGTGTTGGGCTGTGAGCACAACCCCCATCTGTGGACGTGGGTCACTCAGACCATTCTCATGGAGTTGGTTTCTAACCGTTTGTGCGGACACATGCACATTTGTGGCCTGCTGGAGGTCATTTTGCAGGGCTCTAGTAGTGCTCCTCCTGTTCCTCCATGCACAAAGGTGGAGGTAGCGGTCCTGCTGCTGGATTGTTGCCCTCCTATGCCCCCCCCCCACATCTCCTGGTGTACTGGCCTGTTTCCTGGTAGCGCCTCCAGCCTCTGGATACTACGCTGACAGACACAGCAAACCTACTTGCCACAGCTCACATTGATGTGCCATCCTGGATGAGCTGCACTACCTGAGCCACTTGTGTGGGTTGTAGAGTCCATCTCATGCTACCACGAGTGTGAAAGCACAACCAACTTTCAAAAGTGACCAAAACATCAGCCAGAAAGCATTGGTACTGAGATGTGGTCTGTGGTCCTCACCTGCAGGACCACTCCTTTATTGAGTGTCTTGATAATTGCCAATAATTTCCATCTGTTGTCTATTCCATTTGCACAACAGCATGTGAAATTGATTGTCAATCAGTGTTGCTTCCTAGGTGGACAGTCTGATTTCACAGAAATTTCATTTACTTGGAATTATAATCTGTTTTTAAGGCTATGTGCACACTTTCAGGAATCTTTGCAGAAATTTCCTGAGAAAAACAGGACTTTTTCCCAGGAAATCCGGATGCGTTGTTTGCGTGTTTTTACCTCGTTTTTTTGCGCGTTTTTACCGCGATTTTTTTTCCTGAACATTTTAGGTCAATAATATAGCGGGAAATACGCAAATTTACCGCAAAATTAATGAACATGCTGCATTTTTTACCGCAATCCTTTTTTTTTTCATGGAAAAAAAAGCACCATGTGCACAAAAATTGCAGAATGCATTCTAATCATAGGATGCTTAAAGCATGCGTTTTTTAAGCGGTTTTGCGGCGGAATACCGCCGCAAAACCGCGAAAAATCCTGAACTTGTGCACACAGCCTTAGTGTTCCCTTTATTTTTTGAGCAGTGTATATGTTCAGTAGTGTGGCAGTGCCATAGGCTGTGTTCACATGTCCCGTAACCATCAGTTAGAACAGATCCAGGAGCAATTCTTTGGCAAAAAGTTGTGCAGACGTAACTTTTTTTTTGGCCGACTGAAAAAAACTGATTTCAGCTGAATCCTTTTTTTTTCTTTAACATTGAAGTCTATGGAAATCGGATCCATTAAATAGCCTTCCGTTTTTCTACCTTTTGAAAAAGGTTCGTTTTTCCTTATTGTATCCTTTCAAATAGATGATTACTTGACAGTTCACATGTCTAGTAGTATGTGTGTAATACCGTATATACTCGAATATAAGCTGAGATTTTCAGCCCATTTTTTAGGGCTGAAAGTCCCCCTCTCGGCTTATATTCGAGTCATATACCAGGGGGTCGGCGGAGGAGGGGGAGCGCAGCTGTCCTGTATACTCACCCTTCCGCCGGCCTGGTCTCTGCAGCCCCTGCACTTCTCCCACGGTCCCGGCGCCAGTATTCAGCCTTCAGTGTTACCGCTCATTAAACACATGAATATGCACATATTCATGACTTTAATGAGCGGTAACACGTGACCGCTGAACACTGGCGCCGGGACCGTGGGAGAAGAGCAGGGCAGAGACGCGCCAGCGGAAGGGTAAGTATAAGCGATACTTACCTGCCCCGTTCCGCTGTGTCCTCGGGTCCTCTTGCTGTTATGATCAGGCAGAGGGCGCGATGACGTAGTTACTGTGCGCAGCGCCCTATGCCTGTTCATTGACTGCTGGAGGACCCAGAAGACGGCGGCGAGCAGCGGTGACAGGTAAATATCGCTGGTGCCGGGGCCCTGAGCGATCGGTGACATCGGCACCTGTCCCCCATAGCGCGCCGGTGTCCCCGCCTGCTCAGGACACCGGCACCTGGCCCCCCAGCAACGAGAGGTGAGTATACCTTTTTTTTTTTTTTTTCGGTTGCAGCAGCAATTGAGGCCTATACTGTGGAGCATCTATGGGGGCATAATCTATGGGGCATTATCTATGGGGGCATAATCTATGGGGCATTATCTATGGGGGAATAATCTGTGGGGGAATAATCTATGGGGCATTATCTATGGGGCATAATCTATGGGGGCATAATCTATGGGGCATAATCTATGGGGGCATTATCTATGGGGGCATTATCTATGGGGCATTATCTATGGGGGAATAATCTATGGGGCATAATTTCCTAAGGGTGGTAGAAAATAATGACTGATGGCTGGTGTACTAATGTCAATTAACATTGTCTTATATACACCTGAACTACACACTTTTATTTATTATGTAATGTTGGTACACCTGTGCAAGATTTGTGTCCTAATATTTTATGTACTGCTGTTTGTATTGCTGCTGTAATACTGTAATTTCCCCCCGGGATCAATAAAGTGTATCGTATCGTATAATCTATGGAGCATCTATGGGGGCATAATACATGGGCAGCATATAGGGCATAATCTCATTTTCCACCCTAGGCTTATACTCGAGTCAGTAAGTTTTTCCAGTTTTTTGTGGCAAAATTAGGGGGGTCGGCTTATACTCGGGTCGGCTTATACTCGAGTATATACGGTATTTATATTTTGTGTTTAATATTTTTTTTATACCACATTAAGTAAAAAAGGGAGATCGATGGATGGCTATTTAAGGGAACCTGTCAGCCCCCCCAGGGTCTTTTTAAGTGAAAGAGCCACCTAAATAACTCACCGCTTCCACTCTCTGACCACAACATTCTCTCCTTCACGCTCACAAATCCTCCACCACCCCAGCGCACTCCTACCTACCACACATTCAGAAATCTACAAGCCATTAACCCTCAGACACTTTCAGACTCCCTACACTCATCGCTGTCCCCAATCTCCTCTTTTTCCTGTCCTGATCTGGCTGTTCATCACTACAATGACATTCTTAAAAGCACCCTTGACCAAGTAGCACCGCTCACCCTCAGAACCTCCAAACACACAGTAAAACAGCCCTGGCTCACATTGCAAACTCAACTTCTTCAGCGATGCTCTAGGAGTGCTGAACGCCTCTGGAGAAAAACCCGCACACCAGAAGACTTCATCCACTTTAAATTCATGTTAAGAACTTATAATGCTGCCCTTCACCTCGCCAAACAGACCTACTTCACCACACTGATCTCCTCACTAGCCAACAACCCCAAGAAACTTTTTGACACTTTTCACTCCCTCCTCAGGCCAAAAGCACAAGCCCCTATCACAGACATTTGTGCTGACGACCTGGCCTCCCACTTTATAGAAAAAATAGATACTATCCGTCAGGAAATCTGCTCTCAACCACCAAGTGCTGTGACTCCCATCCCACCCTGCATTTCCCCTGGCTCACTTTCCACATTTGATCCCATCACAGAAGAAGAAGTCTCCAGACTCCTCTCTTCCTCTCGTCCGACTACATGCACTACCGACCCCATCCCCTCACATCTCCTCCAGTCTCTCTCTCCAGTTGTCACAACTCACCTAACTACAATCTTTAATCTCTCACTCTCCTCTGGCATTTTCCCATCCTCCTTCAAACACTCCATCATTACTCCATTACTAAAGAAACCCGCTCTTGACCCTTCCTGCACAAACAACTACAGACCGGTCTCCAATCTCCCCTTCATCTCTAAACATTTGGAGCGCCTAGTCTACTCCCGCCTCACCCGTTACCTCTCCACTTACTCCCTCCTAGACCCTTCACAGTCCGGCTTCCGCCCCCTATATTCGACTGAAACTGCACTCATCAAAGTGACCAATGACCTTCTTACAGCAAAACGTAACGGCGACCACTCTCTGCTCATTCTTCTCGACCTTTCTGCAGCTTTCGACACGGTTGACCACCGTCTCCTACTCTCTAGGCTCCAGTCACTAGGTATTAAGGACACTGTTCTCTCCTGGTTCTCCTCCTATCTTTCTGACCGCTCCTTCAGTGTTTCGTTCTCTGGCTCCACGTCATCTCCTCTTCCTCTCACTGTCGGTGTACCCCAGGGCTCGGTCCTTGGCCCCCTTCTCTTCTCTCTCTACACGGCCCCAATTGGACAGACCATCAGCAGATTTGGCTTTCAGTACCATCTTTATGCCGATGACACACAACTATACACGTCATCCCCGACCTTACCCCCGCTGTTCTACAGAACACCACCGACTGTCTGTCTGCAGTCTCCAACATCATGTCCGCTCTCTATCTGAAACTTAACCTCTCCAAGACTGAACTCCTTCTGCTCCCGCCGTCTACTAACCTCCCTAAATCTGACATTTCCCTCTCTGTGGGCGGCACCATAATAACACCCCGGCAGCAGGCTCGCTGTCTGGGTGTTATGTTTGACACCAATCTCTCCTTCACCTCCCATATACAATCTCTTGCCCGCTCTTGCCGTCTACACCTAAAGAACATCTCTAGAATCCCCCCTTTTCTCACCATGGAAACAACAAAAACCCTCACTGTAGCATTGATCCACTCCCGCCTGGACTACTGCAACGCTCTATTACTTGGCCTCCCCATTACTCGACTATCCCCTCTCCAGTCCATCCTTAATGCAGCAGCCAGGGTCATCCATCTGGCTAATCGGTACTCGGACGCGTCCGCTCTTCGCCAGTCCTTACACTGGCTGCCCATTCATTATAGGATCCAATTCAAAGTACTGGTTCTCACCCACAAAGCTCTCCATAGTGCAGCACCCCCCTACATCTCCTCCCTCATTTCTATCTATCGGCCTAACCGACTGCTGCGCTCTGCAAACGACTTTCGACTAACCTCTGCACTAATCCGTACCTCCCACTCCCGACTCCAAGACTTCTCCCGCGCTGCGCCAATCCTCTGGAATGCTCTACCCAAGAAATTAGGACTATCCACAATTTGCATGGTTTCAGGAGCTCCCTCAAAACCATTTGTTCAGAGTGGCCTATCACATTCACTAATCAAAGTCATTCTATGTGTAAGTGTGTATGTGTAGCCCATTCACTATCTCCATCCATGCCTCACTCCCTCAAGATGGCTGGACCATCATTGTAAATGCACCATTGTATATACACACCTGTACTTTGTATCTCCCCCACCTCATTGTAGATTGTAAGCTCTCACGAGCAGGGTCGGCTTATTTTGCTTTAATTATTGTATTGTTAACGTTGTTACCTATGACTTGTGTTTTGAAACTGTTAAACTGTAAAGCGCTGCGGAATATGTTGGCGCTATATAAATAAAGATTATTATTATTATTATTATTATTATTACAGCAACACTATGGCTGCATTCTGTGAAGGTGGCTCTCATGTTTCTGATTGCTAGGAACGCTGAAATATACACTTTTATGATCTGTCCGATATACCTCTATTGTGTCAGGGAGGTATGTCTTCTCCTCCTGCGTCAGCGGCTGTGCGTCATATAGCAGCATCGGAGAGCGCACCGCTCATACAGGCAATATGGTGATGCCGCTGGACCAACCTGTCAATAAAGCTGAAAGCTCCTCAGCAAGACAGAGGCAGACGCGCTCCTGAAGAAAGATTGAGACAATCCATTTGTACTGTAGTATGTTGGAGTCAAATATTATGGAAAGTGTCGCACTTCTGGAAAAAAACAAAACAATTTTTTTTTACTTTGCTTAACAATTTAAAATCTCCGAGCAGCCATAGATGGGCTGTAATTTATTCCAGTTTCTGCTATAAATTACAATATATCAGCCAGACCCTGGAGTTGCTGCTCTCCACCTGCAAAAGTTGCTAGAAACGTAATCTTTCAGAAATCTGCAATATTTAACTCAGATGTGGCACGTGCCAACAATTCAATTTTTTTATGTAAAAAAAGCTGGCTTAAATTGGTTAAAGAATTATGAAAGTTCAAAAAGTTATCCCCACTTTGTTGATTAAATTTGATGATCTTGTTGAATTGTGTTAAAGGGGATGTGCAATGCTGCTCACGTTCACTTTATGGAGCTTGCAGAATTCTGTTACTTTTTTTTTAGCCATGAGGTCTTTGATTATGGGCCCACTGGGTGTGCGCAGTGTGAAACACTTTGTTTGCTATGTGCAAGACTGTAAGGAGAATACAAAGGACGCATGCGCTAAAGAATTGGGAAAGTAGATCTTAGGGGTTCGTGCTCTCTATTAGACATTAGGTAGTGTTCACACAGGCAATGTAGTTTTGGTCTAAACACATGCAGTTTTTATTCCTTTCCACAGGTTGCCCAGCATCCAAACAAACTCATAAACAAATCTGTAGCCTTGTCTAGACGCTAACTGAACAGAACAGACCCTGGCTACTCATTGACGGCTGAGCTAGTCCCAGCTCGGTAAAAAAAATCATCTATCATCTGTAGTAGCCGCTGATACTTGCGGTTCTCTGCACACAGCCTGTGCAGACTCTTCCCAGAGAGGGATTCCGGCCTCTGCTATAGGGATGAGCTGACCAGTGGAAGTTGGGGTTCTGGTACCCAAACTTTCGTCTGAAGTTCGATTCGGGTACCAGAACTTTACTTGAGCCTGTACCCGAACCCTATTGAAAACAATGGGGACCGAACTTTGAACCTGGAAAATTTGTCCCTCGCTGGCTCTCTCTGTCTCCCAGACTTTCTCCGGAACTTCAAACATTTAAACGGACTTCCGGGAGAAGTCCGTGTTCAGAATTTATCACCGGGATACGAAGCCGAGCTTATAAATTCTTCTTTGCTCATCTCTACTCTGCTACATCCAGTAGTCTGACTGACTGTCTCCCTAGTAACTCCATCCAGAGAGGGACCCTGGCATATGTCTCTTTCAGCTACAGCTCACCTTTTGGCTGGACACCCCCAGCAGCGCAGTCGACTCTGCTTCTTAGAGAAACGCAGGTGCTCTCCTAAACAAGACCATGCAGAGCTGGGATCTAACCTTGTCCTTCCCAGCTTTGCTACAAAATGTTAACTATGGGAAAGATAAGGGATGGTGGTGACTTTATTTTACAACTTAACATGTATCCTGGTTTATCTATGATATAGCTCCCCTTCTTGCTTGAATTTTCTTCTCAATTAGTGTAAACCACATTGTATATCCTGGATACAATATATACAGACTGTTCTTTATAGCCTCCTTAGACCTTGCGTACACTGTAGTGTACAACAGTTTCTGGGTTCTGGGACTTCTGGTTCTGAGGAGGTTAATAATATGAAGTTTCATAGTTTTAAGTTCAAAAGAAGACACAAGTCCATTGAGTTCAACATGTTGATCCAGAGGAAGACAAAAACCACATAAGGCAGATGCTTATTGCCCCATGTCAGGGAAAAAATCCTTCCCGACTCCACATACTTTAATCAGACTAGTTCCCTGGATCATCGTCCCATCACAGAATCCATAAGCTGTAATATTTGATTTTTTAAGAAAAAAAATCCAGACCCTCTTTGTACTTGGTAGTGGTGACGGTGTTATACAGAGCTCAGCATTCAGAGAACTGTTAGATAGAAGGTCCAGTGAGTAGGCACGTTTTTGCCTATCTTGCCTACTGGTCATGCAGACATTTTTTTTACTAACTGTTTTTGAGAATCAAAGCATTTTTTTAAATCTGCAGCGTGTCAATTCTTTCAGTGTTTTTCACCCATAGAAAGCAATTAAAAAATGTTGTAAAAAAACACGATAGCGTTTTTCTGTTGGATTTCATTGCTGTTTATCTTTTAACAATCTCTGACAGCGGGAGTTAACACGCGCTGGGTGGAGGCGCGTCATAAGTCCTGCCCCTCATCGCAGTCACGTGATAAGGGATGCTGATGGGTTGTCATGGCTCATGGCCGGCGTTCATAGGATATCGTGATTTTTAGCTAAACGTAGTAGGGCTGTGAAAATGTAAATACAGTGAATCCGATGGGTAAACGACGTAGCAAGAAAAGGAATTGAAACTCCAGAATTACGTTTTCTCTATCGCTTCATTGGCGGACACAGCACCATGGTTTCCTGTGTCCCTAATGAAGGCTCTGAGAAACAGATTTTACGGTAAGCAACCAAAAATCCTGTTTTCTCTATCTCTTTATTGGGGGACACAGGAATCATGGTGCTGTGTCCCCCAATGAAGGCTCCGAGAAACAGATTTTACGGTAAGCAACCAAAAATCCTGTGTTTTGGCCCTACAAACAAATGCAATAACAGGCGATCAAAACGGACATGTGTACTGCTTGATAAAATAACATTGGTCCGAGCATGATCAGTTTTTATGTTTTCTGATCGCACTCGGGCTGAAAGTGTTTCTCTAAGTCATGAGTCCTTCGGCGTCGGTGAGGAGGAGTGTGTATGGAGTGGTGCTGGAGCAGTCACCCTCCTCTGGACAAACAACCGGCTTTTTTTTCACATTCCGGACTTGAGAAAACCCAATTATATTACAATGTTGTGCTGTATTAATCAGGCTTTTGTCATCTTTCAATTTGCTCTATGTATTGGCGGCAGTATATTGTTTTTCTTTGTTAGATTTGCTCATTAACTCATTTAAATCTCTGTTGTTTTCAGGCTGAAGTCAAGCAGAATCAAAAGCAGTTGGTGGAACAGTTGAGTTTGATAATGATGGGGTCTCCGGGTCCTCTGGTCCGTCAGCTGCTTGCTCACAATCTGGCCATGGTTTACAGCACAGGAGACCCTTTTAGTGTGTATGAGACAATTGATAAATGCAATGAGCTGATCCGCAGCAAGGACGACTCTCCCAGCTACCTCCCCAACAAGCTGTACGTGTTCCTGGATCCTGAAACATCTTCATTTTGTAACTACGCCATTTGTGTCGTGTTGTCTTTGGCATGAAAGTCCTTTGGTTTTTTTTTTTTTTGTTGTTTTTTTCCCCCCTTTTTACTTTTTAGTACTATACATTTTCAACATACCACACTACAACCCGAACATTGAAGAAAGGCGCCCATACACATTAGATAAGTCATTCCAACGTGCTGATTTCAGCCGAACGGGCCGACCATCTAATGCATGAAGGGAGGACTGCTCCCGATTGTCCTCCGACAGTTGATGTCGAAGGACAAAAAGATGGAGCTCTTGGAATTCAGTCTCCTATTTTGTTCGGCGAAAAGTTGCTGCCAGATGATTGTTCTCTTTTAGATCAAACAGGAACGTGGAGCAATCCAGTGTTGGGGAGAACAGCCCGCAGCTATCTAATGTGTATGGCCGGCTTTAGTGTCCACCATCAATATGAAAATTGCCTTTGCTCTTTTGCAGCGCTGCCGTTGTGTGTCTTGGGTCACTTTACCATAAGTTGGGCCGTCTTTTAGGAAGCACATTCAATGACTCTGTCAGCAATCTACTTAAAGTTTTGCGAAGTGCGGAGGTGAGTAATAGGGTTTGTACAACCAGAACAACCCCTTTTAGTGATGCAGACTTTATGGCGATCTTACTGAGATAAATGCCACCATATTCATGTTTTTAAATAAAAAGGAACATCCGGCGGCATCCAGTTATTCTGCACCTGCCGTAAAGTAAAAGAACATCGTTCATTATCTGGTTTTGTCCTGGATATAAGGTGCTGGTCAGCAGCTATTGAGTTCAAAGAGCGTTGTGATACCCTTCCGAAACCTCGTCTACAAATCGAGATGCATTTATTTGTGCATTTTTTTGGAGGAACAACATATGCTGAAAAGACGCTCCAGCTTTGTTGTTTTATGGCAGGTAGTGATGATTGAACGTTCTAAGATTAGGAGTTATCCGAGCATGCTCGGGTGCTAACCGAGTGTCTTCGGCGTGCTCGAATAATACGTTCGTGTCCCGCGGCTGCATGTCTCGTGGCCGTTAGACAAGCCCTGAATGTGTTTCAGCTGTCAAACAGCTGAGAGACATGCAGGCGCGGCGACTCACACATATTATTAGAGCAGGCTGAAGACACACCGGTAGCACCCGAGCATAATCGGATAACATCTTATCCCAGCACGTTCGCTCATCACTAATGGTGAAGTATGTTCGGGGCTCACATTATAAGCATGTATAATTTCTCCCATCTGCAGTCTCAGGGACGCACTGAAATAATGCTGAGTCTAGAAAGGATCGTGGCTGGACTTGGATCCTCTGCCTCCTCCTGTCACCGGGACATCTACAAGGCAGCCCGCTCATGTCTGACAGATCGGTCCATGGCTGTGCGCTTCGCAACTGCACAGGTAATTGTACCTGTAAGGCTTGGAGCAATCCTTAGATAATATTTCACATCAGCTGTTCTTTTAAGAATTGGCTCGCACTTGTCAAAAAAAGCAAAAGCAAATGTGTAATTTTTTACAAGTAAAGTGATGGTCTCCCAAATGGAAACTATTGCAGACAATGGTGTCAGTGTGGCAGCGTTTGTTGCTCGTAGGACAGATTGGCTTCTTTCGGTTGTTCCCATTTTCCTTTTCTACAAATGAGCAGAAAGACTGAACGGCAAATCTTAATGTGAACCTTGTCTTGAGGTTTTTTTCAGTGGGTCTGTCTATTAAAGATATGGCTGCATGTTGTGCTGATTGCTTTCATAATCTTCTCTGCAGTGTCTACTGGCTCTTCAAAATGAAGCACCTTTCATGTCGGGCTCTGACCTCGAGAGCTTGGTCTCTCTCTGCTTCAAAGCCTTTGAAGGAAGCAGCTACGATGTGCGTTTGGGAGTATCTCGTCTCTTGGGAAAGGTTCTAGCGAGGGCTGTGCGTGGAACATGTGAGTGATATTACTGAGTATTGGGGTTCACCATCTGTAATAACAGTATTTCTTGTATCTTCATCATTTAGGTGCATTCATTAAGGAGTGTATTCCATAGATCTTGACTTAATACCACCTCCAATTTTTAACGTAACTGTACTTTTCTAATGTACGGCCACCATAGCGAATGTCCTCCTTTCTGCTAACACCACCTTCATCTGTCAGATCAGCACCCCGATCTGTCGTCTTTTACAAATAGCTCCTACAGAGACATGGAAGCGATTGTGTGTAGTCTAAACCACACCGCTGTGATCTTTCTTTTGGTGCGGGATGTAGTAGTACCAATGCCAAGTGTGCAGTGCCTATCCTGCACCGAGAACAGGCAGGGAAAGTTTAGATCACACTTTCTCTGTGTTTTCATTTTGGTGAAGAAGAAAATGGGGTTCCCGTATGACAGACAGAGGCAGCGACAGTAGAACAGAGGACATTAGATGTGGTGGCTGCACATTAGCAATATGTATGGTCACATTTAATTATGGGGTTGGGGGTCGCTTTAAATCATACTCTCTCCTTTAGTCACATCCAGAGCTGCCTCTATATTTCTTATTGCAGATTTAGGAAAAAATCTGACGGTTAGAACGAGAAATCTTTATTCCATTTTCATGAAAGCCATAGGGACCGATTTATCAAAGCTTTCACAACAGAATTCTGTTGTAAAAACTTTGTAAAAATTTAGGCATAACTCGTAGTTGCACCTAAATTTTGCCAATTTTGACATCTTCATGGCAGTTTCTGGGACTGGGGTCCGGCGGGGTCATGATGCCAGCGTGTCTCATACATATTGAGCTGTGGCATTCCCTACGCCAGTATGTGACAGGTAAGCTTTTTGGTGTAGCGCACATAGTCCCACGCCATTTGTCAGACGCTCCTAATTCATGAAGAGCCATGCACCTCTTCATGAATCCGGAGCATCTGACTCCAGCACACCCCCCTCATCAAGACCGGTGTGAACAACGCTGATATTGATGAATGGCGTCCATAGTGCACAGCAGAATGGCGTCCATAGTGCACTCTCTGCCATGGTTTTAGTGCAGCACTTCAATCATGTCAGTGTTTGCACTAATACTGTTGTGCACTATGGCTTCCATGAAGATGGAACAAAAACTTATTGCTTTAATCAGGTTTTTGGTTGTAATGTGTTTTTTTTTTCCCCAAAATCTGTATTTAGAACATTAGAAATTTTGCAATTTCCACATTGGCCACTGGTTTGTTTTAGAGTCTTAACTTCCTGTTCTTTTCTGAAGACTTTTCAGAAGTCTCATTATCATCAGAGGCAAGGGTACAATGGCAGGTAACACCATTGTACACAGCTGATAGCTCAGGATCCACTATTCACATCTGGCAGCTCCTTTCCTCTCATACCTTCGCAATGACCTCTGCACACGCTTATGAGATGCTTCAGTGCAAAAGATAGGGTCTGAGATAATCTATTGCTGCTAATGTACATGTGAATTTCATGAAAGAATAAGAAGGACGAGTCTTGAATATCTCTGGCAACCAGTGTGAAAATTAAAAGTCTTTTAACTTTTTATTTTATATAGATTGTAATATAAAAACAAATTGCCAATCCTAACGAAAAAAAAACAACATAAAAGCTGAATTAAACAGTAGGTCTGATGACACATTCACTTTAACCCTCGGATGCTCGTCCCATTTATGTTCTTTGTTCTGACAGCCCCTTCAAGGCAAAGCACACGTAGAGTATCGCTGGAGGATGCTCTTGGCCTGTTGTCTACTGGATTCTTGCGTGGAAATTCTGGCTTTCTGCGAGGTGGTGGAGACATGCTGGGAGGAAACAGCAGTACTACTCGCCATGTGCGTCTGGGAGCTACTCAGGTACACGTATGGATTAAAATCATTTACTTTCAGCAGGAAGATTAAATGTTGAGCAAAATTGGAAAAAAAAAACAAATTTCTCACATGTTCATTTGTAATTCAGTAAACTTTTGTTTCCATAGGCATACATTATTTTTATCAGTACTCTTGGAGGCCATTGGTTATCCAGAAATGTCCCGATGCTCGTGACTCATCTGTTAAACATTGTATCCCATCAAAAGACTACTCCGACGGCAGTAGAGGCTGCCTGTACTCGACGCTGCATCTCTTACATTCTCAGAGCCACTTTAGGGGAACTTCTGGGAGAGAAGGCTCAGCTGGAGGCTGCCCGAGAGATGTGTGAAATCATAAAAAAGCTCATGAAATCAGTGGGTATGTGGTCAGTTCACGTTCTCATCACTCACCTTTCACTTTCTGTGACATTAAATTGCTTTGCAATTTATGGGTTAAAGGGGTTAACCCATACTGGACAAACAAAAACGACTCTGATATCTCACATTTTGCATGTTAGTTTTGTAGCTTACAGCACAAAATGGCAGCCATTCTCTCAATGTTTCCACTATTGGACAACAACACCTTCTTAAATCCTGCAATGCTGCAAGTAAAATAGAAACACCTAACTCTCACAACAGTTCTGGTCCAAGAGATAAGTATTTATGGTTATTTTATTTGGACCACTTCAGAATTTAAAGGGAATCTGTCACCCCATTTTTCGCTTATAAGCTGCGGTCACCGCCATCAGGGGCTTATCTACAGCATTCTGTAATGCTGTAGATAAGCCCTCGATGTCACCTGAAAGATAAGAAAAACGAGATATATTATACTCACCCGGGGGGCTGTCCAATGTGGTCCGATCCTATGGGCGTCGCAGGTCCGGGTCTGGCGCCTCCCATATTCTAGCGACGACGTCCTCTTCCTTGCTTCTGGCGCGCTCCTGTGCATCCGTACTTTATCTGCCCTGTTTAGGGCAGAGTGAAGTACTGCAGTGCGCAGGCGCCGGGCCTCTCTGACCTTTCCCGGCGCCTGCGCACTGCATCGGTATAACTTGTTTTTCTTATCTTTCAGGTTACATCGGGGGCTTATCTACAGCATTACAGAATGCTGTAGATAAGCCCCTGATGGTGGTGGCTGCAGCTTATATATGAAAATGGGGTGAGAGATTCCCTTTAAGAAAGGGTTGTCCAATAGGGAAACCTTGAGAGAACGGCTACGTTTTGTTTTGTAAGCAACAAAACTGTAACATTCAGCTATCTGAGTAAAGTACAAAACAAGGAGCATTTTTGATCAACTCCTCCTTTTTGCTTTAGAAAAAAAATATCAAGTACTGCATAAATCTGCCCTGGGTGAAGCAGTAATATATTTCTGTTTGCAATGTCATGATTTTAGACCGCTTGCTTAGTAACCGCTACCCTTTAATTGCAAGCTACCCATGCTGTTTTATTTCTCATTAGATGCTGTGTTAGGTAACGGTAACGTGGAGACCCGATCCTGTCCCACTGACATTACTGCCAGCCAGCATGCATTGGTCTGTGCCCTGCAGGAGCTTGGGGATCTTGTCTTAGGACTGGGTACCACCGCTGCTCCTTTGCTGCGAGACTCCAGCCCTGGTAATCTCTGTGTGTCAGCTAATTTGGTGCTTGTTGTCATGTTTGCCTTTGGATGCAGTTACAAGACTAACACCAGATTTCTTCATCGCTGGTTTCCCTCTGTCTTTTAGGGGTCCTGGACACTGTGATATCTGTAGTTCTTCACCCTAGTCTAAGTGCCCGCTTAGCTTCAGCTTGGTGCCTTCGCTGTGTGGTTGTGTCTCTGCCTTCTCTAGCAGCTCCTCTTTTAGATCGTTGTACAGAGCGCCTGGTAGCACTGAAATCTTCTCATGAGGCTGTTAGTGGATACAGCCTGGCAGCGGCTGGCCTGCTTGGCTCCATAAGGCTCTGTCCACTTGGTGTGCCACAGGGAAAAGGAAAGGTAAGTATAGCTTACCAAAACAGTGATTTCTAACTAGAACATCCAAGCAGTATTTATTTATGCAGTCCTATGCCAATGTTTCATGCAAAGGGTCTGTTGTCCAATCAACATATTGATTAGAAAGCCATGGCAGACATAACTCAGCTGCAAGTTACATGACTTTACAAGGTTGATCATATCTTTAGAATTCAGGCTAAGGGATAACTTGCTGATTGGTGGAAGTCCGAACACTGGAACTACCAATGATCCCGAGAATGGAGTTCTACAGAGATCAGTCTAAATAGAGTGGTACTTGTTCACCACCTCTCTGGCCACTACTCTATTCATTCTGTATCGGACTGCCTGAGATGGCTGTGTATAATGCCTGGGTCTTTCCAGCATTCTCATAGAGAATGAATGGTTCCCATGTCCGGACACTACTCTATTCAAATTAAGCTTTGCAGAACCCAAATCTCAGGATCTCGGGGACTTTGTTGTTATCAGTAGGTAAAATTGAGAATAACCCATGAATTGTCAAATTTGTGTAACTGCAGCCATATCCTACCCAACCAAAGTCCATAAACATTAATGGTTGTCCGATGTAGAAAAAAGTAAATATTTCAGACATGGATGTGCTTAAAATAAAATGGGGAAAAAAAAAAAAAAGTTGACATACTCCCCTTCCAGCGCTTTCTCGGATCTAGCATAGGCTCCTTCGGAGGTCTGTGCCTGCTCCAGAAGCAGTATCAGACGACCGCTGCAATTTGTGATTGGCTGCAGTGGTTTGGTGTATAGAAGAGTTCTGCTTTGGATATTTCTTTAATGACATGCTTTTCTAGTCACTTGACCTCTGTAGCTAATCACAGGCTACAACAGTCCTCTGGCATCGCTTTTAGAGCCAGTGCAGACCTCTGTAGCGCCCTGCACTGGATCCATGGATGCTCGTAGTATTTATCTTTTTTTCCATGTTTTGTTCCATCAAATTATTAGCTTGTCGGTCATTGTAAAAAAAAATAAATAAAAAAATCCAACACTATCCATGCACATCCATTAAACACTTAATGCATAACTGTTTATTCCTATTATTTATCCCAATCATAGTTGTCAACAGAACAGCCATTGGTTTTCTCCTTCATCTCATTGGGGGACACAGGACTTTGTTTGTATGCTACTGTCGCCAGGAGGCTGACACTAAGTAAACAAAAAAATAAGGTTAGCTCCTCCTCTGCCGTATACACCCTGACACTGGCCGCAGGCCATTTTTTTTTACCATGATGACGAGATAGGGGCGACAGACCCTTTTGAAGGGGTCCGATCTCCCCAAACCAACAACGGGCGAGCACGTGGAGTGTCGCCGCCACGTATCCTCTCCCGCAACGTGGGACAATATGCCGGACTCAGCCCTGACCACCCTAAGGTATTGAAACCCTAGGCTGTACAGAGGCATAGGATAGTCCGTGCGGCCCCACTGCATCACCAATGCTAGACTGCGATGATGGAAGGAGGTGGACGGTCCCTCTCATCATCCCCTGTAGGGAAGATGGAGTTAGGGTGCCTGAACCGTCCTTTTACGCAGCCCCCCCCCCTCTAACCTGGCTGGAGCTGAAGTGTGGATGGGGGGGCTGGGAGGGCTCCTGCTGCAGTGTTCCCTGGATCTCTGGGACCAGCTCCGGGCGGACCAAACAGGTAAGGACAAGTGCTATCATGTTCATGCCAGCCCCTGTAGCACTCGGGCGTCGGATCTCTGGGGAGTGTAAGCCGGATCACGTGTGTGACCTGACGCTTCCATGGGCGGGATGCAGCTTCCGGCCCGGGTGGGCCTTCTGGTGGGCCGTGGTCGGGCGCTCAAAATTTAGGCCCCGGCTTCTGCCGGCGCTAGGCCGCGGCCCGAAGTCCCGCCTCCCCTAAGGCGCGTCTGCTTCTGGCGGGCCCGTACCCTCGGGAGGGCGCCAAAAATTTAGTCCCTGGCTTCTGCCGGCGCTAGGCTGCGGGCGGAAACCTTGCCTCCTGAGGCTCTGGTTCCGCCCCCAGCATCCTCAGGCCAGCGCTGAGGGTGTGGGGGCTCAAGGTTCCACCCACAGACCCTATTTTCACTGACTGGGCATGCTTTTTGAAGATCGGAGACTAAGCAGGGAGCCTCCGTGATTTCTCCTTCTGCGCCCTCTTACGTGGTCCTAAGGACGGCCGGGGACACAGGACTGTGGTAAGTGCTACTCCCCCCAGCCTGGTAGCTCCATTCTCTTCCGCTGCACCCTATTTAAATTCGTCTGCATCAAATCATAGCGGCAACAGGTCCAGCATGTCCAGAAGGGCCAAGACTCATACAGTATTATTATACCTCATGTACTGCCTGTCAGTCCTCTTTTCCGCATGCCCAGTGTAATCGAGTCTGTGAAGCCTGTGATTCCGAACGCGCCCAGGAGCCCTCCCCTGTGACTGAGCCCAGTACGTCAGGTCCCCCGGAGTGGGCCCTGTCTCTGTCACAGTCTATGGCGTCAATAATAAGAGCAATCGAGTCCCTTCAGGCCCCCGATAGGGGCATGGGCAGTTGTTCGCCTGTCTTGGAGGGGTCCTCCATCTCACAGGAACCTCCAGCCTGCAGGGGCCGCTCTCTCACTAGGCAGACGCGGGGGAAATGAACCCACACATCATCGCCTGGTCCGTCTGGTGCCTCGGTATCCATAAATTCCGTCTCTTGCTCTCCCTCACCGGCAGAGGTCAGTGAACAAAGCTCGGACTACGATTCCGAAGGGCCCCTCAGTTTAGAGGCGCCTAATTACCAGGAGACAGTCGACAGTCTCATCGAGGCCGTGAACCAAACCCTGGGGATAGACGACGAATCAACCTTGGCCTCTGGTCATAAGGTGTCCTTCAAACGGGCCAAATAGCCTCATTGGGTATTTTGCCGTGGAGCCAGATTCGCCTCCCATACCTGTTTCCTCTGCTTGCACTGCTCCCGAAGCTGATCAGGAAGATCAAGACAGAGGGGGTCACAGCAATTTTATTCGCTTCAGATTGGCCTCGTTGGTCGTGGTATGCAGACCTAGTACAGCAGCTCGCCGAAGCTCCCTGACGACCGCCAGAGCGCGCAGACCTTCTCTCTCAGGGCCCTCTCTACCACCAGAGCTCAGGGGCCCTGTGTTTGACGGCCTTGCCATTGAATCTTGGATTCTAACCCGGGCCGGGTTCTCCCAGAGGGTGGTTGCCACGATGATTAGCCTCTGAAAACCTGCCTCAGCACGTATCTACTATCACACTTGGAAGGTCTTTTTTTACATGGTGTAGAGAGCGCGTTTATTCCCCGCTTCAGTTTTCTATTCGCAACATCTTAGCGTTCCTCCAAGCCTGCCTAGATTCGGGTCTAGCGCCGAGTGCGCTCAAAAGACAGATATCAGCCTTGTCTGTTCTTTTTCAACGCCAGATCGCCACCAATCTACCTTCATCCAAGGGGTTGCCCATGTGGTACCGCCCTATAAGGCTCCCTTGGACGCTTGGGACCTTAACCTTGGTCCTGGGGGTCCTGCAGGAATCTCCATTCGAGCCTCTTCAGGAGGTCTCCTTGACATACCTTTCTTGGAAGGTAGTATTTCTGGTGGCCATAACTTCCATTAGACGGGCCTCGGAGCTGGCGGCTCTATCCTGCCGAACTCCGTTTTTACAGATTCATCAGGATAAGGTGGTGCTCAGGCCAGCACCACCTTTTTTGCCAAAGGTCGTTTCCTCGTTTCACATTAACGAGGACATTGTCTTTCCCTCGTTTTGCCCAGCGCCGACGCACCGTGTGGAAAAGGCTCTCCATTCGCTGGATCTAGTGAGAGCGTTCAGGAGGTATGTGTCTCGGACGGCATCTTTTCGGCAGACGGACACTCTGTTCGTCCTCCCCGAGGGTCGCAGGAAGGGACTCGCTGCCTCAAGATCAACCATAGCCAGGTAGATACGGTTGACTATTCAGGAGGCCTACTGCATCAGAGGCGCAGTCTTTCAGGCGGGGATCAGGGCTCACTCCACTCGGGCAGTGAGTGCCTCCTGGGCTCTTCGGCACCAAGCATCAGCGGAACAGGTTTGCAAGACAGCAACCTGGTCCAGTCTACATACTTTTTCTAAACACTACAATATCCATACTCAGGCTTCGGCGGATCCTCCAGGCAGCGGTGGTGCACCTATAGGCAATAGGTGCCTAGGGCTTATACTGTTGAGTCGGTTTCCGACCCAAGGGACTGCTTTGGGACGTCCCACAGTCCTGTGTCTCCCAATGAGACGAAGGAGAAATATGGATTTTTGTGTTACTCACCGTAAAATCCTTTTCTCCGAGACGCTCATTGGGGGACACAGCACCCACCCTATCAGCCAGATGGCTCCTTTTTTGATTTGACTCTGTTTTTTTTTTTGTAGTCGATGGGTTTAATTCTGGATATGTTGTACCTGTGTTTACTTTTCGTTCTCCTACTGCTTTTTGCACCAAACTGGGTTTGCATGCGGCCAGTGTCAGGGTGTATACGGCGGAGGAGGAGCTAACCTTTTTTTTTTTTTGTTTACTTAGTGTCAGCCTCCTGACGGTAGTAGCATACACCAACAGTCCACAGTCCTGTGTCCCCCCAATGAGCGTCTCGTAGAAAAGGATTTTACGGTGAGTAACACAAAAATCCATATTTTACAAGTAGCGCAGTTAGTCACATTTGGGCTGACAAGTGATTGTAGTATAATTTATACCATTACTCAGGGATGCCAAGCCATAGTCCAATAAGATTTCCTTAACTTGAGAATAGTGCATCACCATCACCAAGCAGCTTGACATATAAAGAAAAATGGCGCAATCATTATATGACATGTTAAGAAAGTTGAAATTTCTGATAAGGTGCCTTGACTAAATATTGACTTGGTGATAAATTATGCTTTACAGTATTATGTGTTAATAGCTGCACCCGTATGGATCTATACATCGTTCTATTTTCTTGATCAGTGTTAAAAAGGGTATTTACATGCTATAATTTAATGGATGTCAGGGGTTCAACTTTTTAGACTTGCAGAAGCCTCTTCATTTGCTTCTGTGCACAGATTTAGAAGGGTATCCCCATCTTCAAGATGCTACCCCACTATGTAGTAGGTGTAATAATAATAATTTTAGCAAATACCTACAATTAGAAATATAGTTCTTCTGATTCACTATGTCACTTACCCCATGTGCAGGGCATTTCAGTAGCTTTGGGTATACATAGTTATGACCACTCATATAGTTAGTATTAGTGCTTGTAACAATGGATACCTAAGCTATTGCAATGCCCTGCACATGGGGTAAGCGACATAGCTAATCAGAAGAACTATACTACATTTCTAATTGGAGGGAGTTGCTAATATTATTACAACTACAGCATATTGGGGTAAGATCCTGCAGATGGAAATACCCCTTCTAAAGTTTAAAAATGTAGCGCTCTGCTTTCTGGTAGGCATCGCATGGGAAAATCACATCTATTTGTCTCATCATGGTTGTTTCAGGTAATAATGAGCTTGGCGGAAGACCTGCTCTGCTCTGCAAACCAAAACAGCCGCCTTTCTATGCACAGTGTACAGGCAGGCTGGCTCCTCATCTCCTCTCTAATGACATTGGGTAAGACTCCTTTACTTTATTTTTTAAAACGAAGTTGTAACGATTTATGATATAGGAGACGAGGCTCCCCATTTACAGAATGAGAACTCCTATTTGGGGCGGGCTATGCCTTTGCTTACATTGCAGCATGGCTTATGAATTTGATTTTATGTTTTTGGTCTCATTTTGTATTTTTTTTGTTTTCTCCTTCGCCTCATTGGGGGACACAGGACTATGGGTGTTATGCTGCTGATACTAAGTAGACACAAAAAAGACTAGCTTCTCCTCTGCAGTATACACCTCACACACTGGCTCCAGCCAAACCAGTTCATGCTTAGTGTCAGTAGGAGGCACATGTGTTCTTCAGAACACATCTATAGCTTTTTTATTTTATTTTTATTCTTATTCTCGATTTTTTTTCAAAGTATTACAGGGGGCGACGGATCCTTTAAGGGCCCAAGTCTCCCCAAACCTACAACAGGTGGAGTGTCGCCTCCACGTACCCCTCCTGCATCTTTTACTATGGTATGCCTGAGATTTTTTTTAGGGGCGAAGGGTCCCTTCAGTGCACCGCTCTCCCCTCTCCAACAACAGATGGGAACATGGAGTGTCGCCTCCATGTACCCCCCTCTGCATCCAGGCTTTTTACAGCTAGACCATCAGCCCTGTCCATCCTTGGGGAATTAACCCCTAGGATGTCCAGAGGCACTTATGGCGTCCATGCGGCCCCCACAGCATCGCCACTGATAAACAGCGGTGATGGAAGGATGCGGACGGTCCCTCTCCACATCCCTGTCAAAGGGATGGTGGATGGAGGGTTCCTGCACCGTCCACAGCAGCTGACCTGTCATAGCAGCCAGGGTCCTGCACTTCATATTCTCCTGCGGCGGTTCTATACCGGGACGCACACCGCAGGTAAGCGTGGGCACGGGGCACTCAGGAATGGGTCAGCAACCCCTGCGGAGGGTTCCGGTAGGCACGCTTTAAGCGACATCCCCCATGGCACTCTCCCTCCAGCACGCAGTTAGCCCGGCCTCGTAAATTTAGACCCCGGCTTCAGCCTATATTAGGCCGCAACCCGGAAGCTCCGCCTTTTTTTCGACGGGCAGCAGCAGCTCCTCCCCCGTCTTGGCGCTTCTTGCTATCAGCGAGATTCTCCCTGTCACAGTTCCCGGCGGCCATCTTTTTGTGCTTTCGGCCGCCTCTCTACATATGCAGCCGGCTTCCTCTGCTTGCTGTGAGTCTCTCTCGCAGCTCCATTGACAGTTCCCGGACATCTTCTCCACAGAGGAGCGTAGTACACCGAGAGGAACATCCCCACAGGGCAATAGGACCTGTGTGAGTTTTCTGAACTGTGACACTCATTGGCCCTTTTCCGCAGTAATCTCTGGGCCTTACTAACCACGATCTTCCCTATTGGGACTTATCAGCTAATCAGCAGAATCAGGTGCTTTCCGGGGTGCAACATTTCACTCTCTAAAGGCACTGTCACACTTAGCGATCGCACCAGCGATCATGACAACGACACGACCTGGTGAGATCATTGGTGCGATCGCTATATGGTCGCTAGTTAGCTTCCAAACACAAAGATCTCATCAGCGATCAGCGATCTGTATAACGACCTCTGCGGTCGTTGGGAAAACCTAGTCCCACCTGCGCCGCTGGTAAAGTCGTTCATAAACGGTGTCACACTCAGCGATTCAGGCTCACCAGCGGGACACCAACGACCAAAAAACGGCTCAGAACGTTCATGAACAATCAGCGACATCGCAGCGGGGGCCACATCGCTGCCACATGTCACACACAGCTAAGTCGCTAACGAGATCACTACTGCGTCATAAAATCGCTGACGCTTAAGCGATCTCGCTAGCGATCTCGCTTAGTGTGACAGTACCTTAAGACAGTGGTCACCAACCTTTCTGACCTTGAGAGTCACATTCAGCTTAGAGAGAGGGTCATGAGCCACATTGAGCGCCCACCCCCCTCAAAGTAGTGTCAGCCAAAGCCCACATTACAGGTATAATCATAGCCAAAGCTTTTCCACATAAATCACTCCAAAGAAGTACACTGAGATCCAGGGGTTCCCACAATATCCCCATTCAGTATTCTCCCATCAAGGACTCCCAACACACTGTCACATCCAGCTTCAAGAACCTCCTCTAACAGATAGTATCATCCTCCAGAGTACCATACCTAAATCATCTCTAAGACCAGTATATGTGCATCCAGATCTGCTCTTCTGTGCAGGGCTACTCACAAAATTCACTATTTTACCCTTCGCCACGACATCACCCACTTGGAGAGAGGGATCCGCCCATAGGAACAGGAAACCTACAGAGATAAAAGAGGGCGGTCCGCCTCTCCTCCTCAGTTGGTTTCCTGTTCCTAAAGGGAGCCGCAGGATTTTCCTACAAAGAAAAGAAATACCTGTCTAAGTAGCCGCCTGTGCAGTCTCCATGTGAACGGCAGGGGCTCCGGTCCAGAAGCAGCGTCGGGGGAGTGCAGTATTCCGGCTCCCCCTCGTTTGAAGCGGTGTTCCAGGAACGTCGGGTTCGGGGAAGGCCGCCCGCAGTTCCTGTGCCATAGCGCGCGTGGGTTCCGGTTATAGCTGCACAGACCCGCGTGGGAGCGTAGGACCGGAGGGAAGAAGAGAGCCTCCATGTCCTGCAGGAGTGCCAGCAGCAGCGCACGCCGAAAGACACAGCACACTGCGACAGGAAGTGGTAAGAGGGAACTTCCGGGTCACCAGAGGTTCCCTAGCTGAGGCACGCGCGTGCGGTCCCGAGAGTAGCAGGGACTGCACTTTGCCTGCTGTACGCTCCCACCCCCCCGGGAATGGCCATACAAAAAGTCTGTACTTGAATAGGGGTACGTAAATGAACCCTGGTGACAGAGCGCGCTATCCTCGCGCCACTTCAAAAAAAAAAAAAAAAGTGCCAGCAACCTTTTCTAAAAAAAATAAAAAAAAAAATGTGGCATATGTCTCATACAATGCAGCGTGGTTTCAGAGCCAGATACTAAGCCACACAGGCATGCCACGCTTACCCCAGGGAGGGTGGCTCCGGGGGGGGGGGTACCGGAGAGCAGCACAGGTGTTTGGGGCTAATAAAAAGCGCTGCAAGATAGAATATGGCGTGCAAGCATGTCGTCTCCAAGACAAGGCACGCATCCCCTGGCAGAGGATACTGCTGCTCTGTCCAGAGACCACTCTAATAGAGGTTCCTCGGACGCAAGCCACAGAACTCACGCCACGAAACCTGTTCCGCCGCCTTCTGAATCGGTACCGGCAGCTTCAATGGGTGAGTTTATAACCATCTGCCTATAAAGCTGACGACATACTCTCCCTCTGTCTCCTTCTGGGTGAATCATCTCAGGCTTAAAAAAAAAAAAAAATGTGGCCTTTGTAGGTGTCCCCTATCTCAAACCTATACCAAGAGATTGTGCGCAAAATGTATAAAGGAAATGGTGCAGCAAGCGTCTGTTTCAACTTCGGACATTAGATCTATAATAAGGGAAGAACTACAGGCCCTAAATCAGTCAGCTAATGTACCCACACGCAGAAAAACAAAAAAATTAATAAGTTCCAGCTCAGACTCTGATCCGGAAGAGGTGGTAGTATCAGATACTGCAGAGTCATCCGCGTCCTCATCCTCCTCAGACATAGAGGGACGCTCATGTTTTCCCTTAGAAAATATGGACAGTCTGGTAAAATCTGTAAGGAACACTATGGGTTCAGATTTGAAGGGACCGCAAACTACTCAGGAGGTAATGTTTGCAGGTCTAGCGGACAGGAAAAGGAGAGCATTTCCCGTAATTCCGGCTATTAAAACCTTAATTAAGAAGGAATGGGGTAAACAAGACCAAAGGGGTTATCTTCCCTCCGCCTCAAAGAGAAGGTACCCCTTCAGCGATGAGGAACTGTCAAACTGGTCTAAGGTTCCAAGAGTTGATGCTGCAGTTGCCTCCTCCTCAAAACAATCATCCTTGCCAGTAGAAGACGCAGGAATACTAAAAGATCCCCTTGACTGCAAAGCCGAGGCCTCGCTTAAAAGAGCGTGGGAAGCAGCTGCAGGCACGTTTAAGCCAGCAATAGCCAGGACTTGTATGGGCCGTTATATGCTGGTTTCGATCGATCAGCTCGGCCAGCAGATAGAGCAGAAGATTTCTAGAGACAGAGTACGAGCCGCCATTCCCCTAATCCGAGGAGCGGCCGCTTTATAGCCGACGCTTCGGCTGATTCACTGCGCCTGGCTGCCAGAACAGCAGGTCTATTCAGCAACGCCATATCAAAAAACTGACCGGCACATCCAAACATAGATCCAGTGTGAACAGGTGCTAAACCCAGAGTCACCAACTCACGCACATACAAGAAAAAAGGGTAGCACACTGCAGCGCTATAGCTTGCAAACACGAAATATGAAAAATGAATTGCATCACTGCCTTAGAAATATGAAAAATTGAGAAGTCTTAGCGCATAAGATGGCCAAATTATGTGAGCCTGATAGCCACGTCAAGGCTCTTCTCGTATATCAGGTCCTAACTAATGCCAATCCTCGCTTAGAAAAGTCTGTCTGCATGGGAACATATGAATCCTCTCTTAAGACTAAAATCTACATCTCTGTGGAGGGGTAATGAACCTGGTGTAATTAAAAAGCCTGTGACCAACAGGTGGAGTGCTCAGGTAGAAGGTAAATGAATACATATCAAAAAACTGACCGGCACATCCAAACATAGATCCAGTGTGAACAGGTGCTAAACCCAGAGTCACCAACTCACGCACATACAAGAAAAAAGGGTAGCACACTGCAGCGCTATAGCTTGCAAACACGAAATATGAAAAATGAATTGCATCACTGCCTTAGAAATATGAAAAATTGAGAAGTCTTAGCGCATAAGATGGCCAAATTATGTGAGCCTGATAGCCACGTCAAGGCTCTTCTCGTATATCAGGTCCTAACTAATGCCAATCCTCGCTTAGAAAAGTCTTGTGAGTGGGCTTGGGATGAGTTCTGAGCAGAGGCTCCCTCTGGTGGTTACAAGCGGTGCTGGTCTGTCCAGTGAAGATTGTGAGGATTGGGAATCAGGTGTTACTGACTGGTCTTATATAAGGGAGTCACCTTCCCTCAGGGTATATAAGACCAGTCAGTAACACCTGATTCCCAATCCTCACAATCTTCACAATCTTCACTGGACAGACCAGCACCGCTTGTAACCACCAGAGGGAGCCTCTGCTCAGAACTCATCCCAAGCCCACTCACAACAGTACCCCCCCTTGAGGAGGGGTCACCGAACCCTCATTTGAGCAACCAGGTCGGTCAGGATGAGTTCTATGGTACGCACGGATGAGTCTCCTAGCATGGATGTCCGAAGCAAACACCCAAGAATTGTCTTCCTGACCATAACCTCTCCACTTAACCAAATACTGGAGTTTCCGTCTAGAAAAACGAGAATCTAATATTTTCTCAACCACATACTCCAGATTGCCCTCAACCAAAACAGGGTCAGGAGGCACAGCAGCAGGAACCACTGGCTCAACAAACCTCTTCAACAAGGACTTGTGGAACACGTTATGGATCTTAAATGTCCCTGGAAGAAGCAAACGAAAAGAAACAGGATTAAGAATCTCCATGATCTTATAAGGTCCAATGAACCTAGGCTTAAATTTAGGAGATGCTACTCTCATAGGAATATTTTTTGAGGACAACCAGACCAAGTCCCCTACTTTAAACCGAGGACCATCAGTCCTATGCCGGTTAGCAAACCGCTGGGCCCTCTCCTGAGAGAGGGACAACCTCTCCACTACCTGGTCCCAAATCTGTTGCATACGCTCCACAACAGAGTCAACACCTGGACAGACAGAAGCCTCCGTCTGCCCTGAAGAAAATCGAGGGTGAAACCCAGAATTACAGAAAAACGGAGACATCAAAGTGGCAGAGCTAGCCCTATTATTAAGAGCAAACTCAGCCAAAGGCAAAAAAGAGACCCAGTCATCCTGATAAAGCAGACACAAAGCATCTTAGATAAGTCTCCAATGTCTGGTTTGTTCTCTCAGTTTGACCATTGGTCTGAGGATGAAATGCCGAGGAGAAAGACAATTGAACACCCAGTTTAGAACAAAAAGTCCTCCAAAATCTGGAAACAAACTGGACTCCTCTGTCAGACACTATGTTCTCAGGAATGCCGTGTAAACGAACCACGTGCTGAAGGAACAACGGCACCAATTCAGAGGAGGAAGGCAACTTAGGTAATGGCACAAGATGTATCATTTTGGAAAACCTATCACAAATCACCCAGATGGCGGTCATTCTCTGAGAAACAGGAAGGTCGGAAATGAAATCCATAGAGATATGGGTCCATGGTCTCTTGGGCACAGGCAATGGCATCAACAAACCACTAGAGCGAGAGCAAGGCTTGGAGCGAGAGCAAGTCCCGCAGGACTGCACAAATTCCCTGACATCACGAGACAAGGTAGGCCACCAAAAGGACCGACTAACCAAGTCTCTGGTACCAAAAATTCCGGGATGCCCAGCCAACGCGGAACAATGAATCTCAGACATCACACTCTTTTTCCACTGGTCCGGGACAAACAATTTTCCAACAGGGCAGCGCTCGGGCCTATCCTCCTGACACCCCTCCAGAACAAGTCTCAAATTAGGTGAGATGGCGGAAAGAACTACACCCTCTTTCAAAATAACAGAAGGATCAGATAACTCAGGAGAGTCCGCAAGGAAGCTCCTCGAGAGGGCATCCGCCTTAACATTCTTAGTGCCAGGAAGAAAGGAAACCACAAAATTAAAACGTGTGAAAAACAAGGCCCACCTGGCCTGTCTAGGATTGAGTCGCTTGGCAGATTCCAGATAAACCAGATTCTTATGGTCAGTAAGGACCACCACCTGATGTTTGGCTCCCTCCAGCCAATGTCTCCACTCTTCAAAAGCCCACTTCATGGCCAATAACTCCCGATTACCCACGTCATAATTACGTTCAGTAGGAGAAAATTTTCGAGAGAAAAAGGCACAAGGGTTACTTTTAGAGGTCTCTGGATCTTTTTGGGACAAAACGGCACCTGCCCCAATTTCAGAGGCATCAACCTCCACCTGAAATGGCAGAGAAACATCAGGCTGCCGTAGAACAGGAGCAGAAGTGAATCTCTGCTTAAGTTCCTGAAATGCAGAGACTGCCTCAGGAGGCCAATTCACCACATCAGAACCCTTTTTGGTCAAATCAGTTAATGGTTTAACAATAACCGAGAAATTACCAATAAATTTACGATAAAAATTGGCAAAACCCAAAAATCTTTGAAGAGCCTTTAATGAAGTAGGTTGGACCCAATCACAGATGGCCTGAACCTTGACCGGGTCCATTTCAATAACAGATGGGGACAAAATGAATCCCAGAAATGAGATCCTCTGTACGCCAAAAAGACACTTTGATCCGTTCACATACAGAGCATTCTCTCTCAAAATCTGGAATACAGTTCGAACATGTTTCACATGAGAGTCCCAGTCATTAGAAAAAATCAAGATATCATCCAAATAAACAATCAGAAATTTATCCACAAAATCCCTGAAAATGTAATTCATGAAGGATTGGAAGACAGAAGGAGCATTAGTGAGCCCAAAGGGCATCACAAGGTACTCAAAATGCCCCTCCGGGGTATTGAATGCCATCTTCCCTTCATCCCCGTGCTTAATGCGAATAAGGTTATATGCCCCCCTGAGGTCAAGCTTGGTAAACCAAGTAGCTTTTTTCACCCTGGAAAACAGGTCAAAAATCAAGGGTAATGGGTATTGATATTTCACAGTAATATTGTTCAAAAGACGATAATCAATTCACGGCCTTAATGAACCATCCTTTTTGGCCACAAAGAAAAAACCGGCACCTAAGGGTGAAGAGGATGGTCTGATATGACCCTTCTCCAATGACTCCTTGATATAAGACCGCATAGCGTCCTGTTCAGGTACAGACAAGTTAAAAAGGCGACCTTTAGGGAATTTACTACCAGGCACTAATTCAATAGCGCAGTCATAGCTCCTATGGGGAGGCAAGGATGCAGATTTACTTTCGCTAAATACATCAGAAAAATCAATCAAAAAGTAAGGAACATCCTGAGCCTGGGGGGAGGCAGAAAAAACAGGAGTGTTGGTATTTACACATTGGCAGCCCCAACTGGTTACAGACACAGATTTCCAATCCAAAACAGGATTATGAGACTGTAACCAAGGGAAACCCAGTACGATAATATCATGCAGATTATACAGAACCAAAAATTTGCAGCACTCTTGATGATCAGGTTCAACCCTCATTATCACCTGAGTAGAGAACTGAGGTTTATTCTCAGCCAAAGGGGTAGAATCGATCCCCAGTAGGGGAATAGACTTCTGTAGGGGTATCAAGGGAAACCCACAACGTTTAGCAAAATCATAATCCATCAGGTTAATAGCTGCTCCAGAATCAACGAAAGCCTGAGCAGAAAATGAGGACAGAGAGCATATCAGAGTGACAGTTAATAAAAACTTAGTCTGAACACTACCCAAGACAACTGAGCGTGCAAAACGTCTTCCCCGCTTAGGGCAGACTGAAATAGCATGAGAGGCATCACCACAGTAGAAACATAACCCATTGCGCTTTCGAAACTCATGACGCTGTGCCCCAGACACCACTCTATCACACTGCATGGATTCAGAAGCAGGTTCACAAGGCAACACTATTCCACGCATACTTCTCCGCTCACGCAAACGTCTGTCAATTTGAATCGCTAATGACATAGAATCATTGAGACCAGAGGGGACAGGGAATCCCACCATAACATCCTTTACATTATCTGACAGACCCTTCCGAAAAAGGGCCGCCAAAGCGTCGTCATCCACTTGGTCAGGACTGCCCACCTACGGAATCTCTGACAGTATAACTCAGCGTCATCAAGCCCCTGATTTAATGCCAACAAGGCTTTTTCAGCTTGATCAGTGACTTTAGGCTCATCGTAGAATAACCCCAAAGCCTGAAAAAATGCATCAACATCACTCAAAACAGGATCCCCAGGTGTCAGGGAAAAAGCCCAATCCTGAGGATCGCCGCGCAGGAGAGAGATGACAATTTGAACCTGCTGCGCTGCGTTCCCTGAGGACTTAGATTTTAAGGCAAAAAACAATTTACAATTATTTTTGAAATTCTGAAACTTAGCTCGATCCCCTAAAAACAAATCTGGCATGGGAATCCTAGGTTCCACAACAGGCAACCTAGCAAGATATGCAGCAATACTCTGAACCTCAGTGGCAAGCTGATCCACACGGCCAGACAACTGTGCAAACTCCATTGAGAGAAAAAATCCTCCCCAGCACCCAGAGATACAGAGGGAAAAAAAAAAAATGCAACAAACAGAAAAAATATCTCTGACAACTCTGACAACCGTTTTTTCTTTCACAAATTTTTTCCCATACAATTTTAAATTTTGGGCCGGTGATACTGTTATGTTTCGGTAGCTGAGGAGTGCAGGCAAAAAAGGCAATACACCAGAGCAGTTGGAATCTATGAGATTGCAGTACCCTGACTAACAACAACAACTAGAGGCAGCCGTGGAGCGTTCCTACGTTGGTCCTAGACGCCTCATCACAGCCTGAGAAACTAACTACACCTAAAGATAGATATAGGAAAGCTATCTGCCCCGGAGCAGAACCCCAAAGATAATAGAAAGCCCCCAAACATGTAATGGCGGTTAGACAAGAAGAAATACTAACACAGACAGAAAATAGTATGAGCAAACGTTGGGGCCCAAACTAACTAAATAGAAAAGGATAGGAAGGGTACTTACTGCAATCCCAGAAAACCCTGAAAAGCACCAACTCTACTAATTTCAAAAACACCTGAGATCACACGACCTCTACCACCTAAATTAGTTCTCTGGTGTAACAAAATCAAAACAGCAGCCACTGAAAAAACTAGAAAAAGCAAAAGTACAAACATCAGTGGCTGAACTAAACTGAGAGGGCAAAAGCCCCCGGAGGGGACCCTGAAGGCCCCCACAGAAGTGCAGGACAAAATGCAAAAATCAAGCACAAAAACAAAAAGAAGAAAATGTCTTATCTGTTAGCAGGAGATGCAGACACGACACAGCAGGCTACAAGGGAAACAGGAATCAAGGATGGAGACCAGAAAAATTGATCACCGGCAACCCTGATGGGAAGGTGACTCCCTTATATAAGACCAGTCAGTAACACCTGATTCCCAATCCTCACAATCTTCACTGGACAGACCAGCACCGCTTGTAACCACCAGAGGGAGCCTCTGCTCAGAACTCATCCCAAGCCCACTCACAACACTTTTCTAAGCGAGGATTGGCATTAGTTAGGACCTGATATACGAGAAGAGCCTTGACGTGGCTATCAGGCTCACATAATTTGGCCATCTTATGCGCTAAGACTTCTCAATTTTTCATATTTCTAAGGCAGTGATGCAATTCATTTTTCATATTTCGTGTTTGCAAGCTATAGCGCTGCAGTGTGCTACCCTTTTTTCTTGTATGTGCGTGAGTTGGTGACTCTGGGTTTAGCACCTGTTCACACTGGATCTATGTTTGGATGTGCCGGTCAGTTTTTTGATATGTATTCATTTACCTTCTACCTGAGCACTCCACCTGTTGGTCACAGGCTTTTTAATTACACCAGGTTCATTACCCCTCCACAGAGATGTAGATTTTAGTCTTAAGAGATGATTCATATGTTCCCATGCAGACAGACTTTTCTAAGCGAGGATTGTCATTAGTTAGGACCTGATATACGAGAAGAGCCTTGACGTGGCTATCAGGCTCACATAATTTGGCCATCTTATGCGCTAAGACTTCTCAATTTTTCATATTTCTAAGGCAGTGATGCAATTCATTTTTCATATTTCGTGTTTGCAAGCTATAGCGCTGCAGTGTGCTACCCTTTTTTCTTATATTCAGCAACGCCAGACGTAGTCCATGGTTCAAAAGCTGGAGAGGGGACACAGTCCAAGGCAAAACTCTGTGCTATTCCCTGCGATGGTGAGTTTTTGTTTGGAAAGACCTTGGACGACATCCTCACTAAGGCCTTAGAAAGAAAAAAGGCCTTCCCTAACCCCCCTCTTCCATCTTATAGGAGGGTGTTTAGGAGACGATCATTTGGTAGAGGAAGATCGACCGAAAATCAAAACTGCTGGCCGACAAAGGAAGGGAAAAACAAAGGTGCTATGTTTAGAGGACCTACCTTCCGTAAGGACAGATAATTAACAACCAGTTCCTCCAGTAGGGGGAAGACTGAGATTCTTCCAGGAATGGGGTAAAATTTCTGCCAGTCTATGGGTCCTGGATATAATTGAACATGGATAAAAAATAAAATTCCATCATGTTCCCCATAATTCATTCATTATAACATCCCTCAGCTGCCCAGTACAACAACAAGCCCTTGAAAATGAGATTCGGAGTCTGGTAATTAAAAACGTATTGGTCCGTATACCCGGAGAGCAGGAAGGGAAGGGATTTTACTCCCCTCTCTTCCTGGTTTCTAAACCGGACGGCTCATTTAGGTATGATGGCAGGCTTAGATTTAAAGGATGCTTAATATCATCTTCCCATCCATTCCAGATATCAGAAATATCTTAGAGTGGCAGTCTCCTTAGACGGCATCATACATCATTTCCAGTTTGCAGCGATGCCGTTCGGTCTTCCTGTCGCACCACGAGTCTTTACAAAGGTGATGCTAGAAGTAATGGCCTTCCTACGGCAAAAGGATACCTTAATACCTTACCTTGATAATTTTTTGATAGTAGGGAACTCTGTAGCACAATGTAACACACGAGTTACTGGCGCAATCTTATCCCGACAGGCTGTAAGTTGGCTCATAAACAGCAAGAAATCCAGACTCGAGCCGCAATCCGTTCAGTCCTTCTTAGGCCTCCAGTTAGACTCGACAGTGCAATAATGTCTACTGCCGCAGGTAAAAATGTCAGCAATTAAAACGAAAGTCGGGGCAACTATAAAGAAACCACGCATGACCCTGATGGAGGCAATGTCCCTGTTGGAATCCCTCACTTCGTGTATTCCGGCAGTCAGGTGAGCTCAGCTTCACACCCGATATCTACAGCACCAAATACTGTCAGAAGAGGCCTATGCTAGAGGTCGTTTAACAGATAAAACTCCTTATCCCAGGTAGTCATGAGTTCCCTAGTGTGGTGGTTCGATGAAACTAAATTATCGGAAGGAGTAGACTGGGTAATAACAGCTTCTCGTATCATTACTACTGATGCTAGCCCTACAGGATGGGGAGCTCACATGGGGGAAGCCTTTTCCCAAGGCCGGTGGGGAAGAGAACAGATACACGCCTCTTCAAATTTAAAAGAAATGCGGTGAGTCATACCCTATATCATTTCCTCCTGCAGCTACAAGGAGAATATGTAAGAATCCTTTCGGACAACACCACAGTAGTGGCATACCTCAACAGACAAATTAATGTCTTCTACAAGAAAATTTTTTTCCCTAGCTGAAAAACAATTTGTCTCTCTCTCAGCTCTCCACATCAGAGGAGTAGACAATTCGGAAGCGGACTGCCTGAGTCGCCACACCCTACGGCAAGGCGAGTGGTGCCTAAACAGAGCAATATTCAAAGACACTGTGTCACTATGGGGCCTTCCCCAGATAGACCTTTTTGCCTCCAGACAGAACAGGCAACTTCGGAGGTTCGCCTCCCTGAACGTGACAGATCGGCCAGAAATCCTAGATGTCCTCCAAAGCCCGTGGCAGTTCAGGCTGGCGTATGCCTTTCCCCGATCATATTACTACCACAAGTCATTAGATAAATCAGGGCAAGCAAGGCACGAGTAATATTGATAGCTCCATTCTGGGCCAAGCGACTTTGGTTTTCATGGCCACAAACGATGTTGTTGACAGATCCCTGGGTACTTCCCTCAACCCCCAGGCTTCTCTCTCAAGGTCCATTCTTCCACCCCCAAGTGGACAGCTTCTACTTGACGGCGTGGAACTTGAGGGGGAAATACTGAGAGCAAGAGTATTCTCATAGGGATTAATCAGCACCCTCTTGCAGAGTAGAAAACCAACTACTACTAGAATTTACACCAAGGGTGGAGGAAGTTCCTAGAGTTCCATACAAGTCCCAACTCTAGACAGATCCCGATAAAGTCTATTCTAGAGTTTCTACAAAAGGGGAAAGATCTGGGATTATCCGTTAATATGCTTAGAGTCCAAATATCCGCGCTTGGGGCCCTCTATAGTTATAATCTAGTGGGTAACAGATGGAGATCTAGATTCCTCACGGCCTGTGAACGAATTAGACCTGTCCATATATCTAGAATTCCCCTTGGGATCTAAACCTGGTTCTGGATGCCCTAACAGGTCCGCCATTTGAACCATTAGATTAGATACCCCTTAAAAACATATCTTTAAAAACTGTACTTTTAGTGGCGTTAACCTCAGCTAGGAATGTCAGCGACATGCATGCATTATCTATAGATCCTCCATTCCTACTATAATTTCAGGATCAGTCAATACTAAAACCTGACCCCTCATATCTGCCAAAAGTGGCCAGGAGATTCCACAGATCGCAGGAAATCCACCTCCCCTCATTTTTTTTTTAGTAACCCTTCTTCTCCATTAGAAGAAAAATTCCACATGTTAGATGTGAAAAGAGTAGTATTGAAGTATATTGAAAGAGCCACTAGCTGGAGGAAGAGTAGGGCTCTTTTTATATCCTTCCAGGGCTGTAGGAGGGGATACGGGGTCACGAAAGCTACCCTATCTCGGTGGATCAGAGATGTGATCTGTCTGGCATATACTACAAGAAATGAAGATCCTCCAGAGGGAATCAGGGCATATTCCACCAGGCATCCTCCTGGGCAGAAAGGGGAGACGTCTTGATCGAGTCTATATGTAAGGCTGCAACCTGGTCATTTCCTTCAACCTTCTACAATTACTACAGTCTTGATTTATCATCCTCCTCTGACCTAGCCTTTGGTAGAGCAGTCCTCAGCACGGTGGTCCCTCCCAGGTGAAGGTCTCTGAAAGTCTCTCCAAGTGGGTGCTGTCGTGGCGAAGGGTAAAAAGCCGGATTACGTACCGGTAATGCTCTTTTAATGAGTCCACGACAGCACCCACTCAGTTCCCTCCCTGAAAGTTAATAGACTGTGTGTATACCTTCTTAAATGTGATGAAGAACATAGAAAAATATAATTGCCTAATATTGGCGGTCCTCCGGGTACTCTGAAATCCAACTGAGGAGGAGAGGCGGACCGCCCTCTTTTATCTCTGTAGGTTTCCTGTTACTATGGGCGGATTCCTCTCTCCAAGTGGGTGCTGTCGTGGACTCATTAAAAGAGCATTACCGGTACGTAATCCGGCTTTTTGAGATGTTCTCTTTATACCTGTTTGCTAGACCTGGAGCTAATGCGCCAAGCTGGCAGACAGTGGCAAGCCACAATTCATGGGACCGCGAGCCACATATGGCTCCCGAGCTACAGGTTGGGGACCCTTGCTCTAAGACATCCAAGCAGGCTAACAAAACGCATACATTGTTTTTCACCTCATGTACCACCTGCCAGACTGCGTTGCCACGGGGACAGAGTATGCCATTCTGCCAGGCCTGTGATCCTGAATGCGTTCAGGAGCCCTCCTCCACTACCGAACCCAGTGCACTTAATCCCCCCGAGTGGGCTTCGTCACTGTCACAGTCCATGGCTTCACTAGCCAGGCTTGAATTGTTAAGGCTATGGTCTCTTTTGGTCTCTGGTCTCTTTTGCAGATACCCTGACCAGATCCATTCAGGATAGTAACCTTTCCCTGGAAGCAGCGGTTCTGACCAATCAGATCTCCCTAGCTGTGGACTACTTAGTGCACGCTTCCCTGGACGCGTCTAACTGCGCTGCACTTGCAGCTTCTAACGCCATCACCATCAGACTTGCACTGTGGCTCAGGGAATGGCAAGCGGACTCTGCTTCCAAAAAGTCCCTTACGTTTCTGTCATACCAGAGCGGTCGTTTATTTGGAGAGACACTGGATTAGCTTATCTCTGACGCCACATGAGGGAAAAGTAAATTCCTTCCCCAGCAGAAGACTAGGCGACCTTTTCGCTGTCAGCAACAGATGCGTTTCTGGTCCTTTCGCAGCAACTCCGGCTGGCCCACTACGACCGCCTCTTCTGGATCACGGCGCTCTCCCTGTGGGGGCAGGGGTTCCCAAGTTTCGTATAAGACCAACCAGCTGTGGAAGAGCCTATCCAAGCAATCCAGATCTAAGGGATCCACGTCCCATAGATTCTCGGCTCAATGACTCTCTGCATTACCCGGTCGACACCAACAAGTAGGTGGTCGCCTACTCCTGTTTTGTCATGCCTGGCTATCTGTCGTTCACGACGAATGGGTCACAGCCCTGGTGTCTCCCGGATACAAAATAGAATTTTCTTCCCGCCCTCCGGAACTGTTCTTCCCCTCTCGCCCCACCCAAAACAGACGCAGGCACAGCCTTTTTACCGAGCCATCGATTCGCTACGCCAAAATGGAGTCATTCTTCCGGTCCCAGAAAACGAGAGGTTCACGGGGTTCTACTCGAACGTGTTTGTGGTTCCGAAGACTGCAGGGCTGTGGAGTCGGTAAGCCAAACTTCTGACTCCGACTCCACCAAAATGGGCTCCGACTCCATCTCCACAGCCCTGCCAAGAAGGATGAATCGGTGCGGCTCATTCTGGACCTGAAGCTTCTCAACAAGTTTGTCAAGGTCCGGCACTTCAGGATGGAGTCCCTCCGTTCTGTCATCACTTCAATGGAAAAGGGGGAGTTCCTAACATCCATCGTCATCCAGGATGCTTACCTTCATATCCCGATTTTCTCCTTCGCCTCATTGGGGGACACAGGACCCTAGGTGTTATGCTGCTGCCACTAGGAGGACACTAAGCATAAAACATAAAGAAGTTAACTCCTCCGCAGTATACACCCTCTGCTGGCTCTATCCTGAACCAGTTCTTGTTTAGGGTCTGTAGGAGGCACTAGGGTCTGTCCTCAGACCCTGACTTTATTATTTTAATATTTTACCTTCTTACTTTTTATTATTTTTCCCATGGATTGACAGGGCAACGGGGCCTATCCGTCCATTTTCAGCGAAGGATAGCTTCCAAGCCACAGGTTAAGACCTTCATTCAGGGAGTGTCGCATCTTGTCCCTCCCTACAAGTTGCCCTTGGAGCCTTGGGACCTTAACTTGATCCTAAGTGCCTTATAAGAGACCCCCTTCGAACCAATACAGGATGCATCTCTCTCTCTTCTTTCGTGGAAAATTGCCTTTCTTGTGGCAATAACATTCATCAGACGGGTCTCGGAATTAGCGGCTTTGTCTTGCAAATCTCCATTTCTGGTTTTCCACCAAGACAAGGTGGTGTTAAGGACATCTCCGTCTTTCAAGCCTAAAGTCGTCTCCGCTTTTCATCTGAATGAGGACATAGTTCTGCCCTCGTTCTGTCCAGCTCCGGTCCACTGTACTGAGAAAGCTCTTCACACCTTGGACTTGGTTAAGGCATTAAGGAAATACATTTCCAGAACAGCGTCTTTCCGCAAATCGGATGCCCTCTTTGTGCTTCCGGAGGGACATATAAAGGGCATACCTGCTTCTAAGGCCACAATAGCCAGATGGATCCGGTCTACGGTCCAAGAAGCTTACCGTGTCAGAGGTCAGCCTATCCCGGCTGGGATTAAGGCACACTCCACTCGGTCAGTGGGGGCTTCCTTGGCCATTCGGCACCAGGCGTCAGCACAGCAAATGTGCAAGGCTGCGACTTGGTCCAGTCTTCACACGTTTGCTAAGCATTGCAGACAGATTCTGCAATCGGCAGTTTCGTATCTGTAGGCAACATTTAGACTGCTTTTGGACGTCCCATGGCCCTGTGTCCCCAATGAGGTGAAAAAGAAACAGGGATTTTTGTGTGTACTCATCGTAAAATCCTTTTCTCCAAGCCAATCATTGGGAAACACAGCACCCACCCTGTTGGCCTGACGGCTTGAGTATGTTCTTTGGTTTGATGTTTTATACTCTCATATAATGTTCTTGATTTCCTATTGCTTTGTCACGGAACTGGTTCGGCTGGAGCCAGTGTGTGAGGTGTATACTGCAGAGGAGGAGCTAATCTTTATTTTGTCTACTTAGTGTCAGCCTCCTAGTGGCAGCAGCATAACACCCATGGTCCTGTGTCTCCCAATGAGTGGCTCAAAGAAAAGGATTTTACAGTGAGTACACAAAAATCCCTGTTTTTTTTACTATTTTTGTATAGCATCATTACCTTACATCTAAAAATCCAGAGGTTTTAATTGATAACATAAAGAAATATATAGAATATATATGGAGAGAAGGCTTTGCAATCTACAAGGGAAAAAGAAAGGAAACTAACTAATTGTTTAGATAATCCAATAATCGCGGAAAAAGACTTTGTAGGACTGCTTTTTTACTACTTTCTGCCCAGCTAAACAAATCGTCTGATAAACAAGTAAAACACTTGTTAGCCTTGTACAACAATTTTTAAGCAAGCTTAAAGATCGTAGTTAGTGGCAACAAATTACCACGAGAATATGCACACAGAACGAGCATATTATCGTGTTAACACTCATTTTAATGGCCTTTTTTGAGTGCTGCTACAGGCTATAGACAAGCTGATCGGGGTCATTTCCTGGCCTGTTCAGCCAAGCATTCTGTTTGCACAGAACGATTATTGACACTAATTCGGCGATTATTGGCTCTACTAGATGGGCCATAAACGTCCAGTAAACGCCCGCCCATGAGCCTGCACATAGGTCTGGATCAGCGACTCTAAGTGGGTCTAACCTGCTTTCTATAGAAAGAATGTTTTCCTGAAACTCTTTATTTTGGAAAACCTTGGCATAGCTACTAGAAAAACTAAGGCATATGTATAACATAAAAATGATGTGTTTCCATGCTATTCTAGCTAAGTTTTTTACAGTGCTGTATCTTTGCCACTAGTAGGATATGTTTAGTCTTACCTGAAATGCTCACCAACTCCACAGGCCCTGCAATGGTTAAGCCTCATTTGGGACGACTTTTACTGCTCTGGCAGAGTGTCTTCCCACAAAACCCTAAGGACCTGGACATGGAGCGCAGCAGAGGAGATTCCTTCACCTGGCAAGTAACTTTAGAAGGACGAGCAGGTGCTATGAGTGGTAAGTATTTCAATACCGTCACTCTTAGGCCACCATAACTATAACGCCGCCGTCACTATAAGGCTGCCATCACACGTACAGACTGAGATTTCTGCATATCTCCTGACCGGAACCCAGCAGTCTCTAGTATTAAATCCCGTCTGCCACTTAAATCTCTACATCAAGAGGAAAGTGACTAGAAAAGAACAAGAACAATTAATCTTAAAATGTAATTTGCAAATTTTATTAAATATACAATTCATTAAAACAAAACAAACAATAGCATAAAAGCAAATGCCTCCAATGTGAGGAACTCTCGTGGCTAAGGACATCATTAAACACACGTTTCATTAATCATGGATTATAATTATTAATTGTAGAGGATATAACTATATATCATCTATTTGTATGGAGCAAGGAAGAAAAAGCAGTCTGCCCGAAAAGGCCTATGTAATATGCCACAAGGGAAGTGCTGTGTAGGAGATATATATATATATATATATATATATATATATATATATATATATATATATACAGTACAGACCAAAAGTTTGGACCCACCTTCTTGTTCAATGATTTTTCTGTATTTTCATGACTATGAAAATTGTAGAATCACACTGAAGGCATCAAAACTATGAATTAACACATGTGAAATTATACATTACACTTTACAAAAAAGTGTGAAACAACTGAAAATATGTCTTATATTCTAGGTTCTTCAAAGTAGCCACCTTTTGCTTTGTTTACTGCTTTGCATGCAGAAAAGATGAACGGATGGACTCTACATGCCTGGTTCCCACCGTGAAGCATGGAGGAGGTGGTGTGATGGTGTGGGGGTGCAGCATGGCTACCACAGCATCTTGCAGCGGCATGCTATTCCATCCGGTTTGCGTTTAGTTGGACCATCATTTATTTTTCAACAGGACAATGACCCCAAACACACCTCCAGGCTGTGTAAGGGCTATTTGACCAAGAAGGAGAGTGTTGGGGTTCTACGCCAGATGACCTGGCCTCCACAGTCACCAGACCTGAACCCAATCGAGATGGTTTGGGGTGAGCTGGACCGCTCACCGCTTCAATTTTGAATAAATCCCCAACAGTGTCATCAGCAGAGCACCCCAACACCATCACCCCACCTCCTCCATGCTTCACGGTGGGAACTAGGCATGTAGAGTCCATCCGTTCACCTTTTCTGCGTGCAAAGCAGTAATCAAAGCAAAAGGTGGCTACTTTGAAGAACCTAGAATATAACACATATTTTCAGTTGTTTCACACTTTTTTGTAAAGTGTAAGGTATAATTCCACATGTGTTAATTCATAGTTTTGATGTCTTAAGTGTGATTCTACAATTTTCATAGTCAGGAAAATACAGAAAAATCTTTGAATGAGAAGGTGTGTCCAAACTTTTGGTCTGTACTGTATATATATAAAGTGCCTGTGCTTATAATGGAGCTAAATGGCTGCCTTTATACTTTATGCTGTGGGTCATAATGTTAAGTGCAGGGCACCTTGCTCTAAATTCCTCCAGACTACTAAGATGACATATGCAGCACAACTTCAGTAGAGGCTATGAACGCTAATTACATGCTGCATCCTATAAAGTAAATATAGACTCCAAGTCTAGAAGTGATGACTTACTATGTGTGTGATGTCCGAGCCTCGTTCCTCGTTCGTCAACACTTCTTCAGTCTCTCATATATGCCCATAAGAAATCTCGGTCCATACATGCATTATTATACTTAGACGTGTGAGACTGGGCTAAGGGTGCAGCAGCACGTTCTCCCGAAAAGCACTGATGGTCAAATAATTTTCTTTCATATTGGCTGCTGAGGGTGGCAATAGTTTGACAGCTGGCCAGCCACACCAGGTGGTCGCTAACGAAAAGCAAATCAATACTCTTATTCATGGTCATTTATGGGTGTCCTGAAGATTGAGTCGGAGTGACTCTGAAACGTGTTGACATTAGACCAAACTTCTATATCCTATGGTGGCTTGTTATTTATCCAGAAGCACAGGATAATTTCTATCGCCCGTGGCAAATCCTATACACAATAATCTTATTGTTACCCATAAAGCAATATGTTCTAGATGGAAGGTGCAAAGTCTGGAGCTGTGGGGTCTCTGCACGCTTCTTCTTTGTAGCATCTTATTGAAGAGCTATTCCCCCATAGGAGCATTGCAGTTATAAGGGAAATTGGACCTGTATGTTACCAATATATTGTAAAAAATATTTTTCAGCAGCAGATGGAAGGAAGAGAGCCACACTAGTCATTACTAGTGGGTAGGCGGAGCCCAGATAGGATTGACACCTCAGATTAAAAAGAGTGTTGACCGGCCCCTCCAGCTCGGGCTCCTCCTACTCCAGCTTCTCCAGTCTAAAATTTGAGGTCGCTGCTGGAAGCAGCTCCTCAGAAGATTTTATTATTTTTATCGGACAAGAGACTTGGATCACCAGAAGTGGTCTAGAGGTCTCAGGGGTCTCAGCGCTGCTGGACCCCCACCTCTCCCTTGGCGGATCTGTAATTACCCTGATGGTGGTCCCTGCAGAATCATGCCGGCCCTGGGGGATGAGGATTGCTTCCCTGGCGGGGACGCAAACCGCACATAGGGGGTCACTGCATTCCCCGCCCTGGGGGGAAGCGATGGGCATAGCGCCACAAACCCCTGGGGGTCCCTGTGGCGCTCGGCTGGTGAGTACTCCACATTTTTATTAATGTGTGTGAGTGATTCAGCGACTGCTGTGGCAGTCGCTGTTACAGTATACATGCCGGTGACTAGTGGTTTTTTGTCCACAGGTTGATGCCTGCAGGACATAGAGAGAGAGGAATGCGCACTTTTTTATTTGAATTTTCGCGCCGCTCTGAGCGCGCGCTTTACTGCAGTCTCCATTTCCGGCTGCTCTCATGGAGCACATCGGAGGCACAGCGCGGCGGCCATTGCAGAAGCAGGCTGAAGCTTCCTCGGGCTTTTCTCTCTCCTCCCATCCCGGCAAGATGTTACACCGTGACCAGCTGGGTGAGTCGCTTCTACCCGCCCGGGCAGAAGCTTAACCCCTCACCCCCACAGCGCGGGCGCCTTCTGAGGCACAAATGAGTGGCAGACTGCGCTGTCCTGCGGCTGTTATCGCATAAGGGGCTCGCACACTCTTTTCAATAATATCAAAGAGGTTGTGGGGAGTCTGCGACATTAATGCCACTATACGTTCCAGCTAACGATTCCGATAACGACGCATACTAGGCGATCGTTTGTGTGATCATTTTTAATGTCGCTAGTAGCTGCCAAACTGGGCGATCTCATTAACAACGCATAAGCGGTTAGCGATCCCCTTAATGACTTTGGCGGTCATTGCGATTTACAAAACAGCGCAATTTTTTAGCGATCTTGTTGAACGTTCTTGTTAGTGTGGCATAGCTGTCCTGCAGCTGCTGTCTTATAAGAGGCACTTGGGGCTCGCACACCCTTTTCTTTATCAAGGTTGTGGGGAGTCTACTACTTTAACCCCTTCTTAGGCGGTTAACTCTTAATGGAGGACAGCTAGGGTAGCTCTCTCTTTAAGAGCTTTAACCCTTCAGCGTTTGTTTTTTCTTTAAGAAACACACTTTTCTAGTTGCTGACAGTTTTAACCTGCCATATACTGTGCACATGTCAGAGACCGTCTCCCAGATCCGCTACAGGATCAGTCTCGCTGACACGCAGACCTCGACGGCGTCATGCGCAGCGGTCGGAGGTTCCACTGGTGTCAAAATGGAACTATTCCTTCTAGATTATTGGGTGTCAGCTAGATCCTCTCAAGGAAGCGACACAAACCGGTGTAACGAGGATGTCCGATTCGGACAAGGAGGATCGGCAGGGACACTCTGCCTCTCTTTTGGGCCGTACAGAGACTTTTATTGGAGCGTTACAGTTACCGGAGGAGGTAACTAGACGTCCTGGTAAGTCGGCCCGGATGTACAGGAGTACCGTAAGTCGCGATCGACATTGCCAGCTCTGGATGAGCTTAATGGAGCAGTGGAGAACGCCTCTGTCCGAATAAAGTTTTCAGGGGATGGTCTTTGGAGACACTGTATCCGTGTTCAACGGAGTTGATTGATAATTGGATCCCTTCTCCTGAAGTGGATGTCCCTTTATCCTAGCTTAAATCTCCCTGTTAAAGGAAAGGCGAGTCTGCAGGACCTGCTGGACAGAAAAAACGGAGATGGCAGCAATATCCATCTGCGAGACCGCGGGTCATGGATTCAGTATTAAGGATCCCTGTGTGCTTGTAAAGTTTCCCTGAGCCGGTTGGACCATCTACGGACGGCGTGGCAAGGTGGATCCCCTCTATCGAGGTAGATGGGCTTTTCAAGTTGTGGAGGATACTGCGTCACTGCTATCCAGGGCGCAATCCTCGACAGTCACAGTCAGAAGAGCACGGTGGCTTAGACAGTGGACTGGGGACGCGGTTTCCAAGCACGCATACCCTGGAGGGTTTGCTATCTTTAGCTTACAAGGTGGTCAGCTATTTGAATCTGACCTCACGGAGCTGATTGTCAAGGCAAAAGCGAAAGAAACAGCTTTATCGCAGCGCAGAGCTGTGACTTCTGCGTCTGGCAGGACTAGTGCCGGTAGTGACGGCGGTCCTTTCGGTCCAGGGGATGATTCGGTCAGCCCTCTGGGGGTTCGGGTCATCCCTCTCTTTTTTTTAAAAAAAAAAAAAAAAAAGAGGAATTCTTGGAAATTCCGCATACCCTGGAAACAGAACTTCGTTAAGACAAACGGGAAACTGGCAAAAAGCCCGCTAAGGCGGACTGATGCATGGGTCTCACTTGAGAGCTCTCGAGTGGGGGGTCGTTTACTCCAATTCAAACCGACTTGGGCTTCCCGCGTGTCGGACGCCTGGGTGACACAGGTTGTGTTGGCAGGCTACTTCATAGAGTTTCTTTCTCGACCCCCAGACAGTTATGTCAGAGCCCGAGCCTTTTGCAGCTCTACTGCGGGAGGTAGATTCCCTTCTGCAGAAAAGTGTGGTGGTGCTGGTTCCGCCGGAGGGCCGGGGAAGAGGGTTTTATTCTAACCTCTTTGTGGTCCCCAAAAAAGAGGACAAATTTTGGCCCATTCTGGATCTCAAAAGATTGAATCGGCATGTCCACGCCAGAAAATTCAAGTTTTGGCGGCCCTGTCGCAGAACGCTTTTTTGGTGTCAACCGACATTCGCGACGCTTATTTGCAAATCGGAAGGGCCCACCAACGCTTCCTTCATTTTGCCATAGGTCAGGACCATTACCAGGTTGGCCTCAGCGCCCAGAGTTTTTACAAAAATTCTGGCGCCTCTCATGGCAATTCTTCGAAGACAGGGGGTTTCGATTCTTCCCTATCTGGACGACCTTTTGATTGTGGCGTCATCAAAGAAGGAGGCGGGGACTGCTCGCAATCTCTCCCTTCAGCTCCTGGAGGACTTCGGGTGACTGGTCAATTGGGAGAAGTCGTCTCTGGAATCGTCGCAGTCAATCCTGTTTTTTTGGGGATGCATTTCGACACGGTATGGGCAGTGGTGTCCCTACCTCCAGACAAGCGGGCATGTCTCCTTTCGACATGTACAGATTATGAAGCTTCGACAGCAATGTCCCTTCGGAAGTGTATGCGCCTTCTGGGTTTGACGTCCATGGAGGCACTTCCGTTTGCCCAGTTTCATTCCAGGGCCCTCCAAAGGCTCATTCTGAGTCGTTGGGATCGATCGCAGGCTTCACTGGATTGCAGTGTCATCATCTCTCGCAGGGTGCGGGAATCTCTAGGATGGTGGTTACGTCCAGGAGCGTTAACCCTGGGGAAGTCTTTCCTCCCTCCGAGGTGGTCGGTCATAACCACCGATGCCAGCCTGACGGGCTGGGGGGGGTGTCTGGAACGATCTCTGGATTCAGGGAGTATGGTCATCGGAAGAGTCTGTTCTACCGATCAACATCCTGGAATTTAAGGCAATTTTCCTTTGCCTCCAACACTGGACGGTCCCTTTGAGCGGTCTACCAGTCCGAGTGCAGACAGACAACGCGACGGCGGTCGCGTATATCAACCACCAAGGCGGGACGAGGAGTTCCAGGCTCATGGTGGAGGTGTCTCGGATCCTGATTTGGGCCGAGATCAGAGTGCCAGTCATCTCTGCAATCCACATTCCAGGGGTTCAAAATATCACGGCCGACTTCCTCAGTCGCGAGAAGATGGATCCCGGAGAATGGAGTCTTCATCCGGAAATTTTTGCACTGCTGTGCTCCCGTTGGGGAACTCCCCAAGTGGATTTGATGGCATCCAGGTTCAATGCCAAGTTACCGACCTTCATGTCCAGGTACAAGGACCCGAAGGCTGTGGCGGTGGATGCTCTGGTGGCTCCGTGGGACCAATTCGAGCTAATCTATGTGTTCCCGCCGATATCTTTACTTCCTCTGGTGCTGCGTCGGATCAGACTGGAGAGAATCCCGGCTATGATGATAGCCCCGGATTGGCCAAGGAGGACTTGGTTCTCGACACTGGTGTCGCTTTTGGCGGCACCTCCATTCCCACTTCCTCTTCGCCCGGACCTGTTAACCCAGGGACCGTTCGTCATCCGGACTTGAAGTCTCTGCGTTTGACGGCGTGGCTCTTGAGACCGAAATATTGACCCGTAGAGATTTTTCAGCCGAAGTCATTGCCACTCTGTGAGCTGCCAGAGGTCCGGCTACTACTAAGATTTATCACAAGACTTGGGAAGCCTTCTTTTCGTGGTGTTCGGGTTCTTCAAGGAACCCGAGGATTTTTTCCATTCCCAATTTGCTGGCCTTTCTGCAGTACGGGCTGGACAAGGGTTTGGCAGTTAGCACTCTGAAGGGTCAGGTTTCTGCCCTGTCCTTGCTGTTTCGGAAGGCTATCGCCTCGCGTAGGGACGTGCGTTCCTTTTTTCGCGGAGTTATCCGTCAGTTTCCGCCGCCGAAGGCGCCTGTGTCTCCTTGGCGGCTCAACCTTGTCTTGGAGGCTCTTCAGCATGGGCCTTTTGAGCCTATGGACTCTGCTAGCCTTTCTTTACTTTCTTGGAAGGTTGCCTTCCTAGTGGCGGTCACCTCTTTGAGAAGGGTTTCTGAGCTGGCGGCTCTTTCCTGCTCGCCTCCCTTCCTGGAGTTTTACCCGGATCGAGTAGTGCTTCGCACACGGGGCGACTTTCTACCTAAGGTGGTGTCGCAATTTCATGTTAGCCAGGATATTGTGTTGCCCTCGCTTTGTCCGGGCCCGAGGAATGCAAAGTAACGGGCTTTGCACACATTGGATTTAGTGCGTGCCTTGAAGTTCTATTTGTCTGTTACCCAAGGTTTTCGGAAGTCAGACTCTCTGTTTCTGATTCCAGCAGGTCGTCGACGTGGTCAACGAGCTTCCAAGGACTCTATAGCTCGTTGGATTCGGTCGGCCATTTTGGAGGCTTACCGACTTAAAGGCGAACTTTGCCCGATTAAGATTCGAGCTCACTCCACGAGGGCTGTGGCTTCATCGTGGGCCTTTCACCAAGGGGCCTCGGCAGCTCAGCTCTGCCGAGCGGCGACTTGGCGCTCCGTCCACATGTTTACAAAGTTTTATAAGGTGGACGTCAGTGCTTCCGCTGATGCGGCCTTAGGACGTAGGGTCCTGCAGGCGGCTGTAGTTTAAAATTCTAGTTAACTTGTATTTGGCGCCTGTTGCGCATTTATCAAGGTTGTTGGGATTCTGCCTCTTTTGGTTTTTTCCCACCCTTAATTTTTGGACTGCTTTGGGACGTCCCACTAGTAATGACTAGTGTGGCTCTCTTCCTTCCATCTGCTGCTGAAATACTTATTTTGGTAAGAACTTACCTGTAAAATCCTTTTCAGCGAAGGAAGGAAGAGAGACACAGCTCCCTCCCATGGCAGAAGTGTGTTGTTGTTTTCAGATGCGGCGTGACCCTTCTCTGATAGCGATTATCTGGGCTGAGGTCGGCGCGCTAAGGCTCTGTTCCAGCATCGCCAGCTCATCGCAGTGGTCAGGTCCAGTGAGTAGTACCTGGAACTGTGTGGTTTCTTTCTGTTGCATGCGTAACCTGTATTCCTGTCTTTTCTCTGAAGTCCTTCAGAAGGGGTTATGTTGCTCCGCTGGTGATATTTGCTCTTCCTTAGCTTGGTACGACTGGAGAAGCTGGAGTAGGAGGAGCCCGAGCTGGAGGGGCCGGTCAACACTCTTTTTAATCTGAGGTGTCAATCCTATCTGGGCTCCGCCTACCCACTAGTAATGACTAGTGTGTCTCTCTTCCTTCCTTCGCTGAAAAGGATTTTACAGGTAAGTTCTTACCAAAATCCGTCTTTTGCTTGTGATTTGTCATCCTTTTTTTCCCCAGGTATACAGAGCTTTATGTTACACTGTGGGGATCTCGTCACAGAAGAGGTTTTACTTCGGCTCCTTCCTCCTCTTCCTTTTGCCATTGCTTTGCTTGCCCAGTAAGTACTAAAATAACAAATGGTGCTCATCCATTCATCTAAGAAACCCTCATTAACCCTGCACCTTTTCTGCCTCCGATATTAATTAGAACTCCTATTATGACAGGCGTACAGTGCTTTTAGTTTTCATTTGCCCTAATTCTAGTCTTTTGCTCCTTTTCATCACCCCCTCTATTATTTCTTAATGTGCAACTGTATTTAATCTTGTTTTTTTCTAAACTTTCTTCCTTTCTAGATTACCCAATCTACAGAAATTATATGGAAACTCTCTAAAGGCTTGCTCTGTGTTGTACAGACAAAGGCTTTACCAGTTGCTAATTTTGATGCCTCCCAAGTCATATGAAGGTATGAGGATTTATTGTTACCCTTTATGATAGTGTTATGTTACCTAGTGCATTTAGAGTTGCTGTACTACACACAATGTTTGTGACTGTCTCATCCTTTTCTGATCAGGAAGCCTTTGTGCAATTCTGAAGGAATTGGTTGCAGATCTGTCCTCCCCTGACTACACACCCAGCGGAGCTGTATTCTTGCTGCCAGCACTTTGTCATCCTGATGATTTGATCCTGTTGGGAACTTCGCTGCAGGGGAGCGATCACCGAGCTATAGAAGAGCAGGTGATCGTCGTAGGCTTGTTCTACCAGATATTGATTCATTTATGATATAAATTTAAGTGGGATTCCCTTTTTCAATTTTTTTCTAATTCGCGTTGGCCCTGGTAAAAATAGTTAAATGATCCATTACTTGCTCTCCCCAGGTCCAACGCTGCTTCTCTGTTCTGCTGCTGCTCCAGTGACTGTGTACAGGCTGCAGTGGTGACATCTCTGCAGCGCAGCAGACAATTACTGGGATCAGCAGTTTTCCCAGTGTAGATTGCATGACCCACTGAGCTCAGTGATTGGCTACAGCGTTATTGATGTGACATCTCGTTTCTGCAGCCTATGCACATTCACTGGAGCAGCAGCGGAGACTCAGTGTTAGACCTATGGAGGGTAAGTACCAGGTGACTTTATCATTTTCAGAATGACCTACAGAAATAAATATAAAAGTTGAAGACTGAAAAATCGCTTTCAAAGGGTTATTTTGCACCTGGAGAGAGGTTTTATTTTACTCGTCCTCAGCTAGTCCAACATTGAGTCTCCATCGCAACCCCTGGTGTCTCTCTTGATCGCTGACATTACATTGACAGCACTACAATCAATCAATGAGCTCAGCTGCTCTGCCAGAATAGATGTCACAAGCTTCTGAAACCCGCTGAGCTCACTGATCAGCACTGCAGACAATATCAGACCACCAAGACTCTACCCTAGACCTGGGAAGGATGAGTAATGCCCTTTTCTTTAAAACCAACTGCCTGGATACAGTGGTTTTCTGAAACCAGAAATCCCCTTTAAGCTCTTTTTACACCACATTGTCTTTCATTTTCTCCTAGTTCAGCCATATTCCCTTTCGGAGCATTGGATTAGTGCCCATATAATATAACCTGTTTCTTATCTTGTAATTAATAAGGATCATTGTAATGTCCAGTTTCTCCTCAGTAATGGAATTCCTGGTGGTAGTTTAGAGTATGACCCCCATGCCATCTACCATATGCCCTCCAAAGGAGAATCTGTACCTACCCCTCTGCCACCATCCTTTACCGTCATTCAAGCCGCTGCTGCGCTCTTTGGAATTTTGCTGTCGAATATGCCGGAGTCCCAGAGGTAATATTGGGGGAGTTATTACATTTCATTCATGAAGTTCATCTTGTAAGATTAAGAAAGAAAATTGTTGTTCTTTGCAGAACTCAGATATTGGAGCAGTTATTGGATTCTGTCAAACAGACCAAGGGTTTCCGTCAGCAGAGCGTCCAGTTATCGGCCTTGTCTGCTTTGTGCTGCTTCCTTAAAGTAAGTGGACCCGTGAATATAGTGATTCAACTGTGATTCATGAAAGTGAATGCCCTGATGCCATTGTCAGGTCCATCAGTAAATGCTAAATATTTTATTGCAGTCAGAGACTTGCTTTCCTGGTATAGTTTGCATATTTGAACAATTAAGTTAGGGTATAAATAGTATGCAGTACGTTCCTAGGCTTCCCCTGTGACTGCCTGCAAGCAGCAGAAACAAAATCTAGCAAAAGTACGAGTAAGAAAAAAGAAAATGACCGAAAAAATATATTACTCACCTGTCGGCTACAACCATCGCATGTCACTACGGTGCTGGCCATGCTGGAAAGGCCCAAATTGCACCAATGGTAAAGGGGGGCAACTACTACCCTCAGTCAGCAAACTGTTTCTATCACCTACACATAGAGGGTGTGTTATGATAAACTGTTGGAAAGCAAAGGGCCCACATCCAGTTTTTGCCCAGTGACCCTGTTCTGCATGTAAGCAATCACCAGCGGTATGGACCATACGAGCATTGGACATTGATGTTGATCTTTTTCTATAAATCTACTACTATTTCTGCTCACTTCTCCAAAAACATGTCTTTTGTACAAAGTCAACTTTAACAATCATTTAATTGTAAAATAAGATATTCCAATCACATTACTATAATAATGTAATGGAGTTTTGGTCCCATTTTTGTTTGGGCAGCTAAGTAAGAGCCTAGCCATTTGCCTCCATGCACATCTATTATGTAATATTATCTATTAGGAGTATTTTATATCCGATTGTACTTGTTTCTGCAGCATTTGGCTTCCAACCACATAAATTTAGGGCCAGAAGAATCCCGAAGACTATGCCTTTCTCTGGTTGTAGGAGCATTGGAGAGTCGAAACCCATGGCTGCGCTGCGCTGCTGTCGAATGTATGGCCCGGTTGGCCCATGTAGTATCCGAACCTTTGTACACATCTAGACTAGCTCAAGCAAGCTTTGACAAGTAGGTGATTTAGGGTAATTAAAATATCACGTCAGTCGTCTTTATTTTAATCTTTGTCTGAATTTAATTTTTTTGTGATTTTTCAGGCTGAAGGTTGCTAGAGATGTGGTGGCCAGAACTGGTCACTCCCTAGCCTTAGGGTCTTTGCACAGGCACCTTGGAGGGATTAGTTCTACACAACATTTAGCGTCTTGTGTTGCTGTTTTGCATTCATTGTCTCAAGACACCACATCTCCTGAAGTTCAGGTGAGTAGAAACCCTATCAAGCTTAGAATGACAGGAACCATTCTTGAAATATAGCCAAGAAAATACAATGTTTTGGCACATTACTATGCAGTATTATCACAACCAGGGCTGCCACTAGGAATTTCGGGGCCCCATACTGGCAAAATTTTCGGGGCCCCCTTGAGACTCCGCCCAGGATCCACCCCAGCCCCGCCTCCACCCCTCGAACTGTCCACAGTCCCACCGCTCTCTCTTGGAAAAACTCCACTTCTCACCAATCACACATTAACAGTTCCCATCACCAGATCACACATATAGCCAGCAGATCTAGTTTTGGCCAAAAGATTTTTTAAGCCGCCACCATAATACTGTAGACACTTTTGGCCAGGCTCTACTCTACTGTAACCTATTAAATATTTGTTAAAATATCCAATACAATTTAGGTATATTTTTATTTATTTTTCAATTTTTAAAATGACCAATAACACCACATACAAGGGACAAATACCACCAGACCACATATTACCACGACAGTGATCGAATAATATCACCTACAAGGAACAAATACCACCAGACCATATAATACCACCACAAAGTGACCAAATAATATCACATACAAGGAACAAATACCGCAACACCATGACCAGACCACATATTGCCACCACACAGTGACCGAATAATAGCACATACAAGGAACAAATACCGCCACACCATGACCAGACCATATATTACCATCACATAGTGACTGAATACTACAATACTGATCAGTAATAAAAAAAAAAACACAATACTATCACCATAAGTGCCATTCTACACAGGAGATCTATACTTAGTATGCAGTGTCTGTGTACAGGTAATACAGTAATCACCGGTGACATTGTACACAGGAGCTCTGTATACAGTGTATAGTGTCAGTGTACAAGTAACACTGACTCACCAGTGACGTCTCTAGGTGAAGTCCTTCATCTTTGCTTTTCATCTTTCATCCAGCATAGACCGCCATCACTTCTTCCTGCCAGGGCTCGTCTCTGCAGGAAATAACACAGTTATCTAGAGCTCCGATTGCAGAACACATTACTTATTTTTTTCCCAACTTCTAAACTACACCAGATGAAGAAAAAAAGGTGACATAGTGTCACTCTGCACAGTAACAGGACCTTCCCCCATTTAAAACAGTATACTAAAAAAAAATAAAATGCATCACTGCAGTAATAATATCCCTTAATTAGCCCCTATTGTAATAATATCCCCCATCCTGGCCCTGTGTGTCTCATTCCTGGCTTCAGCCATATGTTCTCCCATCCCGTCCTCATGAGTATCCATTCTGCCCCATATGATCTCCCCATCCTGCCCCATCTGTCTCCAACCCTGCCTCCATGTCTTTTATCCTGCCCCCAGTGTCTCCAATTCTGCCACCAGTGCCTCCAATCCTGCCCCCAGTGTCTCCAATCATGCCCCCAGTGTCTCCAATCATGCCCCCAGTGTCTCCAATCATGTCCCTTTTCCATCCTGCCCCCAGTGTCTCCAATAATGCCTCCATGACTTTCATTCTGCCCCCAGTGTCTCCATTCTGGCCTCATGTCTTTCATTCAGCCCCCTGTCTGTATGTCCAATCCTGCCCCAGTGTCTCCAATCCTGCCCCCAGTGTCTCCAATCCTGCCCCGTCTCCGTGCTGATTCCTGCCCCGTCTCCATTCTGCCCCGTGTTCATTCTGATTCCTGCCCAGTCTCCATTCTGCCCCATCTCCATCCTGATTCCTGCCCAGTCTCCAATCTGCCCCGTCTACATCCTGATTCCTGCCCCGTCTCCATGCTGATTCCTGCCCAGTCTCCATCCTTCCCCGTCCAGTCTCAATTCTGCCCCAGTCCTGCCCCGTCTCCATGCTGATTCCTGCCCTGTCTCCATCCTTATTCCTGCCCAGTCTCCATCCTTCCCCGTCCAGTCTCCATTCTGCCCCCAGTCCTGCCCCATATCCATTCTGCCCTCAGTCCAGCCCCATCTCCATTCTGCCCCCATCCTGCCCCGTCTACATTCTGCCCCTTCTCCATCCTGATTCCTGCCCAGTCTCCATCCTTCCCCATCCAGTCTCCATTCTGCCCCCAGTCCTGCCCCATCTCCATTCTGCCCTCAGTCCAGCCCCATCTCCATTCTGCCCCCGTCCTGCCCCGTCTACATTCTGCCCCTTCTCCATCCTGATTCCTGCCCAGTCTCCATCCTTCCCCGTCCAGTCTCCGTTCTGCCTCCAGTCCTGCCCGTCTCCATTCTGCACCCAGTCCTGCCCCGTCTCCATTCTGCCCCAGTCCTCCTGCCCCGTCTCTATGCTGATTCCTGCCCAGTCTCCATTCTGATTCATGCCCAGTCTCCATCCTTCCCCATCCAGTCTCCATTCTGCCCCCAGTCCTGCCCCATCTCCATTCTGCCCCGTCTTCATTCTGCCCATCTCCATTCTGCCCAGTCCTGCCCCATCTTCAGTCAGCCCCCAGTCCTGCCCCGTCTCCATTCTGCCCCAGTCCTGCCCCATCTCCATTCTGCCCCCAGTCCAGCCCGGTCTTCATTCTGCCTCATCTTCATTCAGCCCCCAGTCCTGCCCCATCTCCATTCTGCCCCGTCTTCATTCTGCCCATCTCCATTCTGCCCAGTCCTGCCCCATCTTCAGTCAGCCCCCAGTCCTGCCCCGTCTCCATTCTGCCCCCAGTCCTGCCCCGTCTCCATTCTGCCCCCAGTCCTGCCCCGTCTCCATTCTGCCCCCAGTCCTGCCCCGTCTTCATTCTGCCCCAGTCCTGCCCCGTCTTCATTCTGCCCCAGTCCTGCCCCGTCTTCATTCTGCCCCCAGTCCTGCCCCGTCTTCATTCTGCCCCCAGTCCTGCCCGTCTTCATCTGCCCCCAGTCTGCCCGTGTTCATTCTGCCCCCAGTCCTGCCCCGTCTTCATTCTGCCCCCAGTCCTGCCCCGTGTTCATTCTGCCCCCAGTCCTGCCCCGTGTTCATTCTGCCCCCAGTCCTGCCCGTCTTCATTCTGCCCCAGTCCTGCCCGTGTTCATTCTGCCCCCAGTCCTGCCCCGTCTTCATTCTGCCCCCAGTCCTGCCCCGTGTTCATTCTGCCCCCAGACCTGCCCCGTGTCATCTGCCAGTCTGCCTCTTCATTGCCCCCAGTCCTGCCCCGTCTTCATTCTGCCCCCAGTCCTGCCCCGTCTTCATTCTGCCCCCAGTCCTGCCGTCTCATTCTGCCCATCCTGCCGTCTTCATTCTGCCCCCAGTCCTGCCCCGTCTTCATTCTGCCCCCTGCCGTCTCTTTCCCCAGTCCTGCCCCGTCTCATCTGCCAGTCCTGCCCCGTCTTCATTCTGCCCCCAGTCCTGCCCCGTCTTCATTCTGCCCCCAGTCCTGCCCCGTCTTCATTTGCCATCCCGCCCCGTCTTCATTCTGCCCATCTGCCCGTCTTCATTCTGCTGGGGCTCCAGCTTTGCCGCTTGCAACATTAAAAAAAAAACAAAAAAACTTTCTCCTTACCTTGCCGCGTTCCAGCGGCGAGGGATCCACACTGAAGAGAAAGCGCGCACTCGCCGGCAACTGACAATGACGTCAGGTGTCGGCGACGTGTGCGCTGACGTGAGCAGCCAGCCTCCGATTGGCTAGCAGCGTTAACTATTACCGTGCGGGCCCGCACGGTAATGGAGTAACTGAACCTGCGCCCTGATGGCGGCCCTGATCACAACTGGTCATTATTCTCATATCCATGAGAATGGATTGGAGGTGCCCATGTTCGACCTTCACTCCATTCACTGTCCGTTAGACTGCCGGATATACCAGATCACTGCAGAGTCCATAGGTAAAGCATAAGCACTACAACTCCATTTTGATGGGGTGCTACAGAGCTTCTCTTTCAGGATTGCTGGGGTCCTAGTAGCTGGACCCCGTGTGATCAAAAAGTTGTCCCCTATCCTATGGATAATTGATTACTTTCAAAACATGCTTTCAAATGCATGTAGAGTAAGCAAAATAGAGTATACAGACTGGACAGCATGGGGCCACAGCTGCTCGATTTTAAACATGTTTTACCTCTCAGAAAGAATCCTCTTTTCTCCTTCGTCTCATTGGGGGACACAAGACTGTGGGTGTATGCTACTGCCGCTAGGAGGCTGACACTAAGTAAACATAAAAAAGGTTAGCTCCTCCGCCGTATACACCTCAGCACTGGCCGCAGGCAAACCCAGTTTATGCTTAGTGTCTCATGGAGGCACACGTCTGTGCTGTAAAGGAATCCTTTGCACCGGGGGCCGAAAGACATGGAGGCCGAAACCCACCTTTAAAAGTCGATTCCTGGAGCGTGGAAGCTGAGAGCCGGCGTCTGAGAGGGATTCAGCTGGCTTCAGCCAGGAACATGCGAGTCCCCGGCTTGAGTCTCGCCCCCCTAGGGTGCATCATCTTCCGGCGGCCCGCCCCCCTGTTTCCTGGGCGGCCACCGCCGAAAATTTAGCCCCTGGCTTCGGCCGGTGCTAGGCCTCAGGTGGAAATTTAGTCCCCGGCTTCGGCCGGAGACTAGGCCGCTGCCGAAAATTGCGGTCTCAAGCTCCGCCTCCGGCAGCGACAACTTCTGGCGGGCCCGCCCCCGACCCTCGGGCGGCCACCGCCGAAAATTTAGGCCGCGGCTTCGGTCGGAGACTAGGCCGCGGCCGAAAATTGTGTCCCCGGCTTCGGCCGGCGCTGGGCCGCGCCCTCGACCCCTCCCCCTGAGGCTGGGCTATATTAGGCGCGCCTCCCTGAAAGGGGAGCGCCTTTTTTGAAAGTCTGGAGCCTCTGTCGTCTTTTTTTGTGCCACTACACACTGCTAAGACGTCTGGGGATACAGGACTGGGGTAAGTGCTACTACCTCCAGCCTGGTTGCTCCGCTTCGCTGCGCTCCTCTGCGCTCCGCTCCACCGCACCTCCGCACCGCCACATCTAAATCAGTGCGGCAGGAAAGACTCTGTGACAGATCCAGTATGTCCAGAAGGGCTAAAACTCACACGGTGCTGTATACCGCATGCATTGCCTGTAGGTCCCCTTTTCCGCATGCCCAGGTTAATCGGGTCTGCGAAGCTTGTGACTCCGAACGTGCTCAGGAGCCCTCACCTATAGCTGAGCCCAGTGCGTCACGTCCCCCGGAATGGGCCCTGTCTCTGTCTCAATCTGTGGCGTCATTAACAAGAGCAATCGAGTCCCTTCAAGCTCCCGATAGGAGCAGGGACAGTGGTTCACCCGTCTTGGCCATGTCTCAGGAACCTCCGGCCTGCAGGGGCCGCGCTCTCACCAGGCAGACGCAGGGGAAGCGAACCCACACTGCGTCGCCTATGCCGTCCAGGGCCTCGGCATCTATCAGTTCCGTTTCTCGCTCTCCCTCACCTTTGGAGGCGAGTGATCAATGTTCGGATTCTGATTCTGAAGGGTTCCTCAATCTAGAGGCCCCGAATTGTCAGCAGACAATTGACAATCTAATTGAAGCTGTCAATCAATCCCTGGGAGTAGACGATGAATCCACCTTGGCCTCTGGTCATAAGGTGTCCTTCAAAAGAGCCAGACAGACTCATAAGGTCTTTGGTGCTCATCCTGAGTTTGAGGAACTAGTGCAGCGCCACCGGGAAAAACCAGACAAGCGCTTTGCAGGACAAAGGGCCCTCAATACCAGATATCCTTTTGCTCCTGAACTTCTTAAGAAGTGGGCGGAATCTCCTGTGGTCGACCCTCCTGTGTCGCGTTTGGCGTCTAAGACGCTTCTCTCCCTTCCCAACGGTTCCTCGATTAAGGATCCAACGGATCGTCTCATTGAAAGCCTGGCTCGCTCGGTGTTTGAGGCATCTGGTTCGGCTCTCTCTCCTTCCTTTGCAGCGACTTGGGTTGCTAAGGTCATGATATCCTGGTCGGAATCTCTAAATAGAGCTCTCCACGGTGTAGAGGTGCCCCCTGAGGTAATTGAGATAGCTAATCAGATAGCTCTTGCAGGAGACTTTTTAATTAATGCTTCCATGGATGCGGCAAATTGCGCAGCACTAGCTGCAGCTAATGCGATTGCTATCAGGAGATCCTTGTGGTTGAGAACTTGGCGAGCGGACTCAACCTCAAAAAAATCACTTACGTCCTTACCGTATCAGAGCGGTCGGTTATTTGGTGAGAAGCTGGATCAGCTCATATCTGATGCGACAGGAGGGAAAAGCAGTTTCCTGCCTCAGTAGAAAATTAAACAGCCCTTTCGCTGACAGCTTCAGCCTCGGTTTAGGGCCTTTCGCAACCCAGGTTGGGCCGCGACAGCCAGCTACAGCGGCTCAGGTTGACCTAATCAGGCCAGAGATCGTCAGGTCTCCTACAAGACCAACCCTTTGGGAAGAATGTGATCTCAACAGCCAAGATCTAGAGGGTCTAGGCCCCAAAGATATTCGGACAAATGACTGGAGGCAGAATCCGGTCAATTTATCCACAGTAGGCGGCCGCTTACTCTGGTTTCGCCCCACTTGGCTATCGGTTACTCACGACGAGTGGGTCAGGGAGTTAGTCTCCTCGGGGTACAAAATAGAGTTTTTCAGCCTTCCTTCAAATCGTTTTTTCCCCTCGCGTCTTCCCAAAGAAAAATCCCGGGTTCACGCCTTATTCAAGGCGGTCGAATCTCTTCGGCGCAGCGGGGTCATTGTTCCTGTACCAGAGGTCGAAAGAGGTCAAGGGTTTTATTCCAACCTGTTCATAGTACCCAAGAAGGATGGTACCGTAAGGCCCATTCTGGATCTAAAGCGACTGAACCGGTTTGTCAGAATTCGACATTTCCGAATGGAGTCTCTCCGCTCGGTCATTGCAGCCATGGAAAAAGGGGAATTTCTAGCGTCAATAGACATCCAGGATGCCTATCTTCACATCCCCATATTTCCCCCTCATCAGAGGTTTCTTCGGTTTGCCATCGGCAACCTTCACTTTCAGTTTGCAGCCTTGCCCTTCGGGCTAGCCACAGCCCCCAGGGTGTTCACAAAGGTTATGGCTGCTGTTGTGTCCATTCTGCACTCCCGGGGGATAGTCATCTTGCCATACTTAGACGATCTCCTCATCAAGGGTCCGTCTTTTCAAGCCTGCGAGGAAAGTGTCTGCATTACGCTAGACACCCTTGCTCGCCTGGGGTGGCTGGTGAATATGAAGAAATCATCTCCCGTGCCATCTCGGAAGATCACCTTTTTAGGGATGATTTTCGACACCGCTCAAGGGTTGATAATCCTTCCTCGGGACAAGGCCCTAGTTCTCCGTCAAGAGGTACGGATCCTTCGCCAACCGATTCCTCACACCATCCGGTTTTGCATGAGGGTCCTAGGAAGGATGGTGGCAGCAATCGAGGCAATTCCATTTGCCCAGTTTCATCTCCGCTCCCTTCAACATGCACTCTTGGCAGTATGGGATGGGAGCCCTTACTCGCTCAATCTTCGGTGCCATCTGTCCCTGCAGGTCAGACAGACACTTACGTGGTGGACAAAGAGCACCACTCTTCAACAGGGGCGATATTTTCCTCCAATCCACTGGCTGATAGTCATAACGGACGCCAGCCTGCTCGGGTGGGGAGCAGTGTTTCGTCACTACACAGCTCAGGGAGCTTGGTCTCGGCAAGAATCGACCCTCCCGATCAATATTTTAGAGATTCGAGCTGTTCGGCTGGCTCTGAGGCATTTTCACCACCATCTGGCTGGCCGCCCAGTCCGAATACAATCGGACAATGCCACGGCGGTGGCATACATAAATCATCAGGGAGGTACCCGCAGCAGGGCGGCCATGCACGAGGTAAAACATATTCTGACCTGGGCAGAAAGAAATCACTCTGTGATATCGGCGGTCCACATTCCGGGCGAGGAGAACTGGGCAGCGGATTTCCTCAGCCGTCAGGGTATAGCGTCAGGGGAATGGTCGCTACATCCCGAGATCTTTCAGCAGATATGCCTACGCTGGGGAACCCCAGATGTGGATCTGATGGCTTCCAGGATAAACGCCAAGGTGCCCAACTTCGTCTCCCGGTACCGGGATCCGCAGGCAATTGCAGTGGACGCCCTGGTTCTACCGTGGAATCAGTTTCATCTTCCATACTTGTTTCCACCGATAGCTCTGCTCCCAAGGGTGATCAGAAAGATCAGGTTAGAGGGGGTCCCAGCGATATTAATCGCTCTGGATTGGCCGCGTCACTCATGGTACGCAGAGCTGGTACAGTTGCTCGCCGACGCACCCTGGCGTCTGCCAGAACGCGCGGACCTTCTCTCCCAGGGCCCAGTTTACCACCAGAACTCAGCGGTCCTGTGTTTGACGGCCTGGCCGTTGAATCTTGGATCCTGACCAGGGCTGGATTCTCTAAAAAGGTCGCCGCTACAATGGCTAGCGCCCGAAAACCCGCCTCGGCTCGTATCTACCACGGTACTTGGAAGGTCTTTTTTACATGGTGCAGGGAGCATGGTTGTTCCCCGCTTCTGTTTTCAATTCCCAACATTCTGTCATTTCTCCAAGCGGGCCTAGATTCAGGTCTAGCGCCAAGTACTCTTAGACGACAGATATCAGCCTTGTCGGTTCTTTTTCAGCGAAAAATCGCGTCCAATTTACAGGTTAAGACCTTTATTCAAGGGTTGTCCATATAGTGCCCCCCTACAGGGCTCCCTTAGACGTTTGGGATCTCAATCTGGTTCTGGGAGTTCTGCAGGAATCTCCATTTGAGCCTCTTCAGGAGGTTTCCCTGACATACCTTTCCTGGAAGGTGGTGTTTTTGGTAGCCATAACATCCATAAGGCGGGTTTCAGAGCTGGCAGCACTATCTTGTCGAGCTCCGTACCTACTTTTTCATCATGATAAGGTAGTGCTCAGGCCAACACCACCTTTTTTGCTTAAGGTCGTGTCCTCATTTCATATCAATGAGGACATTGTTTTGCCCTCATTTTGCCCAGCTCCAACGCACCGGGTGGAGAAGGCTCTCCATACGCTAGATCTGGTGAGAGCACTCAGGAGATATGTATCTCGGACGGCGTCCTTTCGGCAGACGGACACGCTGTTTATCCTTCCCGAGGGTCGCAGGAAGGGACTCGCTGCCTCTAGGTCAACTTTGGCTAGATGGATACGGTTAACCATTCAGGAGGCCTACCGCATCAGAGGCGCGGTGGTTCCCGTAGGAATCAGGGCTCACTCCACCAGAGCAGTGGGTGCCTCCTGGGCTCTTCGGCATCAGGCTTCGGCGGAACAGGTTTGTAAGGCGGCAACCTGGTCCAGTCTGCATACCTTTTCCAAACATTATAATGTCCATACTCAGGCTTCAGCAGATGCAAGTCTGGGTAGAAGGATTCTTCAGGGCGCGGTAGCGCACCTATAAGCAGTGCTTGGTTATAAATTACACTGTGGAGTCGGTTCCCCACCCAAGGGACGTCCCACAGTCTTGTGTCCCCCAATGATACGAAGGAGAAATACGGATTTTTGTGTTACTCACCGTAAAATCCTTTTCTCCGAGACGCTCATTGGGGGACACAGCACCCTCCCTAATAGCCGGATGGCTTTGTTTTTGAGTTAGTTCTATTTTTTGGGTCTATGTCAGTAGATTTACTTCTGGATATATTGTACCTGTGTTAACACTAATTTATTTTTTAGCCTCCTACTGCTTTTGCACTAAACTGGGTTTGCCTGCGGCCAGTGCTGAGGTGTATACGGCGGAGGAGGAGCTAACCTTTTTTATGTTTACTTAGTGTTAGCCTCCTAGCGGCAGTAGCATACACCCACAGTCTTGTGTCCCCCAATGAGCGTCTCGGAGAAAAGGATTTTACGGTGAGTAACACAAAAATCCGTATTTTTGCTTCCTCCCCTGCCCAGGAGCTGTGGTATGATGAGACCATGTCCCTGTACGGTCAGACTCAGACATTACACAGTACATAGTAGGGGCACATTTATAAGATTATCTCAGCACAGGAGCATTTTATTTAAACACATCCAATTGTGAAAATTATTATTCCAAGATCTATTGATTAAAGTGAGCTTTATTCATATGAAAACCCCTTTAATCCCAATGTCTTGTTATATCTTCTTTTGTCTTCTGTACAGACCTGGGCCCTGCACTCCCTTTCCATAGTCATTGATTCCTCCGGACCCCTGTATTATACCCATATAGAGCCGACACTGTCACTTCTTATGACCGCACTGCTTAGCACTCCTCCATCACATGCAGAGGTCCATCGCAGCTTAGGCCGCTGCTTGAGTGCTCTTCTGAATACACTTGGGCCAGAACTCCAAGGTAACTCGAAATTGTGCCAGTATCTCTCCGCAGATTATATATATTGTGAGGCAGTGACCCCTGTTACAGCTAGGGGGCGCTGTATGTTCTCCTCGGGTTATGCATGGAGGCGTATTGAGGCCATGGGAGTGCATGGCAGTTGCAGGAGTAACTGTGATGGTGAGACAGTGATTGGCGTTATTATGAATGGCTGGTATGTGTCGCCGATGTCCTCTGCACTGTAAGCCCGAAATGTTGTTGTTCTGGGACTTGTGATCCCACAAGTGTTTGTTAGTTTTAAGGGGGGCTTACAGGGTTAGTTGGTGAGCTGAGTGGGACTGGCTAACCACACACACCTCCTAGAGGGGTGGTTTCCGCTACATAATGTGACTGTGGGTTGGGTCACATGATGAGAGTTGTACTTGTAAGGTCCTGAATGTCTCTGTGTTGGAAGGTCCTGTGTATGTGGACCGGATTCCTGAAAAGCACGGGGTGAGGCCATGGACCTGTAGAGCCTGTGACGGCTACTGCGTTGGGGAACCTACTGAGGGTCTGGAACTGTCGGGTGGCCTGGTGAGCAAGGCATTGTCCGGGACGGTGATCCCAGTTAGGCAGCTTCCCCGGGAACCTAGGACTGACAAGGAGTCAGCGTGTGGAGCGGAGCTCCTGGAAGGTAACCCAAAGTATGGGGGACTGTGTGCACTGACGAGGGTCAGTTAATCAACTGTGCGGTCACCCACGGTAACTGGACGGAGTATGGTCCAGCATGTTTAGAGACTGCAACTTCATGTTGTGTTCCGGTGATGTATGTAAAGGACTGTTCATTGTGCAGTTTAAGATTGCATAATAAACCGCATGGACTTGTTTATGTGAGAAAACTGTTCCTGTGTGCCTTTATCTCGTTGCCAAGCGAGTGTCCCCCAACACACACAGCGAGCTCTATCTTATATACAGTGTAAATGTATGTGTGTGTGTGTATATATATATATATATATATATATATATATATATATATATATATATATATATGTTAGTCATGGCCGAAAGTGTTAGGACCTTTGAAATTGTTAAAAAAAATGAATAAAACCTCAGTTCTTTGTGAGGAAAGTCCTTCGTCTTGCCACCCTACCCCACAAACCAGACATGAAAAATGCAGAAGTTTGCTGTCACATGCAGGACACAACCCCTACTTGCCAGAAACACCTGCAGCTCCTTTATTGTTGTTGTAGGTCTCTTGACAACCGAATTTGAAGCTGTGTAAGTTCCAGCATTCACCTTGCCACTTATATCCGCAGTCACATCATTAGTAAAGGCCGGTGACCCAGTTCCATTAGCGCCATACTTCTGCCTCCCAACACTTGCTAGATGGGGCATGCTCTGAGACATAAGCCCTTAATTTTCTTTATATTGTTCTTGCCCATCATTCTGGTACTAGTCCATCTTGGTTTGTCTGTTCATAGTCATTTTACAGAGCTTGGTGGCTTTTTAGATGTCTTCTAGCAAAGGATAATCTGTGCTTTCTGTTTTTGAGTCCTTTTTAGTAGTTCGTGACTTGGGATAAGCAACTCCAGGTTTATATTCTTGGGAGTGTCTCTTGTAGACAATGACACAACCACCTCCTTGAGTGTTCTTGGTTATTGTCAAGGAATTTGATTTGTCTTCATGCTCTTTAAGGCTTTTTTAGAGTTTTTCCCTTTTTTTTTTCCTTAGTTTAATCATGGTCCGCTTCCCATGTATAGACACCTCTTTGGAGCGCATATTGGAAGTTCCCATGAGCAGCTAACAGAATTTACTTTCGACCCTTTTATTTCCAGGCCATTCTGGACCATGAGACAATTGATATATCGTTTTTGAACCTGTGAAAATGGACTATGCAGATAGTGGCTGTGAAATAAATTTGGACTAGCAATTTATCTGCTTTATTTGGTAATCATTCTGCCCTTGTGTAATAGGCGTCTACTCTCTATACATTGCCAGCAGTAAGCTGGTGGTGAGATTGATCTTATAAATAGCAGGGAATTGGAAAATGCAAATGTGCAGTATCTGGACGAAAGAAAAGAGCCGCCTTAAGGCCCCCCATACACACGAGCTCAACGCTGGCAGGATCTCATAACGGTGTAACGTGTATGGGAGCCTGCCAACATTTCCCCAACAGGTGATGGCAAGGGGAGCGAAAGATTCGGCATGTCCGATTTCTGACCGCCGATCCTTTTTTGATAACTGCACTTGACCGATCTCATCTTGAGGCCTGGCATATTGCCTTTACCGTAACCCATTATCTTTAACCCCTTCCCGACCCATGACGCCACGTAGGCGTCATGAAAACCTGTGCCAATCCGACCCATGACGCCTATGTGGCGTCATGAAAGGATCGCGTCCCTGCGGGTCGGGTGACCGGGGTCACTGAAAGGTCACCCGACCCGCCGGCACAGGACCCTTTGTGCTTCACCACAGGGGGGTTGGCTTAACCCCCCCGTGGCCACGATCGCTCTGATTGGCTGTTAAAAGTGAAACAGCCAATCAGAGCAATCTGTAATATTTCACCAATATAATTGGTGAAATATTACAATCCAGCCATGGCCGATGCTGCAATAGCATCTGCCATGGCTGGACACCGAGCCCTGACCCCCCCCACACGGATTCACGGCGGCGATCGGCCGCCACCACCGAAAGATGGCAGCGGTCGGTCACCGCCATCACTAAAAGCACCCCTCGTCCTGGCCTCCGCTGCCCCCACCTTCCGATCCCCCCCCCCTGACTTCCGACCCCCATACTCACCTCTCCCCGTCCACCGATGTCCCTGGATCCTTCCCGGCGGCTGCCCGGGATTCTTCATGGGCGCCGCCATCTTGGAAAATGGCGGGCGCATGCGCAGTGCGCCCGCCGGCCGGCGCATGCGCAGTGCGCCCTACATAGTCAAAAAATTTATTTTGATCACTGTGATAAACTGTCACAGTGATCTAAATAAAAAAAAGTAAGTGAACCCCCCCTGTCATAGGTAGGGACAAATAATAAAGAATTTTTTTTTTTCCTATTAGGCCCTGTGCACACGTTGCGGATTTTGCTGCGGATCCGCAGCTGATTTCGCTGCTGATCCGCAGCTGATTTCGCTGCTGATCCGCAGCGGATTTCGCTGCTGATCCGCAGCGGATTTCGCTGCTGATCCGCAGCGGATTTCGCTGCTGATCCGCAGCGGATTTCGCTGCTGATCCGCAGCTGATTTCGCTGCTGATCCGCAGCTGATTTCGCTGCTGATCCGCAGCTGATTTCGCTGCGGATCCGCAGCGGATATGGCGCTGCGGATTCACAGCAGATCCAGAAACCATGTACAGTACAATGCAAATAAATGGTAAAAAAAAACTCTGTGCACATGCTGCAGATTTTTCAGCGCAGATGAATGTCAATTCTTTGTGCGGATTCCGCAGCGATGTTACACCTATTCCATTATAGGCGTAAAACCGCAGAGAAAAACCGCAGCAAATCCGCGCTAAATACGCAGGTAAAAGGCAGGTCGTTTTACCTGCGGATTTTAGATTTTAAAAAATCCGCAAGTGAATCCGCAACGTGTGCACGGGGCCTTAGGGTCAGGCTGGGTTCATATTGCATTATGGCAGTCCGTTAGATGGACTGCGTTTCACCGCGGTATAACGCGGTGTAACGCAGTCCGTTAACGCTGCCATTCACCCCATTTGTGTGCGCATCGCAACGCATGCCATAAAGCGGCATGCATTCGCGACGTGTCGTCATTCAGTGACGGAGCCTTGGACGCAGGCTGCAGCGTCTGGGCTCCATCACCGCTAGCACAGATGAATCATCGCTGATTCCTCTGCACTAGCGGGTATAGCATAACGCGATCGCGTTATGCTATACCGTTACCAGCCCGTCAACGCTACGTGTTGAACGGGCTGGTAAAACGCAATATGAACCCAGCCTTAGGGTTAGAACTAGGGTTAGGGTTAGAACTAGGGTAAGGGTTGGAATTAGGGTTAGGGTTGGAATTAGGGTTAGGGTTGGAATTAGGGTTAGGGTTGGGATTAGGGTTAGGGTTGGGATAAGCGTTAGGGGTGTTTTGGGGTTAGGGTTGGGATTAGGGTTAGGCTTGTGGTTAGGTTTATGGTTAGAGTTGGGATTAGGGTTAGGGGTGTGTTGGGGTTAGGGTTATGGTTAGGGTTTGTATTAGGGTTAGGGGTGTGTAGGGGTTAGGGTTGGGGTTAGGGGTGTGTTGGGGTTAGGGTTGGAGTTAGAATTGAGGGGTTTCCACTATTTAGGTACATCAGGGGGTCTCCATACGCGACATGGCGCCAACATTGATTCCTGCAAATTTTGCGTTCAAAAAGTCAAACAGTGCTCCCTTTATTCCAAGCCCCGACGTGTGCCCAAACAGTGGTTTATCCCCACATATGGGGTATCAGCGTACTCGGGAAAAATTGCACAACAACTTTGGGGGTCTAATTTCTCCTGTTACTGTTGGGAAAAAAAAATTGGGGACTAAAAAAGTTATTTTTGTGGAAAAAAAATGATTATTTATTTTCACGGCTCTGCGTTATAAACTTCTGTGAAGAACTTTGGGGTTCAAAGTGCTCACCACACATCTAGATAAGTTCCTTGTGGGGTCTATAGTTTCCAAAATGTGGTCACTTGTGGGGAGTTTATACTGTTTAGGCACATCAGGGACTCTGCAAACGTAACATGACGCCCGCAGACCATTCCATCAAGTCGGCATTTCAAAACGTCACTACTTCCCTTCCAAGCCCCGAAGTGTGCCCATACAGTAGTTTTCTCCCACATATGGGATATCAGCGTACTCAGGACAAATTGGACAACAACTTTTGAGGTCTAATTTCTCCTGTTACCCTTGGGAAAATAAAAAAATTGGGGACTAAAAGATCATGTTTGTGGAAAAAATATGATTTTTTTATTTTCATGGCCCAGCGTTATAAACTTCTGTGTAGCCCTTGGGGGTTCAAAGTGCTCACTACACATCTAGATAAGCTCCTTGGGGGGTCTAGTTTCCAAAATGGTGTCACTTGTGGGGGGTTTCTACTGTTTAGGCACATCAGGGGCTCTGCAAACGCAACATGACGCCCACAGAACATTCCATCAAGTCTGCATTCCAAAATGGCGCTCCTTCTCTTCTGTGCTCTCCCATGCGCCAAAATAGTGGTTCCCCCCCACATATGGGGTACCAGTGTACTCAGGACAAACTGTACAACAACTTTTGTGGTCCAATTTCTCCTGTTACCCTTGTGAAAATAAAAAATTGCGGGTTAAAAAAATCTGTTTTTGAGGAAAAAAATGATTTTTTATTTTCACGGCTCTGCATTACAAACTTCTGTGAAGCACGTGGGGGTTCAAGGTGCTCACCACACATCTAGTTAAGTTCCTTGAGGGGTCTAGTTTACAAAATGTGGTCACTTGTGGGGGGTTTCTATTGTTTAGGCACATCAGGGGCTCTGCCCGCCCGCAGACCATTCCATCAAGTCGACATTTCAAAGCGTCACTACATCCCTTCCAAGCCCTGACGTGTGCCCAAACAGTGGTTCTCCCCCACATGTGAGGTACTAGCGTACTTAGGACAAATTAGACAACAACTTTTTGGGTCCAATTTCTCCTGTAACCATTGTGAAATATGAGGCTAAATAATCATTTTTTGAGAAAAAAAATGATTTTTTATTTTCACGGCTCTGCGTTATAAACTTTTGTGAAGCACCTGGGGGTTCAAAGTGCTCACTGTACATCTGCATAAGTTTCTTAGGGGGTCTAGTTTCCAAAATGGGGTCATTTGTGGGGGAGCTCCAAAGTTTAGGCATACAGGGGCTCTCCAAACATGACATGGTGTCCGCTAACGACTGGAGCTAATTTTCCATTCAAAAAGTCAAATGGCGCTCCTTCCCTTCTGAGCCCTGCCGTGCGCCCAAACAGTGGTTTATGACCACATATGAGGTATCTGTGTACTCAGGAGAAATTGCCCAACAAATTTTAGGATCCAATTTATACTGTTGCCCATGTGAAAATGAAAAAACTGAGGCTAAAAGAACATTTTTGTGAAAAAAAAAGTACTTTCTTTTTTTTACGGATCAATTTGTGAAGCACTTGGGGGTTCAAAGTGCTCACTCTGCATCTAGATAAGTTCCTTGGGGGGTCTAGTTTCCAAAATGGGGTCACTTGTGGGGGAGCTCCAATGTTTAGGCACACAGGGACTCTCCAAATGCGACATGGCATCCGCTAAATATTCCAGCATATTTTCCATTCAAAAAGTCAAATGGCGCTCCTTCCCTTCTGAGCCCTGCCGTGCGCCCAAACAGTGGTTTATGACCACATATGAGGTATCGGTGTACTCAGTAGAAATTGCCCAACAAATTTTAGGATCCATTTTATCCTGTTGCCCATGTGAAAATGAAAAAACTGAGGCTAAAAGAAAATTTTTGTGAAAAAAAAAAGTACTTTCTTTTTTTACGGATCAATTTGTGAAGCACTTGGGGGTTCAAAGTGCTCACTCTGCATCTAGATAAGTTCCTTGGGGGTCTAGTTTCCAAAATGGGGTCACTTGTGGGGGAGCTCCAATGTTTAGGCACACAGGGACTCTCCAAATGCGACATGGCATCCGCTAAATATTCCAGCATATTTTCCATTCAAAAAGTCAAATGGCGCTCCTTCCCTTCTGAGCCCTGCCGTGCGCCCAAACAGTGGTTTATGACCACATATGAGGTATCGGTGTACTCAGTAGAAATTGCCCAACAAATTTTAGGATCCATTTTATCCTGTTGCCCATGTGAAAATGAAAAAACTGAGGCTAAAAGAAAATTTTTGTGAAAAAAAAAAAGTACTTTCTTTTTTTTACGGATCAATTTGTGAAGCACCTGGGGGTTCAAAGTGCTCACTCTGCATCTAGATAAGTTCCTTGGGGGTCTAGTTTCCAAAATGGGGTCACTTGTGGGGGAGCTCCAATGTTTAGGCACACAGGGACTCTCCAAATGCGACATGGCAACCGCTAAATATTCCAGCATATTTTCTATTCAAAAAGTCAAATGGCGTTCCTTCCCTTCTGAGCCCTGCCGTGCGCCCAAACAGTGGTTTATGACCACATATGAGGTATTTGTGTACTCAGGAGAAATTGCCCAACAAATTTTAGGGTCCATTTTATCCTGTTGCCCATGCAAAAATTAAAAAATTGATGCTAAAAGAAAAATTTTGTTGGAAAAATTAAAATGTCCATTTTTTCCTTCCACGTTGCTTTAGTTCCTGTGAAGCATCTGAAGGGTTAATAATCTTCTTGAGTGTAGTTTTGAGTAGCTTGAGGGGTGCAGTTTTTATAATGGTGTCACTTTTGGGTATTTTCTGCCATATAGACCCCTCAAAGTGACTTCAAATGTGAGGTGGTCCCTAAAAAAAATGGTTTTGTAAATTTTGATGTAAAAAGGAGAAATCGCTGGTCAACTTTTAACCCTTATAACTTCCTAACAAAAAAAAATGTTGTTCCCAAAATTGTGCTTATGTAAAGTAGACATGTGGGAAATGTTATTTATTAACTATTTTGTGTCACATAACTCTCTGGTTTAACAGAATAAAAATTCAAAATTTGAAAATTGCGAAATTTTCAAAATTTTGGCCAAAGTTCCATTTTTTTCACAAATAAACGCAAAAATTATCGACCTAAATTTACCACTAACATGAAGCCCAATATGTCACGAAAAAACAGTCTCAGAATCACTAGGATCCGTTGAAGCGTTCCTGAGTTATTACCTCATAAAGGGACACTGGTCAGAATTGCAAAAAATGGCAAGGTCTTTAAGGTCAAAATAGGCTCGGTCATGAAGGGGTTAACCTTGTATGAAGTTATCATTTTTAATAAATTTGACTGTTCTATGTGATTATTTCTGTTTCACCATGAGTAATGTGGCACTTTCTATAATTTGTAGGCAGTGGGGAATTGGTGGCGACGCAAAGGGACCATTGCTTGTTAGCTTGCTCGATGATGCAGGAGAATCCGGACTGCTTGGTCCAGGCCCAGGGCATCTCGTGTTTGCAGCAGCTTCACATGTTTGCCCCTAAACACGTCAACTTGTCAAGTTTGGTTCCAACTTTGTGTGTAAGTATGGCCTCAAGAATGAGGCTTTCTAGCAATTTTGTATGTTTGCATTTCAATATTGTCTCCTCTTCTTCCCATGACAATAGAGATGAGCAACTTAGTTTCAGAACATTCAAGACATCTCTAATTTCACAAGAAATTCAGATTCTCCTGAATCAAAATTGTTTGCAATTTCATTCAGAAAAATTGTGTCCTACCGGCTGCTGTTTTGCTGAATTGTAGTGGTTCGCGGCCCATTATTCAGTCCTCCACCTTGTCCGACATCTTCTTTCCAGTGCGCGACTTCTTTTTCATGTATCTTGACTTTGGGCTAGGGCTTCTGTTCTGAGTAGACCTCTGTTAAGATGAGCAAAGAAAGGCTGGAAGACCAGGTGGTGGGCTGCGGCAGGACAGGTGAGTGGTGAGGTGAATGTAAAGCTTAAGGGTATGTGCAGACGTTGCAGAATCTGCTGTGGAATTTTCCGCGCAGATTTTGCTAAATCCGCAGGTAAAATGACCTGCGTTATACCTGCGGATTTGCCGCGGCTTTTGTGCGGATTTCCCCTGCGTTTTGAGACCTGCGGATTCCTATTTAGAGCAGGTCTCAAAACGCTGCGGAACTGCACAAAAGAAGTGACATGCTGCGGATTTAAATCCGCACAAAATCCGCGCGGAAAAATCCGCAGCATGTGCACTGCATTTTTTTATTTCCATTGAATATAATGCTACTGTACATCACTTGCAGTTCTGCCGCGGATCTGCAGCGGCAAATCCGCTGCGGATCCGCAGCAGATTCCGCAACGTGTGCACAGACCCTAAAAGGGGTGTCTTACCCTAGGTCTTCATTTCAAGTCCCCATGAGTAGGAGATGTAAACGTTGGACATAGCACTCTTTGGATTCATAGGAATCCAGATGGTTATAGTCATTGATTGTTCCCACATGGTCACTTTCCTTCAGTCTGCGCAGATGAAGTCAGCAATACCTTCTGTAGCTGTGCCTGCATAGAAGTGCAAGGAGCCAGGAGACGACCTGCATCATCCTGATGGACGTTCTCACGTCCTATCCATTAGTAGAAGGGGGTCATAATAAGCTTTCTAGCACCAAACATAGTCTAGGTATATTAAGAAATTTTATCAAAGTGTGACGACCTTTGTAAATTCTTGATTTCCTGTCTTGTCCCGGAGAATGCACCGACCTGAGTAGTAGATGGTATTCATTGTGGTGCTGGATGAGAATGATTGCATTATTTAAAAAAAATTTTTCCAGCAAATTCAGCAACTGTTATAACTATTTAAAAGAGGCCAAGCCAGTTACATCTCTGACCAACACTTGCACTTCCCCGATGTCTTATATCTGGGGTAACAGTTAGGCCTACCTCAAGATCACCAGTTGTATAGCTGCAGATGCAAGAGAGTTTAATGCAATGTAGAAAGGACTCGCACTTTACCGATTGTTCATTGGACTCTGTCTTCATTCACAATTTTTCATGGTGCACACCACCAAACGTTTCTTTACAGACTGAACTTGACAGAGCCCCCCCCCCATCTCAGAGACCCATGGTACACACAATATGCTGGAGAGACATGCCAATTTCTCCTTCGTCTCATTGGGGGACACAGGACTGTGGGTGTATGCTACTGCCACTAGGAGGCTGACACTAAGTAAACATAAAAAAAGGTTAGCTCCCCCTCCGCCGTATACACCTCAGCACTGGCCGCAGGCAAACCCAGTTCATGCTTAGTGGCTCCGTTTTTTGCTGCGCTCCGCACCGCTACTACCCGCACCGCCACATCCAAATTATTCTGACAGGAGGAAATCTGTGACAGAAAAGAATCCCGTGTTCACGCCTTATTCAAGGCGGTCGAATCTCTTCGGTGCAGCGGGGTCATTGTTCCTGTTCCAGAGGTCGAAAGGGGTCAGGGGTTTTACTCCAATCTGTTCATAGTACCCAAGAAGGACGGCTCTGTCAGACCCATTTTGGACCTAAAACGACTAAATCAATTTGTCAGAATTCTACGGTTTCGAATGGAGTCTCTCCGATCGGTTATTGCAGCCATGGAAAAGGGGGAATTTCTAGCATCAATAGACATTCAGGATGCCTATCTCCACATCCCCATATTTCCTCCTCATCAGAGGTTTCTTCGGTTTGCCATCGGCAACCTTCACTTCCAGTTCACAGCCTTGCCGTTCGGACTAGCCACAGCCCCCAGGGTGTTCACAAAGGTTATGGCTGCCGTTGTGTCCATTCTGCACTCCCGGGGATAGTCATTTTGCCATATTTGGACGATCTTCTCATCAAGGGTCCGTCCTATCAGGCTTGCGAGAAGAGTGTCAGCATTACGCTAGACACCCTTGCTCGCCTGGGGTGGCTGGTGAATCTAAAGAAATCGTCTCCCGTGCCATCTCAAAGGATCACCTTTTTAGGAATGATTTTCAACACTGCTCAAGGGTTGATAACTCTTCCTCAGGAGAAGGCTCTAGTTCTCCGTCAGGAGGTACGGATCCTTCGCCAACCAATACCTCACACCATCCGGTTTTGTATGAGGGTCCTAGGAAGGATGGTGGCAGCGATCGAAGCCATTCCATTTGCCCAGTTCCATCTCCGCTCCCTTCAGCATGCTCTCTTGGCAGTATGGAACGGGAGCCCTTCCTCGCTCAATTTTCAGTGCCGTCTTTCCCGGCAGGTCAGACAGACGCTTTCGTGGTGGACAAGGGACATCACTCTTCGCCAGGGGCGATATTTTCCTCCAGTCCATTGGCTGATAGTCACAACGGACGCCAGCCTTCTCGGATGGGGAGCAGTGTTTCGTCACTATACAGCTCAGGGGACTTGGTGTCGGCAGGAAGCGACCCTCCCAATCAATATTTTGGAGATCCGAGCTGTTCGGCTGGCTCTGAGGCGTTTTCACCATCATTTGGCGGGCTGCCCTGTCCGAATACAATCGGACAATGCCACAGCGGTGGCATACATAAATCATCAGGGGGGTACCCGCAGCAGGGCAGCCATGCGCGAGGTAGGACACATTCTATCCTGGGCAGAAAGAAATCACTCTGTGATATCAGCGGTCCACATTCCAGGCGAGGAGAACTGGGCAGCGGATTTTCTCAGCCGTCAGGGGATAGCGTCAGGGGAATGGTCGCTACATCCCGAGGTATTCCAGCAGATATGCCTACGTTGGGGAACCCCAGATGTGGACCTGATGGCCTCCAGGATAAACGCCAAGGTGCCCAACTTTGTCTCCCGGTACCGAGATCCGCAGGCAATTGCAGTGGATGCCCTGGTTCTACCATGGAATCAGTTTCATCTTCTATACTTGTTTCCACCAATGGCTCTGCTCCCAAGGGTGATCAGGAAGATCAGGTTAGAGGGGGTACCAGCGATATTGATCGCTCCGGATTGGCCGCGTCGCTCATGGTACGCAGAGCTGGTAAAGCTGCTCAGCGACGCACCCTGGCGTCTGCCAGAACGCGTGGATCTTCTCTCCCAGGGCCCAGTTTACCACCAGAACTTAGCGGTCCTGTGTTTGACGGCCTGGCCGTTGAATCTTGGATTCTGACTAGGGCTGGATTCTCCAAAAAGGTCGCCGCCACAATGGCTAGCGCCAGAAAACCCACCTCGGCTCGTATCTACCACGGTACTTGGAAGGTCTTTTTTACATGGTGCAGGGAACATGGTTATTCCCCACTTCACTTTTCAATCCCCAACATTCTGTCTTTTCTCCAAGCAGGCTTAGATTCAGGCTTAGCACCAAGTACTCTTAGGCGTCAAATATCGGGCTTGTCGGTTCTTTTTCAGCGAAGGATCGCATCTAATTTACAGGTCAAGACCTTTATTCAGGGGGTTGTCCATATAGTGCCCCCCTACAAGACTCCCTTAGATGTTTGGGATCTCAATCTTGTTCTGGGAGTTCTGCAAGAATCTCCTTTTGAGCCTCTTCAGGAGGTTTCCCTGACATACCTTTCCTGGAAGGTGGTATTTTTAGTGGCCATAACATCCATAAGGCGGGTTTCGGAGCTGGCAGCACTATCCTGCCGAGCTCCGTACTTACTTTTCCACCGTGATAAGGTAGTGCTTAGGCCAGCACCTCCTTTTTTGCCTAAAGTCGTGTCCTCATTTCACATCAATGAGGACATTGTTTTGCCCTCATTTTGCCCAGCTCCGACGCACCGGGTAGAAAAAGCTCTCCATACGCTGGATCTGGTGAGAGCACTCAGGAGATATGTATCTCGGACGGCATCCTTTAGGCAGACGGACACGCTGTTTATCCTCCCTGAGGGTCGCAGGAAGGGACTCGCTGCGTCTAGGTCAACTTTAGCTAGATGGATACGGGTAACCATTCAAGAGGCCTACCGCATCAGAGGCGCGGTGGTTCCCGCAGGAATCAGGGCTCACTCCACCAGAGCAGTGGGTGCTTCCTGGGCTCTTCGGCATCAGGCTTCGGCGGAACAGGTTTGTAAGGCGGCAACCTGGTCCAGTTTGCATACTTTTTCAAAACATTATAATGTCCATACTCAGGCGTCAGCGGATGCTAGCCTGGGTAGAAGAATTCTTCAGGGCGCGGTAGCGCACCTATGAGCAATGCCTATGTATAATTGCACTGTGGAGTCAGTTTCCCACCCAAGTGGACTGCTTTGGGACGTCCCACAGTCCTGTGTCCCCCAATGAGACGAAGGAGAAATACGGATTTTTGTGTTACTCACCGTAAAATCCTTTTCTCCGAGACGCTCATTGGGGGACACAGCACCCTCCCTTATAGCCAGATGGCTTTGCTTTCTAAGCTAATTTTGTTTGCTTGGGTCTATATCAGTAGATTTACTTCTGGATATATTGTACCTGTATTAACACTGATTTTTGTTTTAGCCTCCTACTGCTTTTTGCACTAAACTGGGTTTGCCTGCGGCCAGTGCTGAGGTGTATACGGCGGAGGAGGAGCTAACCTTTTTTTATGTTTACTTAGTGTCAGCCTCCTAGTGGCAGTAGCATACACCCACAGTCCTGTGTCCCCCAATGAGCGTCTCGGAGAAAAGGATTTTACGGTGAGTAACACAAAAATCCGTATTTCCTCAATAGAAAGCTTCCACCAACCACTATTGAGACTTAAAAGGGATTGTCCAAGACTTTTACTCTGATGGCCTAACCTTAGGATATGTCATCAATATCTGATTGGTGGTGGTGTGATCCCTGGCACCCCTACTGATCAGCTGTTCCCAGTGCCAGTGGCAGCCAGAAGTGCTCAGGTGCAAAACTGCACAGCTCTGTATAGTGGCCACGTCTGAGGACTCCATTTTCACCCCCTATTCAACTCAATAGGGGGCGGATGTGCAGTACTCGGTCGCAGCCACTGTACAGTTGCTGTGCAGTTTCGCAACTTGGCACATCCAACTACTGCCGGCATCGGTAACATCTGATCAGTGGGGATGTCGGGTGTTTCAACCTCACCAATCAGATATTGATGTATCATAAGGAATCTGCCATCAGTGTTAAATACCTGAGCAACCCCTTTAACATATCTATTTTGTGGATTTTTTTTTTATTTTTATAGTGCAATTTATTCATAATTGTACTGATACTTTACACTTGTTTTTTTCCATATTGGAAAATACAGCTGTGATAACTAGCTTTCGATCTGTTGTGTGTGAGTGTTACACAAACTGCCAATTAATGAGCTAATAACAACATGATGCTGCTAAGAGACGGCACATTAAAGTGAATAAACTATTTTCTCATATATTATGGTTAATACTATGTTCTCTATATACATGCACTATATGCCGATGGGAAAAAGACTGATGAAGGGCCTGGAGACAATCATTAGAAATGGCACATTCTCTTGATTGACTTCATTCTCTGCAGTGCGTGCGTGTGTGCAGCGCAGGACGTCAATCAGTGGGTCAGGGTGTAATTACAGAGCCCTCTTGTGTAGTGAGCGGTGACTGTTACAGCCCCTGCACCACCCCGATGGCTGGAAGCGAGCGGCTGCAAGGATGATATAACTTCATTTTTTCTTTGCAGCCGACTATGCAGGATGTAAACTCTATTTACCTGAGTATTACCACTATATGTGAAGGTAAATAGTGATTTGGTCGGTGACCGATTCCCATTAAGGAATCATTCATATGACTGTACAGTAAAAGGGAAGCCCAAAATATGAACATGAAATAAGGTTTATTTTATATGTATATTTACCAGTGCTGTCTGTTTCCTGTCTCTAAAACCACTGTATATGTTTGTTTTTTGTGGTCCTTTTCTCCACTTAATGTTTCTAACAAAAAATTTCCCTTGTATTGCAGATACAAATTTGGATGTAAATTAGGCTTTGACTTTTCAGGCTCAGTTGACTTCAGTGAGGAGGTCTTGTATTCATCAGAGCATAATGTATATTTTCAAATGCAGACAGCATAAAGAAATAGGTTCAGTGTAGAGGATGTTATAAAGCATACTGAGCTGTGTTGCTGTAATTCCAGCACTTAGGTGAACGTTCTAGAAGCAGCAGAGCCTGTTTCTTCTTGTCTTCTGTGCTCCCTGATCTTTTTTTGTATCGGACAACTGCTTTAAAAAAGTACTCCTTACAACAATTTTATACTTCTAAACATGTCTCTAATGTAGTGTAGATCATATAGTGCTGATCAGTCTAACCCCAGTTTCCAGCGCTGCTCCGATCCTCTTCCGGGTCATGTGATTTTATCTCAAACTCACTGGATCACAAGGGTTTGTGTGGACTGGAAATTGCTTTCACCATGTAAGTCTGTGGAGTCTTATTCTGAGTCTCATAGAATTACATGGAAGGATATAGCCCCAGCCCAGCACAACGGTTCCGTGTGAGCCGCCAAATGAGAGGAGCCTTTCACAAGACCCAAAAGAGGACCGGAGCGTTGCTGGTAAACAGGGAAGACTACAATCGGTGAGTATTTTAATACAACTACACTACATTACATACCTATTTAGAAAAGGTTTAGGAGATAACGTTTTTGTTGAATGAATCGTTTTTTTTCGTGTCGGTGTGACACGTCCTAGTTCTGTTTGTTTTTTTCTTAGACCGCACACGGATCTGTCGAGTTTCATTGCTCCATACACACATCCGTTATATAAACTGATTTTTTGCACCGGTAGGTGAGATTCCTAGCACATCCAATTGTCTTCAGTTTTGCGGATCAGACTCTGCCATTGAAGTCTATGGGGATCCATATAAAATAGTTGATATATTGAGGATATGAAAGTACTTTAGTGTTCGATCCAAGTGTCATCGTTTTTTAACTGATCCTTTACTCATTACTAAAAGTCAATGGATAAAAAAAGTTCAGTCTACCTGCTTAGGTGAAAATAAAGGAAAGAGAAAAACGTAAGCATTACACCTGAGAAAAAAAATTGGTCTGTTCACTCTGAAGGTAACACTCTCAAGGATGTCTGAATGCGACCTAAGGGCTCATTGAGACATCAGCTTTTCACGTCCAAGTTCTATTCATATGTTTTACAGATAGAACTGGGGCTGTTCAGTTGGTCCTGTGTTTTTGTTGACCAAGCAGTCTGCACCAAAACACTGAGTATTTGTGTCTGTGATTTGAATTGCAAAGCAAACTTTTCAACGCAAGTCTGTGACAAAAATAGGACACTAATGAAAATCAGTCAATTTTTTGGCCTACAAGAAAAATCACTGATGTGTGAATGAGCCCTTTAAGAAAGCAGGCGGTAAGCTCCAGGATGGCAGATGTGTGTCACTAAGGAGGCTAGTGTAGGAAATATAAAGTCTGTACCAGTACCACTAGGTTACTGAGAGAGTTTTAATTTGACTGGATTTTGGGTTCAGGATTTAGGAGCAGCCAAAAGAGACTGGATGGGAAAGGTCGTTACCATAAGACTGATTTTTCATTTAGGACTAGATAGGCACATATACTATGTGAATGAACACAGACTAATGAACTAGATAAGTAAAAATTAAGAAAAAAATAATTTTAAGCAGATCACAAAACTGAAATTTTAGATGTCGCATAGTGTATAAAGCAGACTGTCTGGCGAAGAAGCAGAATGAGACCTAGCCTCTAGTACTTCAATCGTCTGTCACTTTTTATCTCCTGCAGGAGGTCTTGCTGGATAATTCTTTGTTGGTATGTCACCTTCTTCCCCAATTTTAGTGCTGTGCTTTCGTGCATTTTTCTTTTTCCTTCTATAAATACATGTATAGTTTCAACCTCAAAACATTTTCTGCTCATTGTGTTAGAATCATTGCCCTCTAGAAAGCAAATGTTGATGCTTTATTATGACAGCGGAAATCGGATAACAGTCCAAGAAACACTTCTGTTCTACATACTTTTTAAATCCACCTTAATGGTAATAAGTCAGGATGAAAAAATTGTGTCAACTTAAAGGGTTTGCAGACGCCTGCCATGCATCATGGCCCTTCTGATTTATAACTAAATGGCAGTTTTGTGGGCCTTAAATGGGTGATCTTCTGATATATCGCTGTTCTTAAAGGAGTCATCCACTACTGGGACAGTTCTTTCTTAGTTGGAACAATGACGCTTTTAAAATAATTAAAAAAACATCTTATACTCCCCTCCGAGACTGGCTCCATTCTAGTGATGGCAATGTATAAAAGCCGGTAGAACGATGGCCCAAATAGTGTCTTATCCAGGTAAAATTGAAATAGGATTAGGGAAAACTGCTCATCTTCCCAGGTTGTGCACAACCATAGATGTCGCTTGGATCCGCTTGTGTGAGACCCACTAAGGGAAGGTCAATAATTGTGGACAACCCTTTTTAAAGGGAATCTGTCTGTAGGATCAACCCTCCTAATCTGGCTGTATGGGCATATAGGTCAGAAGAAGCTGAATAAAATGATTCATTGATATCGCTGATCTGATGTCTTATTCCAAAGAAATCCATTTGAAATAATCAGGTTCTCAGGGAGATCTATGTCCAGGCCGTAGATCTTAACAGCTCATTTACATATTAAGAAAAATACGGATTTCTCGGCAATAAGACATCGGATCGCAGATATCAAGGTATCATTCATTTTATTCAACTTTTCACAACCTACCTGCCCATATGGTCTTACTGACGGACGCGTTTTGAGGCAGATTTCCCCTTTAAGGTGTAACAAAGCTGATTGCTCAAGAATATGTGATTCATTCCTAATTAATACAATATATCTTCCATAAAGATTTTCTAAAATATAATTTCATGGACTGTTGTCAGGCACTGGCTGTGCAATTTTGTTTTTAACATACACTGGCTTATTCAGTCCAAATGCAGCTGAGCGGAGTCTTCCCCACAAATCACCTGTATTCTGCCCACCCTGTCAGCTTCCTTTATCATGCTTCATTGAACCAAGAACGGAGCCATCTTCAAATGTAAAAAGTTGATGGTTCTGGAAGCAACTTTCTCTCTCTTGCATTTGTGCATGTGAAATAACATTTCTGGTTTGCTCATAGCGCCTGTCGCTTGACTTTTGTTGTTGCTGTGTGATCTTTTATTTCTCTTCCTGTGTGTATTGTTTTACTTTAAATTGTAACTTTTGCATTTTACTAAACATCTGGAAGCAGTTTTGGAATCCTTGATAGATAGGTCTACAGAAGGTCTAACTTGCTATTGAAATGTACCCTCAGCGCGACCCTTTCCAAAACTGCTGTGATGGTGTCCAGAAATGGACCTGACCCTGAAATGGGGACACCAGTGAAGCATAACGCTGCTACTTGTGAACTAGTAATATGTATTTACATTAGGAACACATTTAAAGAGGACCCACAACTTACAAATTAAACAAAGTTTAAAACCGTACAAAAAACCCTAAACTCCCCTGATTCCGCCCCACTCTTCAGTTTTGCGCTGCTTCGTTCCATTGCAGAGATATTCACATTTGTTGCTCTTGCAACTAATGTTGCAGCATGTGAAGTTTCTTCTTGCAGACCAACAATGTGTTTCTTCAGAATCTTCTCTGGGTCATGCGTTTTCACCCCTCCTAGACGCTGCCAATCACTGGTCGGCAGCGTCTCAGACCGCTAGATTAGTAGCTGATCTGTGATCACCAGCGTCTGGGAGGGAGGGGTGAAAGCTCACTCCCGCAGAAAATGCTCAAGAAATACCCAGTTGGTCTGCAAATAGAGATTTCACATACTGAGCTCCAAAAGCAACAAATGTGAATATCACCGCAATGCAGTGACACAGCACAAACCAGAAAAGAGCTGCAGCATTAGGGGATCTCTGGGTGCTCTTTAAACACTTTTTTCAGCTGCAGATGGAAGGAAAGGAGACACACTAGTTCATAACTAGTGGGTAGGCGGAGCCCCAGATAGGATTGACACCTCAGATTAAAAAGAGTGTTGACCGGCCCCTCCAGCACGGGCTCCTCCTACTCAGCTCTCCAGTCTAAAATTTGAGGTCTCAAAGGATAGTCGCTGCTGGAAGCAGCTCCTCAGAAGATTTTATTATTTTTTATCGGACAAGAGACTTGGATCACTAGAAGTGGTCTAGAGGTCTCAGGGGTCTCAGCGCTGCTGGACCCCAACCTCTCCCTTGGCGGATCTGTATTACCCTATATGGTGGTCCCTGCAGAACCCTGCCGGCCCGGGGGATGAGGATGGCTTCCCTGGCGGGGACGCAAACCGCGCTGCAGGGGTCACTGCGTTCCCCGCCCTGGGGGGAAGCATGGGCATAGCGCCAGAAACCCCTGGGGGTCCCTGTGGCGCTTCGGCTGGTGAGTACCACGCATTTTTATTAATGTGTGTGTGAGTGCTTAAGCGACTGCTGCGGCAGCCGCTGTACAATACATGTCGGTGACTGGTGTTTTTTGTCCGCAGGTGGATGCCTGCAGGACATAGGAGAGAGGATGCGCGCCTTTTTATTTGAATTTTCGCGCCGCTCTGAGCGCGCGCTTTACTGCTGTCTCCATTTCCGGCTTCCCTCATGGAGCACACGGAGGCACAGCGCGGCGGCCATTAAAGAAGCAGGCTGAAAGCTTCTTCTGGCTCTTCTCTCTCCTCCCATCCCGGCAAGATGTTACACTGTGGCCAGCTGGGTGAGTCGCTTCTACCCTCCGGGCAGAAGCTTAACCCCTTCACCCCCACAGCGCGGGCGCCTGCTGAGGCACTAATGAGTGGACAGACTGCGCTGTCCTGCGGCTGTTATCGCATAAGGGGCTCGCACACTCTTTTCAATAATAATAAAGAGTTTGTGGGGAGTCTGCAATTTTAATACTGCCACTATACGTTCCCACTAACGATCCTGATAACGACGCATACTAATGCGATAGTTTATGTGATCATTTTTTAATGTCGCTAGTAGCTGCCAATCTGGGCGATCTCATTAACATCGCATAAGCGGTTAGCGATCTCCTTAACAACTTTGGCGGTCATTGCGATATACAAAACAGCGCAATTTTTAGCGATCTTGTGGAATGTTTTTCTGTTAGTGTGGCATAAAAAGCTGTCCTGCAGCTGCGCCTTATAAGAGGCACTTGGGGCTCGCACAACTTTTTCATTATCAAGGTTGTGGGGAGTCTGCTACTTTAACCCCTTCTTAGGCGGTTAACTCTTAAGGTACTGCCACACTACACAATCCCGCTAGCGATCTCGTTAGCGTCGCATACTAATGAGATCGCTAGCGGGATTGTTTCTATATCGCTAGTGGCTACCTATTTTAGCGATGTCGTTAGGACGCTATCGCGGTTAGCGATCTCCTTAACGACTTTAGCGGTACAAAAGTACCGCTAAATCGCTAAAAAAGGTGCCACACTTAGCGATATATACTTACCCAGCGGGGCGCCAGCGACGAAAATAGGGTCCGGAACGATTCCAGCGACAAGCGAGATCACAGCAGGAAGCTCGTCGCTGGCAGATGCCGCACACAACATCGCTAACGGGATCGCTAAATAGTGACGTTTTTTAGCGATCCCGTTAGCGATGTTGTTTAGTGTGGCATACCCTTTAATGCTGGGGTAGCTCTCTCTTTAAGAGCTTTAACCCTTCAGCGATTGTTTTTCTTTAAGAAACACACTGTTCTAGTTACTGACAGGTTTAACCTGCCTTATACTGTGCAAGGACATGTCAGAATCTGACACGCAGACCCCGACGGTGTCATGCGCAGCGGTCGGAGGTTCCAGTGGTGTCAAAATGGAGGCCCTCGCTAGTTTCTATGATGGCCTGTCTGACCTTCTAGGTTATGGAGTGTCAGCTAGATCCTCTCAAGGAAGCGACACAAATCGGTGCCTCCTCTCCTTGCCGTTTCGGCGTACTACTTGTGAAGCCATGAGGGCGTTACAGTTACCAGAGAGAGGTAACTAGACGTCCTGGTAAGTCGGGATGTTTCAGGAGTCGCATAGGTCGCGACGGCTTTACAAACTGTATCCGTTTTCTACGGAGTTGATTGTTAATTGGATCTCCTGAAGTGAATGTCCCTTTATCCCAGCTTAGCAAATCTTCCTGGTAAAGGAAGGCGAGTCTGCAGGACCTGCTGGACAGAAAAATGGAGATGGCAACAATATCCATCTGCGAGGCCGCGGGTCATGGATTCAGTATTAAGGATCTATGTGTACTTGTAAAAGTTTCCCTGAGCCTTTTGGACCGTCTACGGATGACAAGATGGATCCCCTCTATCGAGATAGATGGGCTTTTCAAGTTGAAGGATTCTGCGGCACTGCTATCCAGGGCGCAATCCTCGGCAGTCACAGTCAGAAGAGCACTGTGGCTTAGACAGTGGAACGCGGTTTCCAAGCAGGGTTTGCTATCTTTAGCTTACAAAGTGGTCAGCTATTTGAATCTGACCTCACAGAGCTGATTGCTGAGGCAAAAGAAACAGCTTTACCGCAGCGCAGAGCTGTGACTTCTGCGTCTGGCAGGACTAGTGCCGGTAGTTGTCGGCGGTCCTTTCGGTCCAAGGGATGATCCGGTCAACCCTCTGGGGGTTTGGGTCGTTCCTCTCTTTTTTAAAAAAAAAAAAAAAAGGGGGAATTCTCAGAAATTCCGCATACCCTGGAAACAGAACTTCCATTACGACAGAAGCTGGCAAAAAACCCGCTAAAGCGGTCTGACGTCTGGGTATCACTCGAGCGCTCTCGAGTGGAGAGTCATTTACTCCAATTCAAACCGACTTGGGTTTCCCGTGTGTCGGACGCCTGGGTGACACAGGTTGTGTTGGCAGGCTACTTCATAGAGTTTCTTTCTCGACCCCCGGACAGGTTTTGCCAATCTCGCATTCCGTCAGAGCCGAGCTATTTCCCCTCTCTACAGTACGCAGAAGGGTGTGGTGATACCGGTTCCGCAGAGGACCGGGGAAGAGGATTCTTATTCCAACCTCTTTGTGGTCCCCAAAAAGGAGGACAAATTTCGCCCTATTTTGGATTTCAAAGATTGAATCGGCATGTTTACATCCCGAAAATTCCGCATGGAGTCGCTTCGCTCCGTTGTGGCAGCCCTGTCGCAGAACGTCTTTTTGGTCAATCGACATTCGTGACGCTTATTTGCATGTTCCCGTCGGAAGGGCTCACCGGCGCTTCCTTCGTTTTGCCATAGGTCAGGACCATTACCAGTTTGTGGCTCTGCCATTCGGCTTGGCCTCGGCGCCCAGAGTTTTTACAAAAATTCTAGCGCCCCTCATGGCAATTCTTCGAAGACAGGGGGTTACGATTTCCCTACCTGGACGACCTTCTGATTGTGGCGTCCTCAAAGGAGAAGGCGGGGACGGCTCGCAATCTATCCCTTCAGCTCCTGGAGGATTTCGGGTGGCTGGTCAATTGGGAGAAGTCGCTTTGGAACCATCGCAGTCAATCCTGTTTTTGGGAATGCATTTCGACACGGTACGGACGGTGGTGTCCCTTCCTCCAGACAAGCGGGCATGTCTCTTTCGACATGTACAGATTATGAGGTCTGCGACAGCCATGTCCTTTCGGAAGTGTATGCGCCTTCTGGGTTTGACGTCCATGGAGGCACTTCCGTTTGACCAATTTCATCCCAGGGCCCTCCAAAGGCTCATTCTGAGTCGTTGGGATCGATCGCAAGCTTCTCTGGATTGCAGCGTCATCATCTCTCACAGGGTGCGAGAATCCCTAGGATGGTGGTTATGTCCAGGAGCGTTATCCCTGGGGAAATCTTTCCTCCCTCCGAGGTGGTCGGTCATAACCACCGATGCCAGCCTGACGGGCTGGGGGGGGGTGTCTGGAACGATCTTTGGATCCAGGGAGTATGGTCATCGGAAGAGTCTGTTCTACCGATCAACATCCTGGAATTGAGGGCAATTTTTTCTTTTGCCTCCAACACTGGACGCTCCCTTTGAGCGGTCTGCCAGTCCGAGTGCAGACAGACAACGCGACGGCGGTCGCGTATATCAACCACCAAGGCGGGACAAGGAGCTCCAGGCTCATGATGGAGTTGTCTGGATTCTGCTATGGGCCGAGACCAGGGTTCCAGCCATCTCTGCGATTCACATTCCAGGAGTCCAGAATACCACGGCGGACTTCCTCAATCGCGAGAAGATGGATCCTGGAGAATGGAGTCTTCATCCGAAAATTTTTGCACTGCTGTGCTCCCGTTGGGGAACTCCCCAAGTGGATTTGATGGCATCCAGGTTCAATGCCAAACTACCGACCTTCATGTCCAGGTACAAGGACCCGAAAGGCTGTGGCGGTGGTTGTTCTGGTGGCTCCGTGGGACCATTTCAAGCTAGTCTTTGTTTCCGCCGATATTTTTACTTCCTCTGGTGCTGCGTCGGATCAGCCTGGAGAGAATTCCGGCTATGTTGATAGCCCCGGATTGGCCAAGGAGGACGTAGTTCTCGACACTGGTGTCGCTTTTGGCGGCACCGCCATTCCCACTTCCTCCTCGCCCGGACCTGTTAACCCAGGGGCCCGTTCGTCATCCGACTTGAAGTCTCTGCGTTTGACGGCGTGGCTCTTGAGACCGAAATATTGACCCGTAGAGGTTTTTCAGTCGAAGTCGTTGCCACTCTGCGAGCTGCCAGAGGTCCGGCTACTACTAAGATTTATTACAAGACTTGGGAAGCCTTCTTTTCGTGGTGTTCGGGTTCTTCAATGAATCCGAGGATTTTTTCCATTCCCAATTTGTTGGCTTTGTTGCAGTACGGGCTGGTCAAAAGGTTTGGCAGTTAGCACTCTGAAAGGCCAGGTTTCTGCCCTGTCCTTGCTGTTTCGGAAGGCTATCGCCTCGCGTAGGGACGTACTTTCCTTTTTTCGCGGAGTAATCCGTCAGTTTCCACCGCGGAAGGCGTCTGTGTCTCCTTGGCGGCTCAACCTTGTCTTGGAGGCTCTTCAGCATGTACCTTTTGAGCCTATGGGTTCTGCTACCCTTTCTTTAATTTCTTGGAAGATTGCCTTCTTAGTGGCGGTAACCTCTTTAAGAAGGGTTTCTGAGTTGGCAGTTCTTTCCTGCTCGCTTCCTTTCCTGGAGTTTTACCCGGATCGAGTAGTGCTTCGCACACGGTGCGACTTTCTACCTAAGGTGGTGTCGCAATTTCATGTTAACCAGGATATGTATTGCCCTCGCTTTGCCCGAGCCCAAGGAATGCAAAGGAACGGGACTTGCACAAATTGGATTTAGTGCGGACCTTGAAGTTCTATTTGTCTGTTACTCAAGGTTTTAGGAAGTCAGATTCTCTGTTTGTGATTCCAGCAGGTCGCAGGCGTGGTCAACGAGCTTCCAAGATTTCTATAGCTCGTTGGATTTGGTCAGCCATTTTGGAGGCTTACCGTCTTAAAGGCGAACCTTGCCCGATTAAGATTCGAGCTCACTCCACGAGGGCTGTGGCTTCATCGTGGGCCTTTCATCAAGGGGCTTCGGGTGGCGACCTGGCGCTCCGTCCACACATTTACAAAGTTTTATAAGGTGGACGTCAGTGCTTCCGCTGATGCGGCCTTAGGACGTAGGGTCCTGCAGGCAGCGGTATTTTAAGTTTTAGTTAACTTGTATTTGGCGCCTGTTGCGCATTTATCTAGGTTGATGGGTTTCTGCCTCTTTTGGTTTTTTTCCCACCCTAATTTTTGGACTGCTTTGGGACGTCCCACTAGTTATGAACTAGTGTGTCTCCTTTCCTTCCATCTGCAGCTGAAAGACGGATTTTGGTAAGAACTTACCTGTAAAATCCTTTTCAGCGAAGGAAGGAAAGGAGACACAGCTCCCTCCCATGGCAGAAGTGTGTTGTTGTATTACAGATGCAGCGTGACCCTTCTCTGATAGTGATTTTCTGGGCTGAGGTCGACGCGCTACGGCTCTGTTCCAGCATTGCCAGCTTATCGCAGTAGTCAGGTTCAGTGAGTAGTACCTGGAACTGTGTGATTTTTGCCTACATGCATGCATAACCTGTACTCTTATGTTTTTTCTCTGAAGTCCTTCAGAAGGGGTTATGTTGCTCCGCTGGTGATATTGCTCTTCCTTAAGCTTGGGTACGACTGGAGAGCTGAGTAGGAGGAGCCCGAGCTGGAGGGGCCGGTCAACACTCTTTTTAATCTGAGGTGTCAATCCTATCTGGGGCTCCGCCTACCCACTAGTTATGAACTAGTGTGTCTCCTTTCCTTCCTTCGCTGAAAAGGATTTTACAGGTAAGTTCTTACCAAAATCCGTCTTTTTCTTTTTAAAGTGGGCAACACCTGAAATGCATTCAATTCAGATAAATCATAGTGTACTGTAAGCTCCCTTTGGTAGTGGTAGTGCAAGAATCTTTGTGTTAAAAAGGAATCTGTCACAAGGTTTTTGCCTCCTAATCTGACAGCAGCATAATGTAGAGACAGAAACCGTGATTCCAGCAATATGTCACTTATTAGGCTCCTTACTAGACGACTAGTAAACCTGCTGCCATGTAGTCCTCCCTATTCATGAGCTCTGTAGAAACCAGCCTCCACTACTGATTGGCACAGTGTATACAGAAAACTGCCAATCAGTGATGTGGGCGGGGTTATACAGAGCCCATCATTTAGAGAACTGCTAGATCTGCAGCAGATTATATCACAACTTCAGCGAAGAACCCAGTAAATGTTGCATCGCTGGAATCAGGGTCTCTGCCCCAACAGTATGCTGCTCTCAGATTGGATGTCAAAATCTTGGTGATATATATCCTCTTTAAAACATGTATAGATCTAAAACGCTTTATCTTGTGATGAAGGGTGATTCATTAGAATGTGGAGATCTTTTCGAAGGTAAAAGGGCAGATTTAATTTGATAAAATGCCCTATTAGGGGACAATGTAGGCTACTAATTCTTCTGCCATTGCAAATTGCACTTGCATGAAACCCACTTTACTTGTCATTTGCAGACTTATAGCACAGTACTTCATATTACTTACGATACAGGATGATTTATTTCTTGTATGCTCTTGAAAAAAAAAGTCTTTCACTGCTAGGAGTGATGTGCAGTGCCAGTGTTTGCTTCCTAACACAAGTTTGCAGTTGAAACCATGCTTCTTAGCCCATGTTTTCTATGCTACTTGTCACTTTTGCTTATATTATACGTAGGTTCACTTGTGTAGTCCTCATTTGATCTTACGCCGGGCAGTGTTGGCGTGTCTGAGACAACTCGCTCAACGAGAGGCAGCAGAGGTATCTGAACACGCTATGTCTATGGTCAAAGATGGTCAAGAAGATTTAAAAATGGGTGAGTGATGCCTTTTTACGACCCATTCGCATCATAGTTGGGCTTGAAAGAGGTGCATACATACCTAAGCTGACATTATGCTACTTGGATAACTGAAAAGAAAACACAAATTAACGAGTTTTAACCCCCTCGTGTTGTAATCGAAAGCTTCCTGTGGGCAGTCCCTTCATGTGAAGTGTCCTGTGCTCTTTGACCCACTGTGAAAGCTGCAGTCTGGTGATTTATAACTGCTTCTTTGCAATAGATGAGCGGGAAGAAAAGGGCTTTGAACTCCGTTATGTGAGCGCTATTAAGAAAACTGCTCTGGAAAGTGCCATTCTGGGAGGGGACTGTGATTCTACAGGATTGATAAAAGAGCCCTGTCAGGAGCTGAGAAGAGGATCTAACTACTGCATATAAATCAATGGGCTGGAGAGAGCTGACTGGGATGTTCAGAGTTAACCCCTTCCCTAGAATGTAGCTACTGCGCATTCTCAACCAGGGTTTAGGCTGAGCTCCATGGAAACTGGCTGTACACTATAAGAGATAAAAGCTCTCATTGTAGGAAACTTGGCAGCAGGTAGAAGAAGCAAGTCAGTTGCAAACTTAGCTTTTTTTATGCCATCTAACTAATTAAAGAATGTGGGAATACCCCTTTTAAAATGTATTGTTTTTTTTAAATAAAAGTTTTGTCAGTGTTTTTTTCCCATATCACAATCTATGTTTAAGAAAAATAAAAGTTCTATTTTTAATTTTTTTCACACTGACCACTGATATATATTTTTTTTAATTTAGATTGTGATGTAAAAAAAAAAAAATACCCTAAAATTAAAGAAAAAAAGTACATTGAGCACCAAAACCTGATTTAACAAATAGGTTATTTCTCCTTCGTCTCATTGGGGGACACAGGACTGTGGGTGTATGCTACTGCCACTAGGAGGCTGACACTAAGTAAACATAAAAAAAGGTTAGCTCCTCCTCCGCCGTATACACCTCAGCACTGGCCGCAGGCAAACCCAGTTCATGCTTAGTGTCTGATGGAGGCACACGTCTGGTTTCTTCCAGACCATTTTTTTTTTTTTTCTCTCTCTCTATTTTCCCACGAAGATTTGACAGGGGCGACGGACCCTTTTGAAGGGGTCCGATCTCCCCAAACCACCAACGGGCGAGCACGTGGAGTAAAGCCTCCACGTATCCTCTCCCGCGACGTGGGACACGAATACCGGACTCAGCCCTGACCACCCTAAGGTATTGAAACCCTAGGCTGTACAGAGGCAGAAAATAGTCCGTGCGGCCCCCACTGCACCACCAAGGCAAGACCGCGGTGCTGCAAGGAGGCGGATGGTCCCTCTCCTCACCCCTGAAGGGGTGATGGAGTTAGGGTGCCTGCACCATCCTCACCCCTTTTTTTTCTGGGAAGCCCTCTCTAACCACTGCGGCTGAGAGACGCTGGGACCTTTTTTGGGAGAAAAGCCTACATATGCTCCAGTGGATCACGGCTGGGAACCCACCTTTAATCCAGGATCGTCGGTCGTGGAAGAGTTGGAGCAAAGGGAAAGCGGTCCGGTGTTTTCAGGAGCAGCTCCAAGGCAAAAGCGGGCAAGTCCATGGCTGAGTTCTCCATACCCCTCCCCCCGTATCCGGCGGCCTGCTCTCCGACACAGGGGCGGCGGCCGCCAAAAATTTACCTCCCGGCTTCATGCCGGCGCTAGGCCGCGGGCGGAAATCTAGCCCCCGGCTTTTGCCGAGGGTCAGGCAACGCGAGGGGTAATTCGGGAGGAGCGCGTTCTCGGGCTCCTCCCCCCAGCAGCGGCACTTCCGGCGGGCCCGCCCCCCTGATCCGAGCGGCGGCCGCCGAAAATTTAGGCCGCGGCTTCGGCCAGCGCTAGGCCGCGGCCTGAAATTTAGCCCCCGGCTTCGGCCGGAGACTAGGCCGCGGCTGGAAATCAGGTCCCCGGCTTCTGCCGGCGCTAGGCCGCGCCCTGCGACCCCTCCCCTAGGGCTCGGCTATTTAGGAACGCCTCCCTGAAAGGGGAGCGCGTTTTTTGGAAGTCTGGAGCTTCCGTCTTCCTTTTTACGCCACACGGTCCAGCAAGTGAGGTGAAAAATCATTAAAGGACGTTCGGGGAACAGGACTGGGGTAAGTGCTACTACCTCCAGCCTGGTTGCTCCGTTTTTTGCTGCGCTCCGCACCGCTACTACCCGCACCGCCACATCCAAATTATTCTGACAGGAGGAAATCTGTGACAGATCCAGTATGTCCAGAAGGGCTAAGACCCACACGGTGTTTTATACTGCATGCATTGCCTGTAGATCCCCTTTTCCGCACGCCCAGACTAATCGGGTCTGCGAAGCCTGTGACTCCGAACGGGCTCAGGAGTCCTTACCTATAACCGAGCCTAGTGCGTCAGGTCCTCCGGAATGGGCCTTGTCTCTTTCTCAATCTGTGGCGTCATTAACCAGAGCAATCGAGTCCCTTCAAGCTCCCGATAGGAGCAGGGACAGTGGTTCACCCGGCTTCACTACGCCTCAGGAACCTCCGGCCTGCAGGGGCCGCGCTCTTACCAGGCAGACGCATGGGAAGCGAACCCATACTGCGTCGCCTATGCCGTCCGGGGCCTCGGCATCCTTTAGCTCAGTTTCTCGCTCTCCCTCTCCTTTGGAGGCAAGTGATCAGTATTCAGATTCTGATTCTGAAGGGTCCCTCAATCTAGAGGCACCGTATTGTCAGGAGACAATTGACAGTCTGATTGAAGCTGTCAGTCAATCCCTGGGGATAGAGGATGAATCCACCTTGGCCTCTGGTCATAAGGTGTCTTTCAAACGAGCCAGACAAACTCATAAGGTTTTTGGTGCTCATCCTGAGTTTGAGGAGCTGGTGCAGCGCCACCGAGAAAAACCGGACAAGCGCTTTGCAGGACAAAAGGCCCTTAATACCAGATATCCTTTTGCTCCCGAACTTCTGAAAGTGTGAGCAGAATCTCCTACAGTCGATCCTCCTGTATCGCGTTTAGCGTCTAAAACGCTTCTCTCCCTTCCTAACGGTTCCTCGATCAAGGATCCAACGGATCGTCTGGTTGAAAGTTTGGCCCGCTCAGTGTTTGAGGCATCAGGCTCTGCACTCTCTCCTTCTTTTGCAGCGACTTGGGTTGCTAAGGCCATGATATCTTGGTCGGAGTCTCTAAATAGAGCCCTTCACGGTATAGAGGTGCCTTCTGAGGTAACGGAAATCTCCAATCAGATAGCTCTTGCAGGAGATTTTTTAATCAACGCTTCTATGGATGCGGCAAATTGCGCGGCATTAGCTGCAGCTAATGCGATTGCTATCAGGAGAGCTTTGTGGTTGAGAACTTGGCGAGCGGATTCAACCTCAAAGAAATCACTTACGTCCTTACCCTATCAGAGCGGCCGATTATTTGGCGAGAAGTTGGATCAGCTCATATCTGATGCGACGGGAGGAAAGAGCAGTTTCCTTCCTCAGCAGAGGATTAGACAGCCTTTTCGCCGACAGCTTCAGCCTCGCTTTAGGGCCTTTCGTAACCCAGGTTGGGCCGTGCCAGCCACCTCCAGCGGCTCAGGTCGACCTAATCAGGCCAGAGATCGCCAAGTCTCCTACAAGACCAACCCTTTGGGAAGAATGCGATCTCAACAGCCAAGATCTAGAGGGTCTAAATCCCAAAGATATTCGGATAAATGACTGGAGGCAGAATCCGGTCAATTTATCCAGAGTAGGCGGCCGCTTACTCTGGTTTCGCCCCACTTGGCTATCAATTACTCACGACAAGTGGGTCAGGGAGTTAGTTTCCTCGGGGTACAAAATAGAATTCATCAATCGTCCGTCAAATCGATTTTTTCCTTCGCGTCTTCCCAGAAAAGAATCCCGTGTTCACGCCTTATTCAAGGCGGTCGAATCTCTTCGGCGCAGCGGGGTCATTGTTCCTGTTCCAGAGGTCGAAAGGGGTCAGGGGTTTTACTCCAATCTGTTCATAGTACCCAAGAAGGACGGCTCTGTCAGACCCATTTTGGACCTAAAACGACTAAATCAATTTGTCAGAATTCGACGGTTTCGAATGGAGTCTCTCCGATCGGTTATTGCAGCCATGGAAAAGGGGGAATTTCTAGCATCAATAGACATTCAGGATGCCTATCTCCACATCCCCATATTTCCTCCTCATCAGAGGTTTCTTCAGTTTGCCATCGGCAACCTTCACTTCCAGTTCACAGCCTTGCCGTTCGGACTAGCCACAGCCCCCAGGGTGTTCACAAAGGTTATGGCTGCCGTTGTGTCCATTCTGCACTCCCGGGGGATAGTCATTTTGCCATATTTGGACGATCTTCTCATCAAGGGTCCGTCCTATCAGGCTTGCGAGAAGAGTGTCAGCATTACGCTAGACACCCTTGCTCGCCTGGGGTGGCTGGTGAATCTAAAGAAATCATCTCCCGTGCCATCTCAAAGGATCACCTTTTTAGGAATGATTTTCAACACTGCTCAAGGGTTGATAACTCTTCCTCAGGAGAAGGCTCTAGTTCTCCGTCAGGAGGTACGGATCCTTCGCCAACCAATACCTCACACCATCCGGTTTTGTATGAGGGTCATAGGAAGGATGGTGGCAGCGATCGAAGCCATTCCATTTGCCCAGTTCCATCTCCGCTCCCTTCAGCATGCTCTCTTGGCAGTATGGAACGGGAGCCCTTACTCGCTCAATTTTCAGTGCCGTCTTTCCCGGCAGGTCAGACAGACGCTTTCGTGGTGGACAAGGGACATCACTCTTCGCCAGGGGCGATATTTTCCTCCAGTCCATTGGCTGATAGTCACAACGGACGCCAGCCTTCTCGGATGGGGAGCAGTGTTTTGTCACTATACAGCTCAGGGGACTTGTTGTCGGCAGGAAGCGACCCTCCCAATCAATATTTTGGAGATCCGAGCTGTTCGGCTGGCTCTGAGGCGTTTTCACCATCATTTGGCGGGCCGCCCTGTCCGAATACAATCGGACAATGCCACAGCGGTGGCATACATAAATCATCAGGGGGGTACCCGCAGCAGGGCAGCCATGCGCGAGGTAGGACACATTCTATCCTGGGCAGAAAGAAATCACTCTGTGATATCAGCGGTCCACATTCCAGGCGAGGAGAACTGGGCAGCGGATTTTCTCAGCCGTCAGGGGATAGCGTCAGGGGAATGGTCGCTACATCCCGAGGTATTCCAGCAGATATGCCTACGTTGGGGAACCCCAGATGTGGACCTGATGGCCTCCAGGATAAACGCCAAGGTGCCCAACTTTGTCTCCCGGTACCGAGATCCGCAGGCAATTGCAGTGGATGCCCTGGTTCTACCATGGAATCAGTTTCATCTTCTATACTTGTTTCCACCAATGGCTCTGCTCCCAAGGGTGATCAGGAAGATCAGGTTAGAGGGGGTACCAGCGATATTGATCGCTCCGGATTGGCCGCGTCGCTCATGGTACGCAGAGCTGGTAAAGCTGCTCAGCGACGCACCCTGGCGTCTGCCAGAACGCGTGGATCTTCTCTCCCAGGGCCCAGTTTACCACCAGAACTTAGCGGTCCTGTGTTTGACGGCCTGGCCGTTGAATCTTGGATTCTGACTAGGGCTGGATTCTCCAAAAGGTCGCCGCCACAATGGCTAGCGCCAGAAAACCCACCTCGGCTCGTATCTACCACGGTACTTGGAAGGTCTTTTTTACATGGTGCAGGGAACATGGTTATTCCCCACTTCACTTTTCAATCCCCAACATTCTGTCTTTTCTCCAAGCAGGCTTAGATTCAGGCTTAGCACCAAGTACTCTTAGGCGTCAAATATCGGGCTTGTCGGTTCTTTTTCAGCGAAGGATCGCATCTAATTTACAGGTCAAGACCTTTATTCAGGGGGTTGTCCATATAGTGCCCCCCTACAAGGCTCCCTTAGATGTTTGGGATCTCAATCTTGTTCTGGGAGTTCTGCAAGAATCTCCTTTTGAGCCTCTTCAGGAGGTTTCCCTGACATACCTTTCCTGGAAGGTGGTATTTTTAGTGGCCATAACATCCATAAGGCGGGTTTCGGAGCTGGCAGCACTATCCTGCCGAGCTCCGTACTTACTTTTCCACCGTGATAAGGTAGTGCTTAGGCCAGCACCTCCTTTTTTGCCTAAAGTCGTGTCCTCATTTCACATCAATGAGGACATTGTTTTGCCCTCATTTTGCCCAGCTCCGACGCACCGGGTAGAAAAAGCTCTCCATACGCTGGATCTGGTGAGAGCACTCAGGAGATATGTATCTCGGACGGCATCCTTTAGGCAGACGGACACGCTGTTTATCCTCCTGAGGGTCGCAGGAAGGGACTCGCTGCGTCTAGGTCAACTTTAGCTAGATGGATACGGGTAACCATTCAAGAGGCCTACCGCATCAGAGGCGCGGTGGTTCCCGCAGGAATCAGGGCTCACTCCACCAGAGCAGTGGGTGCTTCCTGGGCTCTTCGGCATCAGGCTTCGGCGGAACAGGTTTGTAAGGCGGCAACCTGGTCCAGTTTGCATACTTTTTCAAAACATTATAATGTCCATACTCAGGCGTCAGCGGATGCTAGCCTGGGTAGAAGGATTCTTCAGGGCGCGGTAGCGCACCTATGAGCAATGCCTATGTATAATTGCACTGTGGAGTCAGTTTCCCACCCAAGTGGACTGCTTTGGGACGTCCCACAGTCCTGTGTCCCCAATGAGACGAAGGAGAAATACGGATTTTTGTGTTACTCACCGTAAAATCCTTTTCTCCGAGACGCTCATTGGGGGACACAGCACCCTCCCTTATAGCCGGATGGCTTTGCTTTCTAAGCTAATTTTGTTTGCTTGGGTCTATATCAGTAGATTTACTTCTGGATATATTGTACCTGTATTAACACTGATTTTTGTTTTAGCCTCCTACTGCTTTTTGCACTAAACTGGGTTTGCCTGCGGCCAGTGCTGAGGTGTATACGGCGGAGGAGGAGCTAACCTTTTTTTATGTTTACTTAGTGTCAGCCTCCTAGTGGCAGTAGCATACACCCACAGTCCTGTGTCCCCAATGAGCGTCTCGGAGAAAAGGATTTTACGGTGAGTAACACAAAAATCCGTATTTTCTGATGACACATACCTTTTTACAGAAATAAAAATCACTCAAAAAGTGTACCAACTCGAGTCAGTTTGCAGGTAACAGGAAATATATTTTTTCCCAATGCATAATACATAAGTCAAAAGGGCAGTCAAAATATTTAAATCTCATAACCTAAAAATATATAGGCACGGTTTGTAGTCCGCAAAGTCATCTTTGTGTGTATTTTAGGCTTGTTACGGGGCTTGCAGATGCATTATCGATAAACTGTTATTAGTGCACGCGCCTCTGCTTGTGACGATATTCTCTGGTCAAGTACTTTTACACAGAGAAACCTATTAATAGACCTTGTTGAAAAGGCAACAAAGTGGTCAAATTTAAAGCCCTGTACATTTTTTTTTTAACTTTGAGAAGATGTGAATATGCGAGAACTTGGTCTGGAAGGAGTTCTGCTGAGTCTTTTGGACAGAGAGAGTGACCCGCAACTATGTCAAGACGTGAAAGAGACCCTCCTTCACATGCAGAGCTGTACAGGACTCGTCCGCCTTTCTTTCTGGCTGCGACTGCACAAAGACATCCTCTCAGCATCTGCAGGTGACCGTGAATGATTGTCTGTAATTAGAGGATAATTTGTGTAATCATTCCTTACAAGGCTCCTTGTCCTCATAGATTTTGCAGCAGTGGCTTCTACTACTCAAGAAGAAGAATGTGAACAATCCTGCTCTGACTCTGTGCTAACATCCAGGAAAGAGGAGTCCTCTGACGTGTCCGTTAGTCCACGTTGGCACACAAGAGTGTTTTCAATGGAGTGTGTTAATATGCTGCTGTCTCAGTGTGTCGGGGAAGGGGAGCCCACTTTAATATGACTGAAGCCAGGAGATGAAGCACAAAGAACCGGACAGTAAGAGACAGAAATCGTTATTTCCGCTGAATAATTAATTGCTTTGTCATAATTTTTTGACTTTTGCTAAATATTCTTATATCGTAACCCATTTGACCATGGCAAACTAGAGACTATTGTTCTCTTCTATGTCTTTGATTTAAAGGGAACTTTTCAGGAGCCTTAAGGAAACCAAACTAATTACCTTGCTCAGTATGATAGAGAAAGACAAATCTAAATTCATCTTCCGGCTGCAAATTGATTTTCTACCATTGAAAAAAAAACCAAGGGGTCCGTTCCCAGCCAGTGCATTGATCCTCTTAATTATTGGAATTGTTGGACGTGAAGTTGCACATAATATACATAATAGTAGGTGAATGATATAGGAGTCAGACATTAATATAGTGCCAATGAAACGTTTGGACACCCCTCTTCATGCATTGGATTTCCTCGTTTTTATTGGCATGTGCACATACTAGATTCAGACTGAAGGCAGCAAAAAAAAAAAAAAAAAAGCTAAAGAATGTACATTGACAAACACGCCATTTGTACTTTTTTGTTTCTTAGGAGATTTCTTGGTTTTACATCTGCAAGATCTGGTTCGCATGTCCTTCATGGCTGCCACAGATCATAGCGAGCATCTTCGTAAGGTTGGACTCCAGTCGCTACTCCTGGTTATACAAAGATTTTCTTCCGTGCCTGAGCCTGAATTTCCTGGGCATCTTATACTAGAGCAGTACCAAGCCAATGTGAGTTCCCCTTTGGACTGCAAATATATAAACAATATATCAATATAAAATATTTTATATCGGGATTTTTTTTTTTGATTGATTGATAGGTAGTAGCTGCAGTAAGACCGGCCTTCAACTCTGATACAAATCCTGATGTGACTGCTAGGGCTTGCCAGGTAACTAGTGTATCTGTAGTCCATGTAATGTCCATTCCTACAGTCTGGGCCAGTCTGTTGGGCTATGCAAGCTGCACTTTGGACATGTTCGTAGACAGGTCCTCACATAGTCCAAGACCTTACTTTTCTGTAAGAACTGAATGGTCACCCACACATGTGCTTCTTCCAGTGACTACTAATATGCAGTATATACCTAGGTTATGTTAGCAGGTTTGCATTGAAACTACTTAATGTTCACCTAGTACCAATCTTCATGAATAAATCTGTTCCTGCTGTTGCTACTCTCCAGGTATTTAGTAGGGGAACGGCAGCGTCATTTTGAAGAACATTTTGCAGTATACCTCTTGTTAATAATATTTCATTTTTATTGTGTGCTGCCCATCCCCTAGGTTAGCATCCACCTACTCTGTCTTTCAGAGGTGGCCATTCTCTTAGGCTGGGGAAGCACAGCTCTTGCAAGTTCTTTCCAATAGAGCTTGTAAGCACTGCTCTGAAGCTGGTCAGATCGCTGGCCAACTAAAGTGCCCTTGCGCTCCTCTGATGTTACAGGGGCGAAGCTGGCTTTGTCTATAACATGGAAGAGCACACAGCCATGCCACTGTTCCGAACTGTCAATCATCAGGAGCTCACTGACCCTCCTTCAGATAGGAAGCCATGAGGCAGGGGAGCAGTGCACTCCTGGAGATAGACAATAAGACAGACCCTTTTTATTACCTTAAAAAATGTTTGGCGCACTACCAGCACCAGCTGGATCATGATGGTTTGTCAAGGGAACTCAGTATGTGTATATAAGTATCAGAAAGTATGTGTGCCATTCTTCTCCCCCTACAGGTTTGCAGTGCATGGTTAGCCAGTGGCGTTCTGAAGGACCCCTCAGACTTGCACAGGGTTCAGCAGCTGCTCCTGTCTTCTCTGAGCAGAGTGCAAATGATGAAAGAAACCACAAGTGTATACAGTGAAAGCACCACTACCATGGAGTCATTGGCTGTACTGAAGGCCTGGGCAGAAGTAGGTGATATGCAAGTTCCCTTAAAGGGAATCTGTCACCCCAAAATTGCCATATCAGATAAAGATATGGCTGAATAGTGCGTCCCATAACAAAGCTAACGGTAGGTATCATATATCCTGATACCCCCGTTTTCATATCAAAATACCTTAGTAATACCTTAGTAGTTTTTTCCCTGTCAATCATGGCAGTCAGGTCAGGAGGGCGGCGTTTTTTCTCTCCCCCGCCCCTCCCCCCGCTCCTCGGCATCCGTTGCGTAACGCAGTCTGTGAATCCCACCGACGGCGTTCGGCTTCCCGCAATTCAAATTCGGGCTGGCGCATGCGCAGTGTGCTTTGCCCGACAGTGGGCAAAGCATAAAATCAGTACAGCGCATGCGCTACTCTTTCCTTGCCCCGGAAGTCGTCCAAGGCAAGCAGTCATTTCCGGGAAAGGAAAGAGTAGCGCATGCGCTGTACTGATTTTATGCTTTGCCCACTGTCGGGCAAAGCACACTGCGCATGCGCTGGCCCGAATTTGAATTGCGCAATTGCGGGAAGCCGAACGCCGTCTGTGGGATTCACAGACGGCGATACGCAATGGATGCCGAGGAGCAGGGGGGAGAGAGAGAAAAAACGCCGCCCTCCTGACCTGACCACCTTGATTGACAGGGAAAAAAATGAAGTTTACTAAGGTATTTTGATATGAAAACGGGGGTATCATGATATATGATACCTACCATTAGCTTTGTTATGGGACGCACTATTCATCCATATCTTTATCTGATATGGCAATTTTGGGGTGACAGATTCCCTTTAATGCTTCTAAATGATCATGAGGATGAATAGAGCCAACAAGTGGCAGAATAGCATCTATCTCTACCCTTCTCTGGCTCTATAAAGCCAGAACTGCTGATCAAAGTTGAGATTGGTGGAGATAGTGAGATAACAATTAGACTGGAAGGTGCTCTTGAATATTTGGCCATGACAAAGGTGCCCCGAGGGCCTGTACTTGGCATGAAAAGCCATTCTGTGCTGACGGAGTCCCTGTAAACCAAATCCCTACAGATCCTGTTGACTGATTCCATTGTCCCTGTATGAATCAATCAGAAATGATCTTTCATGGTTTCAAGCTTACAAATTCCAAATGTTTTTAATAGGTTTATATCGCAGCAGTGGAAAGAACAGGCCGTGAAGAAGGGTCTGGATCTGATCCTGAGGATAGTCTCCTCTCCTTGGTAGAAGCTGATATTGCCACTCTGAGCAAGTTGTGGTTGTCCGCTTTACAGGATCATGCACTACTCACCCTTCCTCCTGAGTGTGGCCATCAGCTTCCTTCAGCTGGTAAGTGTAGCCTGCAAGCCTCTTACTTTTTATGTCAATGTGACCCTTTAGTTGTCATAGCAGTTACTTGTTAGGACTAACCTTACTTGTCCTTCCTAAAATTAAGCTAGGTTGTCCTCTACTGGATAACACCTTCTTAAATGTCACTGACTACTTATGTCCCGGACTGGTGCTGTCCTGCGACATACACACTCTGACTGCTGCAACCAATCGATCAGCTTTGACGGAAAAACGAAGGCTGCCACTGATCAGCAGCTGCTGATTGGCTGCAGTGGTCACTTAACATTGTCGTGAGACAGTGCGGAGATCAGGGGAATTGCAACTCTCGGTAGGTAATTACACTATTTGTTTTTTTTTTTCCATATCTTATGCTGCACGGCTGAGCTATTAAGGAGGGGTGGTCCAGTAGTGGACAACCTCTACTACTGCTCATTTACTTGCTAATATAAAGAGTAACCTAAACCTAGCCGTGTGATATTACATCATTTTATTAGCTACTTCTTACTTGGTGTCCAGTCCAGGAAGCTAACATATTGGATTTTTCCTTTGAGTCCTTCCTATATAGAACTGACCCCATTTTTGTCTTTGGCTTGGAAGCAATACTGGCCTAAAATTTAGAAAGAAAGTCCCTGATGTCAGGAGTGATCCATCCATATGATGGGCTGACACACGGATGAGTAAAGCAGCTCTTCACAGTGAGCCAAACTGCTCCCAAAATTTCAACTTCTTGGATTCCTCTGATTTTAAATAGTTGGACTGGGACATTGTGGTTAATTCAACTTTTAGGACTTCAATGAGGTTAAGTCCTGATTCCCTTTACCATGACTGTTCGTTTCCTAGCTGTAACACAACTATATACTGGTTAAAGTAGTTTCTGCCCAAGTAAAACAATCCAGCATTTTATGGATACATGCTTTTACAGTTTCTTTTTAGATCACTTTTCTGTTAATTCTTTTTCAGGCGGAGTATTCTACACTTCTGAAACCATTGATGCAGCCAGGCCACACTACTTTACCTCCTGGGCTACCATTCTTCATGCTACCTCTCTGTGGCTTAGCAACACTGGTTTCCTACCTGCAGACCCAGATGATGCTGGCAGCCGACTTTCCCGTCCTGTCACTCCAACTACTATGGGACAGGAGCACAACAACAAGACTCCGGCCAAGTCTCCAGAAGATCTGAACTCGGAGAGATTTCACTTAATTCTTGGTATATGGTTAAAATACTCATTAGCTGTAGAAAACATATGGCTACACACTATTAACTTTCTTCCATTTTGGACAGATTTGAGCCCTACTTAGGTCAACCATTAAATGGGAACTGTACTTTCAAGAAACTTTGCATAAATCACTTGTACAGGCAAATATAAGAAACTTTGTAATATATCTTATCAGAGATATCTGCTTACTGATCCAATTTTTACTCTCCCCCTTCTCACCTACTATGATTAAAAAAAACAACTCAAATCCATCCTGCTTATACAAGACGGACTGTTAGCTCATTTTGGTGTTGTGCCACAGCCGATTATCCCCTATGGGGAAGGGATGGAGTGAGGAAGAGAGGGAGATACAGAAAGATTGTGCTGAACTTTCTAACAAATCTTTGACCTTCAGTGCTGGATTCACATCTACACTGGTGACTACTGCTGTATAATATCCTCCATGCTGCTTGCCTTTGTTTGCTTTAAAAAAAGAAGAAAAAGAAATGAAGAGTAGGAATCCCTCTCTGTACTGTAATGTGAATGGTTAGAGATGACTACTACTAGTCGCCTCCCAAAAGCTCAGGGTGGATTGCAAATTAGAGAGAGAGTCTGCAGAGAGGGAAACTTGAAAATGCAGGATATAAGTAATAGAATTCTCAAATACAGTGTTATTCTTCATGCTCACACAGTTTATTCTGAAAACCTACATGAAGGTACAATTTCTCTAATATAATAACCCTCATACGCCATTCACACACAGATTTTAGTTTTTCAATGTAGATGGAGCCAGATTAGGTGGTTGGTAATTTAAGGGTTTTTCTCAAATACAAGGTATTCTCTCTATCTGAAAGATAGGAGATAACTTGCTGATCAGTGAGGGACCAACTAATCTGACCCCAACATTCCCAATATCTTAGCCCTGGAAACTCTGAGAACAGAGGTGGACACACTCTACTTCCACTTCATTCATTGCTGGAAATAGTCGAATACATTGACCGGCTTTCTCTGGCTATCCCACTCACGATGAATGGGGCAGAGGTCGAGCAAGTGCATCCCCCCATTCAAGACGGTGCTGCAGAGTCCCGATCTCATGATTCCAGAGCCCGATCTTTGGATCACTGAAAGTCCCAGCAGTCGGCATGTTATCCCTGATCCTATCATGGATAGGGAATGTACTTTTATTTTAGAATAACCCTTACAGAAAAGGAATAAATTATTCACAGTGATCTGAAATGAGTACAAACGTTTATTGTCCGCTATTGATTTTTTAAACTTTTTTTCAAAATTCAACATTTTTTTTTTTCTCCAGGAATTTGTGTGGAATTTCTCTGTTGCCTCCCTGTGGATGCCCCTATGGAGAGAATCGCTGCTTGTCTGCGGGCTATCAAGGCGTTACTTGGAGGTGTCTGGCCTAGGACACATGTAGGGGCTGATCAGGTAAATGTTGACCCAACTTTAGTGTACCATGTAGCGGAGCCGGAGGGTACAGAAATGCATCAGTAAGAGGGAGCCGCTCGTATAACGTCTGGTGGAAGCATTCTAATACTTGTACTTAACTTGTATGTTAATTGCAATGTGTAATCTAAACATTTTAGTCCGATAATACGTTGTGCTGTGCGAGTACAAGTAAATTTGACCACAGTTTTTTACACAAATGCTGAAGTTAATAAGCCTGTATTGATAGATGAGACCAAAATATAACTCCAAAGCTCTGAGAGCTTTTGTTCTTATGCACGTTCCGGCCATCCGCTGAGTGCAACGCTCCTGCACACTGAATGGTAACCTCACCACATCTGGAGAGTCCGATGCGTGGATCAGCTGTAATTACCCGCACCACCCAGCGTGCAGGAGCAAATGCACCAACATAAGCACCCTACCATGTGACCTAATGGAGATTTCACATCATATGGAGCTTTTTTTCTGTGTGTTTTTTTCATTGGGCTCTCCTGTACTTGTATTTCCCAGGCACTTGCTATTGAGTTGATTTCCGTATTGCACCGATTACTACTAATGCGAGAATCTTCAGAAATACAATTGCTGGCTTTGGAAGTTGGGAAACAAATCTTAAGTGCAGCTCAGGAACATGTACAAGAGAGGAGGAGGAGCGCAGAAGGTAAGTATTATTATTATTATTGTTATACATTTTTATAGCGCCATTTATTCCATGGCGCTTTACATGTGAAGAGGGGCAAATATAGACAAGTACAGTAAACATGAACAATACAAGGCACACACAAGTACAGAAGGAGAGAGGACCCTGCCCGCAAGTGCTCACAGTCTACAGGGATGGGTGAGGATACACTAGGAGAGGGTAGAGCTGGTCGTGCGGTGGTTCAGTAGACTGATGATCACTGCAGGTTGTAGGCTTGTCAGAAGAGGTGGGTCTTCAGGTTCTTTTTGAAGGTTTCCATGGTAGGCACGAGTCTGATGTGTTGGGGTAGAGAGTTCCAGAGTATGGGAGAGGCACGGGAGAAGCTTTGTATGCGGTTTTGGGAAGAAGAGATAAGAGGGGAGTAAAGGAGTAGATCTTGAGAGGATCAAAGGTTGCGTGTGGGTAAGTACCGGTAGACCATGTCACAGATGTATGGAGGAGACAGATTGTGGATGGCTTTGTAAGTCATGGTTAGGGTTTTGAACTGGAGCCTCTGGACGATAGGAAGCCAATGAAGGGCTTGGCAAAGGGGTTTAAAGGGGTTGTTTCCAATTCTTAAATAGGGAAAATTGCAGTGATTGTAATAAAATAAACTAGCAACTTTGTAAATTACCTTCTATTGAAAGTCATTTCCGTGCTCAAGAATGAAGGAATTTGTAATCTTCTAGTAATCAGCTCGTTCTATAGATTACCGTCCACCTTTCAGTCTGAGTGGCCAGTTACCCTGAAGCTGGCCGGATCGCTGGATCTGAAGAGCTTTAAGGGCCCGTCTCACATAGCGATATCGCTACCGAGATCGGTGCTGAGTCACTAGTTTTGTGACGCAGCACCGAGCTCCCCAGCGATATCGCTGTGTGTGACATTCAGCGACGATCAGCCCCCCTGCTGGGTATCGCTGATCGTCGCTGAAATGTCAGGACATTTTTTTGATCGCTGGTCTCCCGCTGACAGGCACGCATCGCTGCGTGTGACAGGCGGGAGACCAGCGATCATCTGGTAACCAAGGTACACAGCGGGTTTCCAGGCGCGGGGCTGTGTCTAGAAACCCGCTGTGTACCTTGGATACCAGCGCCCTGATGCAGGGTGCTGGTATCCAAGGTACACAACGGGTTTCCAGGCACCGTACAGCGCTTGGAAACCCGCTGTGTACCTTGGATACCAGCTCCCTGCATCAGCGCGCTGGTATCCAAGGTACACTGCGGGTAACTAAGCGATGTTACCCGCAGTGTCGCTGTCCCAGATCGCTGCCTGAGCTGTCTGTTTGGCAGCTCAGCAGCGATCATGTAGCGATACACCAGCGATCCTGACAAGTGCATATCGTTGTCGGCATCGCTGGTGTATCGTTATGTGAGACCCAGCCTTTAGTCTGACTGTGCTTCTCCCTTCCTGCAGAGGCCTATGCTAACAGCCTGGGAAAGGGCAAAGTTTGGACCAACGGTGAAACCATACCGCTGGTCCGAACTGTCAGTCTTCAAGAGCTCACCAGCCCTGGCAAAGCAGGAAGTCGGTAGCGGTGTGCTCCTGGAGATAGAGCGTTACAGCTATCATCTGTGTCAGGTTAGGCCACTGTAGAGAGGGTAATCATTAACTCGAAGAAAAAAAAATAAAGAAATGCAGAAGATCAGGCACCAGTCTCCTGTGTATCACTTGATGTGCGATTTCTTCCATTTTTCCTTAGTTGACGATGGTGCAGAGGAGAAGGAAACCTTACCAGAGTTTGGAGAGGGGCACGATACTGGAGGCTTAGTGACTGGCCGCTCCTTGGTACTTGCTGCATTGGAGTTGTGTCTTTGTATCCTCATCAGACAGTTACCCCAGCTCAGTCCTCGCCTTTCGGGGAGCATTACCGGGAGACATGCCGCAAAACCGCCTCTGTCTCATGATTCCAGTTTGCTGATTTCGGCCTCTCTGGCTATTCTAGCTGAGCTGCCATCCCTCTGTTCTCCAGAAGGTGAGTGAAAATAATTGTTGATCTCTGATACCTATCTAAGCTACCTGCCCCTAGGGAAGCACATAATTATGGTCTCTAACCCTGGAGCATGTTACAGGGCTGTAGTAGACTAACATCCATGATGCCCTTAGGCTGATGAAAGCTGCAAATATTCTGCAGCCCTTAGAGAAGCTGAAGGAAAGCTGCGGGGGATATGATTTACTTGCAGATTTTTTTGCTTTAAGTGAACATTTCTCTTGATTTAAGCTACCTGTAGCACAATGTTAAGGCTCTGCTGGAATCCTTTATGGGATTGACCCCTTTTAAGAAATCTTTATTTTCGGGTACAGTTTGATCTATTAAAAAAACAAACAAAAAAAAAAACGAATATCTTCTTTGCTCACCATTCCCTGGTCCACTGATAAGTCCCTGCTGCTGCACATGGTGTCTGGCATTAACTGCAGTGCTGACATCACATCTACCGTGCAGCAGCCAATCAGTTCGCTCTGCCAGTGTATGTGCAACACCCCGCTCACTGATTGGCTGTCAATGGAACGTCAGCGCCAGACACCATGAGCAGAGGTGGAGACTATTTGGTGGACCGGCGGACGGTGAGTACTTTTTTTTTTTTTTATACCAAGTTGCACAGGGGGACAAAGATTTCATGAAGGGTGAATCCCTTTATGGTGTAGAGAGAAAGATGACAATAATTGTGTGTTCTTATCTTTTCTTTTACAGGCAGTGTGTCGGTCCTCCCCACTCTGCTGTACCTCGTGGTGGGTGTTTTGCAGCACACAGCTGATAAAACAACTGATGGGCGACTATCCCTGGCTATAACCTCTGCCCTGCAAGCCCTAAAAGCTATTGTGTCATCCCCAATGTCTCGTGTAGAGAAGAGCAGAGCCTCATGGACCAGTCTTTTACACAGTTCTGCATCCTCTATGCTTCAGTCCTGGGACTCGGGTATGCTTTTTGATGGGTACAAACCAAATCCTCCTATTAAAGACCCTTCCTGTAATGACATTTGTTTGTCGCTTACTCTAGAGGGAGAAAAGGACAGGATTGCCCTGCTGACGGCTGTGACAATATTCCTCCTGTCCGGTAATCCAGAGGTCATGTCTGAACCAGGACTGCAGAATGCCTGTCTGCAGAGATTCCATTACAGTGCGGACAGCAAGGACCCTAATGTGAGCTTTGGCAGGGGGCATGAGATCTTCTTAAAGGACAGGGCTGGGGAGGAATGGGCAATGCTAGCACTGGAAAAAACAAGCAATCTTAGTCTGATTACAAAAAAATAAGTCCTACAATAAAATTAGTGCCACAGCTAGAAAATAAAAATGTCATGTCAGGTGCCATTTTTATTAACTTTTTATTTATTTTTTATTTTAGGAGCAGTTAAAATGCTACCGGCTGATCTTTTCCATTTTCCAACATCCTGCTCATGATGTTGTTGCCCCGTACATTTGTGACTTGGCACCTCGAGTCGTTCGTCACCTAAGTCATGCCGATAGCAGAAAACCTCAAAGCCACGCTGAGCTTTTAGTCCTGCAGGAAGGTGTGCGGCTCCTTCAGGCTCTTATCACTGCCAGCGAGGAACAGAATCGTAAGTCTCACATCTGTGTTGGAGAGAGTTTTAAAGATTTGTGTTTTTTTTTTATAGAAGTAGAACTTATACTAATTAGAACTTTATTTATTAGTAAAACAGACCACATAAACATTGAACTTGCAGGGAAAGAGTTTACTTCAGGATGATCAAATAAAAATGTTTTAATGAAACTCAGTTGAAAAAGTTTTGTAATGAAACCATATTGCAAAATGATTTTTAGCCAAAATACATGCATTGAAGTAGAAAAAAAAATGACCCCAGATGTGGACAACTTCTTTTAATACTTTTGGACCTCCCATAAGGAGTATATACTTCTAGGTGGTTTAAAATGTTAATGCAGTGAAAGCTTCCTAGAGATCATGCAGCTGTGAAGGCAGGGAGCTGACTATCAGACTTGGCCGGACTCCTCGCAGAGCAGGTAAACCTAATTTATTATCATGTGTACCATGCATACACAGCGCTGAACCAGCACTCACTTGTGTTTACAGGTTAGGAAGCACTGACAGTGCCTCCTCCTCCGGACCCAATAATTACTGGGAAATGGGACAGAACTACTCTGCTATGCAGGCAGGAAGCTCAAATAACTGGGGCAACCCCCGTAAGATCTATAAAGATCTTATTGGGGCACCAAGTGTGAAATAAATAAAATAACAAATAAGAATTAATAAACAAAAATCAATGCAACAATAAACTAAAAAGCTAGACAAACTAAAAAGAAACCCAAATCATTGTTTCTACATCATTCCCCATCGAACAAGAAAAATAAATATGTCCAATATATAAAAAGTACATTTATAATAAAACCTGAAAATGTGCCTGGTCACGAATGGGGAAAAAATGTCCCAGTCTTTAACTGGTTAATAAGATATTCATAGATTTGAGAAGACTCAATCTCTCCGCAGCTTATTACAATGTAATTCGGATGTCTCTGGCGCCCAAGGTTACTTCTTGCTGCATTGGTGACCCATTTTGTCAGGAGCTAGAGCCCTGTATATTTATTATTTCAAACTTTAGCAAGTTATATATATTTTTTTTATATATTTGCAAGGTGAAAGTTTGGTAAAATCATGTTGACATTTTGTTCCGCAGGACCTCCCATAGTTTCCATGCTTTTGCATCTACTCATCTCCTTTCTTTTGGATGAAAATACTCTGGGTTCTGCCTCTCAGTGCTCCAGAGCTCTCCACGACTTTGGCTTGCAAAGCCTCACGCAGTTCGGGGCCAGCCACCCTGAGCAGTTTCGTCATCTAATGAGTTCTTCCACAGCACTACGTTCTCGCCTAGAAGCTGCTCTGCGGGGCAATCAGGAAAGCCTCAAACCTAAACCTCGTACTGCCAGGGGAGGAGGACAAGGGTCCCCAAGCATCCAGCTCAAGACAAACTTTCTGTGAACTTTTCTTGAAGTTGCACCACTCCAGCCCTTGCCGCCTTAATACTTGGTCACAGCTTTTACAGTTACTATCAGAAGTGCCTGTGATATCGAGACGTGGCTCTGGCCTTTCAATTAATGAAAGGAATGAAGGTTTTCCTGTATGTTATTGTGTCTCCATAATCTAATGCCTTAACAGACTGGTTCTTAATTGTTTAATGGAACCGCCACAAACACAGTGGTTTGACCTTGATGAATAAAATAGGAGCTTCACCATCTAAAAAAACGGTGAAACAATTTCAGCACTAACATAAAGTGAATGTAAAAGTGTCATAAATGTGCATATGAAATAGGGCCGGGTGTAAGGGAGCAGTACAAGGTGTCTCTTGACAAACTGGTGCAAGGTAAAGAAAGTAAGAACAGGCAACAGTGTTTAGATTCATTCTCTCCAGAATTCGGAGCTGTGCCTCTGCTTTGAACTTGGTAGCACTTTTCCAACGTCATATATACCTGTAATAAGCTTCTGTATAAGGGGCACATACACAAATCTTCATAGTCCAGGCGACTACATGTTGTAGGATTAATACAAAATTTCTGTTTTGCACTGCCGTACCGAATACTGTGTGTTGGTTTTAGTTGCATTACTACTACTTTTACAGTTTTTTACTGCACTACTTTCCCAACTCCATTTTATGGTTTCTTATACTTTAATTCCTAAATGACCTAGAACCTTAACACTTTTAGCTACCTAAAAATGCCTTGCTAAAGTTATGTTGTGTCTGTAATAGTCCTATTGACTTAAAGGGTATTCCCACTCCAAAATCTTATCCTAATATATAGTAGGTGTAATAATAATAAAAATATTAGCAAGAACCTCCAATTAAAAATGTAGCACAGTTCTTCTGATTAGCTATGTCGCTTACACCATGTACAGGGCATTGCAGTTGCTTAGACATCCATGGTAATGGGCACTGATATTGTGACAGTTAGATGTTAGTAGCCGTAACCATGGATACCTAAGCTACTGCAATGCCTAGCACATGGGTTATCAGGATAACTATACTACATTTCTAATTGGAGGTATTTGCTAATATTATACCTACCACATATTTGTATTGGATCTTGGAGATGGGAATACCCCTTTAACACTACAGTTTAATTTCCAACTCAGTGGAAGTTCTATCTTTCTGCAATGTCAAACTTTGTCACATTTCACATTGTGCTTCTTATGTCAAGTGTCACCATCTGAGCTAAAGTGTGGGGCTGCGGCCATAAAATCATTTGCAGCTCTGGTTATGAGTTGGGGGGCACTGTACAAGGAGCTGTGACCCTTTTACTTCTGCAGTCTGTGAGCTCACGATCCTCGTCTGATGTCATCCACTGACCTGTCAGTAAGTCTGTTAATCTGTGAAATAGATCTTCATTACCTTCATCACTATTTTTTGGTCGAGTTTTTTCTGCTTCGACCTGTTACCTGTTTGCTGATGTATCATTTGTTTGCTTTGCGTTAGTCAAAATGATCTAGTCTTATAAGAACCACATGAAGATGTTGAAAATGAGTCTGCGCCATGTGGGTTCAAAATAAATCTCCACCAAAAAGAGGAGCAGCTTTTCACAGATCTTATGTTGGGTGTCGCTGGCTTGGTTTTGCATGAGGAACGCTAAGAGTTGTACTTTTCTAAATAATATATTGTGACTAATTGACCTTGGATAAAACATTTAAACTAATGTACACAAAAATATAGTGGACATATTCTCTTGCCCTATTATTGCTTTAAGTCCAGGCACTGGCGGACACAGAGAGAAAAGGGCCCCTGTGCAAGAATTATACATGGGCCCATTACAACCCAAGAGCTCTTAAAAATACAAAATGGCACCGGCTTTGGAGGTAGAAATGGGCCCCTTAACCTCTTGGGCCCCTGTGCGACCGCACAGGTTGCACCAATGATATGTCCGCCCCTGAGTCTAGGCCCATCTAAGGATCTCTTGATCTTGAAAGCTTTATAGGCAAATTTGAGGCTCCTAATTAAGGTCCCAAAACTTGTGGTTGGGCCTGAACTTGCATCCCATTTCAGAAAAGAAAGTTTGGCCACTTTACAGTCCTGTGAATTAGCCTTATAGGGGTATTCTCATGTTATTGAATTAGCATGCAAATAAGCAATTTTGCAATTGACTTGCTTTGTCTATCAGATGTCATTTTCTTGCAATGAGAGCTTTTATCTTACATGGGGTACTTCTGGTTTCCAAGGCGCTCAGCCAATAAAGGTGAAGTAGATGTTTCTAGGAGAGGCATTACCTCCTAACATCCCAGTCAGCTCTCTCCAGCCCATTGATTTCTATGGAACAGTTAGGGTGCTTGCTCATTGTATTCTGTGTCCACGTCGGGGCATACGTCCGAATTCCCCCTCAACAGGTTGTGACGCATGTGCCGAGGGGGCCATAGACTGTAATGGTTACGGCAGAGCGAACGTGCGCTTTGCTGTGCACTTTTTTTCTGGATTGTACCCCTACAGTAGGTGAACACTCAACTGTAGTAGACTGCATCTGAGTGTCCGCCTCCTGTAGGCGTACACTCCGGAATAAGTGCATGGCAAAGCGCACGTTCACTCTGCCATCACCATGAATTTCGAACGTATGCCCCAACAGGGACACAGAACGTATTATGAAAGCACCCTAAGCTAATCCCCTTCCTCACCCTTCTACTCAGCTCTTGACAGGGCGCTTTTATCAGTCTTGTAGAATAACAGTCACCCAGACCCCAGCATTGGCACTTTTCAGAGCAGTTCCACTTTCTTGAGCCATGTACTGGTTCAAACTTGTTATATCTTTACATAAATATAGTGATAATACTATCACTATACTATAGTAGTATAGATGCAGAACAAGAACTGACAGATATTAATGTGTAGTAGCAGAAAGTAGCTTCTCACCAGAACTGTCACTAAAGGAAGAGTGCCCTCCCTGCCAGCAACCAGGAAGGAAGGAGACTGCAGAGCTAAGAGTTGCTCAAGAGACCCCTTTAGAATACACCTCTGACACCCCCTGAAGCTCTGCATGTTGACTTTGGTACAGTAGATGTAAACTGATTCTTTAGGAAAAACAAAACGGCAGTGGATTCTAAAGTGACATGTAAGGAAGCATTGTAAACTAGAACTGACCGACACCCATACAAAGTACAATAATTCTGCACTGTATGAACACAACACTACATTGCTTGGCTAACGACAATATGGAACATGTGCAGCTAAGTTTATAATAAAATCTGTGAAAAGCTGGAGGTAGGATGCTGCTTGACTTTATCAACGCAGAGACAGAGGACTAGTTAACAGAACAAAAGTCAAAGCAAATAAAGGTAATGAAGATATTTCTCAAAGATTGATGTGGACTCCATAGTCAATCTCAATGGCGTCTCCCCCCCCAACCCCTTTTTTTTCCCTAAAATGAAGATGAATGTTAAATTGTCGAATGTTTTGAAGTCTGGTTTGTGCAAATATAAGATTGTAACGCCCAAAACACTAATCTTTCTAATTCTACTGTGAATTCACACGAGTATGCAAAATATTGAGGGATCTGGGCTTATTTTCTGACAGTTTTAATCATATGCTTCAATTGCACATTTTTACAAAGATTTTTTTCAGAATTAGCAACACTAGATGTAATTCCCGTCCTTCGTGTGCTTGTGCGTCGCCTATCCTATCGTTTCTACAATTGTATGTGGTGTGGTGATAATGCAGTATTAAATGTGAACGCACTGCGGTGTCTTGGCACTGCGGTGTCTTGGCGCTGCGGTGTCTGAGCGCTGCGGTGTCTTGGCGCTGCGGTGTCTGAGCGTTGCGGTGTGTTGGCACTGCGGTGTCTGGGCGCCTCGGTGTCTTGGCGCTGTTGTGTCTGAGCACTGTGGTGTCTGGGCGCTGCTGTGTCTGGGCACTGCGGTGTCTTGGCGCTGTTGTGTCTGGGCACTGCGGTGTCTGGGCACTGTGGTGTCTGGGCGCTGCTGTGTCTGGGCACTGCGGTGTTTTGGCGCTGTTGTGTCTGGGCACTGCGGTGTCTTGGCGCTGTTGTCTGGGCACTGTGGTGTCTGGGCGCTGCTGTGTCTGGGCACTGCGGTGTCTTGGCGCTGTTGTGTCTGGGCACTGTGGTGTCTGGGCGCTGCTGTGTCTGTGCACTGCGGTGTCTTGGCGCTGTTATGTCTGGGCACTGCGGTGTCTTGGCGCTGTTGTGTCTGGGCACTGTGGTGTCTTGGCGCTGTTGTGTCTGGGCGCTGCTGTGTCTTGGCGCTGTTGTGTCTGGGCGCTGCTGTGTCTGAGCACTGTGGTGTCTTGGCGCTGCTGTGTCTGAGCACTGTGGTGTCTTGGCGCTGCTGTGTCTTGGCACTGCGGTGTCTTGGCGCTGTTGTGTCTGGGCACTGTGGTGTCTGGGCGCTGCTGTGTCTGTGCACTGCGGTGTCTTGGCACTGTTATGTCTGGGCACTGCGGTGTCTTGGCGCTGTTGTGTCTGGGCACTGCGGTGTCTTGGCGCTGCTGTGTCTGGGCACTGTGGTGTCTTGGCGCTGTAGTGTCTGGGCGCTGCTGTGTCTGGGCACTGTGGTGTCTTGGCGCTGTTGTGTCTGGGCGCTGCTGTGTCTGGGCACTGCGGTGTCTTGGCGCTGTTGTGTCTGGGCACTGTTGTGTCTGGGCGCTGCTGTGTCTGTGCACTGCGGTGTCTTGGCGCTGTTGTGTCTGGGCACTGCGGTGTCTTGGCGCTGCCGATATGAACTTGTGCACTGTATTTTTCGTATTGATTCGTGTTGGTATTTTTAATCTTTTCGTACTCTAACACTGCCTGATTGATTGTTAAACAGACTCCTGGTGTAGTTAGAAGATTCACTTTTAAATAAAGTTGCATTAACATACCCAATTTGCACCGTTTCTTTCTCCAAGTCTGACTTGTGGCAAATCTAGAGGACATCTGTGCGCATTTACAAAGCATTGCTGGTAGTCATGAGCGAATGTGCTGGGATAAGGTGTTATCTGAGCATGCTTGGGTGATTTGGCATGCTTGAATACCATGTTCGAGTCCCTGCGGCTGCATGTCTTGGTACCCAAGTCTGGTGGCTCGCCTTTCCCTTTGCCCAGACAAGTCTCAAATTGACAGGAGCAGAGATGGGAACCCAGCTTAGCGCAGAATGAAACGTTTTGGGGAATGATGGATGGATGCACAGTTAAGGAGGAAGCCACCGCAACTTATACTATGCAAAAAGGGGCAATAAACCAACACTAATACACTGATCAATGTACACATACACAGTATTCATTATGCATTACTTTACACTTTTAACCCCTTAGTGACAGAGCCATTTTGCAGCTTAATGACAGGGCCAATTTTTACAATTCTGACCACTGTCAATTTATGAGGTTATAACTCTGGAACACTTTAACGAATCCAGCTGATTCTGAGACTGTTTTTTCGTGACATATTGTACTTCACGTTAGTGGTAAAATTTCTTTGATATGACTTGTGTTTATTTATGAAAAAAACGGAAATATGGCGAAAATTTTGAAAATTTAACAATTTTCAAACTTTAAATTTTTATGCCCTTAAATCAGAGAGATATGTCACACAAATTTCTTAATAAATAACATTTCCCTCATGTCTACTTTACATCAGCACAATTTTGGGAACCAATTTTTTTTTTTGTTACGAAGTTATAAGGGTTAAAAGTTGACCAGCGATTTCTCATTTTTACAACACCATTTTTTTTTAGGGACCACATCACATTTGAAGTCACTTTGAGGGGTCTATATGATAGAAAATACCCACAAGTGACACCATTCTAAAAACTGCACCCCTCAAGGTACTCAAAACCACATTCAAGAAGTTTATTAACCCTTTACGTGCTTCACAGGAACTGAAGCAATGTGGAAGGAAAAAATTAACATTTAACTTTTTTTGTAAAAGCTTTACTTCGGAACCAATTTTTTTTATTTTCACAACTGTTAAAAGAAAAAATGAACCCCAAAATTTGTTGTGCAATTTCTCCTGAATAAGCCGATACCCCATATGTGGGGGTAAACCACTTTTTGGGCGCACGGCAGAGGTCGCAAGGGAAGGAGCGACATTTGACTTTTTCAACGCAGAATTGGCTGGACGCCATGTCGCATTTGTAGAGGCCCTGATGTGTCTACACAGTGGAAACCCATCACAAGTGACCCCATTTTGGAAACTATACCCCCTAAGTAACTTATCTAGATGTGTGGTGAGCACTTTGAACCTCCAAGTGCTTCACAGAAGTTTATAACATAGAACAGTGAAAAAAAAATCATATTTTTTCCACAAAAACAATCTTTTCACCCCAATTTTTATTTTCCCAAGGGTAACAAGACCCCAAAAGTTTTTTGTGCAATTTGTCCTCAGCATGCTGATACCCCATATGTGGGGGTAAACCACTGTTTGGGTGCATGGCAGAGCTTGGAAGGGAAGGAGCGCCGTTTGACTTTTTCAGCACAGAATTGGCTGGACGTCATGTCGTGTTTGTAGAGGCCCTAATGTGTCTAAACAGTGGAAACCCCCCACAAGTGACACCATTTTGGAAACTAGACCCCCTAAGGAACTTATATAGATGTGTGGTGAACACTTTGAACCCCCAAGTGCTTCACAGAAGTTTATAACTCCCGGGTATGAAAATAAAAAGTCATATTTTTTCCACAAACCTGATCGTTTAGTCCCCAATTTTTTATTTTCCCAAGGGTAACAGGAGAAATTAGACCACAAAAGTTGTTGTCAATTTGTCCTGAGTATGCTGATACCCCATATGTGGGGTGGGACCACTGTTTGGGCGCACGGCAGGGCTTGGAAGGGAAGGAGCGCCGTTTGACTTTTTCAAACCAAAATTGGCTGGAATTGAAATTGGACGCCATGTCGCGTTTGGAGAGCCCCTGATACGCCTAAACAGTGGAAACCCCCCACAAATGACACCATTTTGGAAACTAGACCCCTTAAGGAACTTATCTAGATGTGTGGTGAGCACTTTGAACCCCCAAGTGCTTTACAGAAATTTATAAACGTAGAGCCGTGAAAATCAAAAATCATTTTTTCCTCAAAAATGATTCTTTAGCCCGCTATTTTTTTTATTTTCCCAAGGGTAACAGGAGAAATTGGACCCAAAAAGTTGTTGTGCAATTGTTCCTGAGTACGCTGATACCCCATATGTGGGGTAAAACCACTGTTTGGGCGCATGGGAGTGCTTGGAAGGGAAGGAGCGCCATTTTGTAATGTAGACTTTGATGGAATGTTCTACGGGCGCCATGTTGTGTTTGCAGAGCCCTTGATGTGCCTAAACAGTAGAAACCCCCTGCACGTGACACCATTTTGGAAACTAGACCCCCAAGGAGCTTATCTAGATGTGTGGTGAGCACTTTGAACCCCCAAGTGCTTCACAGAAATTTATAAACGCAGAGCCGTGAAAATGAAAAATCATTTTTTTTTCTCAAAAATTATTTTTTTAGCCAGCTATTTTTTATTTTCCCAAGGGTAACAGGAGAAATTAGAACCCCAAAATTGGTGTGCAATTTGGCCTGAGTACGCTGATACCCCATATGTTGGGATAAACCACTGTTTGGGCGCACGGCGGGGCTCGGAAGGGAGGGAGCGCCATTTGACTTTTTGAACGCCACGTCGTGTTTGGAGACCCCCTGATGTGCCTAAATAGTGGAAATCCCTCAATTCTACCTCCAACCCTAACCCCAACACACCCCTAATCCCAACCCTAATCCTAACCTAAATCCCAACCCTAATTGTAACCCTAACCTTAATTGTAACCCTAACTCTAATTGTAACCCTAACCCTAATTTTAACCGTAATTGTAACCCTAACCCTAATTATAACCCTAACCCTAAGGCTAGGTTCATTTTGCGTTTTACCAGCCCGTTCAACACATAGCGTTGACGGGCTGGTAACGGTATAGCATAACACGATCGCATTATGCTATACCCGCTAGCGCAGAGGAATCGGCAGATGATTCATCTGCGCCAGCGGTGACGGAGCCCAGACGCTGCAGCCCGTGTCCGAGGCTCCGTCACTTAATAATGGCACGTCGCAAACGCAAGCCGCTTTACGGCATGCGTCGCGATGCGCCCTCAAATAGGGGTGAATGGCAGCATTAACGGAGCGTGCGTTATACCGCGGTGTAACGCAGTCCATCTAACGGACTGCCATAACGCAGTATGAACCCAGCCTAACCCTAATTATAACACCTAATGCTAACCCTAACCCTAATTATAACCCTAATGGAAAAATGAAAATAAATATAATTTCTATTTTTTATTATATGTCCCTAACTAAGGGGGTGATAAATGGTGGGGGTTATGTACTGTTTTTTTTATTTTGATCACTGTGATAGTTTATCACAGTGATCAAAATGCACTTTCTGGAGAATGAATGAAAAAAAATTTGAATCTGCCGCCAAGCAGATCGGCGGGCGCACTGCGCATGCGCCCGCCATTTTTTTTTTCCAGGAAGAAGACCGGGAGGATCGGAGGCCAGGGGGACCTGCCGGAGGACACAGGCAGGTACAGGGGGGGTTCAGGGGGACCCTCATTTTCTCCCCTCTGATGTGCGATCATATCAGAGGGGAGAGATCTTTTTTTTTTTTTGTTGCGATCGCCGTTATGCTGTATAGCGGTGATCGCAACACCAGGTGATTGGTGAATACCGACCCGGATCATGTTCTCTGGGGTCTCGGCTACCCTCGGTAGCCGAGACCCCAAGAATATTGCCCATCCCCCCAGCACATAGCGGCGGGTGCACTGAGCATGCGCCCACCATTTTCTTCATAGCAGCGGCACGGGGGACAATGTAGGGGCCGGGGGCCACATGCAGGGGATCGGGGGCCACATGGGGGTCCCGGGGACCCTTTTTCTCTGTCCTCTGATGTCCGATGACATCAGAGGACAGAGAAATTAAATAGCACTTTTTCTGTTGTTGTTGTTGCGATCGCCATTATAGGGTTAATAACGGCGATCGCAACATCGGTGTCGGTAAAAACCGACCCGATTCATGTTCTCTGGGGTCTCGGCTACCCCCGGTAGCCGAGACCCCGGAGAAAATGCACCTCTGGGGGGCGCTATTCACTTTTTCCACAGCGCCGTTAATTAACGGCGCTGTGGTTTAAGTACCCTTAATGACCGCCGTTAAAAGGCGTATGGCGGTCGTTAAGGGGTTAATCAAAAAATGTTAACCATTTATTGGGGAACTGACAGCATATGCTATATACACCTCCGATTCCAACACATGGCATATACCCTGGTACGGTCATTGCTACCTCCACAATATCCCAGGATCGTTAGCTGCCACCACCAATCGTTTACACCGGCTGACTGGACGCCTGGTTCAGGTAGCACGTGGCTTTTAGGAGTGCGGTTCACAGAACAAAAGGAACAGAACTATTACACTTTATATTTACTCTGGAATGATAGGCAGTATTTATAAAAAAAATACTAAACACTGTACAAAGGGAACAAAAGAATGCAACAAATACAATTACAAAAACTAAAGAGGATTAATAAGAGAAAATGGCTAAACCTGGCTTCACTGCAATGGCTTTAGAGATTAGCAGATGGAAACAATCGGAGAATCTCAATGAGCAAGTACCGATGGGTGAGTAATAATGCCATGGATCGGCCTGTCAGGGGCCCCGGGCCCTCCACTGTGACATCATGTCCATCAGTCACCTATGAGGCCTGTGATTGGCTGCAGCAGTCAGGTGACTAGAGAGGGATGTCACTGGCTGAGGAGGCATTCTGGCACCTGCAGACTTTGTATTTAATTTATATCCTTTAATACCAAGAATGGTGGAGAGAACACACAAACATTAGTAAATTCCCCCATTGCCCTTCCCAGCCAGTAACCCCTGCTTCTACTGCTGTGGGGCCCACTCGTGAATCACATGTTGCAGCTCTCCTGGTGTGCACGGGGCAATGACTCCTGAATAACCAACCAACGATTGCGTCGTTATCGGGATCGCAAACGAGATCGCTAAGTGTGGCAGTACCTTAAGTCGCACAGAAGGGAGAGAATAGCAGGGGATTCCAGTGATCTTGTGGTTACCAGTCTGCGCCGTGGGCGGGGGATAACGTTTCTTAGTTTTGCAGCCTGTGAAATCTCCTTTGGTTCTAAAATGAGTCGGGCAGGAACGTAAAACCAAAAGTGTTCTGCCGAGTGTGTGGTCCTCCCCCCCCCTGCAGCCTGGTGTGTGCTCCGGAGCGCCCTCTGCCGGCAGTCGGGAGCGGGCGGAGTCTCGGCCTGAGCCCGTGACACGCTCCGTGTGACTCCGGGGATAGTCCGCCGGAGCAGTGAGGCCCAGACCGGCTCCGTACGGACACGGTAAGCTGCTGTGTGTGTCTGTGTGCGCCCCGTGCCCCGTCACTGCGCTCCCACACTGTCATGGCGGACTCCAGGGACTTGTACGGGAACAGGCCTAAAACTCCAGGCTGTGGACCGGGCCTAACCCTGGGAAGGAGCACAGACCGGAGCTGCTGGCCGCACTTCGGCCGTGACCGGATCGATCAGACCAGGCCTCCGACCCCGATGGCAGATCCAGATCTCACGACGTGGACTGTGCTGCTCTGATCGCGTATGTGCTGCCTGCCCCGTCCTGTGCTGGCCAACATGTCTGCCGGTCCGGGGCAGAGGTGGCCACAGGCTGGGCTCTCCACCACCGCAGAGCTGTCCGGTATAACATGGGGAATACAGAGCTGTCCTGTGCCCGGTATAACATGGGAATACAGAGCTGTCCTGTGCCCGGTATAACATGGGAATACAGAGCTGTCCTGTGCCCGGTATAACATGGGGAATACAGAGCTGTCCTGTGCCCGGTATAACATGGGAATACAGAGCTGTCCTGTGCCGGTATAACATGGGGAATACAGAGCTGTTCTGTGCCCTCTATAACATGGGAATACAGAGCTGTCCTGTGCCCGGTATAACATGGGAATACAGAGCTGTCCTGTGCCCGGTTATAACATGGGAATACAGAGCTGTCCTGTGCCCTATAACATGGGGAATACAGAGCTGTCCTGTGCCCGGTATAACATGGGAATACAGAGCTGTCCTGTGCCGGTATAACATGGGAATACAGAGCTGTCCTGTGCCCGGTATAACATGGGGAATACAGAGCTGTCCTGTGCCCGGTATAACATGGGAATACAGAGCTGTCCTGTGCCCTCTATAACATGGGAATACAGAGCTGTCCTGTGCCCGGTATAACATGGGAATACAGAGCTGTTCTGTGCCCGTTATAAATGGGAATACAGAGCTGTTCTGTGCCGGTATAACATGGGGAATACAGAGCTGTCTGTGCCCGGTATAACATGGGGAATACAGAGCTGTCCTGTGCCCGGTATAACATGGGAATACAGAGCTGTCCTGTGCCTGGTATAACATGGGGAATACAGAGCTGTTCTGTGCCCGGTATAACATGGGGAATACAGAGCTGTCCTGTGCCCTCATAACATGGGAATACAGAGCTGTCCTGTGCCCGTTATAACATGGGAATACAGAGCTGTCCTGTGCCCGGTATAACATGGGAATACAGAGCTGTCCTGTGCCCTCTATAACATGGGGAATACAGAGCTGTCTGTGCCCTCTATAACATGGGAATACAGAGCTGTCCTGTGCCCGGTATAACATGGGAATACAGAGCTGTTCTGTGCCCGGTATAACATGGGGAATACAGAGCTGTCTGTGCCCGGTATAACATGGGGAATACAGAGCTGTTCTGTGCCCGTATAACATGGGGAATACAGACTGTCCTGTGCCCTTATAACATGGGAATACAGAGCTGTCCTGTGCCCTTTTAACATGGGGAATACAGAGCTGTCTGTGCCCGTATAACATGGGGAATACAGAGCTGTCCTGTGCCCGTATAACATGGGAATACAGAGCTGTTCTGTGCCCTCTATAACATGGGAATACAGAGCTGTCCTGTGCCCGGTATAACATGGGAATACAGAGCTGTTCTGTGCCCGGTATAACATGGGAATACAGAGCTGTCTGTGCCCGGTATAACATGGGGAATACAGATGCTGTCCTGTGCCCTATAACATGGGGAATACAGAGCTGTCCTGTGCCTCTATAACATGGGAATACAGAGCTGTCTGTGCCCTATAACATGGGGAATACAGAGCTGTTCCCGTGCCCGGTATAACATGGGAATACAGAGCTGTTCTGTGCCCGTATAACATGAGGAATACAGAGCTGTCCTGTGCCCGGTATAACATGGGAATACAGAGCTGTTCTGTGCCCGGTATAACATGGGAATACAGAGCTGTTCTGTGCCCGGTATAACATGGGGAATACAGAGCTGTCCTGTGCCGGTATAACATGGGGAATACAGAGCTGTCCTGTGCCCTCTATAACATGGGGAATAAGGCTGTCCTGTGCCCTCTATAACATGGGAATACAGAGCTGTTCTGTGCCTTCTATAACATGGGGAATACAGAGCTGTTCTGTGCCCGGTATAACATGGAGAATACAGAGCTGTTCTGTGCCCGGTATAACATGGGAATACAGAGCTGTCTGTGCCCTCTATAACATGGGGAATACAGAGCTGTCTGTGCCGGTATAACATGGGAATACAGAGCTGTCCTGTGCCGGTATAACATGGGAATACAGAGGGTGTTCTGTGCCTGGTATAACATGGGAATACAGAGCTGTTCTGTGCCCGGTATAACATGGGGAATACAGAGCTGTCCTGTGCCCGGTATAACATGGGAATACAGAGCTGTTCTGTGCCTGGTATAACAGGGGAATACAGAGCTGTTCTGTGCCCGGTATAACATGGGGAATACAGAGCTGTTCTGTGCCCGGTATAACATGGGAAATACAGAGCTGTCCTGTGCCCTCTATAACATGGGGAATACAGAGCTGTCCTGTGCCCTATAACATGGGGAATACAGAGCTGTCCTGTGCCCTGTATAACATGGGGAATACAGAGCTGTCCTGTGCCCTCTATAACATGGGGAATACAGAGCTGTCCTGTGCCCGGTATAACATGGGGAATACAGAGCTGTCCTGTGCCCGGTATAACATGGAGAATACAGAGCTGTTCTGTGCCCGTATAACATGGGGAATACAGAGCTGTTCTGTGCCCGTATAACATGGGGAATACAGACTGTTCTGTGCCCGGTATAACATGGGAATACAGAGCTGTTCTGTGCCCGGTATAACATGGGGAATACAGAGCTGTCTGTGCCTCTATAACATGGGGAATACAGAGCTGTCTGTGCCCGTTATAACATGGGAATACAGAGCTGTTCTGTGCCCTATAACATGGGGAATACAGAGCTGTCTGTGCCCGGTATAACATGGGAATACAGGCTGTCCTGTGCCCGGTATAACATGGAGAATACAGAGCTGTTCTGTGCCGGTATAACATGGGGAATACAGAGCTGTTCTGTGCCCGGTATAACATGGGGAATACAGAGCTGTCTGTGCCGGTATAACATGGGAATACAGAACTGTTCTGTGCCCGGTATAACATGGGAATACAGAGCTGTTCTGTGCCCGGTATAACATGGGGAATACAGAGCTGTTCTGTGCCCGGTATAACATGGGAATACAGAGCTGTTCTGTGCCCTATAACATGGGGAATACAGAGCTGTCTGTGCCCGGTATAACATGGGAATACAGAGCTGTTCTGTGCCCGGTATAACATGGAGAATACAGAGCTGTCTGTGCCCGGTATAACATGGGAATACAGAGCTGTTCTGTGCCCGGTATAACATGGGGAATACAGACTGTTCTGTGCCCGGTATAACATGGGAATACAGAGCTGTTCTGTGCCCGGTATAACATGGGGAATACAGAGCTGTCCTGTGCCCTCTATAACATGGGAATACAGAGCTGTCCCGTGCCCGTATAACATGGGGAATACAGAGCTGTTCTGTGCCCTCTATAACATGGGGAATACAGAGCTGTCCTGTGCCCGTATAACATGGGAATACAGAGCTGTCCTGTGCCCGGTATAACATGGGAATACAGAGCTGTTCTGTGCCCGTATAACATGGGGAATACAGAGCTGTTCTGTGCCCGGTATAACATGGGGATACAGAATGTTCTGTGCCCGTATAACATGGGAATACAGAGCTGTTCTGTGCCCGGTATAACATGGGGAATACAGAGCTGTTCTGTGCCCGGTATAACATGGAGAATACAGAGCTGTTCTGTGCCCTCTATAACATGGGGAATACAGAGCTGTCCTGTGCCCGGTATAACATGGAGAATACGAGAGCTGTTCTGTGCCCGGTATAACATGGGGAATACAGAGCTGTTCTGTGCCCGGTATAACATGGGGAATACAGAGCTGTTCTGTGCCCGGTATAACATGGGGAATACAGAGCTGTCTGTGCCTGGTATAACATGGGGAATAAGAGCGTGTCCTGTGCCCGGTATAACATGGGAATACAGAGCTGTTCTGTGCCCGGTATAACATGGGGAATACAGAGCTGTCCTGTGCCCGGTATAACATGGGGAATACAGAGCTGTCTGTGCCCGGTATAAATGGGAATACAGAGCTGTTCTGTGCCCGGTATAACATGGGGAATACAGAGCTGTTCTGTGCCCGGTATAACATGGGGAATACAGAGCTGTCCTGTGCCTGGTATAACATGGGGATAGAGCGCTGTCCTGTGCCCGTATAACATGGGAATACAGAGCTGTTCTGTGCCCGGTATAACATGGGGAATACAGAGCTGTCTGTGCCCGGTATAACATGGGAATACAGAGCTGTTCTGTGCCCGGTATAACATGGGGAAATACAGAGCTGTTCTGTGCCCGGTATAACATGGGGAATACAGAGCTGTTCTGTGCCCGTATAACATGGGGAATACAGAGCTGTCCTGTGCCCTCTATACAATGGGGAATACAGAGCTGTCCTGTGCCCGGTATAACATGGGGAATACAGAGCTGTCCTGTGCCCGGTATAACATGGGGAATACAGAGCTGTCCTGTGCCCGTATAACATGGGGAATACAGAGCTGTCCTGTGCCCGGTATAACATGGGGAATACAGAGCTGTCCTGTGCCTCTATAACATGGGGAATACAGAGCTGTCCTGTGCCCTCTATACCATGGGGAATACAGAGCTGTCCTGTGCCCGGTATAACATGGGGAATACAGAGCTGTTCTGTGCCCGGTATAACATGGGAATACAGAGCTGTTCTGTGCCCGGTATAACATGGGGAATACAGAGCTGTTCTGTGCCCGGTATAACATGGGAATACAGAGCTGTTCTGTGCCCGGTATAACATGGGAATACAGAGCTGTTCTGTGCCCGGTATAACATGGGGAATACAGAGCTGTTCTGTGCCGGTATAACATGGGAATAGAGCGCTGTCCTGTGCCCGGTATAACATGGGAATACAGAGCTGTCCTGTGCCTGGTATAACATGGGGAATACAGAGCTGTTCTGTGCCCGGTATAACATGGGAATACAGAGCTGTCCTGTGCCCGGTATAACATGGGAATACAGAGCTGTCTGTGCCCGGTATAACATGGGGAATACAGAGCTGTTCTGTGCCCGGTATAACATGGGAATACAGAGCTGTCTGTGCCCGGTATAACATGGGAATACAGAGCTGTCTGTGCCCGGTATAACATGGGAATACAGAGCTTCTGTGCCCGGTATAACATGGGAATACAGAGCTGTTCTGTGCCCGGTATAACATGGGAATACAGAGCTGTCCTGTGCCGGTATAACATGGGAATACAGAGCTGTTCTGTGCCCGGTATAACATGGGAATACAGAGCTGTCTGTGCCCGGTATAACATGGGGAATACAGAGCTGTTCTGTGCCCGGTATAACATGGGGAATACAGAGCTGTCTGTGCCCGGTATAACATGGGAATACAGAGCTGTTCTGTGCCCGTATAACATGGGGAATACAGAGCTGTCTGTGCCCGGTATAACATGGGAATACAGAGCTGTCCTGTGCCCTCTATAACATGGGGAATACAGAGCTGTTCTGTGCCCGGTATAACATGGGAATACAGAGCTGTCCTGTGCCCTCTATAACATGGGGAATACAGAGCTGTCCTGTGCCCGGTATAACATGGGGATACAGAGCTGTCCTGTGCCCTCTATAACATGGGGAATACAGAGCTGTCCTGTGCCCTATAACATGGGGAATACAGAGCTGTTCTGTGCCCGGTATAACATGGGAATACAGAGCTGTCCTGTGCCCGTTATAACATGGGGAATACAGAGCTGTTCTGTGCCCGTATAACATGGGGAATAAGGCTGTCCTGTGCCCGGTATAACATGGGAATACAGAGCTGTTCTGTGCCCGTATAACATGGGGAATACAGAGCTGTCTGTGCCCGGTATAACATGGGGAATACAGAGCTGTTCTGTGCCCTGTATAACATGGGAATACAGAGCTGTCCTGTGCCCGGTATAACATGGGGAATACAGAGCTGTTCTGTGCCCGGTATAACATGGGGAATACAGAGCTGTCCTGTGTCCGGTATAACATGGGGAATACAGAGCTGTCCTGTGCCTGGTATAACATGGGGAATACAGAGCTGTCCTGTGCCCGGTATAACATGGGGAATACAGAGCTGCCCTGTGCCTCTATAACATGGGAATACAGAGCTGTCCTGTGCCCGGTATAACATGGGGAATACAGAGCTGTCCGGTGCCCGGTATAACATGGGGAATACAGAGCTGTCCTGTGCCCGGTATAACATGGGGAATACAGAGCTGTCCTGTGCCCGGTATAACATGGGGTGTATACAGAGCTGTCCTGTGCCCGGTATAACATAGGGTGTATACAGAGCTGTCCTGTGCCAGGTATAACTTGGGGTATATACAGAGCTGTCCTGTGCCCGGTATAACATGGGGTGTATACAGAGCTGTCCTGTGCCCGGTATAACATAGGGTGTATACAGAGCTGTCCTGTGCCAGGTATAACTTGGGGTATATACAGAGCTGTCCTGTGCCCGGTATAACATGGGGTGTATACAGAGCTGTCCTGTGCCCGGTATAACATAGGGTGTATACAGAGCTGTCCTGTGCCAGGTATAACTTGGGGTGTATACAGAGCTGTCCTGTGCCCGGTATAACATGGGGTGTATACAGAGCTGTCCTGTGCCCGGTATAACATAGGGTGTATACAGAGCTGTCCTGTGCCAGGTATAACTTGGGGTATATACAGAGCTGTCCTGTGCCCGGTATAACATGGGGTGTATACAGAGCTGTCCTGTGCCCGGTATAACATGGGGTGTATACAGAGCTGTCCTGTGCCCGGTATAACATAGGGTGTATACAGAGCTGTCCTGTGCCAGGTATAACTTGGGGTATATACAGAGCTGTCCTGTGCCCGGTATAACATGGGGTGTATACAGAGCTGTCCTGTGCTCGGTATAACATGGGGTGTATACAGAGCTGTCTTGTGCCCGGTATAACATAGGGTGTATACAGAGCTGTCCTGTGCCCGGTATAACATAGGGTGTATACAGAGCTGTCCTGTGCCCGGTATAACATAGGGTGTATACAGAGCTGTCTTGTGCCCGGTATAACATAGGGTGTATACAGAGCTGTCCTGTGCCCTGTATAGCATGGTGGTATACATATATACAGATCTAACCTGTGCTCGGTATAACATGGGGTAATGCATATATACAGAGCTATCCTGTGCATGGCCTCGTCCGGTATAACGTGGGATATATACAGATCTGTCCTGTGCCAGGCCTCCCCCGCTATAACATGGTGGTATACATATATACAGAGCTGTCCTGTCCCTGTTATAACATGGGATATACAGATCTGTCCTGTGCCCGGCCTCCCCCAGTATAACATGGGGTATACCTGTATACAGATCTGTATATATGGATGTGCGGAGATGATCTCGAGGCTGGATAACCTCCATGCTCTGGGACATTATAATATTGGTGGTATTGCTGCCATTGTGATCACTGGACAGACGCCGCCGTGTGTAATATGAAGAATGTAGATGAATCACATGAGCCGATATCACGTGTGATCCCTCGTCTGACCCCCGACCAACAGCATCACACACATACACCACCACCTGTGCGTGCGCTACTGACGGGGATGGGCCTGCCATATTGTGTATATGGGCCTGTAGTCTGCACTATGTCGCTTATTAAAGGGGACTTCAACTGTAGTCTTTTGTGGGAGGCGCTGTGTCCACTGTATAAGGTAATAATGGGGTACCCATGGCACTTGTGAGGGTGCACTTCCACTGTTTCTCCATTTTTATTGGTTAGGGGTGGTAGGGACATGACTTTGGCTTGTATGGTAAGGAGACCAGTGGTTGGTGTGCTGCGGGGTGCTCTCTGCGGGGTGTGGCGTGCTGTGGGTGTCCTGCACACTGTGGCTGTGACATTGTCAGTTCTGTTTTTAGGAGCAGATAAATGGAATTAAGTAAACAATGGATGTGTTGCATAACTGATCCAAAGCAGAGGGGTGCCACTGATTGCTGTGGGGTCCATCGGACTTCTGAAACGTGTCTGTTAGAACAGAAGAAAAAACAAAAAGAGCCCCCCGCTTTTAACTGCAACACACACCCTACTGAGCATGCTGCCCGTCCGCTTCTCTTGGCATCAGTTATGTCACAGATCTGCCTTTATTCCATGTGTCTGTTCCTAAGATCCGGTAATTACAATGTGAAAAGTGAATGTAACCCAGTGTGACTTACATTATTGCTTGTTGCACTGTTACTACAGACAGTATCTAAGGCCATTGTATACAAGGTGCGACTTCATCCCCAGCAGCGGATAGAAGCGCAGCACTACACCGGATTGTGATAGTTGGCAGACCTAAATATACACGGGGCGATGATAATTCACATTTTAATACCGCCACAGCAATTGCCCAGCTGGCGGCCCTATATGTGCTGTGCCCAGTACTTTGCTAAATGCGTTACATGCCAGAGCTACTGCTGGATGGGGCGGTTGCGGAGCTGCCGCTGGACGGGGCGCTTGCGGAGCTGCCGCTGGATGGGGCGCTTGTGGAGCTGCCGCTGGATGGGGCGGTTGCGGGCTGCCGCTGAATGGGGCGGTTGCGGGGCTGCCGCTGGATGGGGCGGTTGCGGGGCTGCCGCTGGATGGGGCGGTTGCGGGGCTGCCGCTGGATGGGGCGGCTGCGGGGCTGCCGCTGGATGGGGCGGCTGCGGGCTGCCGCTGGATGGGGCGGCTGCGGGCTGCCGCTGGATGGGGCGGCTGCGGGGCTGCCGCTGGTGGGGCGGCTGCGGGGCTGCCGCTGGTGGGGCGGCTGCGGGGCTGCCGCTGGGTGGGGCGGCTGCGGGGCTGCCGCTGGATGGGGCGGCTGCGGGGCTGCAGCTGGATGGGGCGGCTGCGGGGCTGCCGCTGGATGGGGCGGCTGCGGGGCTGCCGCTGGATGGGGCGGCTGCGGGGCTGCCGCTGGATGGGGCGGCTGCGGGGCTGCCGCTGGATGGGGCGGTTGCGGGGCTGCCGCTGGATGGGGCGGCTGCGGGGCTGCCGCTGGATGGGGCGGTTGCGGGGCTGCCGCTGGATGGGGCGGTTACAGAACTGTCCACATTAGGAAAGCAGAAAATATGTAGGAAAACCTAACCCTGTGTTACTTACTGGAGGGGGCTGGAGCGTGACTCAGGCTGACAGAATCCTTGTCACGCTTCAACCAATGCAGCCTTGCACTAGGCATAACTCTTGACGGAGATCTATCGTGATAAATGTGCCCAGAAATCTTTTTTGCCTTACATCATATTTGTGTTTTAGACACTTTCTGCTTCTTGTCTGACAAAGAGACATGCCTTATCTACAAGGGATGGGGTTAATCAAAGTTTAGTTGTGCATTTCTACACCCAGCTTCATTGGACGCACTAGAGCCAGTATGGTGCCGGTACTGAACAGCCATCCTCCTGGAGCAGCCCCTCACACTTAAAGAAGCCCCCCTTGTAAATTGGAAACGTCTTATACCCACCTCCCAACAGTGTCCACGCTAGGTCTCCTGCGACCTTGTTATGCCACCTGAGCCCTGCGGACAATTGGCGCTCACTATTGGGCTGCTACACTCTCACCTCCCTCAGATGAATGCCAGGCAGCTGAAGAATTGAGTTCCCAGTAGACGCTGATCGTCTAGTGACATGCTGCAGGCACAAGTGTGACCAGCACCGTACGCTTTACACGCAGGCAGCCTCATATTGTCAGGACACTTTGGCCGACATTCGCAGGCTTCCTGACTAGTAATGTGCACATAGCGTGCAGTCATAGCTGGCACACACTGACTGTCCAGACGAAGCTTTCATGTTTACCGTGACTCACAATGACACATGAGCCTGATGGGACAAATAATAACACATTAAAGGGTTGTCCGAGCCTATGATAGTGCTGACCTCTCCTTAGGATAAGTCATCGGTAATACAAGCCCAGACAACCCCTCTAACTCTATATACCACACATCCTCCAGTGCAGTTATTACATGATGAAGACACGTTATTCTTGCTGATCGTGGCCTGATGAGTGAGTGTCTTCAGAGTCGTGTGGTCTTCATTATTCAGATATTTTGTGGCTGATGGACCACAGTCTTCTTACACAACATGTAACGGCACCGAGCCGCTCATTCCTGGGCGCAGGATCCTATGGCCTCCTATGCATGGCACCTACCGTGCCAGGAGCCACCTGTATGTCAGGAGAGGGCCTGCGATGACCCATCCGGCACTCGGGGACATCACACAAGCCCAATTTGGAGTATTTACAGTGCGGCCACTGTGACTCTTCCGCTGAGCAGCTCCACCTCCATGACTCCTACAAAGTAACTTGAAAAGAGCCTGTCCAAAGATTGACATTTTTTACGTTTCAAATTCTAATATTTCTTAGAACAATTTTACAATGCTAAAGGCTCTGTACACATTAGGCTAATGTTGGCTCGACGTGTTCAGCTAACACTGCCATGTTTATGAGGACCCCGGACTATTGATTGTCAGGGAGTTAAGGATTCAGCTTGTCCGATTTCATACTGCTGATCCTTATCCCCACCCAGAGATCAGCAGACTTCTCATGGTGGAGACGGGCAAGATGGCTCCTGGACGAACGATTCTCTGAAGCATCATTCTGCCTAATGTATAGAGGCGTCCTCAAGTTTGATAGTTATCTCCTATCCAAAGAATAGGGGATAACTTTCCAATCTCTGAAGATCCCCGGTTGAATGAAGCATAGGTCAATCATGTGCACTGACTGTCCAGTCACTCTGGTAAGAGCGCCCAAGACCAGCCAAGCAATCCATTAATAATGACAGGAGTGGTAGTGTACATGATCGACCCCTGCTCCATTCAGCCAGGCCTCTTCAGGGATCGGTGGCGGTCGCACCCCCAATGATCAAATATATTTATTTCTCTGAATCGCTGCAGCATTTCAGAGAAAATGTACTTTGATAATCCTTCTGGGGACCACATCTGGACACTAGACTAGTCCGGCTTTGACCCTGGCCGGCTCTTTCCAGGTGATCATCTATGGCAGTGCTGGGAAAAGTCTGCTGGGGGCCTCGAGCCACTCAGTCTTGTCTTCGCTAAAAATTATGTCACTGAATTATAGTAAATCTGTTGGGCCAAGCCGCTAAGCCTCACTCACTTTTCAAAAAGATGCCGGAACTGGCGTAAGACTGCCAAAAGTCGCAAAGTTTGCGACTTTTTAACACAAGTGTTTGTACATTCACTCCATTAGGATATGTTTTTCCCAGAAATAAACATCCATGGCTTCCATGGATGTGATATAGATCCCAAATCCATAGCGGAAGACAACTTTCACCCAGCAAATTTACTGCTCTGCGGGTGATTATTACATGATGCCTCATTCGCCGTGACCCTACTGTAATCCGTGTACGCCCTGTGGGTACCAAGCCTTGCACTGTAAACAAGTAGTAGAGGCGTAAGAGGGTCCTATAACTTCCTTAATGCTGGGGGTCTAACCAATCCTGAGAACTCTGAAGCACCAGGAGGAACGGAGCGGAAGTCGATCATGCCTACTGCCGCCTACTTCATTAGTGTTGAAGTCCAGTTGAGCTCATTGCTCATGATTAGTGATGAACGAGTATACTCGTTGCTCGGGTTTTCCTGAGCACGTGCGGGTGATCTCCGAGTTCTGGTGGTCTCCGAGTATTTTGGCGTGCTCGGAGATTTAGTTTCTGTCGACCGACCGCAGCTGCACGATTTATGGCTGCTGGACAGCCTGAATACATGTGGGGATTCCCTAACAAACAGGCATTCCTCACGTATTCAGGCTGTCCAGCAGCCATAAATTGTGCAGCTGCGGTCGGTCGACAGAAACTAAATCTCCTAGTACGCCAAAATCCTCTGGGAAAACCCGAGCAACGAGTATATTCACTCATCACTTCTCATGATTGATCACTTCTCCATTCACTCGGAGCTCTTCAGAGCCCCCGTTGTCTGGATCGGTGGGGTTCCCAGCAGTCAGGAAGTTAATCTAGTCTAGAGAGCAAAAGGATCGGCTGTGTAAAATCCAGTAGACAAACCTTTACTGGGAGCTCCAATAGAAATTGGGCAGTCTACACCGATATCGGTGGGTTTGGCCGACTATAGTCCTTTTTGTTGTACTCTACCCAAACAAATTTTATGTCCGCATGTTGCGGTCGATCCTCAAAACCCTTTGTCTGGAGGCTGGAGACTCGGCGTAGGAAGACCGATGGAGACAGGACAACATTGTAGCAGAGTACTCTTGTTGATGGAGCGAAGTAGGCTTTGAGATTCTCAGTAGAGATGGAGCACAGTTGAGTGTTGTAGCAGAGCCAAGTGACATAGAAGTGTCTTGTATGCCCATCCGTGGAGGTACATAAATATCAATATATCAGAGCTGGGTTTGTCAGGAAACACTTTGATATAGCAGAGCTTAACGGAAGATATCCAAAGTATTGACTTGTATGCCAGGTACCTGAATACTCAGGCGGCATCAGCCTATAGAGCCTGCAGGCATAGTATGAGAGGTGCGCGGTGGGTTGCTAAGGCGATCTGAGATGCTTCAATATAGTGGGAAGATAAACTATAGATGGTAATGGATCACAGTTCTTCTCATATCTAGTGCCTGGAATTATAGAATAGCTTAATGAAGTCGAGGAATGCACCGTAATGTGTAATTAGTGCTCAGTGCATGTAAGTCTATAGTGCACAGCACCCACAAACCTCTGGCTGGTGGCCAGGGAGATAGTCAGGGATTCCCACACGCACTCCTGATTGTGCCAGGGGCCAAACTGCTATGAGGGGTGTCGTGTAAGGAGAGGGTCACGTTGCCATTTGTCTGTTCTGTTTAAAGGAACAAATTTCGACAATTTGGGATTCATGCGCAAAACAGATCCATCATATTACTGATGGAAGCAGAGGGACCCCGTTGAATATTGTGGGGTCTGGGTTCCCTTTTGTGTTAGTTTTCAGAATGGAAGCAAGAGCACCATGCAGAAATGTTTCTTCTGTTCTAAAAACTGACACTAGACGGACCCCATAACAATGGGGCCCCTCTGCCTCCATCTGCATCACTAGTACAATGGATCCGAGTTGGCATAAGACCATAAGGGAGAGGACAAACTGAGTGTGCAAAAGGAAATATAAACTGGGCCTGAAAAGGCTTTTTGGCCTTTATGAATCTTACAATGTATTCTCGGCAGCATATCACCCTGTGTAGCCCTGACGTGCTTCCGAGAACACTGATGTGCACAGAAAGGAGCGCATAGAATTGTGGTTGGCACAGTCGGGGATTGTGCCGGGTGAGCCCGGCAGAACATGGTAGTTCCTGGAAGTAGCTGAAGCCTCTGACTCACGCACTCCACCATGTGAGCGCAGACCAGTCATTCCTGGCGGGGCAGCTCTGCTGTTATGATTTAAGAAACAATGGAGACACCTCTGTTCTTATTAATAGCTCCTGTTAAAGGGAAGTTAATTATATGTTTACAACACAAGGCGGAAACTCATCCTGGTGTCTCCACGTGACCAGGTTCTGCCTGACTCCTCCATGTCCTGGAATGTGTCTTCTGCTTTGTGTAACTTGCAGCGTAGGACTGCAGCACAGGTCTCTTCTGTCTATACTCAAGGGCTTAACATTTCACAATTTCACATTCTTGTTTTATGTGATGTGACATACCAGTGCGGGACGATTTTCAGACTCTACACCTCTGATCAGAAAAATCTGCCCATTTTTGTCGGATGGAGAGAAAAGTAAACTAATTTGGTAGAACATCAGATGCATGAGATACAAGATTTCTACACCAAAATCCAGATAGAATTAGAATTCCACCCAAATGGGGTGAACTAGAATGCAATCTGGTGGCTGGGAATTGGGGAGAGCAGGATCGGGGCCGCTGTATTTCTCCTCCGTCGCCATTGAAAACACGTGCATGCTTGGCCGCACTGAGTGTTCACGTGCTTGGGGTATTAACAGCTCAGTTACAAAATTCATCTGCAAGTTTTGACGATACCTTTCTTTGGTTTCCTAAGCTATATGACCGCCATCTCATGAATTGGCGAGTTTGAGCATTAATGAACTTCTTTTTATAAGTTCGATAGAGCAGTAATACAGTTTAGATTTCATGTGTTCACTGTTTGCATACAGAGTGCTACTGTATGCTTCAAATGTAGGTTAGGTCATCAATATTAGATTGGTGGTGCCCCCACTGATTAGCTGGTTGGGGACTTCCAGATGTGTCAATACGTGGCTCCGCACACACTGTATTGACTTTTCTGGTACTGCAGCTCAGCTCCCATTCACTTCCATAAGAGGCGACTTGCAGGACATGAGCACAACCAATACACTTCTGGCTGCCGCTAGAGCTTCATAGGGCTGATCTTTGGGATGACTGGCTTCGGACCCCTGACTGATATTGATGATCTATCCTAAGTAATGGACCCTCCTTGTAAGAGACGTAGAGTAAGTATGCCCATACCACTAAGGGGCCCTAGGTTTATTTGGGTCTAGCTCCATTTTTTTGTCCCAGTAAACCCTTTCTTCAGCCACCTCTTTACAGATGATGGCCATCTTTGTGAGAGATAGGATGTGAATAAGGACCCTCCTGTCCCTATTGAAATGTGTAAAATACACAGTGTTGTTGACATTTGTGGATTTAAAATAAAATTGCAATAAATCCTAAAATCTACAAAGATTTTTTTCTATTGCATATGGTATTTTTTTTCTTGACTGGTCTAGTTTTTGTGTATAAAATCTGCGTCTTGCTCACCGGCCTTATTTTTAAGCAGACGTTGCAGGTGCATTATGTTTCTGTAGAAGCTAAGCGGTGCGCTGACTGTCTCCGTCCTCTTCTGGTTTCCAACCAAGCCGCAGTATGGAGTTGCTAATCTGCTTATAGCAGAGGCTCACACTTCACAAGCGCCTGTGTTCCTCTAGCCAGGCTGGGATTAACCTGCTTTATCTGTGACATTAATAACCCATGGCTTCTCTCTGCTCTGTCTGTCTGCAGGTGAGGGCCTCTGTTAGGAGGAAGAGGCTGAATAGAAGACCTGCCACGGCGGTCCGTGTGGAAGCTGCTCTCCAGGCAGGGCCATCATGGCGGATGTAGACCCGGACACGCTGCTGGAATGGCTGCAGATGGGGCAGGGGATGAGCGGGACATGCAGCTCATTGCCTTAGAACAACTGTGCATGCTGCTGCTCATGTCTGATAACGTAGACCGCTGTTTTGAAACGTAAGTTTTTACAATTTCCCCTTACTTTCCCTTCCTCTTTATATTACATGTTGACAATTGAAATTTCCAAAAGTTTTTTTTTTCTTTTTGTGTGTGACCTAGTGATGTGTACGTGCTCGGATAACGTCTTATCTGTGCGCGCTCGGGTGTTATTAGAGCATCTGGGAGTGCTCGTACATTATGTTTGAGTCCCCTGCTGCTGCATGATTTGTGGCTGTTAGACAGCCTGATCACATGTGGGGATTGCCTGTTACGACAGCCTGATCACATGTGGGGATTGCCTGTTAGACAGCCTGATCACATGTGGGGATTGCCTGTTACGACAGCCTGATCACATGTGGGGATTGCCTGTTAGACAGCCTGATCACATGTGGGGATTGCCTGTTAGACAGCCTGATCACATGTGGGGATTGCCTGTTACGACAGCCTGATCACATGTGGGGATTGCCTGTTAGACAGCCTGATCACATGTGGGGATTGCCTGTTACGACAGCCTGATCACATGTGGGGATTGCCTGTTAGACAGCCTGATCACATGTGGGGATTGCCTGTTAGACAGCCTGATCACATGTGGGGATTGCCTGTTAGACAGCCTGATCACATGTGGGGATTGCCTGTTACGACAGCCTGATCACACATGTGGGGATTGCCTGTTAGACAGCCTGATCACATGTGGGGATTGCCTGTTACGACAGCCTGATCACATGTGGGGATTGCCTGTTAGACAGCCTGATCACATGTGGGGATTGCCTGTTAGACAGCCTGATCACATGTGGGATTGCCTAGCAAACAGGCAATCCCCGCATGTGATCATGCTGTTTAACAGCCACAAATCATGCAGCCGCAGGGACTCGAATATCTGAGCATGTTCGCTCATCACTAGTGACTACTAAAATAAAAGAAAAGGTGTTTTTGGAAGTTTCTGAACCCTTCAGAACTTTCTGCATAAATTTGACCTAACACTAATTTAGATTCTAACCTTACATAAAAGGAACCAAATTGACACCAAGGAGTCAAAAATATTAGACTTGTCATTGTTTTTTTTAAATTTCTGTTGAGGAAAATGGTCAAATATCACATGTCTGTGAGGGGCAAAAGTATGTGAACCTTTTGCATTATTAGATAATCTGAAGGTAAAAAATTAATCTGTTTTCTGTTTCAGTTATTTTATGATGTTTTCTTAATATAACAAAGTTTGGAATGCGGAACATAACTTTGGAAATATGACCAATATGTTCAAGACAATACCAAGAAAACAATAAGAAATCTAAAAGTTGGGGGGCATATAAAGGGTTGAGATGACGGGGGAGCGCATGGAAAGTGAGGGAGAAGTAAGAAGAGCCAGAGATTGATAGGGCTATGATGTAATACATTATGTAGACTTTGTTCTGGACACTCGTTAGTTGCTCACTGGTCATAATGTTATCTACACAGGTTAAAAATTCTGGAAATGGGATGTGTTTTTCTTTTTTTTTTTTTTTTTCTTCCAGGAATAGGCTGTCATTTGTTTGTCCACTAAAAAGAGAAAAGTGAGCTGTTTGTATTGAGGCAAGTGAGTGTGGACCATTTGTGTTGCAGCAAAGCTTTCCAGGAATCACAAGGAGAGTATGGAAAATAGAACAAGCTAAGTTTTACATACATGAGTAGAGAAGCTCGATACCCGGGGTCAAGTCCATAACACATGCACCATGTCACCTTTAAAGGCATACCCCCAGAAGGAATTTCCAGAACAACCAGGAACCATGGGTGCTAGCCGTGCAGGGACCATCTACCAGCACGTGAGGACCATCATCTACCAGCGCATGAGGACAATCAGTGCAGATTCCATTGCATTGGAGTTTATTGACCTGGACGAAACCGCGGCCCATGCATTATTCTAAGAAGCTCTCGCATGTGCCTACCACGTCCGTCCCCATCTACATATGTAGCCGTGTACTGTATGGTGAGACACGCTGTTCAGCAGAGAATAGACAATGGAGATTACACCTCTGGAGATGATTGGCAAATACTCTCAAATGACTTAAAAGTATATAGAGGATCAAAACCATGCAGGAAACTCCACAACCTGAAATATTCAGAGGAAGGTTGGGTATTCCTCTATCTATCTCAAAAGATACAAAGCCCGAAGAGAAGAACTAGTAGGTTTGCTCAAAGCCAGTCACACGCCAAGACAAAAAGGAAATATAATCGTCTGCAGCGGGTGGGAAGACCCTATTGCACCATAGAGATGGAGGGCAAGGTGAGGGCATTCAAGTTTACCTGAGAATTTAACCGCATGCCAAATTTAAAGGGAAGGAAACGTCTAAGGGCTTTAGACGGAAAATTTCAACAGTGGGAAAAGTGGGCAAAGAGGAAATGTTAGGAATTTCCAGAAAGAACCACAAGGGCATTTCAGTGGTTAAATGTAGTGTAGAAAGTTGTGCTATTCAAGCTGTCTGATACTCATGTGACGGGTTGGGAATGCCAAGAGTATCATCTCCTTTGTGGGATGCCGGAGTACAGAGAAAGGTACAGGGTCGTCCAACCTTCCAGTTATAGGAGGTGAGACATTTTTACAGGCGTTGCAAAAATCATGTTGGAATGGAAACGGGCAGTGTACCAAAAAGATAGAGAAATATTAAGGTATCATCATTTTGACATAATTTATTCTGTCTAGCCAGAAAGTGGGACCAAGCAGATATTGGGGTGGAATTGGAGTGAAGTATAGGTGGGCAGTTGGCTTAAAAAAAAAAAAAGTTATATGAAGGGGTAATGCAGATCCCTAATTAGTCCAGATGGGTGGTAGACCACTAAAATAAGTAGATTGTAAGGCAGAAATGTCAGGCTTAGGTATAGAGATATGAGATGAATTCATCACCATGCCAGAAATATCACCCAAAGCTGTTAAAATAGAGGTGGGGGGAGAGTTATATAGCTCTTTATAAAGCCTTTTATGAAGTCAACCATTAGAAATAATTATGTGACAGACCAATTGCCTTGATACTCATGATGGCTGCAGCAAGTGGCTCCATGGAAAGTCCAAACAAGAGGGAGAAAGGGGGCATCCCTGTTGCGTTTCCCTCATTATGGGGAATAGTAAAGATTTATATCCAGCGTCCTGAGACTGGTGTTTTCAATCAGTTGGATGACAAACCGGATCAGTTATAAGTGGGGATTTATCAAAATCTGATTTTTCGCCTGACACTTCAGAAGATCTCAGATGAAGACTTGTAGACGTTCATCAGGCTGGAAAGGGTTAAAAATCCCGTCTGTAAAGAGTTTTGACTCCACCAATCTACATGCAAGCAAATTGTGTACAAATATAAGAAATTCAAGACAATTACCTTCCCCAGGAGTGGTTGAATGGTAAAGATTACTCTAAGAGTAAAGCATATGATAGTCTGCAATGTCACAAAGGAACCCAAGGTAACATCTGAGCAGCTAAAGGCGCCTCTCTCACATTAGCTAATGTTTGAGTCCATCATCAGGACAACACTGAACAACAATGAGCATGCAAGAATTGCAGGGAGAAAGCCACCGCTCTCCAAAAAGAACATTGCTGCCCTTCTGCTGTATGCTAAAGATCACCTGGTCAAGCCAGAAAGCTACTGGAACAATGTTTTGTGGATTGGGGAAACCAAAATAGAGATTTTAGATTTAGCTGAGAAGTGTTATGTTTGGTGAAAGAATACATTGCATGGTATACAAACACCACACCATCTGTGAAATATGGTGTCGGTATCATGGTTAGGGCCAGTTTTGGTATATCTGAAAGGGTGGCTTGACATCATTGATGGAACAATAAATTCAGAATTCTACCAGAAAATCCTAAAGGAAAATGTCAGGATATCTATCCATGAGTTGAATCTCAAGGAAACGAAGCACACAACTCGTTCTACAAGAGAGTGATTACAGAATTAACTTAAAGTTTTGCTATGGCCAATTCACATGCCGACAGTAATCCTATTGAGCTAGAAAAAAAAACCACCAATATAACAGAGTTGATGCTTTTTTTATAGGGTGGAATGGGCTAAGGTTCCTCCAAATTGACGTGCAGGACTAATCATTTACTGGAAACGTTTAGACACGGTATTGCTACACAAGGCGGTCGCACTGACACTGTCCTCTGTACCTGACACCCCTCTGTGGTTTTTATTCACGTTGCCTCATGTAAGCTTTTCTGGTTCACCATCATCTACAGCAGGGTTCGACAAACCCGGGCGCCAGGTCGCCAGTGGCTCCTAGAAAATCATGCCTGGCGCCCGGGTTTGTCGGGGCCCTGAGCAGGCGGGGAGCCCACTCGCCGTCGGGCGGGCACCCCGGCGCCCGTTAGCGGAGGAGAGCGGTGTCAGCGCCGCCACCCGCCCCCGCCTGCTCAGGGCCCCGGCAGCAGCTGGCACAATACTTACCTCTCCCGTGCCTCCGCTGCCGCAGCTCCGGGCTCCACGGGGCGCCGGCGCTTCCTCTCACAGCAGCGCCGCTGAATGACGTCATCATTCAGCGGCCGGCTGTGGCAGAGAGCGCGGACGCCGGCAGGTGAGATGTGATGTGTATGTGTGTGTGTGTCTGTGTGCATCAGTGTGTGTGTGTATGTGAGAGAGTGCTTGTGTGCTGCATGTGTGATGGTGGTGGGGGAGGGCAGTGATGATGGGGAGGCATTGATGATAATGGGGAGGCATTGATAATGGGGAGACATTGATGATGATGGGGAGACATTGATGATAATGGGGAGGCATTGATGATGATGGGGAGGCATTGATGATAATGGGGAGATAATGATGGGGAGGCATTGATGATGATGATGGGCAGGCATTGATGATGATGGGCAGGCATTGATGATGATGGGCAGGCATTGATGATGATGGGCAGGCATTGATGATGATGGGCAGGCATTGATGATGATGGGCAGGCATTGATGATAGGGAGGCATTGATGATGATGGGGAGGCGATGATGATGATGGGGAGGCGATGATGATGATGGGGAGGCGATGATGATGATGGGGAGGCGATGATGATGATGGGGAGGCGTTGATGATGATGGGGAGGCGTTGATGATGATGGGGAGGCGTTGATGATGATGGGGAGGCGATGATGATGATGGGGAGGCGATGATATGATGAGGAGGCGATGATATGATGATGGGCAGGCATTGATGATGATGGGGAGGCCATGATGATGATGGGGAGGCAATGATGATGATGAGGAGTCAATGATGATGATGGGGAAGCGATGATGATGAAATTAAAAAAAAAATTCTGGCTCCTAAATTTTTTGGCTGGCTCCTAGATTCTGAACAACTTTGTCGACCCCTGATCTACAAGCTAGTAAATCATCTATTCCACACAAATGGAAGGCCCTCTTCTCCATCCCTTCCCCCTTCTTTCTTTTGTTCTTTTCCTTCTTTATTCTTCCTCTGCTGCTATAGCAAAATATTATGTCAGTATTGCAGATTATTTTTGGGTACGGATTTCTTGGTTATCCCTCACAATCGGGAAAGGCAGACCACCTACCATACCACTGACATTATGCCCCCTTTTGTTATGCCGAGGTGACACATCTTGTCACTTTCTGTTTTATTTAACAATGGTCTCCATGTCATAGGATAATTTATTTTGATTTGTTTTGTAAACAGACAACTTTTTGATTAGCAAAGGTTCTGACTAATTTATTGCAGCCATAATGCCTGGTCCAAACAGTGATTGCGACTGAAGCTAACGGTTTCATGAGCAATACAGTCACTTGAACCTTCTCTTAACTGTTTTTACTTAGGCAAGAGTCAGACAGCTGTAGAACTCGAACAAAAATTGTTTTGCAGTGCTCAGACTGGCTGGCAGCTCTCCCGACCAGTGTGTCAGCTGCATAGAAATACATATTCTCACCCTCTGGTCGGGAGAGCTGCTGGCCACGCTAACATGTCCCCTGATGAAGGATTTGGTGAAACGTGCATTGGGGCTTGTGGGCCAGGACACATGTACTCTACCCTCTTCTTTTAACATACCATCTGTCTTTTTCACTAAATCATTTAGTAATAGTCAAAGAACTAAGCTCCCTGACTAGGGGTATTTATGGTAGGGTCTTTACTTGTTTTAATGTTTTTTACACTGTATACATGTGTACTGGCACCAACTTCAGGAATACTCTGTTTTTGTTATATATGTTTTTCATATTTATATAATTTTTAGCTATCTAAATAAAATGTTATATTTTATGAGACCCAGTTTTGCACTTTTTTTTTCTTGTGTTGGTTTACACATTTATTTTTGTGTGTCTCTTGAATGTTTTTTCTTTGCTGCTCATTTTTTGTTGGTATTTATAAGAACTAACAGGCAAGGAGTTGCTAACTACCAAACTGTTTTGCCCTGCGATGTTCTGTTCTGGCTCAGCGGCCACAGGCCGCTTCTGCGGATTCTGTTGACGTCATGACAGCAGAGCAGTGTCTTCTCTTCCACTCTGCTCTTTTAACGGGACATCACTGTTGACGTCATGCTGATTGACCGCTGGCTCCCTACTTGCCTAACTGATGAGTCTGCTGTCAGATCAGCATGATGTTTTCAGTAGTGACCTATTGACAGAGCAGCAAAGAAAAGGAGATGCTGCACAGTTGATGAGGGGTGAAATAAATTTGTCTTTTTCTGATCACTTTTCTGACATGGCAATTTTTCCATTATTGCGCTTTTATTTTTTCCTACCCTTATTTCGAGAGCCCTAACATAGATAGATATATATATAAATATTTATATCTATCATAGCCATATGAGTGCTTGTGTTTTTTTTTTTTTGAATGACGAGTTGTGCTTTTGACTTGCAACATCCATTTTGTCTTGTGATGTACTGGAAAGCAGGAGAAAAAAAGTGTGGGTTCCACGAAAAAAAAGAGCATATTTCCACAATTAGAGATGGGCGGACACCTGGATGCCCTGGTTCGGCCGAACAGTTACAAAAAGTTTTGGTGCCAGGAGAGTACCCGGACCTGAACCCCATTCATTTGAATGGAGGACCTGAACATCCAGTGTTTGCCACGCTGTCATGTGCATGGCAGCGCGGCAAACACCGCTTCTGATCGGTGGTGAAATCATCCCTGCCTGTCAGAGAGCCACGGTTTACGCTGTCAAAAGACAGCGTGAGCACGCAGCTGTGATCCGAGGTAGTCGGTAGTCCCATCAGCTGACACCTGCTGCATCTAATAACAGTGAGAGCAGGAGCGGCTGATGGGTGCTGCGCTGTAAATAAATAATTAAAAAAAAAATTGTCTGAGTTTATTTTTGATAGCCAGGCAAAACTCACAGCTGGGGGCTGCAACCCTCAGCTGTCAGCTTCAGCAAGGCTAGTTATCAAGAATAGAGGGGTTCCCACTCTGTTTTTTTTAATTATTTAAATAATTTTTAAAAAATGGCGTGGGGTCCCCCCTCTATTTTTGACAGCCAACCTTGCTAAAGCATACAGCTGGGGGCTGGTATTCTCAGGCTGGTAAGGGGCCATGGATATTGCCCTACCCCCTCCCAAGCCTAAAAATAGCAGCTGCCCAGAAAAAGCACATCTATTAGATGTGCCAATTCCTGCGCTTTGCCTGGCTCTTCCCACTTGCCCTATAGTGGTGGCAAGTGATGTGATAGTTGGGGGGGTTGATGTCACCTTTGTATTGTCAGGTGACATCAAGCTCTGAGGTTAGTAATGGAGAGGCGTCAATAAGACACCCCCATTACTAATCCTATAGTCGCATTGTAAGAAAACAGACACCCAGAAAAAAGTCCTTTAATTGAAAGAATGACACAAACTCCTTTAGTAATCTTAATTAAACCATACTTACGACCTCGCCTAATTCCACCGAAGCCCTCGATATCCTGTAATAAAATTAAAATAAAAAACAACAATATACCATACCTGTCCGTCCTTCTGTCCCACACCGTAATCCATGTCTGGTGGATAAACCGTTTTCAACCTGGACGGCGCCAAGATGCGACTGTCCAGGCTGAGAACCACTGGGGAATGAACTACTGCGAACAAGCGCAGCCTCAGCGACCAGTGATGATGTCATTGAGGTTACCTCCGGTCACTGAGGCTCCGTTCCCAGCCGGCTGAGCTGCGGTGGCCTCGGTGAGATCCCCGCTAGCAGCGTGACAGTTTTCCAATGTAAAACCCTGGTTTAAACTGTAGGTCTTTTTTGATGACACTTTGCCTTTAATACCAGGTTGAAAACTGTGAATATGACATTTCTTCTACATTGTTTTAGGTTTTGACAACATGTTTCCTAATGAGTTCACTGATGAAATGAGACTTTTTTTTTCTTGCTGTCCTGTAAGGAATTTCTAGGAATAGTTTCTGATACTGAATCTTTTCATAGACCCATTATTAAAGGGCTTCTCCTGTTTTATTGCACTAGTAGAGTGGTCGTCCTGTAAGCTATGTGAATGTGGTTCTATGTACTTGTTGGGGTATAGTGACAGAGGTTATGTTCACATTTATCTATGTTACTAAGACATATCTAATATCTATAGATCATGCGCAAATATGGAACTTATTTCAGAAATGAACAGTCCTGACTGTTTTCTTGCAGATTTTTCTCCCTCTTTTGAACAGTCATGAGTCTGCAGACTGTACTTTCATCCAGAGCCGATGGAACAAATCCTTAATTTTCCCTCTATATGAAAGGAAGGTACAAAGCGGTGATCCGCATTAGTGAAGTTCACTTAAACCAAAATTATTCAGCACAAGTTTTTATTCCTACTCACAAGATAGCGATTTCAAAACAACATTACATAAAACCTCTGTGGCCCGACTCAAGTTTCAATGTTCCTGCTTCTTCCGGATTTTATTTCAATGCCTTATGCAGCAGGGGACCATGTCGGGGTAAACCTTCCCTGGGTGTCTGCTAGTATACAAAGCGTGTACCAGGAGTCCCAGTTCAGTAAAGCTGAAACATCAAGGTTTTCAGGCTTTATCACTCACTTTGTTGGCCAGAGACGTAGAGTACATCACTGTGTGTCCTTTGAGGAGCACTTCTAGTTATTTTCCTGCTCGGTAGGGCCACCCATACAACTCTCTTGACATCTGTCCTAAACCTCTGAAAGGCTGCAATTTAAAGGTACTGCACCATTCCTAGCATCTGGGTATGTAGGACGTTGCCAGGGGCAGGTTACCCTCGAAAGTAAGAAGATGGATATCCATACATTGAGTAAGCAGATGAGAAAACAAATATTTTCCTCTTGAAGACCTAGTTAAATGGTCATTCTCAAGTTGTCCCTTGAGCAGCTCACAACTCTGCAGTCTCCTTACTCCCTGGTATCTGACATTTTTGGTGAGCAGCAGAGCTGTATTAGAACTATAAAGCCCAGCACAAGTTCTGCTATAACACACTCATCTCTCAGTGGTTTGATCTGCAGTGTACACGGTTATCACTAAATTTACACGTAAGGATAAAGGAGCGTTTGAACACTCATAATATTGAGCGCAACGATGCTGGTTATCTGGAGTTGTGACTACACAGGATTGATAAAAGAAGCTTGTCAGGATCAGAGAAGGAGGGAGGTGAGTAATTAACTCCTGTATAAAATCAGTGGACTGAAGTGAGCTTACTGGGATATTAGGAGTTAACCTCTCTCAGCCATGGTTTGGGCAGCTGCACTGTTGATCGAGCTCCATGGAAACCAGCTGTACACTATGAAAGATAAAGGCTCTCATTGCAGGAGAAGGACAGCAGACAGAAAAAAGCAAGTCCATTGCAAACTTTCTTATTGTTACATTGTCTAACTAATTCAAAGTAGTTTACGGTAATAACTTGATAAAACACCTTTAAGTTGGGACCTGTAAATGGAGTTGAAAGTAAACAGGAATTCATTTGGGTTATTGTCCCATAGACATGCTGGTGGGATAAGCCGCTGTGTTCGAATTGCGTTAAAACGGGTTTTTTTTTTGTTTTTTTTTTTTTTTTTTTTTCTAAGGATGTAGTGTAAAAGATGTGCAATTGTAATAGCTAAAATATACAATATAGGGAGATGATAAATTTTGGTGAAATCTTGGGAAGATGTTCTGTAGAAGCTTAGAGAAACTACTTCAGGTACAACATGGGGTTCCTGCAGGGGTAGATGTGATGCCATCGGTCCGCTTAACAGTATTTTATACTCTCCCATGTTGAAAAGAAATGGACCAACATGGGATTTAGTATGGGCAATGTGTCTGTAAGAGTAATTCCTAGAATTAAGTATCCAGGAGGCCTCCGGGGCTTCTAGAGCCAAAAGCCAAATAGGAGGGTCGGTTGTAAAATTATAAAGGGCCAATTAGACAGTTTGGGAGGCTAACTATGAATTCCAGGAGTTTTCAAATTGGGGTCACCCTTATCTGTATTAATATGGTTGTGACAACCCAACTATGCCTACAAATTATTTTCTGAACTTCAAAAGCCAAAATGCGCTCCTTTCCGAGCACCACAGTTTGCCCAGTGGGTATTGCCTTACTCGTGAGAAATTGTGGGGTGCTTTTTATTGATATTTTAATTAACAATGTACTTGGCTGGGGTTGGTTTCATTTCCTGGCTTGACAACATAGATGTTGGTCTGAACTTTGGAAATCTAGGTACTTGAATATGATTGATGTTTGAAAAGGGATTAAAGGGTTTGTCTTAAACAAAATGTATTTTCCCTCTTAAACTCTATTTAAATTTCTAATCTTTATGCAAATATATCATACTTTATTTAAAAATTCCATATCCTTCCTTAACCACACTTTTACTTCTTTTTTTCCTACTTTTTGATGAACCTTTTTAAGAGAATCACAGGGATACTCAAAGAAGCATCATCAGGAGCCAGAGACTGTAGTCCCCGCTGAAGCCTCTGCCTCCCTCCCTGAAAAGAAGCGTCATCGGTGACCTCGATTTTAGGGGCTGGGTTGGCCACTGCTGTACTGAGCATGTGTCGGTTTTCAATTCCAATGGGTGCTCAGTAAATTCCTGTCTCTGTGCGCTGTTCTTCTTAGGTCACAGTGACAATTCGCTTTCTTGCTGGATCTGATCAGACGTGACGAACCGGCAACAGAGCGCACTGTCATAGCACAGTGTAAATAAAGAACGAGTAAGCAAAGACCAGCGCCACTTCACCGCAAGTGATGTCCCTTGTGGGGCAGCACTGGCCTTTGTTTTTCCTGCTCCCTGGGTCATTTTCTTACTATGCGCACTGACAGTGTGCTCTCTTGCCGGCTTGTCACTTCTCATCACAGTTGTGGAGAGAACGCACTGTCATTGTGCACTGAGATTCTACTGCGCAGTGACAAGGATCCTACTGAGCATATGTTGGCCTTGACAATCGACACATGCTTCGTAGAACCAGGACTAGCTGAGTGCCTAAAATGCACAACGCTGACTGTTCGTTTGAGGGTGGGCACAGAGGCTGTTACAGTGACCACAACATCTGTTCTTGATGATGCTTTGTGTCCCAGCATGCACTAGGTGTTCTCAAATAAAGTGTCATCAGACAGGAAGTAGGTAAAAAAATAAAGCACTTTGAGCAGTGAGGGAACGATGGGGAATTTTTAATTAAAGTATATTAGAAAAGAGATTTGATTAATACAATAAATAAACAGGCATTTAGGATTAAAATGAATGTTAGTTTTGGATTTAAGTGAAATGTTAACACAGCTATTTGCAGTAGTCCCTATAGCTAGTGGGAAACTTTTGTTCTTTAGAGACTCTTGTCACCAGGCTTTTGCCACCTAATTTGAAAGCAATGTAATGTATGAGTAGAGACCCTGATTCTAGTGATTTGTCACTAACTGGTCTGCTTGCTGTAGTTTTGATTTAAAATCACTTTTTATCATCAGGAAATTATCACTAGAGGAAGGGTAATTCTGCTCTTATATAGTGAAACCCCCATTGGTTGGCACCTTTCTGCCTGTGCACAGTAAGCTGCCAATCAGTGTTGCGGGCGGGGTTACACAAAGCTCAGCTTTCAGAGAACTGCTAGATGTGCAGCAGATACATAGCTGGAATCATGGTATCTACCCCTACATCATGTTGCTCTCAGATGGGATAGCAAAAACCTTGTGACAGATTCCTTTTTAAAGTGCGGCTTCACTTTAGGCAGACACAGAATTACTCTGTATGAAAGGGGATCCAGAATGTGGCTGTATTTGCTGCACAGCCCTGGTTGTGTAAGCTGCAGATTGAAAATCAAGGATAATCTTTTAGGAATGAAGTCTGGATTACTATGACCTGGAATGTGTAGCAAGACATATGTTGCCTGAAAAATGAATGAGCCCCTTTAAAATGAATACATGAAGAGTGTTTTGTTTTTTTGTATTTTGTGGCAGCACAAGATTTATTTTTTGTCTTTAGGGCATTGAAGTGATATGAATGTTTTATACCCAGCACCAATGGGATGTACTTATATTGTTCTAGAACATGACAGGTGGCTCGGGTCTCTCAAAGACTGCAGACACCTTTTGATATGGAAACTGACATTTTTACATGTTAGTTTGCCTTTTGTTAATAACATTGCAAGTTTCAGTCTGCAATATCAATGACTTTATTAATTTTTAGACCCCCTGATATGCAGTTTGCAGGCCGTTTCAAGCTTCAGATTATACTCTGGCGGCATTGCCCCTCTTTGTGTGATATGTGCTGGATGTGCGTTTTTGTATCCATGGAGCTGCTGTCTTCGGTAGCTCTATTCTGCACATATTTCCTCCTCCTTTCTACAGCCTGTTTTTTCTGCCCTCCTTGAGACTGACTAGTTCCCCCTCTCCAACTCTAGAGATTTGTGTTCACTTTGCCGTTCTGTTGTCTTTAAGGCCTCATTCAGACTTCAGTTTTTCTCACACACAAAAAATAATGGACCAATTAGTTTGATCAGAGTGGTCCAACAACATGTGTAGAAAAAAAACAATTCCCCACCCTTTCCTTTCTAACAATTTGTGAAAATATCCTATTTTTTTTTTCTTTTTCTCCATGGACCCATTGTTTTGCATTGTCCGAAGGTCGAATCAAAATCGGATATGTCTCTGCAAAAATCATGGACATGCGAATGCCCCAGTGGACTATCACGGTTGCAAACGTATGTAAAACGCGGCAAGCAGTAGTACGTCAAAATCGGACATGCGAATAAGCCCAGACACTAAAGGGTATGCCACACTAAGCAAGATTGCTAACGAGATCGCTACTGCGTCACCATTTATGACGCAGTAGCGATCTCGTTAGCGACTTGGCTGTGTGATTCCAAACACAACTCATCAGCGATCTGTGATTCCAAACACAACTCATCAGCGATCTGTATAACGACCTCTGCGGTCTTTGGGAAAACCTAGTCCCACCTGCGACGCTGGTGAAGTCGTTCATAAAGGGTGTCACACTCAGCGATTCAGGCTCACCAGCGGGAAACCAACGACCAAAAACGGCTCAGAACGTTCATGAGCGATCATCGACATCTCAGCAGGGGCCACATCGCTGCTACATGTCACACACAGCTAAGTCGCTAACGAGATCGCTACTGCGTCATAAATGGTGACGCAGTAGCGATCTCGTTAGCGATCTCGCTTGCGATCTCGCTTAGTGTGGCATACCCTTTAGTGAAGGGAAGCAGAGAGTCATCAAAACCAGGAACTCTGATGGGTTTAAAACCCTTTTTTTTTGCTGAGCACTTAAACAATTTCTGCAGACTCAAAATGGTAATTTTTAATGGAGACTATTTACAAAGTTGAGGGTTTCTGGACTGAAAAGAAAAGACTGCAACCATTTTTTTAATTCCGGCTTCTGATCCCCCATTTGATCTCGGCCAAAAGCTTTGAAACTGACTCAAATTTAGTTTTTTTAAAAAAGTTAGCCAGTGTTAATGGGAAGCAAGGTAGTTCTGTTATCCAATGACTATGCGTTTTCTGTAGCCAGGCGGTGCTACTTTTTTTTTTTACGCAAGGAGGTGTTCAGCCATAGAAATGTTCAAACAGTTAAATTCAGTAGGAAAGGTTTCATCGATGCTCCCCAAATATGATTAACAGCTTCTTTATTTCATCATTATAAAAGAAAGTTAACTGGCAAAGTGAATATCAGCAATACATGTTAAGGCGACAGGCCCTCAGAAGCACCAAAAGGTGCGAAACGGCAGTCGCCTGAACATGTATTGCTGATATTCACTATTCCGGATAGAAATAAAGCTGCTCTTAATCACATTTGGAGAGTGCCACACAAACATTTTCTCCTGCAATGAACTTTCACAAAGTCTGCTCCTTCATCTTTTTTTAGTGGTAATTTGCTTTATCTTTTAGATTATCATGCAGAGTGATCAGGTGAATTGCAAAATATTAGTCATTCCTTGCCATGACAATTAACTTAAACACAAAAAAAAAAAAAAACATTTCTAATTTAATTTCAGCCTTGCCACAAATTGACTTTCTTACATCATTTCAGTGATTTTTCTCATTTGCTCAGGAGGACAAGGCAGCTGATGGCATTCTATCATGCTGATTGAATTATAAGAGCAGACCGCTTGCTTTAAAGGAAGGCTGGTAATGAAATCATTGTCTTCTTCGTTTAAGCATGTGTATCGCCGAGTAAACGTGTAGTCATCGTTGCTTTACAGGCAAGGACATTGCTGCATTTTAGATTGCCCCTAAGTCAACCATTTATCAGAGCATCAAGAACTTCAAAGAGGGCAGTTCAGCTGCTGTGAAGAATTTCAGGGTGACCAAGGACTTCTCTTTCCTGCATTTGCGACAAAAACAATATTTTTTTTTTGTGCCTTTAGGCCTGTGACAGATGATAGTCAGCTGCCTGTCTGCTGGCTTCAAGATAAACAAAGGTTGTCATGCTGATCGGAATCAGTGCTGGTGTCACACAGTGTCTGTTTGTAATTGTGTTTTGTAGTGCTGTATAAAATGCATGCAAATATTTAAATCTTATATGATCCGATGCCAAAAATTTAAAGAAATAATGATAAATTCTTAAACATGAACCTTTGTTTGGAGCCGTTGCCCATTGCAGCCCACTAGTTTGGAGTTTTTGTTTAAAAAAAAAAAAGTAAAGCTGATCGGTCGATTTTGCTAACTTCTCTGTTATCCTAAAATCTCCCGCTATATCCCATTTACCATAGTCATTGCATATTGTTTTATCTTTTGTGTTTAGGTGTCCACCTCGTACTTTTCTGCCAGCATTATGCAAGATCTTTCTGGATGAGAGCGCCCCTGATAATGTGCTTGAGGTCACCGCCCGCGCGATAACGTATTACCTAGATGTATCTGCTGAATGTACCAGACGCATTGTGGGTGTGGAAGGGGCCATAAAAGCCCTCTGCAATCGACTTGTGGTGGTGGAGCTTAACAATCGGACCAGTCGGGATTTAGCTGAGCAATGTGTAAAGGTGAGACGTGCTGGGATTTCATATGTAACGGAGTAATTATTTGTCATTGTTTCTTTGGCGCCAACGTATTCCAAACAGCTGTACAGGAAATCACATCATTCTCGGTCTCTGATGGATCTCAAAATGTAAGATCATCCCAGTTTCCTACGCAGTGGCTTGTTTACTAGAAAGCTAATTTACTGATCATCATGGCTTATTTGGTTGCGGAACAAAGCCAGCATACTTCGGCTTCACAGGGTGAAAATACAAATGCCACACACTTGGCTGCCCTTTTCCGTTTTGTTCTGCCTCACTCCATTGCAGAGATATTTACATTTGTTGCTTTCAGAGCGCAGTATGGGAAATCTCTGCTTGTGTTGTAACTCTGCGTTTCTTTGGCAGCTGATCTAGTGGTCTTATTAGTCTTGGATGCCGCCGGGCTGTGATTAAGAGTGTCCGTTGGGAGGGGTGAAAGCTCATGTCCTGGAGAAGACTTAAGAAATGCCCAGTTAACTCATGCAGAGATTTCACATACTGCGCTCCAGAAGAAATAAGTGTGAATATCTTTGTAATGGAACGACGCAGCACACAAAACGGAAAAGAGCAGCAGAATCGGAGCAACTCTTTAAAGGGAACCTGTCAGCAGGTTTTTACACCCCAAACTAATGTAAAACCTTAATTGCAATGGCAAATGAGTGTCAGCTTGCGGCACGTCGTGTGGCCATTACACAGTGCGACCCTACCTGCTAGTTAATATTTTCTTGAGCAGTTTTCCTCTCCGCTTCCTCTCCAGGTGTTGGAACTGATCTGTACACGTGAATCCGGAGCAGTGTTTGAAGCAGGTGGCTTGAATTGTGTCCTAACTTTCATCAGGGACAGTGGTCATTTAGTTCACAAGGACACCCTGCATTCTGCTATGGCAGTGGTGTCCCGGCTGTGTGGTAAAATGGAGCCACAAGACGCCTCTTTAGAGACTTGCGTCGAGTCTCTGTCCAGCCTTCTTAAGCATGAAGATCATCAGGTGAGTTTTGCGTTTTTCAGGAGCTGGGATGTGGAAAGCAAATTTTTGTAGGTAAAATGCTATAAATCTATACATCTCTATAATCCTCTCTAGGTGTCGGATGGTGCACTGCGCTGTTTTGCTTCTCTGGCGGATCGGTTTACTCGCCGAGGTGTTGATCCAGCACCTTTGGCACAGCATGGACTTACTGAAGAATTGCTGTCACGTATGGCAGCAGCTGGGGGAACTGTATCAGGACCCTCCTCTGCCTGCAAACCTGGACGTGGTACTAGTGGTGGCCCTTCAACTTCTGGAGACTCTAAAATCAGCAACCAGGTGTCCACAATAGTCAGCCTGTTGTCAACACTGTGCCGTGGATCTCCCGTTGTGACACATGTAAGTTTTACTGATGAGACCTTTTGGGTATTATTTTTCTTTATTTAAAATATTGGTTTCATTCTGAATTCTTTCATTTTCTTAGGATTTGCTTCGGGCGGAATTGTTAGATTCAATGGAAAGTGCATTACTGGGGGATGAAAGATGTGTACTTGACACCATGCGACTCGTAGACCTGCTTCTGGTGCTGCTCTTCGAAGGCCGCAAGGCTTTGCCTAAATCCAGCGCTGGGTCCACGGGTCGCATCCCAGGTTTGAGACGATTGGACAGCTCTGGAGAACGCTCCCATCGTCAGCTTATTGATTGCATTCGTAGCAAGGATACAGATGCCCTTATAGATGCTATTGACACAGGAGGTAAGCACTTTTTTTTTTCCCTCAGTGTGCAGGCATCCTTTTGTAGAGCATTTGGTTATAGTCCACACCAGCTCATAGCTCTAGACGAGACGCAAATTCATATTTGATTTGCTTTTTATCCATTCACTGTAAAAAATGGGTGACCAACGCATTGATTTTCTACAATTTTTTTTTTTTTCATGCAATATTTTGCCGCCACAGGTTAGGGCACAAGTGCATACCCTGCAGCACAGAGGCCACATTGCTCTTCGATGCCTTCCATCTTTGGCACCCTTATGTTTCTCCTTACGTTCAGTACCCCATAGAGGAATTGATAGTTGTGAATGAATGTGACATCATTGTTTTTAAGAGGAATATTGAAGACTTATCTCCAACTTGGTGTGGAGCAGGGAACTCCCTTTCTCTAGAAAAGTTGAAGTTGCAGAAGCCCCCCCTCCATTTATCAGATATTTATGGCTAATGTTGGCAGTGTGTATTACAGAAGAATACCCCTTTGTGTATTGATTTATGAAATAAAAATTAGAATGACGGTTATGAATAACCCCTTCACAACATAACATATGGCCTACAGTGACATTATATTGTCGTTTTGCTGCCTTTATTGCAAGCTCTGAAGCTGAGCCCGCAGCTTTCCCGGCTGATGATGGCTGATTTATTCAGTTTCGTACTTATACTGGCATGGAAAACCTTAGTGCCAGCTCAGTTTTACCGTAAAGTGAATATGGTAAATAAAAAAAACAGAAAACAATTGTGGAATTGGGCCTTTTTTTTTTTTTTTTTCAATTCGCACTTTGAATTTTTTTCCTGCTTTTAGTGCATCACACGATAAAATGAACTGTCTGTCAAAAGTACAACTCTTGCTGCCATAAACAAGCCCTCATATAGCTATGTGGATGGAAAAATCAAAAAAGTTATGGCACTGGGAAGAAGGGAAGGAAAAAAATGAAAAATAACCTGGTCATGATAGGTTTAAAAAAAAAAAAAAAAAAAAGTGTATTTGTGTCCAGAGCATTTAGTTTCTTGCTGCGTAGGGTTGTAAATTGGTAGGTATATACAGTGTAGAAAATCTGTATGACTTGTTTTTTACGTTTTTCAGCTTTTGAGGTGAATTTTATGGATGACGTTGGACAGACTCTGTTGAATTGGGCCTCTGCTTTTGGCACCCAGGAGATGGTAAGTTTGTCCTTTGACCCACAAGATCAGGTCCGGGTGACAGGCAACTTCTGACCCTGTGGGCTTCCTTCTAGGTGGAGTTCTTATGTGAACGAGGTGCTGATGTCAACCGGGGTCAGAGGTCCTCTTCTTTACATTATGCTGCTTGCTTTGGGCGACCTCAGGTGGCAAAGGTAGGACGTCCTGAAAGTGAAACTCGTAGATTCAGCTCTGAACCCGTCACGGAGAATTGGGTCATTGGATTGACGCGGCTTTAGAAAAGCCGTCCAGGGTGCGCAGAGTTTTCAATGGGCAGATTACAGCTGCATAATACAAGTGACCTCTATCCTGACATTGTGATCTCGCTTTACAATTGCCTCAATATTGTCTGGATGGATCAGTGGCTCCCAGATAAAGGATGAGCAACTTTATGTATCATGTCACATGTCTTTGTTATACGATTACCTTGTTTAATAGCTGTGAAGAGTCGCACGGGTTACATTGCTCTCCCACTTTCTCATGGTTACCCATATTTTAGAAATGCTTCTAGTTTTCGTGTTGGGTAATAAGTGGGTGCTCTGACAAGTCTGGTAACGTATATCCTCTTTTTCGTGTTTCTTATCATTTCTAGACCCTGTTACGCCATGGAGCCAATCCAGATCTACGTGATGAGGACGGAAAAACTCCCCTGGACAAAGCGCGGGAGCGTGGGCATAGCGAGGTGGTTGCCATCTTACAATCACCAGGTCTGTCATTCATTTCATTTTAACCCTACTTCTGTAGTGCCAGCATATTCCATAGAATTGTACACCGAAACGCTGCAATAGTGTGCAATACAATATTTGTGAAAGGGATTTTCATTGCCTAAATCAAATTTAGTGGATTTGATGGCAAGCTGCCATGCAAAGTGCAAAATCCGTTTGCATAGAGATGACGCCTGCTGAACAAGTGGCAATTCTGTGCAATATTGTATTCACTCCTTGTAATGAAATATGTCTCACAAGCCTTACTTGTGTATTTTAGGAGACTGGATGTGTCCTGTTAACAAAGGAGATGAAAAGAAGAAAAAAGACTCTAATCGAGAGGAAGAGGAGTGCAATGAGCCAAAGGGGGACCCAGAAATGGCACCAATTTACTTGAAGAGGCTGCTGCCTGTTTTTGCTCAAACTTTTCAGCAGACTATGCTCCCATCAATCAGGTACCTTTTGTATGATGAATGTAGTCTTCACTTCTGATGCTTTGACAAACCATTCTTTATATATTTCATTTTTACATCCTTAACTACATCTGGACTGCTCATAGATTATAAACATCTAGGCAGTCTACATTTCTACTCTAAATCATCATTGTAGAGGAAGTAACTTGCAGGAGATTATGCAGCTGTAGGGTTGAGAGATTGCTGTCAGACACAGCCAGACTCCCCAAAAGGAAGGCAGACCTGATTCATTACCATGTTTCCCTTCCTGATCTCTGTATACACAGTGTTGGATTAGATGTAAACAGATTAGGAAGCACTGACAGTGCTTCCTCTTCTGGACCAAGAGATCATGTGATCATTGGGTGTAGGGAGGGAACAGGAAATGCTGGATCCAAGGATACCCAGGTACCTTTTTTATTTAAAAAATAAAACCCAAAGGTATGAACTGGAATATAAACTTGTGTGCGTGCAACATGTAAGTGCACGTTCACACTAGCCACTAAACAGAAAAAAACAAAGACAGAAACATAATGATGCCTTTTTTTTGTGTGTGTCTGTTTGCATCATGTGCATATAAAGGTGTGGCCTGCCTTTCTTTTGAGCTGGGAACTATTGATGTAGTCTCTTTTAATATTCGAGTTAGGACTGTCTCAACTATGGTCACCTTGAGAAGGCAGGATGGCTTTTGCATTTTTTTTTTCAAGCAAAAAAAACATTTTAGCTAAGTACCATATATTATTTTCATGCACTTTGCTATTTATTTACTGCAGGATATCATTATGTTTCTGTCTTTGGTTTTCACCTTTGCTATGCAGCCTGGAAGCTGAGTTTCTCCTGTAACTGTCCTCTGTAATATATCCATTACAGTTATAGTGGATATCAACGTCAAAATGAATTATTATGTATAATTGCCCCATAAAGATCTTATAAGACATTATAAGGGGCCACCATGTGTAAAATTAATAATATAAAAAAAAAAAACTCCGCCAATCCAACTTGCTCTTTCTAGCCCCGCTCCCTTAGGGTAAAAAATAAATATATCCAATATATAAAAATAATTTCTATGAAAAGAAGAACACAACTTTTAATGTTTTTTAGCAGTTCTTTGTGGTCATAAATAAATACAAATGTGAAAAAATAGACATATTTCCTATTTTTTTTTGTACACTTTTCTCCAATATCAGAGGAAGATGAAAAAAAAATGTTTGTAGATTTTCTAAAACTGCACGTGCACTAAAATCTGAATAAATCTTTGAGTTATGAACTGGATTACTATCAAGGTAGCCATATATATATATTTTTTTTTCCTCCATTATTGGTGAAATTTACCATTGCTCCATCATTATCACTAAGTTTTATTTCACATATGTCCCATGTTATTATCATATCCTTTTCTTAAACCTTATGGGACTTGTCTCCAGTGCTGTTTTAGTTCATTTCAGAGATGCCTTTCATCCATAAGAGAATTGTCTTTTCTCCTTCGCCTCATTGGGGGACACACAGACCGTGGGTGTTATGCTGCTGCCACTAGGAGGACACTAAGCAATACATTAAGCACAAAAGATTAACTCCTCCTCCTGCAGTATACACCTCCTGTTGGCTCAATCCTGAACCAGTTCTTGCTTAGTGTCTGTAGGAGGCACTAGGGTCTGCTCTCAGACCCCACTTTTTTTCTGATTTTTTTTTTAATCCTTTTATTATTTTTACTTTCTTCACGCACGGATGGGCGACGGGACTTGTACGAAAAGTCACGATCTCCCAAAAACCAACAACAGGCGGCATCGTGCGAGTGTCGCCTCCACGTACCCCTCCTGCCACGCTACCATGGGGCGACAGATCCCTGACACGGGCCGCTCTCCCCATGAGATATCCCACGAGGTAGATGACGGATTCGCGTGGCACCTTTGATTAAATATCCCGCTCACCTCTCCTGAAGCGGTGGCGGTCTGATGCATGAAAGATCCCTCTCCACCCCCCTATTGAAAGGGGTTGGTGGATTGAGGAAGTACGGCCATAAATGCTGTAATCCTGCGGTCTCCATCTTCGCCCCCGCAGTGAGTATATCAGGAGAACGATGTTGCCTCATGTCGCCGCGACCGCTTTAGCGTCGCATCGCGGCCGCAGCGGTGTTGTGCCGCCGCGTCTTTGCTCCGCGCCGCTAGCGCTACAGTCGCGCCGCTACCGCTATATTCGCGCCGCGGCCACGGCCTTAAATATACTCCCCGGCTTCGGCTCCGTGGTAGGCCGCAAAAAATGTAGGCCCCGGCTTCGGGCCGGCATAGGCCGCATCTTCTAAATTTAGTCCCCGGCTTCAGGCCGGGATAGGCCTCAAGGGAAGGGGCGGGCCAAACGGCTCCGCCCATCTCTAACGCTATTGGCCAGCGTTAGATCAAATGGGTCTCTCTCCTGGGTCCTCCCCCTCTCCTCCCACTGCCTCTGGCGCTTCTCGTACCACACGAGAAGCGCTGCTATAATCTCGGGCGCCATCTTTTTGGTGGAACAGCGCTGGCAGACGCTGTTCTCCTTCTTCCCTGCACAGGACCTGGGTAAGTGCACCCTGCGACTAGGTCGGCACAGCGATTAACCCTTCTACTGCAGCAGGCTCCAAAAATTGCAGAAAATATGTCGCAATCAAAGGACGCTAAAAAGGCTAAAAACTACACTGTAGTATATGCCGCCTGCATTGCATGCAACGCTTCACGTTCCCAATTCTGTACAACATGTGCCCAAGAGCCCACTGCTTCTGCCGCTCAGGAGCCCCCTACTACCGTTCAGGAGTCTCTGCCTATTCCTGATCCCATTGAGCCAGGTCATTCAGGATGGCCAGAATTTCTGGCGCATTCCATGGATTCTCTGACTAGGGCCTTGGATACTTTCCGCGGCTCCTCTTCTTCCCAGGGCGTTCTTTTTCCAGAAAGGGGCCCGTTAGCCTTCAGAGACACCTCATCTGACAGGGGCCGACCCTCGGCGTCCGCAAAGCGGTCGTCCAGAAAACGCCGCCATAATGCGTCTCCTAATCCATCCAGCGGTTCGGCATCGGCGAGCTCAGGCTCTCGCTCCCCTCGCCCAGATATCGTAGTGATCATGATTCCGATACGAGTCGGACATTGGTGATGACCCCAACTCGCCAGAATTTCAGGAATCGTTAGATTCTCTCATTGAGGCAATTAATAAAATCCTCAAACTAGATGAAGAACCCGGGTCTCAACCAAATCACCCTATCTCTTTCAAAAGAGCTAAACATACTCACAAGGTGTTTAGTAATCACCCTGAATTTACGGAAATTGTCCAGGGACAGAGGGAGCGTCCAGACAAACGTTTTTCAGGGCTGAAGTCTCTGAAAGCTCGTTACCTATTTTCAGCAACTGTAGCGAAAGAGTGGACTGAATCTCCAGTGGTAGATCCCCCAGTATCTCGCCTATCTTCAAAAACCCTGCTCTCTGTGTCAGATAGTTCATCCATTAGGAACCCGTCTGACAAACAAATTGACAACCTCGCAAAATCAATTTTTGAGGCGGCTGGAGCCTCTCTCTCTCCCTCCTTTGCGGCACCTGGGTAGCAAGGGCTATGGTGGCTTGGGTTGAGGACCTAGTTAAAACAACTAGCGATATCTCCCTTTCACCCGAGGCACGTAATCTGGCCTATCAGATTACTCGGGCAGGTGACTACATGGTTCATGCGTCCCTAGATGCAGCTCATTGCGCTGCACTCACAGCAGCCAATGCTATCGCTATTCGGAGGTCCCTCTGGCTCCGAGAGTGGCGTGCAGATGCTGCTTCAAAGAGAACTTTGACTTCGCTGCCTTATCTTTCAGGACGTCTTTTTGGAGACCGTCTTGATCAAATTATTTCTGACGCCACTGGGGGCAAGAGCAAATTTCTTCCGCAGCGCAGAATCAATCGACCTTTTCGGTATCAATACCAAGGTCGTTCCCGGCCATTTCGTAGCTCCTTTAATTGGTCCTCCGCCTCGACCTCGTCTCGAGCACCCCGTCCATCTCGCAGAGATAGGGGCTCGCAACCATCGTCCAGGTCCTCTCAGCCCTGGAGAAACAGATTCTCTCAGGCAGGAAATAGAAGCTCCTCTTCTCGCAAACAGTCCTCCCAATGACTCCTTGCCGAGGACGGGGGACCCAAACAAGGTAGGCGGCCGCCTACTCTTGTTTCGCGAGGTCTGGGGGTCGGTCATTCAGGACCGGTGGGTCCTCGATCTTGTACACTCCGGCTACAAGATCGAATTCTTGTCTCTCCCCCCAACACGTTTCTTTCAGTCACGTTCCCCCAAGTCCAAGGATCTCATAGTTCCCTTCCTTCAGGCTCTGGACATACTCCGTTCCAGCGGCGTCATCGTCCCAGTCCCTCACAGGGAAAGATTCAAAGGGTTTTACTCAAACCTCTTTGTGGTTCCCAAGAAGGACGGCTCCTTGCGTCCTATTCTAGACCTAAAATTACTAAACAAGTTCATCAGAATCCGTCATTTCAGGATGGAATCCCTCCGTTCTGTGGTCGCATCTCTAGAAAGGAAAGAATACTTGGCGTCTATAGACATCAAGGATGCGTATTTACACATTCCAATTTTCAGAGGTCATCAAAAGTTTCTGCGTTTTGCTGTCGGAGAGGATCATTTTCAATTTGCCGCTCTGCCTTTCGGTCTCGCAACCGCCCCCAGAGTGTTCACAAAGGTCATGGCGGCCGCCATGTCAATTTTACACTCTCGGGGTGTGGTAGTCCTCCCGTATCTGGACGACCTACTCATCAAAGGTCCGTCTTTTCAGGCCTGCGCAGAAAGTGTCGAGATCACTATCGACACCCTTTCTCCCTGGGCTGGCTAATCAATTTGGACAAGTCTCTTCCCATTCCTTCTCAGAAGATTCCTTTTCTGGGAATGATTCTGGACACCTTCCAAGGGTTGGTATCTCTCCCTCCAGAGAAGATCAACTCTCTGAGACGGGGAGTACTCCTGTTGTTTCTAGGCCACTCGCACTCTCTGCGGAGCGCGATGCAGGTCCTGGGGAAAATGGTAGCGTCCATCGAGGCAGTACCATTCGCTCAGTTCCACCTTCGTCCTCTTCAACAGGAGCTAATATCGCTTTGGGACAGGAACCCTGCGTCTTTAGGTCGCCGCTTCCGTCTGTCTCCCACAGTCAGAAGCTCCTTAAAATGGTGGACAAAGGCTTCATCACTGAATCAGGGAAAATCCTTTCTGCCGATCCATTGGCTGGTGGTGACCACCGATGCCAGTCTCCTCGGATGGGGAGCAGTGTTCCTCCATCACACGGCTCAAGGCCGATGGTCTCTATCAGAGACCCGTCTTCCGATCAACATCCTGGAGATCAGAGCTATCAAGTTAGCTCTCGTGCAGTTCCATCATCTACTGGCCGGACGTCCCATCCGGATTCAGTCAGACAACGCCACGGCCGTGGCGTATATCAACCGCCAGGGGGGCACTCGGAGCAGAACAGCTATGCTCGAGGTATCGCACATCCTGCGCTGGGCCGAGGCAAACCGCTCGCCCATCTCCGCGGTTCACATCCCGGGAGTGGACAATTGGGAGGCCGACTTCCTCAGTCGCCAAGGCTTAGACTCAGGGGAATGGTCCCTTCACCCGGAAATGTTTCAACTCATTTGCCAGCGTTGGGGAATTCCGGATGTGGATCTCATGGCATCCAGATTGAATGCCAAAGTTCAGACTTTCATAAGTCGATCACGCGATCCATTAGCCATCGGCTCGGATGCGCTAGTTCTCCCTTGGAGTCAATTTCGCCTTCCTTACATCTTCCCACCTCTTCCGTTAATCCCCAGGGTGATTCGGAAGATCAAAGCGGAAGGCGTTCCTCTCATTCTGGTCGCTCCGGACTGGCCTCGCCGTCCGTGGTATGCGGAACTAGTGCGTCTAGTCGCAGACGTTCACTGGAGATTACCAGATCGTCCGGACCTTCTTTCACAGGGTCCAATTTACCATCACAATTCGAAAGCGCTGAATTTGACGGTATGGCCATTGAAGCCTGGATCTTAAGTCAGGCTGGTTTCTCTAACAACGTGGTTTCAACAATGATCAATGCCAGGAAGCCGGCTTCCGCACGCATTTATCATCGAGTCTGGAAGACATTTTTTTCCTGGTGTAAAGACAAGGGTTGTTCCCCTTTGGTTTTTTCTATTCCTTCCATTCTAGAGTTTCTTCAAACAGGAATGGATTCAGGGTTAGCTCTCTCCTCTCTCAAGGGACAGATTTCTGCGTTGTCCGTCCTTTTCCAATGACGGATCGCATCTAAGTCTCAGGTCAGGACCTTTATCCAGGGAGTGTCACATCTTGTTCCGCCCTACAAGAGGCCTTTAGAGCCTTGGGACCTTAATTTGTTCCTCAGTGCCTTACAGGAATCACCCTTCGAACCTTTGTCTGAAGTGCCCTTATCGCTTCTCTCCTGGAAGGTTGTCTTCCTAGTGGCGATTACCTCTATCAGACGGGTATCGGAGTTGGCAGCCCTATCTTGTAAATCTCCTTTCCTTATTTTTCACCAGGACAAGGTAGTTCTTAGAACGTCTCCTTCTTTCACGCCTAAGGTCGTTTCGGATTTTCACATCAATGAGGAGATAGTTTTGCCTTCGTTCTGTCCGGCGCCGATTCAACGTACTGAAAAAGCTCTTCACACCCTGGATTTGGTGAGAGCTCTCCGAAGGTATATTTCAAGAACGGCCCTTTCCGAAAATCGGACGCTCTGTTTGTGCTTCCGGAAGGACGCAGACAGGGTCTTCCTGCTTCCAAGGCCACGTTAGCCAGATGGATTCGCTCTGCGATCCAAGAGGCGTATCGTGTTAAAGGTCAGCCTATCCCGGCTGGGATTAAGGCACACTCCACTCGATCTGTGGGGGCCTCCTGGGCCATTCGGCACCAGGCTTCGGCACAACAAGTGTGCAAGGCTGCGACTTGGTCCAGTCTTCATACTTTCGTCAAGCATTATCAAATTCATGCTCAGGTTTCTTCAGATGCGGCACTTGGCAGGCAAATTCTACAATCAGCTGTTGCGCATCTGTAAGTTGACCGTTAACCAGTTAAGCGTTTTGTATGCATAAGTTTTCACGAGGCTCCATCTGTTGATGGTTTCCCACCCAGGGACTGCTTTGGGACGTCCCACGGTCTGTGTGTCCCCCAATGAGGCGAAGGAGAAAAGGAGATTTTTGTGTACTCACCGTAAAATCCTTTTCTCCAAGACGCTCATTGGGGGACACAGCTCCCACCCTTGTTTATTTGAAGCCTCGTTGTATATTTGTAAGTAGTTATTTGATTTGTGACATATTGCACTCTGTTATGAGCTCCTACTGCTTTGGCACCGAACTGGTTCAGGATTGAGCCAACAGGAGGTGTATACTGCAGAAGGAGGAGTTAATCTTTTGTGCTTAATGTATTGCTTAGTGTCCTCCTAGTGGCAGCAGCATAACACCCACGGTCTGTGTGTCCCCCAATGAGCGTCTCGGAGAAAAGGATTTTACGGTGAGTACACAAAAATCTCCTTTTTAGGATCTGATATTTTCCTTACAGGAAAGCCAGCCTTGCCCTTATCCGAAAGATGATCCATTTCTGCTCCGAGGCTCTGCTAAAAGAAGTCTGTGACTCTGATGCTGGGCACAATCTGCCCACCGTCCTCGTTGAAATTACTGCAACGGTTCTGGATCAGGAGGTGAGCTCTTACAAATGTCTTATTGCTTTGTTTTGTTTTTTAATACAGGATTCCATATTCTTGTATAAAATGTCTTCATGTTTTTTTTTTTTTCTATGTTTAGGATGATGACGATGGTCACCTTCTAGCACTGCAGATTATCCGAGATCTAGTAGATAAAGGTGATGATCTCTTTCTAGACCAGCTAGCAAGACTTGGTGTTATAAGCAAAGTTTCAACTTTAGCTGGTCCTACCTCTGATGATGAGAATGAGGAAGACCCCAAACCAGAAAAGGTAAGTGAGGGGGCTTATAGACAGCTGAATCATTACATTCACCGGTCTTAAATCGGGACAATTTAGGAAGATTCTCCTCTGGTGCCCCTTGTAATAGCTGTCCATCTTGTCATGGTGGGAGGGCTGTCTCATGGAATCGGTTCTCCAAAACAGATACCATGAGAATGTATTATTTTTTTTTTTAATATAAACATTAATTTCACAATTCCCATCTCTAGGAGGATGAACCACAGGAAGATGCCAAAGAATTACAGCAGGGCAGGCCCTATCACTGGAGGGACTGGTCTGTCATTAGAGGACGGGACTGTTTGTATATTTGGAGCGATGCCGCAGCATTAGAATTATCCAATGGCAGCAATGGCTGGTTTCGCTTCATCTTAGATGGAAAACTTGCAACCATGTATTCAAGTGGAAGCCCAGAAGGGGGCTCTGATAGCTCAGGTCCGTGCCAAATCCCACCCTTATCGGTTACATGTTGTTAGCCAGAGACATAGCTTGTAACATCATTTTTTTTTTTTTGTGTAGAAAGCAGAAGTGAGTTTTTGGAGAAACTACAGAGAGCTCGAGGCCAAGTGAAGCCCTCCACTTCCAGCCAACCTATTTTATCAGTTCCTGGACCAGGTAAGCTCACTGTTGGCAACTGGTCCCTCACTTGCTTGAAAGATGGAGAAATTGCCATCCACAACTCTGACGGACAGCAGGCAACCATACTAAAAGAAGACCTACCGGGCTTTGTGTTTGAGTCAAACAGGGGAACTAAGCACTCATTCACTGCAGAGACCTCATTGGGTAAGTTGTTTTTCTAAACTGTGAGTGCAACTTTTACTTGTGTTGGCTGTCATTACTACTAATACAAAATGTTTTCCCTTTTTATGTTAGTATTTATAGTGCCTTGAAAAAGTATTCATACCCTGTGACCTTTTCCATATTTTTTCACATTACATCCACAAACTTAAATTAATTTTATTGGGAAAATTGTGACAATCATTTGTAATCAGTCCTCCTGAGTCAATACTTTGTAGAACCACCTTAGGCTGCAGTTACTGCTGCTAGTCTTTGGGGGTTGGTCTTCCAGCTTTGTACAGCTGGGGGCTGAAAGTTTTGCCCCTTCTTTGCACTCTCCGCTCTAAGTTGATGATGTTGGATGGAGGCGTCTGAACAGCAATTTTCAAGTCTTGCCACAGGTTCTCAATGGGATTTAGGTCTAGACTGTGACTGGGCCGTTCACACACATGGATATGCTTTGATGTAAACCATCCATTGTAGCTCCGGCAGTATGTTTAGTCTCGTTGTTGTGCTGGATGGTTAACCTATGTCCCAGTCTCAAGTGTTTAGCAGTCAATAACAGATTTTCCTTCAGGATTGTCTTGTATTTAGCTCCATCCCTCTTCCCATCAACTCTGACCAGCTCCCCTGTTCCTGCTGAAGAAAATCCTTACCACAGCCTGATGCTGCCACCATCATGTTTGACGACGGTCCTTGTGGTGATGTGTAGTGTTAGTTTTCCACCGCACATAGCATTCTGCACATAGCCCAAATAGTTGTACTTTGACCTCCTCCTCTTTCCACATGCTCTTTGTCCCCTACATAACTTTTTGCAAACTGCAAATGGGAGTGCTTATGGCTTGATTTTGAAAATGGCTTTCTTCTTGCCACTCTTCTATAAAGGCTAGATTTGTGGAGTGTATGACTTGTAGTTGTCTTCAGACAGATTCTCCTACCTGAGCTGTGGAACTCTGCAGCTCCTCTATAGGGACCATGTTTTTTTGGCTGCTTCTCTAATTAGTGCTTTCTTTGCTTTGGATGTCCGTTTAGGTGGACAGCCATGTCTTGGTAGGTTTGCAGTTGCGCCATACTTCTTTCATTTTTAGGTGATGGATTGAACAGTTCTCCTTGAGATCTTCAGAGCTTGGGCTATTTTTTTTTTTTTTTTTTTTAGTAACATAACCCTGCTTTACAATTCTCCACAACTTTATCTTTGACGTGTCTCGTGTGTTTCTTGGTTTTCTTGATCCCTAATGTTCTCACACAAACTTCTGAGGCCTTCACAGAGCAGATGTAGTTATACTGAGAATAAATTACACACAGGTGGTCTCCATTTACTCATGATGTGACTTCTGGAAGCAACTGGTCTCTCAGGATTTTATTTAGAGGTATCGGACTACAGGGGGCTGAATAAAAGATGCATGTCACAATTTTCAGATTTATATTTTTTTAATTAATTAGATAACCATGTATCATTTCCTTACACAACTTCACAAATACTTTCTACTTTATATTGGCATCACATAAAATCCAGGCTGTGTTCTGTATATACTGTCTGTAACAAATGCACCGGAATTCTGTATATATGTTCCTGAAACTGGCATGTGGACTTAGCCATAGGCACTAACAAGATGTTGCTTTTTTTTTTTTTTAATTATTATAGCTGTTTCCATGTGTTACTGCCATTATGAAAAAATGCCCTACAGGGGTTAAATAACCAATAAATAAAATAACTAATCTCAGATAGATCATCTTGATATATGTTAAGTTAATTGGTAAGAAAACCTCAAAACTCTCTTTTTATTTGCCCTTCAGGTTCAGAGTTTGTCACCGGCTGGACGGGGAAGAGAGGTAGAAAGCTGAAGTCTAAGTTAGAGAAGACGAAGCAGAAGGTACGTCGGCCATCGATTGTAGATATGTCTGAGTCGAGCATTAACCATGGCGGCTCATGACTCTGCTTTTCACACCAGGTACGGACAATGGCCCGGGACTTATATGATGATCACTTTAAAGCTGTGGAAAGCATGCCACGGGGTGTGGTGGTCACCCTGCGGAATATCGCCACACAGTTGGAGTCTTCATGGGAACTTCACACTAACAGACAGGTCTGTAAAAGCTTGTTGCAATATTATTTAGGAAAGATAGTCGTTTCTGTCTTCCTGCAGAATGTCCTTGCAAGGTGTACATATATATCTGTGTTGATCAGATGATTTCTTTTCTTGTCCCATGTCTGTTTTAGTGTATTGAAGGTGAGAATACGTGGAGAGATTTAATGAAGACTGCCCTGGAAAACCTAATTGTGCTGCTAAAGGATGAAACTACCATCTCTCCTTATGAAATGTGCAGCAGTGGCTTGGTGCAGGCGCTGCTCACTGTCCTTAACAATGTACGTATTCTTGGGATTATTATGCTGACGCTTTGACAGTCTGACTTTTGCTAATGTGGGTGACGCCATAGTTCATATATTTAGTCATTTTACTGAAGGATCTCTAAAAAAACGCCAAAACACTTAGATGATCCATTGGCCACATATCTATGAGCAGACATGGGTCTGTAAATGGGTCGTCGGAGACTTACATTGATGAGCTATCCTTAGGATAGGATAGCTCATCAATGTCTGATCCGTGGAGGTGTGACACCCGGCACACCCGCTGATTAGGTGTCAGCCAAAACTGCTCGGTTGTGGAGCTGCACAGCTCAGTCGGTGGATTAGTGGTCACGTCTGGGTTCTGCACATCCGCCCCTTATTGATTCAGATAGAAGGCAGATATTGAGTACCCAGCTGTAAATCGCTATACAGTTGAAGCAGCTGTTCTGGAAGCCACGGCATCGGGAAAAGCTGATCAGAAGTGCGGGGTGTCCACCCCCCACCGATTAGACATTTATGAACCATCCTGAAGATAGGTTGTCAATGTTGACGTACTGGACAACCTCCTTTAATGCTAAGATGCCATCTGATGAACAGTAAGAGCGCAAGTTTATTACATCGTTGCTTTAAACAACTCTATAGAGTGAAGATTTTGATGTGAAGCAGGACTGTGGACAGCTGGTGGAACGACTGAATGTATTCAAAACTGCGTTTAGTGAAAATGAGGATGATGAAAGGTATGTACATAATACGAACGTGTAACTATCCTATAATTTGTTAGTTTGTGTAACTTTTGTCTTCAGAGCTTTCAGAAGAATGTCTGCTTCTGGTTCTAGATCCTCCCCTCTTCATAGAACCTTATAGGCACCAAATGTCTTCTCCTGTTTCAGTAATGGGGAAATCTGTCTTCACTGAAGACAGATTTTACAGATTTCACACATGAAGTGAGAGTGAAATATCAGCCCAGGAAAAGAAAGAAGCAGATCCCTCTGACGAGATATTTTACAAAATTTCATATTTTCTTGTGTCCTAGTGATTTATGAAAGAAAAATAAAAATGACGGCTACTTTGTTAAATTCCCTGCAGATCATATCTTTGTGTACGTGTGCTCAGAGCGGAGTGTGCGCTCCGGCCTCCTGAGCTGCGCACTTCTCAGCGATCTTTTCAGTGATCAGTGCGGGTCTTTCTCAATCTGTAGGGAATCTAAGCCTGCAATATTCGGCCCACTTTCCTACTTGCATGCGCTTGATAGGAAAAATAGGTCAGAAGCCATTTTGAATCATTTTCTTTCCAGGCCAGTGCTGCGATAGTCGGATGACTACAAGTGCAGATATTTGTCATTCTAAACATATATTTTAGCTTGTAAAAATCTATGTAACATAATCTGCCAAGTATTTATACATCTTCTAGCTCTTTTCTGTTTTTGGAGATCTAAATTTGTATTTTCTTTGTTTCAATAGTCGACCAGCAATTGCACTGGTCAGAAAACTGATTGCAGTGCTTGAATCTATAGAACGGCTGCCATTACATCTATATGATACTCCAGGATCGAATTATAACCTACAGGTAAATGCCAATAATTGGAGTACAGGTGAAAAATCATTCTTTTTTTGTATTAAATTGATCATTTTTAAGACATTTGAGCAAATGATTCTTTTTTTTTTTTATCATTTTGGTTCTTTGTTCAGATCTTAACTCGGAGGCTTCGATTTAGACTGGAGCGGGCGCCTGGAGAGACCTCTCTTATTGACCGCACTGGTCGCATGCTGAAGATGGAGCCGCTGGCAACTGTGGAGTCCCTGGAGCAGTACTTGCTTAAAATGGTGGGTTAACCTCCAATTAATGACTCTTTGGGTAAATGACTCTGTGGTTGTGATTTCAGCCACATTAGTGAGGGAACATACCATTAGCAAGCTTAAAATGCAAATATCATTATTTGTTCTTAAATTTTGGGTTACTACAAAGTACCCTTAAAAAAAACTAAGCTAGTGTGCAGGAGGCGGTACCCTGCCTCCACTGACTTTCTGCAGGGTGTCAACAAGTTCTGATTATAGAGCTGTGAGCAATTTCACCCTTTTTATTTAATGGACAATGTCCAGAAAAGTAATTCTTCAAATGACTTTAAAAATGTTGATGTTCTGTCCCTTAAAAAAAGTGCTGGCCACCAGGGGTCACTTTTTTTCTTTAAAAAAAAAAACAAAAAAAGAAAAGTTAAGTTCATGTCTAGTAATAGACGGACTGTAGGAAGTTGGGATCATGTCTGTCGAAAGTTCAAGCTTGTATGGTCCTTTGTCAGTGCCTGTACGATCCAGCCAGAGTATTGCTGCTTTGTGATCAGTGCTCATTGTAAGAAAAATATTTATAAAAAAACTGACTGCAGCTGCAGCTCACTGACGACCTCCTGATTCAAGGTGGTAGAAAAAGCAGGGTGGAGTTACTTCACCATCAACCTCTTGATGATCATCCTGATGATCTGATTCAGGGTCAGGATGATGGTTGTAGAAGAGCAGGGGGGAGGTGACTGCAGCTGCCGCCCCTGATCACCTCCTGATTCAAGGTGGTAGAAGAGCAGGCGGAGTGACTGCAGCCTCAGTCCCTTGATGACCTCCCAATTTAAGGTGGTAGAAGATGCAAGGGGGTCACTGCAGCCTCCTAATGACCTGATTTGGGGTGCTCGAAGAAGCAGGGGAGTGACTGCAGCTCCTGCAGCCCCTGATGACCTCATGATTCAGTGTGTTAGAAGAAGCAGGGGAGTGACTGCAGCTCCTCCAGCCCCTGATGACCTCCTGATTCAGGGTGTTAGAAAGAGGGGGAGTGACTGCAGCTCTTCCAGCCCCTGATGACCTCCTGATTCAGGGTGTTAGAAGGAGGGGGAGTGACTGCAGCTCCTCCAGCCCCTGATGACCTCCTGATTCAGGGTGTTAGAAGGAGGGGGAGTGACCGCAGCTCCTCCAGCCCCTGATGACCTCCTGATTCAGGGGTTAGAAGGAGGGGGAGTGACTGCAGCTCCTCCAGCCCCTGATGACCTCCTGATTCAGGGTGTTAGAAAGAGGGGGAGTGACTGCAGCTCCTCCAGCCCCTGATGACCTCCTGATTTAGGGTGTTAGAAAGAGGGGGAGTGACTGCAGCTCTTCCAGCCCCTGATGACCTGATTCAGGGTGTTAGAAAGAGGGGGAGTGACTGCAGCTCTTCCAGCCCCTGATGACCTCCTGATTCAGGGTGTTAGAAAGAGGGTGAGTGACTGCAGCTCTTCCAGCCCCTGATGACCTCCTGATTCAGGGTGTTAGAAGGAGGGGGAGTGACTGCAGCTCCTCCAGCCCTGATGACCTCCTGATTCAGGGTGTTAGAAGGAGGGGGAGTGACTGCAGCTCTTCCAGCCCCTGATGACCTGATTCAGGGTGGTAGAAGAAGCAGAGGGGAGTGACTGCAGCTATAGCCCTCTAATGTCCTCCCGATTCAGGTTCTTGAAAGAAGCAGATTTAACCAATGTCCCAAAACTAACCAAATAACAATTCTAAAGGGTATGCCACACTAAGCGAGATCGCTCACCATTTATGACGCAGTAGCGATCTCGTTAGCGACTTAGCTGTTTGTGACATGTAGCAGCGATGTGGCCCTGCTGAGATGTCGCTGATAGCTTATGAACGTTCTGAGCCGTTTTTTGGTCGTTGGTGTCCCTTTGGTGAGCCTGAATCGCTGAGTGTGACACCCTTTATGAACGACTTCACCAGCGTCGCAGGTGGGACTAGTTTTTCCCCAACGACCGCAGAGGTCGTTATACAGATCGCTGATGAGTTGTGTTTGGAATCACAGATCGCTGATGAGTTGTGTTTGGAATCACACAGCTAAGTCGCTAACGAGATCGCTACTGTGTCATAAATGGTGACGCAGTAGCGATCTCGTTAGCGATCTCGCTTAGTGTGGCATACCCTTAAGAGTTAAATACAGCACAAAGGGGCAGTAATTATACATCCACCAACATGAAGCGCCCCCGGAAGAAGCAGAAGAGTGAAACGCGTGTCCGGGCGCAGAGGGCCACCATTAGACCACGGACACCACCATTACACTATTTTAAGGAGGTAATGTTACCCATGTTTTTCTAATATGGATCCTCTGGGAATGGGTTATGTTTTCTTTTATGTCTGAATTACATCTTAACTACGGAGTCACCCTTTGGTTGAGTATGAATATACATATCTTATTGTAAGATTAACAGAATGTATGCTTCCAGCACTTAATGAATTTGTTTATATTACAAATCTGTAATTGGGTGTTCATTCTATATCCCAGGTGTGATAATATTTGATTATCTCCTTAAATTTGATGGAATATTGATTTGCAATTTTTGGTGTATTGGTGTTTCCTCTTTTTGGAGTATGTTTGTGTATAATGGACATGTGGTCTTTTTATATATTTTTAATCTTTCTCAATAAATAATTATTTTTAATTCATTGATGGTCCGCTTCATGTTGGTGGCTGTATAATTACTGCCCCTTTGTGCTGTATATTGAAAGGAGCAGAAAAGAGTGACCCCAGCCCCATGATGACATCCTGTTTGCGATTTCCCAGTGCATGCTGGAAGACTCAAACTGAACACAATTGGAAATGAAAAATAATTCTGAAACAGGACGCTGGCGTAGAAAGGGAATGGCAGGGAATTTTGAATGGATGTAAATTGCAAAAGTACCATATATACTCGTGTATAAGCCGAGATTTTCAGCACCTTTTTTTGTGCTGAAAATGCCCCCTCGGCTTATACACAAGTCATTGGGCAGAAACCAGCATGGTAGGGGGTGCCGCGGCAGGAGCCGGTGGCTGGGACATCATACTCACCCTCCCCGTGCCATCGCTGAACGTTCCGGCAATCCTCCGTTGTACGCGGCTTCCTGAAGCTCTCCTGTGCTGAGCGGTGACGTAATACCGCTCATTAAGGTCATGAATATGGACGCGACTCCACTCCCATAGGCGTGGCATCCATATTCATGGCCTTAATGAGCGGTACTACGTCACTGCTCAGCACAGGAGAGCTGCAGGAAGCCAGGTACAACGGAGGATTGCCAGGACGTTCAGCGATGGGAGGGTGAGTATGATGGAGGAGGATGGGGGGAGCATGGAGGAGGACAAGGAGCACGGAGCAGGAGGGGGGGGGGAGGACTGAGAGCACAGAGGAGCACGGAGCAGGACGGGGGGGAGACGGAGAGCACAGAGGAGCACGGAGCAGGACAGGGGGAGGATGGAGGGCACAGGAGCACGGAGCAGGACGGGGGGAGGATCGAGGGCACAGAGGAGCACGGAGCAGGACGGGGGGAGGATGGAGAGCACAGAGGAGCACTGAGCAGGACGGGGGAGGAGGATGGAGAGCACAGAGGAGCACGGAGCAGGAGGTGGGGGGAGGATGGAGGGCACAGAGGAGCACGGAGCAGGACGGGGGGAGGATGGAGATCACAGAGGAGCACGGAGCAGGACGGGGGGAGGATGGAGGGCACAGAGGAGCACGGAGCAGGAAGGGGGGAGGATGGAGAGCACAGAGAAGCACGGAGCAGGAAGGGGGGAGCACAGAGGAGGACAGAGCAGGAAGGGGGGAGCACAGAGGAGGACGGATCAGGAAGGGGGGAGCACAGCGGAGGACGGAGCAGGAGGGGGGGAGCACAGAGGAGAATGGGGGAGCACAGAGCTGGATGGGGAGCACGAAGCAGGACGGGGGGAGCACAGAGCAGGACGGCGGTTTATACACCCGGCTTATACTCGAGTCCATAAGCTTGCCCAGTTTTTCGTGGCAAAATTAGGGGCCTCGGCTTATACTCGGGTCGGCTTATACTCGAGTATATACGGTAGTTAGTTTTTTTTTTTTTTAAATTAAAAAGGTTTGAAGTTGACTATTAGGTTTGGGATAATCCCTTTTAGGAGTCCAGTAGGGACATGGGCATATAATTAATTATCTGTGTATGACTGCATAGTGATGTGGCTTTCAGACACTAACAAGGCCCACCAATCTGACTACAAGACATAGAGAGATTTAAAGGGGTAAAATCAAAGTAAAACTGAACCGTAAAATGATGTACAGTAGGGTCCAGAAATATCTAGACAGTGACACAAGTTTTGGCATTTTAGCGGTTTACAAAAACATATTCAGGATACAGTTATATAGTAAATATGGGCTTAAAGTGCAAACTGTTTTAATTTGAGTGTATTCACATCATAATTGGAGTAAGTGTTTAGGAATTACATCTCTTTAATATGTAGTTACCCCTTTTTAAAAAGTGACCAAAAGTTATTGGACAGATATCTCCAAAGCTCTATAATTGACTGCATGCATTTTTCATTTGTTAATCCATTATCAATTAAGCAGGTAAATGGTCTGTAGCTGATTTTAGGTGTGGCATTTGCATTTGGAAGCTGTTGCTGTGAACCCAAAACACGCGATCAGATGAGCTCTCAGTGGAAGAAAAACAGACTATCATTAGGCTGAAAAAAATAATCTGTGAGATGGCAGAAATGTTGGGAGTGGCCAAATCAACAGTTTGGTACAATCGAGGAAAAAAAAGAGTGCATTGGTGAGCTTGGAAGCTCAAAAAGGCCTGCATGTCCACGGAATACAACAGTGCTGGATGATTGCAGAATCCTTTCCATGGTGAAGAAAAGCCCCATTCACAACATGCACCCAAGTGAAGAACACTCTCCAGCAAGTAGGTGTTTCAGTTTCTAAGTCATACCATACAGAGAATACTTCATAAGAGCAAATACAGCAGATTTACCACAAGGTGCAAACCGTTAATCAGCCTTAAAAATAGAAAGGCCAGATTAGAATTTTCCAAAAAGCATCTAAAGATTCTGCCCAATTCTGGAAAAGCTAAACTAAGATAAACCTGTACCAGAGTGATAGGAAGAAGAAAGTATGGAAGAGGCTTGGAACGGCTCATGATCTGATCCAAAGCACGCACATCCTCTGTAAAACATGGTGGGGGCAGTGTGATGACGTGGACATGCATGGCTTCCAATTGCATCATGTCACTATTGTCTATTGATGATGTGACTTGAGGACAGAAGCAGCCGGATGAATTCTGAAGTGTACAGGGCAATACTTTCTGCTCAGATTCACTCAAATACAGTCATGGCCAAAAGTTTTGAGAATGACACAAATATTATATTTTCACATGATCTGCTGCCCTCTGGTTTTTATGTGTGTTTGACAGATGTATTTATCACAGACAGAAATATAATTGCAAACATATGAGTAACAAAAGCTTATATTGACAGTTAGAATGAGTTAATGCAGCAAGTCAATATTTGCAGTGTTGACCCTTCTTCTTCAGGACCTCTGCAATTCTCCCTGGCATGCTCTCAATCAACTTCTGGACCAAATCCTGACTGATAGCAGTCCATTCTTGCACAATCAATGCTTTCATTTTGTCAGAATTTTTAGGTTTTTGTTTGTCCACCCGTCTCTTGAGGATTGACCACAAGTTCTCAATGGGATTAAGATCTGGGGAGTTTCCAGGCCATGGACCCAAAATCTCTATGTTTTGTTCCCTGAGCCATTTAGTTATCACCTTTGCTTTATGGCAAGGTGCTCCATCATGCTGGAAAAGGCATTGTTGATCGCCAAACTGCTCTTGGAGGGTTGGGAGAAGTTGCTCTTGGAGGACATTCTGGTACCATTCTTTATTCATGGCTGTGTTTTTAGGCAAGACTGTGAGAGAGCCGCTTCCCTTGGCTGAGAAGCAACCCCACACATGAATGGTTTCAGGATGCTTAACAGTTGGCATGAGACAAGACTGGTGGTAGCGCTCACCTTGTCTTCTCCGAATGAGGCATTTTCCTGATGTCCCAAACAATCGAAAAGGGGATTCATCAGAGAAAATAACTTTACCCCAGTCCTCAGCAGTCCACTGCCTGTACCTTTTGAAGAATATCAGTCTGTCCATGATGTTTTTTCTGGAGAGAAGTGGCTTCTTTGCTGCCCTCCTTGAGACCAGGCCTTGCTCCAAGAGTCTCCGCCTCACAGTGCGTGCAGATGCACTCACACCTGCCTGCTGCCATTCCTGAGCAAGCTCTGCACTGCTGGTAGCCCGATCCCGCAGCTGAAACACTTTTAAGAGACGGTCCTGGCGCTTGCTGGTCTTTCTTGGGTGCCCTGGAGCCTTTTTGGCAACAATGGAACCTCTCTCCTTGAAGTTCTTGATGATGCGATAGATTGTTGACTGAGGTGCAATCTTTCTAGCTGCGATATTCTTCCCTGTTAGGCCATTTTTGTGCATTGCAATGATGACTGCACGTGTTTCTTTAGAGATAACCATGGTTAACAGAAGAGAAACAATGATGCCAAGCACCAGCCTCCTTTTAAAGTGTCCAGTGGTGTCATTCTTACTTAATCATGACAGATTGATCTCCAGCCATGTCCTCATCAACACCCACACCTGTGTTAATGGAGCAATCACTGAAAAGAGGTTAGCTGGTCCTTTTAAGGCAGGGCTGCAATGATGTTGAAATGTGTTTTGGGGGATAAAGTTCATTTTCTAGCCAAATATTGACTTGGCAAGTAATTGCTGTTAAGCTGATCACTCTTTATAACATTCTGGAGTATATGCAAATTGCCATTAGAAAAAGTGAAGCAGTAGACTTTGTAAAAATTAATATTTGTGTCATTCTCAAAACTTTTGGCCATGACTGTACAACAAGGGTGGAAAAGCCAAACTTTACATTCCAGAAATGCAAGCTTGTGTCCCTGCTGGAGGAAAAGTTGCAAAATCTAGAAGAGAGGTTAGCTACATTGAAATCATTAAGGAAAGTGAAGAGTTCTTAGACAGAGCAGAATTATCTCTTCATGGTACAGAAAAAGAAGAAATTCGAAGTGCACCTGAAGAAACAGAGGAATTAAAAAATGTGACCCAGAGAAGCAGGAGGATCGGGAGGCAGTCAGCACCCATACTGCTCAGGAACCAGTACCAGCCTCTCACGCAGGAGAACGATGAAGAAATACATCATGTACGCCTTCAGAGTCCTCCTGAATGGAGAAAGAAAAAAGTTGTGAAGAAGAAACGGAGAGTTGTGGTCATGGGGGATTCCCTGTTAAAAGGAACAGAGGCCGCTATCTGCAGACCGGATATAACCTCAAGAGAATTGTGCTGTCTTCCAGGTGCAAAAATTAAAGATGTGTCTGACAGGATATCAGGACTCTTCAGACCTACAGGTGACTACCCATTCCTGCTAATACATGTGGGGACAAATGACACCACAAGAAGTGACCTGGAAACCATCTGCAGTGACTTTGAAAACTTAGGTAAGAAAGTGAAAGAACTGGGAGCGCGGGTGGTCTTCTCTTCCATTCTCCCAGTGGATGGCCATGGAACAAGGAGGTGGAATAAGATTCTGCAGGTGAACAACTGGCTACGTCGATGGTGCCGTCAGCAAGGATTTGGATTTCTGGATCACGGAGTGAATTGCCTATACGATGGACTGCTTGCTAGAGATGGGGTGCACCTTACGAAGACTGGAAAACATGTATTTGGAAGTCGCCTTGCTACACTCATCAGTAGAGCTTTAAACTAGAACAATGTGGGAAGGGAAGCAAAACGCCAGAAAAAGCCATACATAGTAACATAGTTATTAAGGTTGAAGGAAGACTTTAAGTCCATCTAGTTCAACCCATATCCTATCCTAACCTGCCCTAACATGTTGATCCAGAGGAAGGCAAAAAAAACCCAAGTGGCAAACAGTAAGCTTCACATTGGGGAAAAAATTCCTTCCCGACTCCACATACGGCAATCAGACTAGCTCCCTGGATCAACGCTGTATCTAGGAAACTAGTGAATATAGCCTGTAATATTCTACTTTTCAAGAAAGGCATCCAGTCCCTTCTTAAATTTTAGTAAGGAATCACTCATTACAACATTAGACGGCAGAGAGTTCCATAGTCTCACTGCTCTTACAGTAAAGAATCTGCGTCTGTGATTATGGCTAAACCTTCTTTCCTCCAGACGTAGAGGATGCCCCCTTGTCCCCATCACAGGTCTAAGAGTAAAAAGATCATTAGAAAGGTCTTTGTACTGTCCCCTCATATATTTATACATTTAATAAGATCACCCCTAAGCCTTCGTTTTTCCAAACTAAATAACCCCAAGTGTAATTACCTGTCCTGGTACTGCAGACCCCCCAGTTCTCTAATAACCTTGGTCGCTCTTCTCTGCACCCGCTCCAGTTCAGCTATGTCTTATACACCGGAGACCAGAACTGCACACAGTATTCTAAGTGTGGTCGCACCAGTGACTTGTATAGAGGTAAAATTATGTTCTCCTCATGAGCATCTATGCCTCTTTTAATGCATCCCATTATTTTATTTGACTTGGCAGCAGCTGCCTGACATTGGCCACTAAATGTGAGTTTGTCATCCACCCATACACCCAGGTCTTTTTCAGTGACAGTTTTGCCCAGTGTTTTACAATTAAGCACATAATTATACATCTTTTCTCCTTCGCCTCATTGGGGGACACACAGACCGTGGGTGTTATGCTGCTGCCACTAGGAGGACACTAAGCAATACATTAAGCACAAAAGATTAACTCCTCCTCCTGCAGTATACACCTCCTGTTGGCTCAATCCTGAACCAGTTCTTGCTTAGTGTCTGTAGGAGGCACTTGGGTCTGCTCTCAGACTCCACTTTTTTTCTGATTTTTTTCTGATTTAAACCTTTTATTATTTTTACTTTCTTCACGCACGGATGGGCGACGGGACTTGTACGAAAAGTCACGATCTCCCAAAAAACCAACAACAGGCGGCATCGTGCGAGTGTCGCCTCCACGTACCCCTCCTGCCACGCTACCATGGGGCGACAGATCCCTGACACGGGCCGCTCTCCCCATGAGATATCCCATGAGGTAGATGACGGATTCGCGTGGCACCTTTGATTGAATATCCCGCTCACCTCTCCTGAAGCGGTGGCGGTCTGATGCATGAAAGATCCCTCTCCACCCCCCTAATGAAAGGGGTTGGTGGATTGAGGAAGTACGGCCATAAATGCTGTAATCCTGCGGTCTCCATCTTCGCCCCCCGCAGTGAGTATATCAGGAGAGCGATGTTGCCTCATGTCGCCGCGACCGCTTTAGCGTCGCATCGCGGCCGCAGCGGTGTTGCGCCGCGCCGCTAGCGCTACAGTTGCGCCGCTACCGCTATATTCGCGCCACGGCCTTAAATATACTCCCCGGCTTCGGCTCCGGGGTAGGCCGCAAAAAATTTAGGCCCCGGCATAGGCCGCATCTTCTAAATTTAGTCCCGGCTTCAGGCCGGGATAGGCCTCAAGGGAAGGGGCGGGCCAAACGGCTCCGCCCATCTCTAACGCTATTGGCCAGCGTTAGATCACATGGGTCTCTCTCCTGGGTCCTCCCCCTCTCCTCCCACTGCCTCTGGCGCTTCTCGTACCACACGAGAAGCGCTGCTATAATCTCGGGCGCCATCTTTTTGGTGGAGCAGCGCTGGCAGACGCTGTTCTCCTTCTTCCCTGCACAGGACCTGGGTAAGTGCACGCTGCGACTAGGTCGGCACAGCGATTAACCCTTCTACTGCAGCAGGCTCCAAAAATTGCAGAAAATATGTCGCAATCAAAGGACGCTAAAAAGGCTAAAAACTACACTGTAGTATATGCCGCCTGCATTGCATGCAACGCTTCACTGCCGTCAAAGCATGGTTCCAAATTCTGTACAACATGTGCCCAAGAGCCCACTGCTTCTGCCGCTCAGGAGCCCCCTACTACCGTTCAGGAGTCTCTGCCTATTCCTGATCCCATTGAGCCAGGTCATTCAGGATGGCCAGAATTTCTGGCGCATTCCACGGATTCTCTGACTAGGGCCTTGGATACTTTCCGCGGCTCCTCTTCTTCCCAGGGCGTCCTTTTTCCAGAAAGGGGCCCGTTAGCCTTCAGAGAGACCTCATCCGACAGGGGCCGACCCTCGGCGTCCGCAAAGCGGTCGTCCAGAAAACGCCGCCATAATGCGTCTCCCAATCCATCCAGCGGTTCGGCATCGGCGAGCTCAGGCTCTCACTCCCCCTCGCCCAGATATCGTAGTGATCATGATTCCGAATACGAGTCGGACATTGGTGATGACCCCAACTCGCCAGAATTTCAGGAATCGTTAGATTCTCTCATTGAGGCAATTAATAAAATCCTCAAACTAGATGAAGAACCGGGTCTCAACCAAATCACCCTATCTCTTTCAAAAGAGCTAAACGTACTCACAAGGTGTTTAGTAATCACCCTGAATTTACGGAAATTGTCCAGGGACAGAGGGAGCGTCCAGACAAACGTTTTTCAGGGCTGAAGTCTCTGAAAGCTCGTTACCCATTTTCAGCAACTGTAGCGAAAGAGTGGACTGAATCTCCAGTGGTAGATCCCCCAGTATCTCGCCTATCTTCAAAAACCCTGCTCTCTGTGTCAGATAGTTCATCCATTAGGAACCCGTCTGACAAACAAATTGACAACCTCGCAAAATCAATTTTTGAGGCGGCTGGAGCCTCTCTCTCTCCCTCCTTTGCGGCCACCTGGGTAGCAAGGGCTATGGTGGCTTGGGTTGAGGACCTAGTTAAAACAACTAGCGATATCTCCCTTTCACCCGAGGCACGTAATCTGGCCTATCAGATTACTCGGGCAGGTGACTACATGGTTCATGCGTCCCTAGATGCAGCTCATTGCGCTGCACTCACAGCAGCCAATGCTATCGCTATTCGGAGGTCCCTCTGGCTCCGAGAGTGGCGTGCAGATGCTGCTTCAAAGAGAACTTTGACTTCGCTGCCTTATCTTTCAGGACGTCTTTTTGGAGACCGTCTTGATCAAATTATTTCTGACGCCACTGGGGGCAAGAGCAAATTTCTTCCGCAGCGCAGAATCAATCGACCTTTTCGGTATCAATACCAAGGTCGTTCCCAGCCATTTCGTAGCTCCTTTAATTGGTCCTCCACCTCGACCTCGTCTCGAGCACCCCGTCCATCTCGCAGAGATAGGGGCTCGCAACCATCGTCCAGGTCCTCTCAGCCCTGGAGAAACAGATTTTCTCAGGCGGGAAATAGGAGCTCCTCTTCTCGCAAACAGTCTTCCCAATGACTCCCTACCAAGGACGGGGGACCCAAACAAGGTAGACGGCCGCCTACTCTTGTTTCGCGAGGTCTGGGGGTCGGTCATTCAGGACCGGTGGGTCCTCGATCTTGTACACACCGGCTACAAGATCGAATTCTTGTCCCTCCCCCCAACACGTTTCTTTCAGTCACGTCCCCCCAAGTCCAAGGTTTTCTTAGTCCCCTTCCTCCAGGCTCTGGACATACTTCGTTCCAGCGGCGTCATCGTCCCAGTCCCTCACAGGGAAAGATTCAAAGGGTTTTACTCAAACCTCTTTGTGGTTCCCAAGAAGGACGGCTCCTTGCGTCCTATTCTAGACCTAAAATTACTAAACAAGTTTATCAGAATCCGTCATTTCAGGATGGAATCCCTCCGTTTTGTGGTCGCATCTCTAGAAAGGAAAGAATACTTGGCGTCTATAGACATCAAGGATGCGTATCTACACATTCCAATTTTCAGAGGTCATCAAAAGTTTCTGCGTTTTGCTGTCGGAGAGGATCATTTTCAATTTGCCGCTCTGCCTTTCGGTCTCGCAACCGCCCCCAGAGTGTTCACAAAGGTCATGGCGGCCGCCATGTCAATTTTACACTCTCGGGGTGTGGTAGTCCTCCCGTATCTGGACGACCTACTCATCAAAGGTCCGTCTTTTCAGGCCTGCGCAGAAAGTGTCGAGATCACTATCGACACCCTTTCTCGCCTGGGCTGGCTAATCAATTTGGACAAGTCTCTTCCCATTCCGTCTCAGAAGATTCCTTTTCTGGGAATGATTCTGGACACCTTCCAAGGGTTGGTATCTCTCCCTCCAGAGAAGATCAACTCTCTGAGATGGGGAGTACTCCTGTTGTTTCTAGGCCACTCGCACTCTCTGCGGAGCGCGATGCAGGTCCTGGGGAAAATGGTAGCGTCCATCGAGGCAGTACCATTCGCTCAGTTCCACCTTCGTCCTCTTCAACAGGAGCTAATATCACTTTGGGACAGGAACCCTGCGTCTTTAGGTCGCCACTTCCGTCTGTCTTCCACAGTCAGAAGCTCCTTAAAATGGTGGACAAAGGCTTCATCTCTGAATCAGGGAAAATCCTTTCTGCCGATCCATTGGCTGGTGGTGACCACCGATGCCAGTCTCCTCGGATGGGGAGCAGTGTTCCTCCATCACACGGCTCAAGGCCGATGGTCTCTATCAGAGACCCGTCTTCCGATCAACATCCTGGAGATCAGAGCTATCATGTTAGCTCTCGTGCAGTTCCATCATCTACTGGCCGGACGTCCCATCCGGATTCAGTCAGACAACGCCACGGCCGTGGCGTATATCAACCGCCAGGGGGGCACTCGGAGCAGAACAGCTATGCTCGAGGTATCGCACATCCTGCGCTGGGCCAAGGCAAACCGCTCGTCCATCTCCGCGGTTCACATCCCGGGAGTGGACAATTGGGAGGCCGACTTCCTCAGTCGCCAAGGCTTAGACTCAGGGGAATGGTCCCTTCACCCGGAAATGTTTCAACTCATTTGCCAGCGTTGGGGAATTCCGGATGTGGATCTCATGGCATCCAGATTGAATGCCAAAGTTCAGACTTTCATAAGTCGATCACGCGATCCATTAGCCATCGGCTCGGATGCGCTAGTTCTCCCTTGGAGTCAATTTCGCCTTCCTTACATCTTCCCACCTCTTCCGTTAATCCCCAGGGTGATTCGGAAGATCAAAGCGGAAGGCGTTCCTCTCATTCTGGTCGCTCCGGACTGGCCTCGCCGTCCGTGGTATGCGGAACTAGTGCGTCTAGTCGCAGACGTTCCCTGGAGATTACCAGATCGTCCGGACCTTCTTTCACAGGGTCCAATTTACCATCACAATTCGAAAGCGCTGAATTTGACGGTATGGCCATTGAAGCCTGGATCTTAAGTCAGGCTGGTTTCTCTAACAACGTGGTTTCAACAATGATCAATGCCAGGAAGCCGGCTTCCGCACGCATTTATCATCGAGTCTGGAAGACATTTATTTTCCTGGTGTAAAGACAAGGGTCGTTCCCCTTTGGTTTTTTCTATCCCTTCCATTCTAGAGTTTCTTCAAACAGGAATGGATTCAGGGTTAGCTCTCTCCTCTCTCAAGGGACAGATTTCTGCGTTGTCCGTCCTTTTCCAATGACGGATCGCATCTAAGTCTCAGGTCAGGACCTTTATCCAGGGAGTGTCACATCTTGTTCCGCCCTACAAGAGGCCTTTAGAGCCTTGGGACCTTAATTTGGTCCTCAGTGCCTTACAGGAATCACCCTTCGAACCTTTGTCTGAAGTGTCCTTATCGCTTCTCTCCTGGAAGGTTGTCTTCCTAGTGGCGATTACCTCTATCAGACGGGTATCGGAGTTGGCAGCCTTATCTTGTAAATCTCCTTTCCTTATTTTTCACCAGGACAAGGTTGTTCTTAGAACGTCTCCTTCTTTCACGCCTAAGGTCGTTTCGGATTTTCACATCAATGAGGAGATAGTTTTGCCTTCGTTCTGTCCGGTGCCGATTCACCGTACTGAAAAAGCTCTTCACACCCTGGATTTGGTGAGAGCTCTCCGAAGGTATATTTCAAGAACGGCGCCTTTCCGAAAATCGGACGCTCTGTTTGTGCTTCCGGAAGGACGCAGACAGGGTCTTCCTGCTTCCAAGGCCACGTTAGCCAGATGGATTCGCTCTGCGATCCAAGAGGCGTATCGTGTTAAAGGTCAGCCTATCCGGCTGGGATTAAGGCACACTCCACTCGATCTGTGGGGGCCTCCTGGGCCATTCGGCACCAGGCTTCGGCACAGCAAGTGTGCAAGGCTGCGACTTGGTCCAGTCTTCATACTTTCGTCAAGCATTATCAAATTCATGCTCAGTTTTCTTCAGATGCGGCACTTGGCAGGCAAATTCTGCAATCAGCTGTTGCGCATCTGTAAGTTGACGTTAACCAGTTAAGCGTTTTGTATGCATAAGTTTTCACGAGGCTCCATCTGTTGATGGTTTCCCACCCTGCTTTGGGACGTCCCACGGTCTGTGTGTCCCCAATGAGGCGAAGGAGAAAAGGAGATTTTTGTGTACTCACCGTAAAATCCTTTTCTCCGAGACGCTCATTGGGGGACACAGCTCCCACCCTTGTTTAATTTGAAGCCTTGTTGTATATTTGTAACTAGTTATTTGATTTGTGACATATTGCACTCTGTTATGAGCTCCTACTGCTTTGGCACCGAACTGGTTCAGGATTGAGCCAACAGGAGGTGTATACTGCAGGAGGAGGAGTTAATCTTTTGTGCTTAATGTATTGCTTAGTGTCCTCCTAGTGGCAGCAGCATAACACCCACGGTCTGTGTGTCCCCCAATGAGCGTCTCGGAGAAAAGGATTTTACGGTGAGTACACAAAAATCTCCTTATTTGTTCTACCCAAGTGCATGACCTTACATTTATCCCCATTAAAGCTCATTTGCCATTTATCAGTCCAAGCTTCTAGTTTACATAAAGCCTCCTGTAATATAAAATTATCCTCCTCTGTATTTATTACCCTGCAGAGTTTAGTGTCATCTGCAAATATTGAAATACTACTCTGTATGCCCCTACAAGGTCATTAATAAATATGTTAAAGAGAAGCGGCCCCAATACTGACCCCTGTGGTACCCCACTGCTAACCGTGACCCAGTCCGAGTGTGCTCCATTAATAACCACCCTTTGTTTTCTATCCATGAGCCAGTTCTTAACCCACTTACACATATTTTCCCCTATCCCCATTGTTCTCATTTTATGTATCAACCTTTTGTGTGGCACTGTATCAAAAGCTTTTGAGAAGTCCATGAACACCACGTCCACTGCATTCCCTTGGTCCAGTCCTGAACTTACCCCTTCATAAAAGCTTATCAGATTAGTCTGACAAGAACGGTCCCTCGTAAACCCATGCTGATACTGTGTCATGAGGTTATTCAGCTTCAGATACTCCAATATAGTATCCCTTAAAAAACCCTCCAGGATTTTACCCACAGTAGATGTTAAGCTCACTGGCCTATAATTTCCAGGTTCAGTTTTTGCCCCCTTTTTGAATATTGGCACCACATTTGCTATACGCCAGTCCTGTGGTACAGACCCAGTTATTATGGAATCTTTAAAGATTAAAAATAAAGGTCTATCTATAACTGTACTTAATTCCTGCAGTACTCGGGGGTGTATCCCATCCGGGCCCGGGGATTTGTCAACTTTAGCGATTTTTAGACGCCGCCGTACTTCCTGCTGGGTTAAGCAGGTGACATTTAATGGAGAAATTTTTTTATCTCTGATCCTGTTATCTGTCATGGGATTTTCTTGTGTAATACAGTTGAAAAAAAGTCATTTAGCATATTGGCTTTTTCCTCATCCTCATCCACCATTTCACCCAGACTATTTTTAAGGGGACCAACACTATCATTTTTTAGTTTCTTGCTATTACTATTGAGAACTCTGCTATTAGAAGTGAAAGGGAAGAACAAAGACAAAAAATCTAAATAATAAAAATATTGGAGAAAGAGAAACCAATCAAAAGCTAAAATGTTTTTATACGAATGCACAAAGCATGGGCAACAAACTAGGAGAATTGGAACTACTAACGCAGGAAAGGAAATATGTCATTGGAATCACTGAAACTTGGTGGGACGATACACATGATTGGAATACAAGGATACAACTTATTTGCAAGAAACAGATTTGATAAATGAGGAGGTGTTGCATTGTACGTTAGAAAAACGTATATCTGCACAGAGATTGAAGCTTCAGAGACTGGGAGTTCTGTGGAAACTGTTTGGGTAAGAATACAAGGACAGGACAATGGAAAGGACACCATTTTAGGCATTTACTACAGGCCGCCTGTGCAAGCTGAAGATCTGGATGGACTCTTTATGCATCAAAAGGCCAAGTTCTCCAAAAAATATGACCTAGTTGTCATGCAGGATTTCAACGATCAAGACATTTGTTGGCAATCTCTCTCAGGCGAAACTAACAGGTCAAGGAAATTCTTATCCTCTCTTGCTGACAACTTGTGTCTTCCAAAAGGTAGGGGACAAAACAAGGGGATCTGCCACCTTGGATCTAATCCTTATAAACAGGGAGGAAATGGTTGAGGAGGTAAGAGTGGCTGGGACCCTATGAGGTAGCGATCATGCTATTTTAGAATTTTGGATAAATAGAGGAGGAAGACCTGTGAAGACTCAGACGTCAAGGTTAGATTTCAGAAAGGCAAATTTTAAGGGACTCAGAAAGAGAATTATAAGGATTCAATGGCTGGATATCCTTAAGGACAAAAATGTCCAGGAAGGATGGGAAATCTTGAAAAATTAGATTCTCAAAGCACAATCGTTAACAATTCCGAAAAGAGGGAAGAATAGGAAGCATTTAAGGAAACCAGGATGGATGAACACAGAACTTAAACACATGCTAAAAAGGAAGAAAGAAATGTTTATCAAATGGAAAGAGGGAGGCATATCTAAAGAAGAATATAATGCTGTACGCAGAACCTGCAGGGCACAAATCAGATTATCTAAAACTGACAATGAAATAAGGCTTGCAAGAGACGTCAGAAGCAATAATAAAGGATTTTGGGGATATGTCAAAAGTAAAAGAAAAGTCAAAGATGCTATAGGATTTTTACAGGATGAAAATGATGAAATGGTAAGTCAGGATGTTGAGAAGGCCGACCTTTTAAATTCCTATTTTGCATCTGTTTTCTCTCAGAAAGGAAATGTAACATCAACTGATCTTCACTGTCCTATTAAGGGAATAGAAGAATCCAGGATATCTATAAACCAAAAAATAGTGAGGAAACACTTAGCTAACCTAAATGAATTCAAGTCTCCAGGTCCAGATTAATTACACCCCAGAGTGCTGAAGGAGATGGCAGAAGAAATTTTTGAACCACTCTCCATATTCTTTGAAAATTCTTGGAGACTAGGAGATGTCCCAGAAGACTGGAGAAGAGCAAATGTTGTTCCTATTTTCAAAAAGGGGAAGGAAGTGGACCCAGGGAACTGTAGTCCGATGAGTCTGATTTCTATACCAGGAAAGATCTTTGAACAAATTATTAAGCAACATGTATATAAGTACCTGGATAAGAATGAAGTGATTAAACAGTCAGCATGGGTTTGTAACTAATAAATCTTGTCAGACTAACTTAATTTCCTTCTATGACAGAATCACTGACTGGGTGGATTAGGGAAATGCTGTAGATATAGTATATCTTGACTTCAGCAAAGTATTTGACAAAGTATCTCACACAATCCTTATTGAAAAAATGACTAAGTATGGAATGGACAAGGCAACTGTTAGGTGGATTCATAACTGGCTTAGTGATCGGACACAAAGAGTGGTCGTAAATGGCTACACATCCAGTTGGTAGAATGTTTCAAGTGGGGTACCACTGGGCTCTGTCCTGGGCCCTGTATTGTTCAACGTCTTTATCAATGATTTAGATGAAGGAATTGAGGGTAAACTGATTAAATTTGCTGATGTCACAAAGCTAGGAGGGATAGCTAATGCTAGAGAAGAGAGAGAGGATTCAAAACGATATAAACTGGAGTAGTGGGCAGCAACTAACAGAATGTTTTTTAACAGGGAAAAGTGTTATGAATGTGCTAGAGATGGTTTCTGAGCAGAGGCTCCCTCTGGTGGTTACAGACAGTACTGAACCTTTCAGCGAGGAATGGCAATCTGTGTTCACTGACTGGTCTGATATAAAGGAGGTTCCCTCCCATGATGGTTGCCAGTGATCAATTGTTCTTGTCTCAATTGTGGTTCCTGGTTCATTTGGAAGTTTGCTGAGTCTTGCCTGCATCTTCTGCTATCAGATAAGATATTTTCTGCTTTTATTTTTGTTCTTGCTTTTTGCATTGTTCCCTGCACTTCTGTGGAGGTCAGCCAGGTCCCCTCCGGGGGGCTTGTGCTCCTCTTAGTTTATCTGAAGCCACTGTTATTTGTTCATTTTCTTTTTCCTATTTTTTCAGTGGCTGCGGCTTGGTTTTGTTCACACTGAGATCTGATTTAGTGGGTGGCGAGATCGTGTGATCTCAGTATTTTTGTAATCAGAATTGTTGGATTTTTGTAGGGTTTTCTGGGTTGCAGAAAGTAATCTCTCCCGTCCTATCCTATTTAGTCAGCTTGTGGCCCCAGCGTTTGCTCATTCTATTTTCTGTCTGGGTTCGTGCTTTCTTCTTGTCTAACCGCCATTACATGTTTGGGGGCTTCCTATTTTCTTTGGGGATCTGCTCCGGGGCAGATAGCTTTCATCTTTCTGCCTTTAGGTGTAGTTATCTCTCAGGCTGTGACGAGGCGTCTAGGATCAACGTAGGAACGCTCCACGGCTACCTCTAGTTGTGTGGTTAGTTTAGGAATCTGCAACCCATTAGTTACCAACATCTCAGGTGTTCGGCTGCCCGGCTGTTGTTCCTGTCCTTCTCAGCTACCTAACATAACAGAAAAGTGCAAAGTACTTCATCTGGGCAATAAAAATGAAAAAAGCATATGCAGAATGGGAGGATTAGGGTTAAGCAACAGCACATGTGAAAAAAGACTTGGGTATACTAATAGAGCACAGACTGAACATGAGTCAACCGTGTGATGCAGCAGCAAAAAAGGCAATACAATTCTAGGATGTATTAACAGAAGCATACAGTCTAGATCACGTGAAGTCATTATTGCCCTCTACTCCTGTTTGGTCAGGCCTCATCTGGAATACTGTGTCCAGTTTTGGGCACCACATTTTAAAAAAGACACCAAACAAACTGGAGCAAGTTCAGAGAAGAGCGACCAGAATGGTGACCGGTCTGCAAACCATGTCCTATGAGGAACGGTTGCAGGATTTGGGAATGTTTAGCTTACAAAGAGAAGACTGAGAGGAGACTTAATAGCTGTATACAAATATCTCAAGGGCTGTCACATTGTAGAAGGATCATCTTTATTCTCATTTGCACAAGGAAAGACTAGACGCAATGGATGAAACTGAATGGGAGGAGACAGAGATTAGATATTAGAAAAAAACTTTTTGATAGTTAGGGTGATCAATGAGTGGAACATGCTGCCGAGAGGTGTTAAATTCTCCTTCAATGGAAGTCTTCAAACAAAGACTGGACAGCCATCTGTCTGTGGGATTTAGTGAATCCTGCTTTGAGCAGGGTGTTGGACGAGATGGTCCAGGAGGTCCCTTCCAACTTTACCATTCTGTGATTCTAAGGGTGATTGGACGGAGCTTCAAATATTTCTGGAACTTACTGTATCTATATGCTCTTTCCTTGTCTGCTCTGTAACATGCTGCCTTCAAATCATCTTCACCATGACCGGTTACCTTTATAACCTCTTCAATACTACTGTTCCCATCAGTTATTGGTGGTTCAATGAATGTTTCACTATTGTTCCTTTTATTTTTTATTATAATTATTATTGTTATTATACATTTTTATAGCGCCATTTATTCCATGGCGCTTTACATGTTAAAGGGGCAAATATAGACAAGTACAATAGACATGAGCAAAACAAGGCACACACAAGTACAGAAGGAGAGAGGACCCTGCCCGCGAGGGCTCAGTCTACGGAGGATGGGTGAGGATACACTAGGAGAAGGTAGAGCTGGTTGTGCGGCGGTTCAGCAGATTGAGGATCACTGCAGGTTGTAGGCTTGTCGGAAGAGGTGGGTCTTCAGGTTCCGTTTGAAGGTTTCCGAGGTAGGCGAAAGCCTGATGTGTTGGAGTAGAGAGTTCCAGAGTATAGGGAAAGCACGGGAGAAGTCTTGTATGTGATTGTGGGAAGAAGAGCTAAGAGGGGAGTAGAGAAGGAGATCTTGAGAGTATCGAAGGTTTCGTGTAGGTACGTACCGGGAGACCATGTCACAGATGTATGGAGGAGACAGGTTGTGGATGGCTTTGTATGTCATAGTTAGGGTATTGAATTGGAGCCTCTGGACAATAGGAAGCCAGTGGTTCTCTTGGCTTAGAGGAGAGGCTGGGGAATAACGGGGAGATAAGTGGATTAGTCGGGCAGCAGAGTTTAGGATCTATTGGAGTGGTGCTAGAGGGGAAGTCAGAGAGTAGGAGGTTGCAATAGTCGAGGCGGGGGATAAGGGCGTTGCACTAGTGTTTTGTGGTTTCATGGTCAAGAAATGCACGGATCCGGGCAATATTTTGAGTTTGAGTCGGCAGGAGGAGGCAAGGGCTTGGATACGTGGCTTGAAAGAGAGGGCAGAGTCGAGGATCACCCCGAGGCACCGAGCATGCGGGACTAGGGAAAGTGAGCAGCCATTGACATTGATAGATAGGTTTGGTGGAGGGGTAGAGTGTGGTGGGGGAAATATGATTTATTCTATTTTGTCCATGTTCAGTTTTAGAAAGCGAGCAGAAAAGAAAGCTGAAATAGCAGACAGACATTGTGGGATTTTGGTCAGTAAGGAGGTGAGGTCAGGTCCAGATAGGTAGATTTGCGTGTCATCGGTGTAGAGATGATACTGCAAACCATGGGATTCTATGAGCTGTCCCAGGCCGAAGGTGTAGATAGAGAAGAGTAGGGGTCCTAGAACTGAGCCTTGGGGAACACCTGACAGATAGGGGCCAAGGTGAGGATGTGGTGTTGGAGAGGGAGACACTGAATGTTCGGTCTGTTAGATATGGTGAGATCCAGGATAGGGCCAAGTCTGTGATGCCAAGAGATGAGAGAATCTGCAGCAAGAAGGAATGGTCCACAGTGTCAAAGGCAGAAGACAGGTCCAGGAGGAGGAGGACAGAGTAGTGTCGCTTGCTCTTGGCAGTTAGTAGGTCGTTGGTGACTTTAGCCTGGGTAGTTTCAGTTGAGTGATGTGGTCGGAAGCCAGATTGTAAGCGGTCAAAGAGGGAGCAAGAGGAGAGGTGGGAGGACATGCTGTTCCAGTAGTTTTGAATCATAAGGGAGAAGAGATATGGGGCGGAAGCTAGACACAGAGGATGGGTCGAGTGAGAGTTTTTTTTGAGGATTGGTGTGATTTTAAGGCATGTTTGAAGGATGAGGGGAAGACACCATTTGTAAGTGAGAGGTTGAAGAGGTATGTTAGGGTTGGGATGAAGACTGGCAAGGTTAGGGATGAAGTGGGACGGGAGCGGGGGAAGCGTGCAAGTAGTGAGATGTGATCTTGACAGAAGGGTGGAGAGCTGATCTTGTGTCATGGTGGAGATGCTGGTTTTGGAAGAGCAGGCCTGAGCAGCTGAGAGGGGCATTGGGGGCTGCGGGCCAAAGCTATCTGATCATATCAATCTTCTGCTTAAAGAAAGAGGCAAAGTCTTCAGCGGAAATAAAAGGAGAGGGAGGAGGTGCTGGGGGACAGAGTAGAGAATTGAAAGTGTTAAAAAGTTGTTTAGGGTTGTGAGACAGGGAGGATATGAGATGAGAATTATGTTTGTTTTGTGGCAGTGAGAGTGGACTTGAAGCTGGTGTGGGACTACTTGTATGCGATGAAATGCTCGGCAGAGCGGGATCTCTTTACTGTATAAACCTCATATCTTCGCTACAGGATCACATCCCTTGTATATCACTCATGGGACTGCTGGTTTTTGTTTTTTGTTTTTTTCTTCTCCCGAAGACTTGGATTTGCCATTGTGTAATCCCAGCACTCCTATATTAGATGCACTCCTAATTGTTATTTTGTGACCTTTCAGGTGGCTAAACAATGGTATGACTTTGATCGCTCGTCCTTTGTGTTCGTGCGCAAGCTGCGCGAAGGGCAGAGCTGCCATATTCCGACACCAGCATGACTTCGACGACAATGGCATCATGTATTGGATTGGAACAAATGCTAAGTAAGCCATTTGTTTTACAGTTATTGTTTGGATGTGTTCACATAACCCATTCAGTTCTCAATTAAGTTTGTATTTGTTAAGCTTTTGTGCTTTTAAAAATAGAATAATGATGATCCTAAAGACTTCAAATTTTTTTTTTTTTTTTCAATCTTTTAAGTAAATTTTTAAAGGATTTTATGTTTTTCATCTGTTTTTTTTTTATA
>JARQOD010000001.1:462005271-462021285 GCA_033576555.1 Oophaga sylvatica
GCGCAGAAAATTCCGCACAGCAATCTGCAACGTGTGCACATACCCTTAGGCTGCAGATTGTAGTCAGGGAGGCTTCTGATCGACTCCAAATTTATTCTGCAGCAGATCAACCCCAAACATCCAGCCAGAGTAAAAAAAAAAAAAAAAAAAAACATCTTCAGAGTAAAAAAAACAAGGCGTCCTGGAAGTGATGTTATGGGCCTCACATTGGCTGTGTGGGATGACATGAAGAGGATTTGCACAAGTGACATTCACAGAAGATCTGCGGTTAGTTCTCCAAGATGTTTTGAACAACCTCCTGCCGAGCTCCTCCAGAACAGCATCAATTCTTTAATAGGTGATCACAACAAATACGGATTTCATATACATTTCTATTTTGCTCATCAATTTACAAAATGTGAACTATTAAAACAAATTTTTAAAACATTCTTATTTTGTAGCCAATTTTTCACAATACTGTACTGTCAGGAAGATCTCTATCTCTGTATATTCATCTAATAGTAGGCCGCATACAACTGATCTTTAGGCTTTCATAAACTTAGTTTTTATATATTTTTACAATGCCCGGTGCATAGGAAACCATTATAGACTAAGCTTTTTTAAACACAAAGCATATCAATACACAAAGGCCAAGCATATGCCAAAACGATACTCTATGCACATACTGAGAGCATGAGGGGAAAGGCGATGGACACGAAGGCATACCACAAGGCCCCAGTGTAGATACAAAGCTCTAATCTTATATTAATGCAATCTTTTAGTATTACCATATAATGAGTGTGAATGAGCAAAGTGCAGAAACTTACCATCCTGCCGGACTCCTTCTGTTTATCAGATTCCTTCATCTCCCTGTACATAATTCTGTATCATGGAATAAAGTGCAGATCGATTTACACACCCGACAATGAACAAATAATACTTTAGCACAGAGAATTATTTCTTATTTGCTGCATTCACAAATATGCCCAATATTGCCAAATAAACTACAGGAAACTACTAGACATGTTTTCTCTTATAAGCTACATAGTGTTGCATAGTTTCATTGGCTGATCAGATGAAGGAAGGAGTACAGCCACGCCCCCGCGGAGCATATGAGAGAAGAACATTGATCTGGTGCCTCCTAACACAAACCCTCCTTACGTGTATGTAGGCTCCCATATCCTCCTCAGTTTGTCAGATTTGATGGCTCCGTTACACGACAGCTGCAGCAGTTTCTGCACATAGTAGAAGATGGTAGTACGGAAATTGCTAAGTGGAAGCTCGACTTCACGTCCATTTCCCAGACCTGTCACTTTCAGAGTGAGAGCTAGCCTAGGAGCAGGAGCACATTCAACTTCTTCCAGGAGCTCTGAATGAGGCGTACCTGCAAATAATGATAGAAATATATATACACCGTAGGGCTATATTACAGCTTCTCCGTCTGAAGAACAATCTGCATTCACAGCAATATCCTGTTACGTGCACGATACATTTGATAGATCGGGCATTTACAGATGCAACAATACTAAATATGCTTGTTTCTATTTCTAACAATAAAAAGGTGGCATTTTTTTTTTCAGTCCCCATAGGGACTTTGAACCGTTGATAGTTTGATCTCTTGCTCTATATACTACAGTACAACCATATTGAAGTATACATGGTTGGGCTCCACAAAACTTAGAAGAGTAGCCATGGGGGCCCTCAACAGGACATTGTCTGCAAGGACATCCAATCGGCACAGCGTCATGAGGGTCCAATGGTAATAGACACATCCGCTCTCTGGCAAACACTGCATTTAAGTGTGGCGGTCAATGATACACAACCGAAAATTAAATGGTTAAACAGCAGCTTGCTCGAGTTGCTGTTCTAGGCAGAAGCTGGCTGTGTAACTCAGTCAGCATCGAGCAGACCCCGAGCCCGCTCCGCACATGGGAACCCGACATAGGACGTACTATTACTCCTTACGTCAGAAAGAGGCAAATCAACCTACAGTTCATCCATGTTCTTGGCCACATCCGTATCACAGCATTATATAGGGCAACAAAAATCTATATTACCAATCGGGGACCTACCTGGAGCCGGTATCTCCAGGTCTGTGGTCTGCTGAACATTCGTTCTTCCAGGACGAGGATCAAAGGCTGGTACCAGAGCAGAGAACTGCCTTTTCAGAACATAGTCATCATCCCATGTTCTACGGCGGCCACCTTTAGTTTCATATTCTTCTTCCTCCTGACCACAAGGAAGAATGTCAGAACCAAACTCTGAATACTACCACAACTAAACCATCAGCTACAGAGGATAGCTCACCATGACTTCTTCATACTCCTGTTCTTCCTGGTTATCATCTTCATTTTCATCATCCTCTTCATCAGGCTCTGGTAAATCCTCATCATCATCAAGCTCAGCCAGAAGTGTGCTGGCCCGACAGCTGTCCAGGAAATCTGAAGAGCACAAATTCAGGAAGAAGTTAGGAAACCCCATTAACCACTCAAAAATGGAGACTCATCCAATAAAACGTGTATTACTTAGATGTCCATTGTGATCATCATCTTACCATAAAGTGAATATTCGGCCTCCTGGCCTGTGTCGCTTTCGCTGGATGTGGATGTTAGGCTAGTTGTTAGGGTATTGCTGAGGGACTGACCAACAGAAAGGCCAGTGGTGGCTGTGGCCACGTTGCTGCTGGTAACACTGGAAGTCGACATTGTAACAGTGGAAGTGGTTCCTGTTGTGGTCAAATTTGGGAAACTCTGTGCGCCCATAAGCGGAGAGGCTGAGGGAAAACAGAAAGCATGTTTACAGATCAGAGAATTCCATAAAGGTGTCTGTACCTATCCAGAGGTGATGACCGCCAGCGATCAGCAGGTTAAGAGTCTTCTGTGTGAATGGAGGGTCGGGTGAGTAGGACTATGGCTGACTACAGTGCTCTGCTCGCCCCATACACTTTGACTAGAGTGCATGTGTTCCATTCAAACTGTAGACTCTAGACTCCCATCCTGATCGGTGAGGGTCCAAGCATTCAGCAAGTGAATAGGTATTCTGATACTCACTGGCAGAGCTCACTGCGTTGCGTCCAAGAGTGTTGGTGTTGTTATCGCTGCTGCTTCGACTGAGGTTCATGTTATTGGTTGCGTTTGTCCTTGCAATGTTTGCAACTCTCCTTACAAAGGATTCCAGGCTGGACGTCTCCCGTGAGGACAGGTTGGGAACGCTGGCACTAGAACTCATTGGAGCGCCAGCAGCGAGCAGAGAACTGACCGACAGCCGGTTGCTAGCGGAGGATCCCAGCGGTCTGGGAACTGCAGCCTCTTTATTGCTGAGCTCTGACACAGAGCTGACGTCGGGAGAGCTGATGCTCACCATGCCCATTGATATAGCAGGTGCGTCACCGGTCTTCCTCTCACCTTCACCCACCTGTTCTCCTCCTGGTGGGCAAGCTGAAGAGCCAGAAGCTGCCGGGTTAGATGACAGCACAAGGATTGCATCATGGTTCAGGTCAGAGCCTGGATCCTCTACCCTTCGTTCTGTCTTGGCACAGGTCACACTGGCATCGCTGCTACTTGCCACACTGCAGACAGAGCTGCTGCTCCCTTTGCGACTGCAGGAACCAGTCACACCTCCAGCAACTGTGCAAGTTGAAGAGGAATGGGGAGGCGCTTTGTCAGGACAGTTGTTTTTCACCAAGCTGCTCCAGGAAGGTGGTGTGCCTGCAACAGTGGATGAAACAGGTTTGGATGACGCCGCAGATTCTGGGTCATAACCTGGGGCCAGCTTCAGGTCAAATTTTCCTTCCGCGCCCATGCGGTAAGAATTAGAGCCACCGGCATCCCATATGACATCAATCCAGCCTGGAAAGGGATAGTAGCGTGTAAGACGGAAGAGCAGACAGCAAAAAAGATCTGATTGGAATCAGGCAGAGAAAAAGCCGTAGCAAGCCACAAACCCCTCCAAACTAGTCCACGGGATCAACACACTCACTAGACAACACATGCACAAGAGCCGCGTATTCATTATATTATCAGTGGGAAGTGTCAGATATTAGGAACTGGTGGAAGTAAACGGATCAAAACTCTAATTTCACGTAATAAGGATTTTACTACAAAAAAAAAAAGATATAAATTTGTTTTAATTTAAATTTTATTAACAACAAAGCAGCAAAAAGAATCAAGAAACTGAAGAATGAGATGGGAAGATGGATGCATTAAGATGTTAGGCCAGTCCACGCCATACAGATAAGTAACAACTTGGATCTGTCACCAAACAAACCGCATACATCATACCTTATGTACATAATCCATTGGGAACGTTTCCATTGCTAATAAATAAATGATCATTTTAGGAGTCCAGTGTTTTAAAACACTGATTTTATTTTGAGGGTTATATGGCCATTCGGACGTAGATTTTCAAATTAAGCACACCAGCCTCATCTGGTCCAACAGATCTTAGTACTGAATTAGGTTTTTATTGTAAAATCTGGTGACAGAGCCACTTTAAAGTCTAGTAAGTCAGTAGTGCATCACTCTGGTTTCAAACCAACAGAAAAACCAAGCACTTGGCGTGCGGAGCTTAGATACAGTAAGTGGGATACATACCATTATGCAAATCTCCAGTGACCGTGCCCTCTCCCTGAGCACTGCCATCCTGATCTCTCCATTTCCAATCAATGCCACGAATAACTCTTGCTCCGGGTACCATGTATTTCAGAACCTGGGAACGCACGAGACGTCTCTGGCGTCTCAGGTTAGCTTCTGCTTCTTTAGCTGCTTTGCCTGGGCAGACGGGAAAAAAATTAGGAGTAATTAAGAACTTGTTTTAACGACTTGAAAACAGGGATTTTTGTGTACTCACCGTAAAATCCTTTTCTCCGAGCCACTCATTGGGGGCACAGGACCATGGGTTTATGCTGCTGCCACTAGGAGGCTGACACTAAGTAGACACAAAATTCCCAGTTTCTCCTTCACCTCATCGGGGGACACAGGACCATGGGACGTCCAAAAGCAGTCCATGGGCGGGAAACTGACAGGACATACTAAACCTCATACACCAGCCGCCTAGAGATGCGATACCGCCACCCGCAAGATTAGTCTTCCAAGGTTCGCATTAGCCTAGGCCTGAGTGTGAATGTTGTAGAGCTTCGAGAAGGTGTGCAGACTAGACCAAGTCGCATCCTTGCACACCTGTTCCGCCGACGCCTGATGCCGAATGGCCCAGGAGGCCCCCACCGAACGAGTGGATTGTGCTTTAATCCCCGCTGGGATAGGCTTGTTTCTGACGCGGTAGGACTCCTGAATAGCCAAGCAGATCCACTTGGCTATTGTGGACTTAGAAGCAGCGAGTCCCTTCCTGCGACTCTCAGGAAGAACAAACAAGACATCCATCTTACGGAAGGGTGCCGCCTTGGAGAAATATGTTCTAAGAGCCCTGACTAGATCCAGGATGTGAAGAGCCCTCTCAAAGCGATGTATAGGAGCTGGGAAAAAGAAGGCAGAACAATGTCCTCGTTAAGGTGGAAGGAAGAAAACACCTTGGGTAAGAAAGATGGAGAAGGCCTGAGGACCACCTTGTCCTGGTGAAAGTTCAGAAAAGGAGCTCGACAGGACAGGGCGGCCAACTCCAATACTCACCTGATGGACGTCACTGCGACAAGAAAGGCCACCTTCCATGAAAGACAGGTGAGACATCCCATAGCGGTTCGAATGGAGGACCCTGTAAAACATCCAAGACCAGGTTTAGGTCCCAGGGATCCAAAGGCCTTCTATAGGGGGGTACCAAATGGGAGACCCCCTGAATGAAAGTCTTTACCTGCAGTTTTCCTGCGCTGGAACAAGACAGATAAGGCAGAAATCTGACCTTTAAGGGAACTAAGCGCTAGGCTTGAGTTTAGACCAGCCTGAAGAAACTCCAGAATGGCCGAAACAGAGAAAACAAGAGGGGAACGGCCAAAGATTCTACACCAAGCAAAGAATGATTTCCAAGTACGGTGATAGATGCGCACGGAAGTAGGCTTACGAGAGTTAATCATGGTGGAGACCACTTCCTGAGAGAACCCAGCCTGGGTTAGGACCCAGGATTCAACGGCCATGCCGTTAAACGCAAGGCCCCCAAGTACTGGTGGCAAATCGGGCCCTGAGGGAGCAATTCTGGACAATCCGGCAGTTGTCAGGGAACGTCGGCGACGAGCTGCACCAGTTCTAAGTATCACGACAGGTGCGGCTAATCCGGGGCTACTAGTATCACCGATGTTCCTTCTGTCTTGACCTTTCTGATGACTCTCGGAAGCAACGGAAGTGGAGGGAACACATACAGAAGGAGAAACTGATGCCAAGGAATGACCAGAGCACCCGTCCCGATGGCCTCTAGATCCTGTGACTGAGTTATGAACTCGGGCACCTTGGCGTTTAGTCTTGAAGCCATCAAATCGACGTCCGGAGTCCCCCAGCGATGACAAATCTACTGGAAAATCTCCAGATGCAGAGACCACTCCCGAAAGCAAGACCCTGGTGGCTGAGGAAGTCCGCAGCCCAGTTTTCCACCCCTGGTATGTGAACCGCTGAGATGATTGAGTAGTTCCTCTGGGCCCAACGAAGAATGTGTTTCACCTCGAACATTGTCGCTTTGCTGCGGGTGCCCCCTGGTGGTTGATATATGCCACAGCTGTGACGCTGTCCGATTGTATTCGGATGGGGCGACTTGCAAGAAGATGATGGAACCGTTGCACAGTCAATCGAATCGCCCAGATTTCCAGAATGTTGATCAGGAGAATTGCCTCGTGAGGAGACCAGCGTCCCTGGCAGTGTGATGTCGAAAGACAGCCCCCGAGTCCAGAAGACCGGAGTCGGTGGTGACCATCAGCCACTGGACCGGAAGGAAAGATCTCCCCTGGGTGAAAGATGACCGCATCATCCACCACCTGAGGGCCTGCTTGACTCGAGGCTACAAGCGACATAGTTGGTCGAGAGAGAATGTTTTCCAGTCCCAGGCTGCTAAGAGCGCATGCTGTGGAGGCTGAAGGTGAAATTGGGCGAAAGGAACGGCTTCCATTGCTTCTTCCATCTTGCCTAGGACTCCCATGCCGAATCGGATGGAAAGAACACGTAAGCGACAGAGTGCCCTGGCTCCCTGTTGAAGGGCTAGGACCTTGTTTCGAGGGAGAATCACCAACCTTCGGGAGCTGTCCAGGGTCATTCCCAAGAAGGAAATTTGCTGAGCTAGGATCGGGGAAGATTTGTCTAAGTTTATCATCCAGCCCAGGCGAGAAAGCGTGTCCAAAGTGATACGGACGCACTCCGCGCGTGCTTGCAATGAAGGGCCTCTAGGTATGGCAAAACGACTACCCCCCGAAAGTGCAAAATGGACATGAGGGCCGCCATGACCTTCGTGAACACTCTTGGGGCAGTGGTGAAACCAAAGGGCAAAGCTGAAAATTGGAAATGTTTTTCGCGAACGGCAAAGCACAGGAACCTCTGATGAGGGGAAAAAAAAATAAAAAAAATCGGGATATGCAGATAAGCATCCCGGATGTCGATGGATGCTAGAAACTCACCCTTTTCCATCGACGAGATGACAGAATGGAGGGACTCCATCCTCAAGTGTCGGACTTTACTTGTTCAGGAGCTTCATGTCCAGAATGGGTCGCACCGTTCCGTCCTTCTTCGGAACCACTAATAGGTTTGAGTAGAATCCCTTGAGCCTCTCTTTCTCTGGGACTGGAATGATGACCCCGTTTTGTTGTAGCAAATCGATGGCTTGGTAGAAGGACCATGCCTATGCCTTTGTGCCTCCGGGGGGGGGGAGATTATCCCGGATGGTACTGGTTAAGGCATCTGCCCAAGAGACCATTGCTTTAGCTACCCATGTTGCGGCGAAGAAAGGAGAAAGCGCCGAGCCCAACACTTCAAAAACTGAACTGGCAAGATTCTCTATCTGACGGTCCATGGGGTCTTTAAAATGGAAGAACCATCCGGCAAGGATAGGAGAATTTTGGTGGACAGGCGTGATACCGGTGAATCAACTTACGGATATTCGGCCCACTCTTTCCTAAGATCTGATGAAAATGAATATCTCGCTTCCAGGGGTTTCTGACCTGCGAAACGTTTGTCAGGACGCTCTTTATGCCGCCAAACCATTTCCTGAAATTCGGGATGGTCGGAAATTAGAGCGATTGGTCCTCTTGAAGGACACCGCGTGATCCGGGATGGAATTAGAGTCCTCGTCAATCTTCAGTGTGACAGATGGCCTCATTAATGAGACTGTCCAGTCGCCTGATAGTCTGGAGAATCTAGATCAAGCGGCATATCAGTATCGGACTAAGAGTCCTGGTTACTGCGAACCTCGGGAGAGGGGGAGCGGGAAACAGGCTCAATAATGCTGAGGCGCGAGAGGGCCCGGGAGACGAGCTGTGTATCAGTTTGCTGGATGCCTGTGGAGTTTTTGACTGAGCACGGCCCCTGCTGGCCGACAGTTTTTGTGAGGTAGAGGAACTTTTCAAGATAGGCAGAGAAATGCCCCGAACCGTGGCGGGATCTTGGAGAGACTCAATTGCTCTAGTCAGAGAGGCCATGGACTGTGACAGAGACGAAGACCAGTCAGGGGGCTAGGTACACTGGGCTCGGTGGCGGCGAACGGCTCCTGAGCACAATCGGGGTCACAGGCTTTGCAGAGTGGCGTACTCTGTCCCCGTGGTACTGCAGACTGGCAGGTGGTACAAGAGGTGAAAAACACAGTTTGTGTTTTGTTAGCCTTTTTAGCAGAGTTAGACATGGTGTACTTTAGAATGTTCCTGATCCCGCTGATGTGCCCCAATAGGGAGGAAGGTGAATTTTAAGGCCAAGAGGCTATACGGCAGAGAAGGGGCTAATGATTTGTATATAGTGTAGCCCAGTCTTACCCCAGTCCTGTGGCCTTGCTGAGCGATCGTCCTGATGAGGCACTAACAGGCTGGAGAAGTAGAGAACCACCTGATTAAAGTATCCGCTGTGTGCTGTGGCTGCATGTGTGGATCTGCGTTCGGGGTGGAAAAATGGCCGCCAAGGGTTAAAAGAGACAGTCTCGTAGTATACGAGACGCGCCAGGGAGAGGGCGGAACCAGTGCCGCTATATCTCCAGTGCAGCTGGAAGATCAGGAAGAGGAAATCTCGCAGCCTGTGAGACATGCCAGATTTGGAAAGCGGGGCCGGCGCCACTGCATCCCCGGTGGGCGGCGCTCTGCCGCGAGTCATAGAAAAACGGAGCTTCTGTGTCCGGCGTGGAGTAGGCCCAAGCCGGCGTCTAAATTTGTACGCCAATCACATGCGCCCAGGGGAGAGGGGGAGAAAGAGATAGCGCTGTACGCACTGAAACAGGAGCCCTCCGCTGGAAGCTGCCACGCTGACCATGCCGCTGCCTGGACCCACACTTACCAAAAGGTGTGCATCCCGACGCAGCGCAGTCTCGGACTGTGGAGACAAATCATCATACAGATTAGCTGCAGCTTGGACGGTGCAGGGAACCCTCAATCCACCATCCCTTTGACAGGGAGGTGGAGAAGGACCGTCCGCCCTCCATCTATCGCTGCTGTTCCGTCAGTGGCGATACCATGGGGGCCGCACGTCGGAGCCTCTGAGTATCCAAGGGGTTCAATCCCCTAGGATGAAATAGGGCTGTTGGGCTGGAGCCAGCGTATGTGGTTTATACTGCAGAGGAGGAGCTAATCTTTTTGTGTCTACTTAGTGTCAGCCTCCTAGTGGCAGCAGCATACATCCATGGTTCTGTGTCCCCCAATGAGGCGAAGGAGAAAACAAAACATACATGAATAATTATAGCGACAAGTGGAATAACGGGTGAAGAAAGGTGAATCTGACAAATGTTCCTGCCATGATACGTTTCTTAATAGTAACCCGGGTAAGGGAAAAGCTTGCTATTTGTACCTCAGTAGTTTCACACAACGTAAGCACACTTGTGGATTTGCTGGGTCTTGTAAAGGCTGAACTGTCCCCACGACATGTGAGGATAGGTGTCAGACGTGACACGTTTGACACCTATCCTCACATGTCGTGGGGACAGTTCAGCCTTTACAAGACCCAGCAAATCCACAAGTGTGCTTACGTTGTGTGAAACTACTGAGGTACAAATAGCAAGCTTTTCCCTTACTCGGGTTACTATTAAGAAACGTATCATGGCAGGAAAAGATGGATTTCAGTGATGGGTCACTTACTGGATTGCTTGCTGCAGTTTGAATAAAATCACTTTTTTTTATCTGCTATAGATCTAGTGGAGCTTGGAAAGCTCAGCTGTGTATAACCCCGCCCACACCACTGATAGGCAGATTTCTGCCTATGCACAGTGTAAGCAGAAAGCAGCCAATCAGTGGTGGGGGCAGGAATGGACTACATGGCAGCAGGTTTATTACTACTAAAAATCTCCTGCTAATAAAACAGTGATTTTATCAATATTAAAGCAAAAAGTCTAGTAGGTGACAGGGAATGAGGGTCTCTGCCACTATATTATACAACTTTAATTTGTTAGTTATATAGAGTGGCTCTCTTAGCTTGCACCTGTTCACACTTGCTTTTGTTTGGAAGTGACCGTCAGTCTTTTGTTATTTGTATGACATACAATGCAACGCGGTGGGTAATCCTTAAAAGTCTAATCTGCCTGTGGCCTGTAGTAAAAAAATAGCCACTGAACATGTCAGATTTAAGTAAGAAACACATAAATGGCGCAGGACAGCTTGTTTTCACCGCACCACTTTAAGGTGTCATGTAGATGTACGCAAGTATGTAAGAGCATTGCATGCAATTCCCATTAGCTAGTTATGTGCCAACATACCCAGCTGGTCTTCACATACTCCAGTAACAGTGCCATACAATTCAAAGCCGGAGAGGGAAAGGTAATGGGTCTGCCCGCTGGCATTCTTCCCAGCCTGTTTGATTCGCACGTGCCGCCAACCCTGCTTCTCCTCTCTTGGTGGGTCCAGTGGCCATGTGGCAGTGGAACTTAAAGGAAACAAACAGTAAGCCATTGAGGTTTTATAATTCAACACAAACATAGTGATCACGTGGAACGTGTGTACTGTATAGAGAGGCTATATGGACCCTGCATCAAGGCTGCTCCTCCACATGGGTTGTGGTGCAGCCGATGACTGGCTGCAGCCATCAGGTGACATTGTTTATGTCAGGAGACCCGCAGGAGACACAGAACTCAGTGTGGATTCGCAGCATCGGTCTGGGAGGGGAGGACAGATTTCAGTCATACTGATCCCCAGGCAGCATTTATCACACACTATCTGAATGATTTGATCCATGCTGTTTAACACGGAAAAAATGCATAGTTTCAGAGATAAGCATGCATAAAAGCTGCCAGACTGAGCCGCATGGGAGTCTAATCGGACAGGTGGGTCCCCGGTGACTTCTGCCCATCCGTTCCCTTTGAATGACAGATCTCTGCCTGCGTGCGCATATAGGGATAGACCTGTCAATCATTAATAGCGGGAGGGGAGAAGACGCCTGGGACCCGTCTGATCGACTACACTCCCACGCGGCAGATGTTATATGTTTTTTCTCTGAAACAACACAGTGTTTCACAGCTAAACCAATATGGCTGAAATAATACAGCTAGCGTCTGATAAATGCTGCCTGATCCTTGGGCAGCATGTATCAGCTGTCAGGTTCCCTTTAACCTGCAGATGAACCCTCTATCTACAGGTTAATAGAATTATTTGATGTGACAGGTTCCCCTTTAAGCTCAGTTTTTCAGCAAAGGTATCTTTCTTTATCGCTTCATTGGGGGACACAGGTAACCATGGGGTGTATGCTGCTGTCGTTAGGAGACTGACACTATGCAAAGAGAAAAAGGAAGTAGCTCCTCCCCCAGCAGTATACACCCACTGACAGGAACCAAGCACCTCAGTTTGTGCTTAGTGTCTGTAGGAGGCGGACCTGGATCTCCTCAGATCCACAGCTAATCCTTTTTTCCTTTCAGGTTTTGTTGTGTGTTACTAATGTTTTCCCTTTGTTTTTCAGATACAGCTTCAGGGAATCAGGGTGTAATTTCTCACCCTGCCTTCCCATTATGCGGCTGAGCGAGCAATGTGGTGTCACCCACATCGTAACTCTCAGGCCCGCAGGCAGGACTCTATCCCCCGTCACCCTCACGGGTGTTTCATGGCGATTACCGGTGGCCAGTCCTTGCCAAATCCCCTCCTCACCCTTCTCCTCGGAGAGGGCTGAGAGGAAGACGGTGGTCACCAGCGGTACCTCCCCCCTTCTCGTAAGGGGTTGATGCAGTCTTCTGCACTGTCCGGACACAGTGCGGGAAGGAGGATCTTCGCTCCCAGCGACCCTCTCCACCCGAGGGCCCCTGTGGTAATTCTCACCTCATCCCTAAAGTGGGGCCGGACATCTTTCAGGTAAGCGGATGCTCTTCACGGCAGACCCCACTCTCGAGCCCCATAGAAATCAACGGTGTCTGCACTTCACTTTAATCTTCGCACAGCACTGTCCCCGAGTCCCCCTAACTCCTCCGGTGCCCGTGCTGTAATTTGAATTTCGCGCCTTTTAGGTGCGTGCCTGTTCAGCTCCCGGGCCCCGTGGTGCCAGAAAATTCCTCTTTCTTAAGGCCCCGCTTTGCGGCAGCCATAGAATCACTCAGGTCACATTTCACCCTTGTAGTCCTGCATAGCGGCGGCCATTTTACCCTGGCCGTCTTCTCACTGAGTGACCAACTCTCCCCCTCCCTGGCCTCACCTCCTGCTACCTCCCCCTGGCTACTCACCAACCGCGATTTAGAAACACGCGCGCTTCTTAGCCAATAGATGGGCTTGCCTTGCCGGCTAACTTGGCCACGCCCCCGCTCCACAGCGCGCCTATTCCCGGCGCACTTTTGCTCCTATCATGGAGCATCCTCTCCTGCCGGTACCGGCCCCCCTGCGATTCACCAAGCCAATCAGATTGTCACTTCTGTTCTCCCTGCCGGCGTTCTTAGCTATGCCCACCTCTCTACATCGTGTGGACTGTAACGCTGTTCAGCCGATGCTTAATCAGTTCTTGTGCCTCAGCAGAAGTTATTCTGTCTGAGACACTGCTTTCCTGTAGAGTTTATGCGCCCTCGGTGTCGGACCCGCATTTAGCTGCGGAACACACCCGCGGCAGGTGAACACCGCTAGCCTCGCAGCATCTGCTCACTGTCACGGGGTAGGATCTCCCCTCTTCCTCCCCCTATATAGCGCTTTCTCAGCAGCATTCTCAACACTGCAGAGATTTTCCATTTGGCTATACGGTTTATTGCACCTGTACCCCTTGTTTAATAAAGTGGTTCTCAGGCCTGTCCTAACTTTTCTCTCCTTCCTGCAGCCCTCCTACCGTGTCTGCACAGGAACAACTCTACTCCAGGAATGACTGCACCCCTCCCTCCGGAGTGGACTGTTGCCATGTCACTGGATCGGATATGTACATATATTATTTCTTTTACTTCTGTTGCCCTTCCCAACGGACATATGCCCATGCCCCTCTAAGCCAGCTAGGATCCTGTACGCCGGGGCCCTCTGCAAATGGAGGTGGTCTCCAGGTCCTTTTTTCCCCTTCCTGCGCAATCCTGTACCACGTCTTCCCTACAGGAGCCCTCTAATGCCCGGGATGAGAGCACACCCCTCCCTCCGGAGTGGGCTGTTGCCATGTCACAGTCAGTCTTGGTTCTGACAAAGTGTATCACAGTTCCTGGTCCCGGGTCGTCCTTCACATCGGTCTGCCGCCACCAGTGCTCCGAACGCCTCTCACGGTGATACGTATGCACCTACTACGACCTTACGCCCGGGATGAGAGCTCACCCTCCCTCCGGAATGGGCTGTTGCCATGCCACAGGCGGTCTCTGACCTGGCAAAGTGGATCACAGTCCCTGGTCCTGAATCGTCCTTCACATCCGCCTGCCGCCACCAGTGCTCCGAACGCCTCTCACGATGATTCGTAGGCAGCTGACCACGACTTTACGCCAGGGATGAGAGCACATCTCTCCCTCTGGAATGGGCTGTTGCCATGTCTCAGGCAATCTCGGACCCGACAAAATGTATCGCGGTCCCTGGTCCAGGAACGAATTTCACTTCTCTCTGCCGCCACCAGTGCTCCGAACGTCTCTGACAGTGATTCGTATGCCCAGACCCCCTCCTCGGAGGCGGTTTCCCAGTCTGAGTCCAAGACGTACCAGGTCTCGAAGACACAGGTGTGGTCTATACCCTTATCTTGGCATCAGATCCCTGAATCTCAGGGAGAACGAGCCACTTGCTCAGGAGCACTCCGTTTTCCCTCAAGCGGGTAAAACGTCGCTCCCGAACTTCTCCTATGACAGAGAAGTTGATTCTATCATGGCTAAACTTTGGGAACATGCTGGAAAGCGCTTTCCGAGAAAGAAGCAGCTAGACATGATCTAGTTGGTATATGGGCAGAGTCCACTAATGCGGACCCGCCGGTTTCTCGCCTGTCTTCCTAGGCAGTCTGGTCTCAGCCATACAGCGTGTCTTAAGGACACTATAGATAGGCAGATTGAGTCTTTGTCCCATCTTTGTCTCCGCCTGGTGGCAAGTTCATGTCTGCCTAGGCAAGAATGTTTCGCCAGGGCATCCTAGAAGCAGCTTCTCTGGATAAGACGGCGGATTTGGCAGAACAGATTGCCCATGCCGGCAAATATCTTTTGACCGCCTCTCTGGATGGAGCCTGTTGCTACGCTGGGGACAACGGCAACATCATTGCTGTGTGCCGCATCCTCTGGTTGAAGGTGTGGATTACAGAGCCATCCTCAAAAAAAAAAAAAAAATTTCAAGAATCAACCTTTTCTTCCCATCCGGGTGGAAGTCTTTCGGTCGTTTGCTCTGACATCCGTCGCAGGCGCCAGAGTTTCTTCACGCCGTCTCTTCCCTGCTACACTCAGGGGTAATCGTATCTTTTTCCCGGAACAATTGCTTTTCAGGGTTCTACTCTAATCTTTTCGTAGTCCCGGAGAAAGTATGATCTCTCCGTCTGATTTAGACTTCAAGCGATCGAATCCCTCACCCCAGCATCTATGTTTCTGGGACGAGGTTTGACATGGCACAGGCCTTGTCTTCTTTCCAAACTTGAAGTTCTTACGCCTCTACCGTGGGATCCGCACTCTAAGCGACCAGCTTCTCTCTCCCTACAGTACAGTATGAGAGTTCTCGGAAAGATAATTACGGCCATGGTGACATCTCCCTTTGCCCATTTTCAGACCCGGTCTCTTCAGCTGGCCCCCGTGTCGGCGTGGAACAAGAAGACTTTCCCTAGACCGACCCACTCTACCGTCTCTTAAGGGAGCCAGTTCCTAACCTGGAGGACGTCGTTAGCACCAGTCCTTCGTATAAGGTCCTTCCACCCTCTCTGGTGGCAGGTATTCACTACTGGCGCCAGTCTCCTCGCTTGGGGAGGATTTTTCATAGGAATTCCAGCGACCCTGCGCTGAATAACTAAGTAGCCGCTCTCCCCTTCAATCTCCTGGACATCAGGGCAAATTTTTGTTTTTCTTGCCCTTCGCCGCTATCAGTCCTCACTAGCAAGCTAGTAGGCCCATATAAAATCGGACTACGTCCCTGCCGTTGCTCAAATCATCAAGGAGGGGCCCGCAACAATCAGGTGTTGGCAGAGGTAACAAGAGTTCTGCGACGGGGGAGCTTCTCGTCATATCAGCCGTACACTCTCCTGAGGTGGAAACTTGGGCAGCCTTTTTCCTGAGTATTCAGGGTCTTGCACCGGGCGAGTGGTTTTTCATTTCCGCCATTTTCAATAAAATATGCCAGAGTTGGGCTCACCGGACGTCATCCTACTGGTGTCTCGGATGAACCACAAGGTTCCTTCATTCGTGGCCAGGTTCCGGGATCCACTTGTCATAGGATTTCATGCACTAGTGACACGTGATCATTTTTTTCTGTTGACTTATCTTTATCCGCCTCTCCCCTTTATTCCGAGAGTCGTGATATGGTTATACGTGGAAGGAACACCCGTAATCCTGGTGGTTCCACATGGGTCAAGAAAGGCCCGGTATGCGGAGCTGGTGTAC